>CM042076.1:68956602-69593773 GCA_023509865.1 Trypoxylus dichotomus | reverse complement strand
CTTCCCGTCAACGCGCAGCAGAAACGTCGCATTTTTTCTGACCAAAACGATGAAATTTTTTCGACCCGAAAATCGAGGGTCGGAATTTCGGGGTTTTGACCCTACCGGAACGTGGCCATATATGGGTGTATTACGCCTGAGAAATTTCAGCCCCTAGCCCTAACCGTTTGGGAGATATGGACGTTTGAAAGTTGAGGGGTGCAAAACTCAACTTCTTAAAGGAGCTCCGAATGGGGTCGAGTGACATATCAAAAGACGCGTATTTTCGCGTAGATTACGATAAAAAAGTTTGCCTCTCTATCTCTAACCGTTAAGGAGAAAATCGCGTTTAAAGTTGCGAAATTTCCAAAAATGCTTAACTCCGAAACTTTGAAGCGCCGTAGCTCCTAAACGGTTATAGATAGGGGATCCCGGTTTGCGCCGTTCGAAAGTACGCGTCGAGATCTTTCGAATGAGCACCGAACGGTCGCGCTGCGACCACGCATAACCGAGATACGGAGATTCGGTCGAGAAATTTCGGTAAAATATAAAAGTCCGAAAATTACCGTTTTTATCATCCTATCCGGTAGATTTTTGCGCGCCGAACAAGAATTTTTTAGCACGCTTCGATATCTCTAACCGTTTAAGAGATACGGGCGTTTGAAGTTTCGGGGCTTCGAAAAACGCGAAAAATCGACCCCGAAAACGACATCTTTCGACGTTTTCTCGTGTCGCGCGTTAACGACGCCGTTCGACGGACGAATTAGACGGTTTCCGATAGAAAAATGTCCGCGGAATCGATTGCGACCGCTACGGACGTCCTATCTCTAACCGTTTAGCGGCTACGGCCCGTCAAAGTTGAAAGAGAGAGAAAAAAAATCCCAACTTTGAAGCGCTGTAGCGTCGGAACGCGTTGAGCTAGGGCGTCCTTCTTTCGCCTGTTTAGAACCCTCGTAGGGGTCCTTACGACGCGCCGATAAGCGAACGTCTAACTCTTCCCGTCAACGCGCAGCAGAAACGTCGCATTTTTTCTGACCAAAACGATGAAATTTTTTCGACCCGAAAAATCGAGGGTCGGAATTTCGGGGTTTTGACCCTACCGGAACGTGGCCATATATGGGTGTATTACGCCTGAGAAATTTCAGCCCCTAGCCCTAACCGTTTGGGAGATATGGACGTTTGAAAGTTGAGGGGTGCAAAACTCAACTTCTTAAAGGAGCTCCGAATGGGGTCGAGTGACATATCAAAAGACGCGTATTTTCGCGTAGATTACGATAAAAAAGTTTGCTCTCTATCTCTAACCGTTAAGGAGAAAATCGCGTTTAAAGTTGCGAAATTTCCAAAAATGCTTAACTCCGAAACTTTGAAGCGCCGTAGCTCCTAAACGGTTATAGATAGGGGATCCTGGTTTGCGCCGTTCGAAAGTACGCGTCGAGATCTTTCGAATGAGCACCGAACGGTCGCGCTGCGACCACGCATAACCGAGATACGGAGATTCGGTCGAGAAATTTCGGTAAAATATAAAAGTCCGAAAATTACCGTTTTTATCATCCTATCCGGTAGATTTTTGCGCGCCGAACAAGAATTTTTTTAGCACGCTTCGATATCTCTAACCGTTTAAGAGATACGGGCGTTTGAAGTTTCGGGGCTTCGAAAAAGCGAAAAATCGACCCCGAAAACGACATCTTTCGACGTTTTCTCGTGTCGCGCGTTAACGACGCCGTTCGGACGGACGAATTAGACGGTTTCCGATAGAAAAATGTCCGCGGAATCGATTGCGACCGCTACGGACGTCCTATCTCTAACCGTTTAGCGGCTACGGCCCGTCAAAGTTGAAAGAGAGAGAAAAAAAATCCCAACTTTGAAGCGCTGTAGCGTCGGAACGCGTTGAGCTAGGGCGTCCTTCTTTCGCCTGTTTAGAACCCTCGTAGGGGTCCTTACGACGCGCCGATAAGCGAACGTCTAACTCTTCCCGTCAACGCGCAGCAGAAACGTCGCATTTTTTCTGACCAAAACGATGAAATTTTTTCGACCCGAAAAATCGAGGGTCGGAATTTCGGGGTTTTGACCCTACCGAACGTGGCCATATATGGGTGTATTACGCCTGAGAAATTTCAGCCCCTAGCCCTAACCGTTTGGGAGATATGGACGTTTGAAAGTTGAGGGGTGCAAAACTCAACTTCTTAAAGGAGCTCCGAATGGGGTCGAGTGACATATCAAAAGACGCGTATTTTCGCGTAGATTACGATAAAAAAGTTTGCCTTCTATCTCTAACCGTTAAGGAGAAAATCGCGTTTAAAGTTGCGAAATTTCCAAAAATGCTTAACTCCGAAACTTTGAAGCGCCGTAGCTCCTAAACGGTTATAGATAGGGGATCCTGGTTTGCGCCGTTCGAAAGTACGCGTCGAGATCTTTCGAATGAGCACCGAACGGTCGCGCTGCGACCACGCATAACCGAGATACGGAGATTCGGTCGAGAAATTTCGGTAAAATATAAAAGTCCGAAAATTACCGTTTTTATCATCCTATCCGGTAGATTTTTGCGCGCCGAACAAGAATTTTTTTAGCACGCTTCGATATCTCTAACCGTTTAAGAGATACGGGCGTTTGAAGTTTCGGGGCTTCGAAAAACGCGAAAAAATCGACCCCGAAAACGACATCTTTCGACGTTTTCTCGTGTCGCGCGTTAACGACGCCGTTCGGACGGACGAATTAGACGGTTTCCGATAGAAAAATGTCCGCGGAATCGATTGCGACCGCTACGGACGTCCTATCTCTAACCGTTTAGCGGCTACGGCCCGTCAAAGTTGAAAGAGAGAGAAAAAAAATCCCAACTTTGAAGCGCTGTAGCGTCGGAACGCGTTGAGCTAGGGCGTCCATCTTTCGCCTGTTTAGAACCCTCGTAGGGGTCCTTACGACGCGCCGATAAGCGAACGTCTAACTCTTCCCGTTAACGCGCAGCAGAAACGTCGCATTTTTTTCTGACCAAAACGATGAAATTTTTTCGACCCGAAAATCGAGGGTCGGAATTTCGGGGTTTTGACCCTACCGAACGTGGCCATATATGGGTGTATTACGCCTGAGAAATTTCAGCCCCTAGCCCTAACCGTTTGGGAGATATGGACGTTTGAAAGTTGAGGGGTGCAAACTCAACTTCTTAAAGGAGCTCCGAATGGGGTCGAGTGACATATCAAAAGACGCGTATTTTCGCGTAGATTACGATAAAAAAGTTTGCCTCTCTATCTCTAACCGTTAAGGAGAAAATCGCGTTTAAAGTTGCGAAATTTCCAAAAATGCTTAACTCCGAAACTTTGAAGCGCCGTAGCTCCTAAACGGTTATAGATAGGGGATCCTGGTTTGCGCCGTTCGAAAGTACGCGTCGAGATCTTTCGAATGAGCACCGAACGGTCGCGCTGCGACCACGCATAACCGAGATACGGAGATTCGGTCGAGAAATTTCGGTAAAATATAAAAGTCCGAAAATTACCGTTTTTATCATCCTATCCGGTAGATTTTTGCGCGCCGAACAAGAATTTTTTAGCACGCTTCGATATCTCTAACCGTTTAAGAGATACGGGCGTTTGAAGTTTCGGGGCTTCGAAAAACGCGAAAAATCGACCCCGAAAACGACATCTTTCGACGTTTTCTCGTGTCGCGCGTTAACGACGCCGTTCGACGGACGAATTAGACGGTTTCCGATAGAAAATGTCCGCGGAATCGATTGCGACCGCTACGGACGTCCTATCTCTAACCGTTTAGCGGCTACGGCCCGTCAAAGTTGAAAGAGAGAGAAAAAATCCCAACTTTGAAGCGCTGTAGCGTCGGAACGCGTTGAGCTAGGGCGTCCTTCTTTCGCCTGTTTAGAACCCTCGTAGGGTCCTTACGACGCGCCGATAAGCGAACGTCTAACTCTTCCCGTTAACGCGCAGCAGAAACGTCGCATTTTTTCTGACCAAAACGATGAAATTTTTTCGACCCGAAAAATCGAGGGTCGGAATTTCGGGGTTTTGACCCTACCGAACGTGGCCATATATGGGTGTATTACGCCTGAGAAATTTCAGCCCCTAGCCCTAACCGTTTGGGAGATATGGACGTTTGAAAGTTGAGGGGTGCAAAACTCAACTTCTTAAAGGAGCTCCGAATGGGGTCGAGTGACATATCAAAAGACGCGTATTTTCGCGTAGATTACGATAAAAAAGTTTGCCTCTCTATCTCTAACCGTTAAGGAGAAAATCGCGTTTAAAGTTGCGAAATTTCCAAAAATGCTTAACTCCGAAACTTTGAAGCGCCGTAGCTCCTAAACGGTTATAGATAGGGGATCCTGGTTTGCGCCGTTCGAAAGTACGCGTCGAGATCTTTCGAATGAGCACCGAACGGTCGCGCTGCGACCACGCATAACCGAGATACGGAGATTCGGTCGAGAAATTTCGGTAAAATATAAAAGTCCGAAAATTACCGTTTTTATCATCCTATCCGGTAGATTTTTGCGCGCCGAACAAGAATTTTTTAGCACGCTTCGATATCTCTAACCGTTTAAGAGATACGGGCGTTTGAAGTTTCGGGGCTTCGAAAAACGCGAAAAATCGACCCCGAAAACGACATCTTTCGACGTTTTCTCGTGTCGCGCGTTAACGACGCCGTTCGACGGACGAATTAGACGGTTTCCGATAGAAAAATGTCCGCGGAATCGATTGCGACCGCTACGGACGTCCTATCTCTAACTGTTTAGCGGCTACGGCCCGTCAAAGTTGAAAGAGAGAGAAAAAATCCCAACTTTGAAGCGCTGTAGCGTCGGAACGCGTTGAGCTAGGGCGTCCTTCTTTCGCCTGTTTAGAACCCTCGTAGGGTCCTTACGACGCGCCGATAAGCGAACGTCTAACTCTTCCTGTCAACGCGCAGCAGAAACGTCGCATTTTTTCTGACCAAAACGATGAAATTTTTTCGACCCGAAAAATCGAGGGTCGGAATTTCGGGGTTTTGACCCTACCGGAACGTGGCCATATATGGGTGTATTACGCCTGAGAAATTTCAGCCCCTAGCCCTAACCGTTTGGGAGATATGGACGTTTGAAAGTTGAGGGGTGCAAACTCAACTTCTTAAAGGAGCTCCGAATGGGGTCGAGTGACATATCAAAAGACGCGTATTTTCGCGTAGATTACGATAAAAAAGTTTGCCTCTCTATCTCTAACCGTTAAGGAGAAAATCGCGTTTAAAGTTGCGAAATTTCCAAAAATGCTTAACTCCGAAACTTTGAAGCGCCGTAGCTCCTAAACGGTTATAGATAGGGGATCCTGGTTTGCGCCGTTCGAAAGTACGCGTCGAGATCTTTCGAATGAGCACCGAACGGTCGCGCTGCGACCACGCATAACCGAGATACGGAGATTCGGTCGAGAAATTTCGGTAAAATATAAAAGTCCGAAAATTACCGTTTTTATCATCCTATCCGGTAGATTTTTGCGCGCCGAACAAGAATTTTTTAGCACGCTTCGATATCTCTAACCGTTTAAGAGATACGGGCGTTTGAAGTTTCGGGGCTTCGAAAAACGCGAAAAATCGACCCCGAAAACGACATCTTTCGACGTTTTCTCGTGTCGCGCGTTAACGACGCCGTTCGACGGACGAATTAGACGGTTTCCGATAGAAAATGTCCGCGGAATCGATTGCGACCGCTACGGACGTCCTATCTCTAACCGTTTAGCGGCTACGGCCCGTCAAAGTTGAAAGAGAGAGAAAAAATCCCAACTTTGAAGCGCTGTAGCGTCGGAACGCGTTGAGCTAGGGCGTCCTTCTTTCGCCTGTTTAGAACCCTCGTAGGGTCCTTACGACGCGCCGATAAGCGAACGTCTAACTCTTCCCGTCAACGCGCAGCAGAAACGTCGCATTTTTTTCTGACCAAAACGATGAAATTTTTTCGACCCGAAAATCGAGGGTCGGAATTTCGGGGTTTTGACCCTACCGGAACGTGGCCATATATGGGTGTATTACGCCTGAGAAATTTCAGCCCCTAGCCCTAACCGTTTGGGAGATATGGACGTTTGAAAGTTGAGGGGTGCAAAACTCAACTTCTTAAAGGAGCTCCGAATGGGGTCGAGTGACATATCAAAAGACGCGTATTTTCGCGTAGATTACGATAAAAAAGTTTGCCTCTCTATCTCTAACCGTTAAGGAGAAAATCGCGTTTAAAGTTGCGAAATTTCCAAAAATGCTTAACTCCGAAACTTTGAAGCGCCGTAGCTCCTAAACGGTTATAGATAGGGGATCCTGGTTTGCGCCGTTCGAAAGTACGCGTCGAGATCTTTCGAATGAGCACCGAACGGTCGCGCTGCGACCACGCATAACCGAGATACGGAGATTCGGTCGAGAAATTTCGGTAAAATATAAAAGTCCGAAAATTACCGTTTTTATCATCCTATCCGGTAGATTTTTGCGCGCCGAACAAGAATTTTTTAGCACGCTTCGATATCTCTAACCGTTTAAGAGATACGGGCGTTTGAAGTTTCGGGGCTTCGAAAAACGCGAAAAATCGACCCCGAAAACGACATCTTTCGACGTTTTCTCGTGTCGCGCGTTAACGACGCCGTTCGGACGGACGAATTAGACGGTTTCCGATAGAAAATGTCCGCGGAATCGATTGCGACCGCTACGGACGTCCTATCTCTAACCGTTTAGCGGCTACGGCCCGTCAAAGTTGAAAGAGAGAGAAAAAATCCCAACTTTGAAGCGCTGTAGCGTCGGAACGCGTTGAGCTAGGGCGTCCTTCTTTCGCCTGTTTAGAACCCTCGTAGGGTCCTTACGACGCGCCGATAAGCGAACGTCTAACTCTTCCCGTTAACGCGCAGCAGAAACGTCGCATTTTTTCTGACCAAAACGATGAAATTTTTTCGACCCGAAAAATCGAGGGTCGGAATTTCGGGGTTTTGACCCTACCGGAACGTGGCCATATATGGGTGTATTACGCCTGAGAAATTTCAGCCCCTAGCCCTAACCGTTTGGGAGATATGGACGTTTGAAAGTTGAGGGGTGCAAAACTCAACTTCTTAAAGGAGCTCCGAATGGGGTCGAGTGACATATCAAAAGACGCGTATTTTCGCGTAGATTACGATAAAAAAGTTTGCCTCTCTATCTCTAACCGTTAAGGAGAAAATCGCGTTTAAAGTTGCGAAATTTCCAAAAATGCTTAACTCCGAAACTTTGAAGCGCCGTAGCTCCTAAACGGTTATAGATAGGGGATCCTGGTTTGCGCCGTTCGAAAGTACGCGTCGAGATCTTTCGAATGAGCACCGAACGGTCGCGCTGCGACCACGCATAACCGAGATACGGAGATTCGGTCGAGAAATTTCGGTAAAATATAAAAGTCCGAAAATTACCGTTTTTATCATCCTATCCGGTAGATTTTTGCGCGCCGAACAAGAATTTTTTAGCACGCTTCGATATCTCTAACCGTTTAAGAGATACGGGCGTTTGAAGTTTCGGGGCTTCGAAAAACGCGAAAAATCGACCCCGAAAACGACATCTTTCGACGTTTTCTCGTGTCGCGCGTTAACGACGCCGTTCGGACGGACGAATTAGACGGTTTCCGATAGAAAATGTCCGCGGAATCGATTGCGACCGCTACGGACGTCCTATCTCTAACCGTTTAGCGGCTACGGCCCGTCAAAGTTGAAAGAGAGAGAAAAAATCCCAACTTTGAAGCGCTGTAGCGTCGGAACGCGTTGAGCTAGGGCGTCCTTCTTTCGCCTGTTTAGAACCCTCGTAGGGGTCTCCTTACGACGCGCCGATAAGCGAACGTCTAACTCTTCCCTGTCAACGCGCAGCAGAAACGTCGCATTTTTTCTGACCAAAACGATGAAATTTTTTCGACCCGAAAATCGAGGGTCGGAATTTCGGGTTTTGACCCTACCGGAACGTGGCCATATATGGGTGTATTACGCCTGAGAAATTTCAGCCCCTAGCCCTAACCGTTTGGGAGATATGGACGTTTGAAAGTTGAGGGGTGCAAAACTCAACTTCTTAAAGGAGCCTGAATGGGGTCGAGTGACATATCAAAAGACGCGTATTTTCGCGTAGATTACGATAAAAAAGTTTGCCTCTCTATCTCTAACCGTTAAGGAGAAAATCGCGTTTAAAGTTGCGAAATTTCCAAAAATGCTTAACTCCGAAACTTTGAAGCGCCGTAGCTCCTAAACGGTTATAGATAGGGGATCCCGGTTTGCGCCGTTCGAAAGTACGCGTCGAGATCTTTCGAATGAGCACCGAACGGTCGCGCTGCGACCACGCATAACCGAGATACGGAGATTCGGTCGAGAAATTTCGGTAAAATATAAAAGTCCGAAAATTACCGTTTTTATCATCCTATCCGGTAGATTTTTGCGCGCCGAACAAGAATTTTTTAGCACGCTTCGATATCTCTAACCGTTTAAGAGATACGGGCGTTTGAAGTTTCGGGGCTTCGAAAAACGCGAAAATCGACCCCGAAAACGACATCTTTCGACGTTTTCTCGTGTCGCGCGTTAACGACGCCGTTCGACGGACGAATTAGACGGTTTCCGATAGAAAAATGTCCGCGGAATCGATTGCGACCGCTACGGACGTCCTATCTCTAACTGTTTAGCGGCTACGGCCCGTCAAAGTTGAAAGAGAGAGAAAAAATCCCAACTTTGAAGCGCTGTAGCGTCGGAACGCGTTGAGCTAGGGCGTCCTTCTTTCGCCTGTTTAGAACCCTCGTAGGGTCCTTACGACGCGCCGATAAGCGAACGTCTAACTCTTCCCGTCAACGCGCAGCAGAAACGTCGCATTTTTTCTGACCAAAACGATGAAATTTTTCGACCCGAAAAATCGAGGGTCGGAATTTCGGGTTTTGACCCTACCGGAACGTGGCCATATATGGGTGTATTACGCCTGAGAAATTTCAGCCCCTAGCCCTAACCGTTTGGGAGATA
This sequence comes from Trypoxylus dichotomus, assembly GCA_023509865.1. NCBI lineage: Eukaryota > Metazoa > Arthropoda > Insecta > Coleoptera > Scarabaeidae > Trypoxylus > Trypoxylus dichotomus. The sequence continues at coordinate 69,584,855 of CM042076.1, read as the reverse complement.
TGGACGTTTGAAAGTTGAGGGGTGCAAACTCAACTTCTTAAAGGAGCTCCGAATGGGGTCGAGTGACATATCAAAAGACGCGTATTTTCGCGTAGATTACGATAAAAAAGTTTGCCTCTATCTCTAACCGTTAAGGAGAAAATCGCGTTTAAAGTTGCGAAATTTCCAAAAATGCTTAACTCCGAAACTTTGAAGCGCCGTAGCTCCTAAACGGTTATAGATAGGGGATCCTGGTTTGCGCCGTTCGAAAGTACGCGTCGAGATCTTTCGAATGAGCACCGAACGGTCGCGCTGCGGCCACGCATAACCGAGATACGGAGATTCGGTCGAGAAATTTCGGTAAAATATAAAAGTCCGAAAATTACCGTTTTTATCATCCTATCCGGTAGATTTTTTCGCGCCGAACAAGAATTTTTTAGCACGCTTCGATATCTCTAACCGTTTAAGAGATACGGGCGTTTGAAGTTTCGGGGCTTCGAAAAACGCGAAAAATCGACCCCGAAAACGACATCTTTCGACGTTTTCTCGTGTCGCGCGTTAACGACGCCGTTCGGACGGACGAATTAGACGGTTTCCGATAGAAAATGTCCGCGGAATCGATTGCGACCGCTACGGACGTCCTATCTCTAACTGTTTAGCGGCTACGGCCCGTCAAAGTTGAAAGAGAGAGAAAAAATCCCAACTTTGAAGCGCTGTAGCGTCGGAACGCGTTGAGCTAGGGCGTCCTTCTTTCGCCTGTTTAGAACCCTCGTAGGGTCCTTACGACGCGCCGATAAGCGAACGTCTAACTCTTCCCGTTAACGCGCAGCAGAAACGTCGCATTTTTTTCTGACCAAAACGATGAAATTTTTTCGACCCGAAAATCGAGGGTCGGAATTTCGGGTTTTGACCCTACCGGAACGTGGCCATATATGGGTGTATTACGCCTGAGAAATTTCAGCCCCTAGCCCTAACCGTTTGGGAGATATGGACGTTTGAAAGTTGAGGGGTGCAAAACTCAACTTCTTAAAGGAGCTCCGAATGGGGTCGAGTGACATATCAAAAGACGCGTATTTTCGCGTAGATTACGATAAAAAAGTTTGCCTCTCTATCTCTAACCGTTAAGGAGAAAATCGCGTTTAAAGTTGCGAAATTTCCAAAAATGCTTAACTCCGAAACTTTGAAGCGCCGTAGCTCCTAAACGGTTATAGATAGGGGATCCCGGTTTGCGCCGTTCGAAAGTACGCGTCGAGATCTTTCGAATGAGCACCGAACGGTCGCGCTGCGACCACGCATAACCGAGATACGGAGATTCGGTCGAGAAATTTCGGTAAAATATAAAAGTCCGAAAATTACCGTTTTTATCATCCTATCCGGTAGATTTTTGCGCGCCGAACAAGAATTTTTTAGCACGCTTCGATATCTCTAACCGTTTAAGAGATACGGGCGTTTGAAGTTTCGGGGCTTCGAAAAACGCGAAAAATCGACCCCGAAAACGACATCTTTCGACGTTTTCTCGTGTCGCGCGTTAACGACGCCGTTCGGACGGACGAATTAGACGGTTTCCGATAGAAAAATGTCCGCGGAATCGATTGCGACCGCTACGGACGTCCTATCTCTAACCGTTTAGCGGCTACGGCCCGTCAAAGTTGAAAGAGAGAGAAAAAATCCCAACTTTGAAGCGCTGTAGCGTCGGAACGCGTTGAGCTAGGGCGTCCTTCTTTCGCCTGTTTAGAACCCTCGTAGGGGTCTCCTTACGACGCGCCGATAAGCGAACGTCTAACTCTTCCCTGTCAACGCGCAGCAGAAACGTCGCATTTTTTCTGACCAAAACGATGAAATTTTTTCGACCCGAAAAATCGAGGGTCGGAATTTCGGGTTTTGACCCTACCGGAACGTGGCCATATATGGGTGTATTACGCCTGAGAAATTTCAGCCCCTAGCCCTAACCGTTTGGGAGATATGGACGTTTGAAAGTTGAGGGGTGCAAACTCAACTTCTTAAAGGAGCTCCGAATGGGGTCGAGTGACATATCAAAAGACGCGTATTTTCGCGTAGATTACGATAAAAAAGTTTGCCTCTATCTCTAACCGTTAAGGAGAAAATCGCGTTTAAAGTTGCGAAATTTCCAAAAATGCTTAACTCCGAAACTTTGAAGCGCCGTAGCTCCTAAACGGTTATAGATAGGGGATCCTGGTTTGCGCCGTTCGAAAGTACGCGTCGAGATCTTTCGAATGAGCACAGAACGGTCGCGCTGCGACCACGCATAACCGAGATACGGAGATTCGGTCGAGAAATTTCGGTAAAATATAAAAGTCCGAAAATTACCGTTTTTATCATCCTATCCGGTAGATTTTTGCGCGCCGAACAAGAATTTTTTAGCACGCTTCGATATCTCTAACCGTTTAAGAGATACGGGCGTTTGAAGTTTCGGGGCTTCGAAAAACGCGAAAATCGACCCCGAAAACGACATCTTTCGACGTTTTCTCGTGTCGCGCGTTAACGACGCCGTTCGGACGGACGAATTAGACGGTTTCCGATAGAAAATGTCCGCGGAATCGATTGCGACCGCTACGGACGTCCTATCTCTAACCGTTTAGCGGCTACGGCCCGTCAAAGTTGAAAGAGAGAGAAAAATCCCAACTTTGAAGCGCTGTAGCGTCGGAACGCGTTGAGCTAGGGCGTCCTTCTTTCGCCTGTTTAGAACCCTCGTAGGGTCCTTACGACGCGCCGATAAGCGAACGTCTAACTCTTCCTGTCAACGCGCAGCAGAAACGTCGCATTTTTTCTGACCAAAACGATGAAATTTTTTCGACCCGAAAAATCGAGGGTCGGAATTTCGGGGTTTTGACCCTACCGAACGTGGCCATATATGGGTGTATTACGCCTGAGAAATTTCAGCCCCTAGCCCTAACCGTTTGGGAGATATGGACGTTTGAAAGTTGAGGGGTGCAAACTCAACTTCTTAAAGGAGCCTGAATGGGGTCGAGTGACATATCAAAAGACGCGTATTTTCGCGTAGATTACGATAAAAAAGTTTGCCTTCTATCTCTAACCGTTAAGGAGAAAATCGCGTTTAAAGTTGCGAAATTTCCAAAAATGCTTAACTCCGAAACTTTGAAGCGCCGTAGCTCCTAAACGGTTATAGATAGGGGATCCCGGTTTGCGCCGTTCGAAAGTACGCGTCGAGATCTTTCGAATGAGCACCGAACGGTCGCGCTGCGACCACGCATAACCGAGATACGGAGATTCGGTCGAGAAATTTCGGTAAAATATAAAAGTCCGAAAATTACCGTTTTTATCATCCTATCCGGTAGATTTTTGCGCGCCGAACAAGAATTTTTTAGCACGCTTCGATATCTCTAACCGTTTAAGAGATACGGGCGTTTGAAGTTTCGGGGCTTCGAAAAACGCGAAAAATCGACCCCGAAAACGACATCTTTCGACGTTTTCTCGTGTCGCGCGTTAACGACGCCGTTCGGACGGACGAATTAGACGGTTTCCGATAGAAAATGTCCGCGGAATCGATTGCGACCGCTACGGACGTCCTATCTCTAACTGTTTAGCGGCTACGGCCCGTCAAAGTTGAAAGAGAGAGAAAAAATCCCAACTTTGAAGCGCTGTAGCGTCGGAACGCGTTGAGCTAGGGCGTCCTTCTTTCGCCTGTTTAGAACCCTCGTAGGGTCCTTACGACGCGCCGATAAGCGAACGTCTAACTCTTCCTGTCAACGCGCAGCAGAAACGTCGCATTTTTTCTGACCAAAACGATGAAATTTTTTTCGACCCGAAAATCGAGGGTCGGAATTTCGGGGTTTTGACCCTACCGGAACGTGGCCATATATGGGTGTATTACGCCTGAGAAATTTCAGCCCCTAGCCCTAACCGTTTGGGAGATATGGACGTTTGAAAGTTGAGGGGTGCAAACTCAACTTCTTAAAGGAGCTCCGAATGGGGTCGAGTGACATATCAAAAGACGCGTATTTTCGCGTAGATTACGATAAAAAAGTTTGATCTCTAACCGTTAAGGAGAAAATCGCGTTTAAAGTTGCGAAATTTCCAAAAATGCTTAACTCCGAAACTTTGAAGCGCCGTAGCTCCTAAACGGTTATAGATAGGGGATCCCGGTTTGCGCCGTTCGAAAGTACGCGTCGAGATCTTTCGAATGAGCGCCGAACGGTCGCGCTGCGACCACGCATAACCGAGATACGGAGATTCGGTCGAGAAATTTCGGTAAAATATAAAAGTCCGAAAATTACCGTTTTTATCATCCTATCCGGTAGATTTTTGCGCGCCGAACAAGAATTTTTTAGCACGCTTCGATATCTCTAACCGTTTAAGAGATACGGGCGTTTGAAGTTTCGGGGCTTCGAAAACGCGAAAAATCGACCCCGAAAACGACATCTTTCGACGTTTTCTCGTGTCGCGCGTTAACGACGCCGTTCGGACGGACGAATTAGACGGTTTCCGATAGAAAATGTCCGCGGAATCGATTGCGACCGCTACGGACGTCCTATCTCTAACCGTTTAGCGGCTACGGCCCGTCAAAGTTGAAAGAGAGAGAAAAAATCCCAACTTTGAAGCGCTGTAGCGTCGGAACGCGTTGAGCTAGGGCGTCCTTCTTTCGCCTGTTTAGAACCCTCGTAGGGTCCCTTATGACGCGCCGATAAGCGAACGTCTAACTCTTCCCGTTAACGCGCAGCAGAAACGTCGCATTTTTTCTGACCAAAACGATGAAATTTTTTCGACCCGAAAAATCGAGGGTCGGAATTTCGGGGTTTTGACTCCTACCGAACGTGGCCATATATGGGTGTATTACGCCTGAGAAATTTCAGCCCCTAGCCCTAACCGTTTGGGAGATATGGACGTTTGAAAGTTGAGGGGTGCAAACTCAACTTCTTAAAGGAGCCTGAATGGGGTCGAGTGACATATCAAAAGACGCGTATTTTCGCGTAGATTACGATAAAAAAGTTTGCCTCTCTATCTCTAACCGTTAAGGAGAAAATCGCGTTTAAAGTTGCGAAATTTCCAAAAATGCTTAACTCCGAAACTTTGAAGCGCCGTAGCTCCTAAACGGTTATAGATAGGGGATCCTGGTTTGCGCCGTTCGAAAGTACGCGTCGAGATCTTTCGAATGAGCACCGAACGGTCGCGCTGCGACCACGCATAACCGAGATACGGAGATTCGGTCGAGAAATTTCGGTAAAATATAAAAGTCCGAAAATTACCGTTTTTATCATCCTATCCGGTAGATTTTTGCGCGCCGAACAAGAATTTTTTAGCACGCTTCGATATCTCTAACCGTTTAAGAGATACGGGCGTTTGAAGTTTCGGGGCTTCGAAAAACGCGAAAAATCGACCCCGAAAACGACATCTTTCGACGTTTTCTCGTGTCGCGCGTTAACGACGCCGTTCGGACGGACGAATTAGACGGTTTCCGATAGAAAAATGTCCGCGGAATCGATTGCGACCGCTACGGACGTCCTATCTCTAACCGTTTAGCGGCTACGGCCCGTCAAAGTTGAAAGAGAGAGAAAAAATCCCAACTTTGAAGCGCTGTAGCGTCGGAACGCGTTGAGCTAGGGCGTCCTTCTTTCGCCTGTTTAGAACCCTCGTAGGGTCCTTACGACGCGCCGATAAGCGAACGTCTAACTCTTCCCGTTAACGCGCAGCAGAAACGTCGCATTTTTTCTGACCAAAACGATGAAATTTTTTCGACCCGAAAATCGAGGGTCGGAATTTCGGGGTTTTGACCCTACCGGAACGTGGCCATATATGGGTGTATTACGCCTGAGAAATTTCAGCCCCTAGCCCTAACCGTTTGGGAGATATGGACGTTTGAAAGTTGAGGGGTGCAAACTCAACTTCTTAAAGGAGCTCCGAAATGGGTCGAGTGACATATCAAAAGACGCGTATTTTCGCGTAGATTACGATAAAAAAGTTTGCTCTCTATCTCTAACCGTTAAGGAGAAAATCGCGTTTAAAGTTGCGAAATTTCCAAAAATGCTTAACTCCGAAACTTTGAAGCGCCGTAGCTCCTAAACGGTTATAGATAGGGGATCCCGGTTTGCGCCGTTCGAAAGTACGCGTCGAGATCTTTCGAATGAGCACCGAACGGTCGCGCTGCGACCACGCATAACCGAGATACGGAGATTCGGTCGAGAAATTTCGGTAAAATATAAAAGTCCGAAAATTACCGTTTTTATCATCCTATCCGGTAGATTTTTGCGCGCCGAACAAGAATTTTTTTAGCACGCTTCGATATCTCTAACCGTTTAAGAGATACGGGCGTTTGAAGTTTCGGGGCTTCGAAAAACGCGAAAAATCGACCCCGAAAACGACATCTTTCGACGTTTTCTCGTGTCGCGCGTTAACGACGCCGTTCGGACGGACGAATTAGACGGTTTCCGATAGAAAATGTCCGCGGAATCGATTGCGACCGCTACGGACGTCCTATCTCTAACTGTTTAGCGGCTACGGCCCGTCAAAGTTGAAAGAGAGAGAAAAAATCCCAACTTTGAAGCGCTGTAGCGTCGGAACGCGTTGAGCTAGGGCGTCCTTCTTTCGCCTGTTTAGAACCCCTCGTAGGGGTCCTTACGACGCGCCGATAAGCGAACGTCTAACTCTTCCCCTGTCAACGCGCAGCAGAAACGTCGCATTTTTTTCTGACCAAAACGATGAAATTTTTTCGACCCGAAAAATCGAGGGTCGGAATTTCGGGGTTTTGACCCTACCGGAACGTGGCCATATATGGGTGTATTACGCCTGAGAAATTTCAGCCCCTAGCCCTAACCGTTTGGGAGATATGGACGTTTGAAAGTTGAGGGGTGCAAAACTCAACTTCTTAAAGGAGCTCCGAATGGGGTCGAGTGACATATCAAAAGACGCGTATTTTCGCGTAGATTACGATAAAAAAAAGTTTGCCTCTCTATCTCTAACCGTTAAGGAGAAAATCGCGTTTAAAGTTGCGAAATTTCCAAAAATGCTTAACTCCGAAACTTTGAAGCGCCGTAGCTCCTAAACGGTTATAGATAGGGGATCCCGGTTTGCGCCGTTCGAAAGTACGCGTCGAGATCTTTCGAATGAGTACCGAACGGTCGCGCTGCGACCACGCATAACCGAGATATGGAGATTCGGTCGAGAAATTTCGGTAAAATATAAAAGTCCGAAAATTACCGTTTTTATCATCCTATCCGGTAGATTTTTGCGCGCCGAACATGAATTTTTTAGCACGCTTCGATATCTCTAACCGTTTAAGAGATACGGGCGTTTGAAGTTTCGGGGCTTCGAAAAACGCGAAAAATCGACCCCGAAAACGACATCTTTCGACGTTTTCTCGTGTCGCGCGTTAACGACGCCGTTCGGACGGACGAATTAGACGGTTTCCGATAGAAAAATGTCCGCGGAATCGATTGCGACCGCTACGGACGTCCTATCTCTAACCGTTTAGCGGCTACCGCCCGTCAAAGTTGAAAGAGAGAGAAAAAAAATCCCAACTTTGAAGCGCTGTAGCGTCGGAACGCGTTGAGCTAGGGCGTCCTTCTTTCGCCTGTTTAGAACCCTCGTAGGGGTCCTTACGACGCGCCGATAAGCGAACGTCTAACTCTTCCCGTTAACGCGCAGCAGAAACGTCGCATTTTTTTCTGACCAAAACGATGAAATTTTTTCGACCCGAAAAATCGAGGGTCGGAATTTCGGGGTTTTGACCCTACCGGAACGTGGCCATATATGGGTGTATTACGCCTGAGAAATTTCAGCCCGCTAGCCCTAACCGTTTGGGAGATATGGACGTTTGAAAGTTGAGGGGTGCAAAACTCAACTTCTTAAAGGAGCTCCGAATGGGGTCGAGTGACATATCAAAAGACGCGTATTTTCGCGTAGATTACGATAAAAAAGTTTGCTCTCTATCTCTAACCGTTAAGGAGAAAATCGCGTTTAAAGTTGCGAAATTTCCAAAAATGCTTAACTCCGAAACTTTGAAGCGCCGTAGCTCCTAAACGGTTATAGATAGGGGATCCTGGTTTGCGCCGTTCGAAAGTACGCGTCGAGATCTTTCGAATGAGCACCGAACGGTCGCGCTGCGACCACGCATAACCGAGATACGGAGATTCGGTCGAGAAATTTCGGTAAATTATAAAAGTCCGAAAATTACCGTTTTTATCATCCTATCCGGTCGATTTTTGCGCGCCGAACAAGAATTTTTTAGCACGCTTCGATATCTCTAACCGTTTAAGAGATACGGGCGTTTGAAGTTTCGGGGCTTCGAAAAACGCGAAAAATCGACCCCGAAAACGACATCTTTCGACGTTTTCTCGTGTCGCGCGTTAACGACGCCGTTCGGACGGAAGAATTAGACGGTTTCCGATAGAAAAATGTCCGCGGAATCGATTGCGACCGATACGGACGTCCTATCTCTAACTGTTTAGCGGCTACGGCCCGTCAAAGTTGAAAGAGAGAGAAAAAATCCCAACTTTGAAGCGCTGTAGCGTCGGAACGCGTTGAGCTAGGGCGTCCTTCTTTCGCCTGTTTAGAACCCTCGTAGGGTCCTTACGACGCGCCGATAAGCGAACGTCTAACTCTTCCTGTCAACGCGCAGCAGAAACGTCGCATTTTTTCTGACCAAAACGATGAAATTTTTTCGACCCGAAAAATCGAGGGTCGGAATTTCGGGGTTTTGACCCTACCGGAACGTGGCCATATATGGGTGTATTACGCCTGAGAAATTTCAGCCCCTAGCCCTAACCGTTTGGGAGATATGGACGTTTGAAAGTTGAGGGGTGCAAAACTCAACTTCTTAAAGGAGCTCCGAATGGGGTCGAGTGACATATCAAAAGACGCGTATTTTCGCGTAGATTACGATAAAAAAGTTTGCATCTATCTCTAACCGTTAAGGAGAAAATCGCGTTTAAAGTTGCGAAATTTCCAAAAATGCTTAACTCCGAAACTTTGAAGCGCCGTAGCTCCTAAACGGTTATAGATAGGGGATCCCGGTTTGCGCCGTTCGAAAGTACGCGTCGAGATCTTTCGAATGAGCACCGAACGGTCGCGCTGCGACCACGCATAACCGAGATACGGAGATTCGGTCGAGAAATTTCGGTAAAATATAAAAGTCCGAAAATTACCGTTTTTATCATCCTATCCGGTAGATTTTTGCGCGCCGAACAAGAATTTTTTAGCACGCTTCGATATCTCTAACCGTTTAAGAGATACGGGCGTTTGAAGTTTCGGGGCTTCGAAAAACGCGAAAAATCGACCCCGAAAACGACATCTTTCGACGTTTTCTCGTGTCGCGCGTTAACGACGCCGTTCGGACGGACGAATTAGACGGTTTCCGATAGAAAATGTCCGCGGAATCGATTGCGACCGCTACGGACGTCCTATCTCTAACTGTTTAGCGGCTACGGCCCGTCAAAGTTGAAAGAGAGAGAAAAAATCCCAACTTTGAAGCGCTGTAGCGTCGGAACGCGTTGAGCTAGGGCGTCCTTCTTTCGCCTGTTTAGAACCCTCGTAGGGTCCTTACGACGCGCCGATAAGCGAACGTCTAACTCTTCCTGTCAACGCGCAGCAGAAACGTCGCATTTTTTTCTGACCAAAACGATGAAATTTTTTCGACCCGAAAAATCGAGGGTCGGAATTTCGGGGTTTTGACCTACCGGAACGTGGCCATATATGGGTGTATTACGCCTGAGAAATTTCAGCCCCTAGCCCTAACCGTTTGGGAGATATGGACGTTTGAAAGTTGAGGGGTGCAAACTCAACTTCTTAAAGGAGCTCCGAATGGGGTCGAGTGACATATCAAAAGACGCGTATTTTCGCGTAGATTACGATAAAAAAGTTTGCTCTCTATCTCTAACCGTTAAGGAGAAAATCGCGTTTAAAGTTGCGAAATTTCCAAAAATGCTTAACTCCGAAACTTTGAAGCGCCGTAGCTCCTAAACGGTTATAGATAGGATCCCGGTTTGCGCCGTTCGAAAGTACGCGTCGAGATCTTTCGAATGAGCACCGAACGGTCGCGCTGCGACCACGCATAACCGAGATACGGAGATTCGGTCGAGAAATTTCGGTAAAATATAAAAGTCCGAAAATTACCGTTTTTATCATCCTATCCGGTAGATTTTTGCGCGCCGAACAAGAATTTTTTAGCACGCTTCGATATCTCTAACCGTTTAAGAGATACGGGCGTTTGAAGTTTCGGGGCTTCGAAAAACGCGAAAAATCGACCCCGAAAGCGACATCTTTCGACGTTTTCTCGTGTCGCGCGTTAACGACGCCGTTCGGACGGACGAATTAGACGGTTTCCGATAGAAAAATGTCCGCGGAATCGATTGCGACCGCTACGGACGTCCTATCTCTAACCGTTTAGCGGCTACGGCCCGTCAAAGTTGAAAGAGAGAGAAAAAATCCCAACTTTGAAGCGCTGTAGCGTCGGAACGCGTTGAGCTAGGGCGTCCTTCTTTCGCCTGTTTAGAACCCTCGTAGGGTCCTTACGACGCGCCGATAAGCGAACGTCTAACTCTTCCTGTCAACGCGCAGCAGAAACGTCGCATTTTTTCTGACCAAAACGATGAAATTTTTTCGACCCGAAAATCGAGGGTCGGAATTTCGGGGTTTTGACCCTACCGGAACGTGGCCATATATGGGTGTATTACGCCTGAGAAATTTCAGCCCCTAGCCCTAACCGTTTGGGAGATATGGACGTTTGAAAGTTGAGGGGTGCAAAACTCAACTTCTTAAAGGAGCCTGAATGGGGTCGAGTGACATATCAAAAGACGCGTATTTTCGCGTAGATTACGATAAAAAAGTTTGCTCTTCTATCTCTAACCGTTAAGGAGAAAATCGCGTTTAAAGTTGCGAAATTTCCAAAAATGCTTAACTCCGAAACTTTGAAGCGCCGTAGCTCCTAAACGGTTATAGATAGGGGATCCTGGTTTGCGCCGTTCGAAAGTACGCGTCGAGATCTTTCGAATGAGCACCGAACGGTCGCGCTGCGACCACGCATAACCGAGATACGGAGATTCGGTCGAGAAATTTCGGTAAAATATAAAAGTCCGAAAATTACCGTTTTTATCATCCTATCCGGTAGATTTTTGCGCGCCGAACAAGAATTTTTTTAGCACGCTTCGATATCTCTAACCGTTTAAGAGATACGGGCGTTTGAGGTTTCGGGGCTTCGAAAAACGCGAAAAATCGACCCCGAAAACGACATCTTTCGACGTTTTCTCGTGTCGCGCGTTAACGACGCCGTTCGGACGGACGAATTAGACGGTTTCCGATAGAAAATGTCCGCGGAATCGATTGCGACCGCTACGGACGTCCTATCTCTAACTGTTTAGCGGCTACGGCCCGTCAAAGTTGAAAGAGAGAGAAAAAATCCCAACTTTGAAGCGCTGTAGCGTCGGAACGCGTTGAGCTAGGGCGTCCTTCTTTCGCCTGTTTAGAACCCTCGTAGGGTCCTTACGACGCGCCGATAAGCGAACGTCTAACTCTTCCCGTCAACGCGCAGCAGAAACGTCGCATTTTTTCTGACCAAAACGATGAAATTTTTTCGACCCGAAAATCGAGGGTCGGAATTTCGGGGTTTTGACCCTACCGGAACGTGGCCATATATGGGTGTATTACGCCTGAGAAATTTCAGCCCCTAGCCCTAACCGTTTGGGAGATATGGACGTTTGAAAGTTGAGGGGTGCAAAACTCAACTTCTTAAAGGAGCTCCGAATGGGGTCGAGTGACATATCAAAAGACGCGTATTTTCGCGTAGATTACGATAAAAAAGTTTGCCTCCCTATCTCTAACCGTTAAGGAGAAAATCGCGTTTAAAGTTGCGAAATTTCCAAAAATGCTTAACTCCGAAACTTTGAAGCGCCGTAGCTCCTAAACGGTTATAGATAGGGGATCCTGGTTTGCGCCGTTCGAAAGTACGCGTCGAGATCTTTCGAATGAGCACCGAACGGTCGCGCTGCGACCACGCATAACCGAGATACGGAGATTCGGTCGAGAAATTTCGGTAAAATATAAAAGTCCGAAAATTACCGTTTTTATCATCCTATCCGGTAGATTTTTGCGCGCCGAACAAGAATTTTTTTAGCACGCTTCGATATCTCTAACCGTTTAAGAGATACGGGCGTTTGAAGTTTCGGGGCTTCGAAAAACGCGAAAATTCGACCCCGAAAACGACATCTTTCGACGTTTTCTCGTGTCGCGCGTTAACGACGCCGTTCGGACGGACGAATTAGACGGTTTCCGATAGAAAAATGTCCGCGGAATCGATTGCGACCGCTACGGACGTCCTATCTCTAACTGTTTAGCGGCTACGGCCCGTCAAAGTTGAAAGAGAGAGAAAAAATCCCAACTTTGAAGCGCTGTAGCGTCGGAACGCGTTGAGCTAGGGCGTCCTTCTTTCGCCTGTTTAGAACCCTCGTAGGGTCTCCATGACGCGCCGATAAGCGAACGTCTAACTCTTCCTGTCAACGCGCAGCAGAAACGTCGCATTTTTTTCTGACCAAAACGATGAAATTTTTTCGACCCGAAAATCGAGGGTCGGAATTTCGGGTTTTGACCCTACCGAACGTGGCCATATATGGGTGTATTACGCCTGAGAAATTTCAGCCCCTAGCCCTAACCGTTTGGGAGATATGGACGTTTGAAAGTTGAGGGGTGCAAAACTCAACTTCTTAAAGGAGCTCCGAATGGGGTCGAGTGACATATCAAAAGACGCGTATTTTCGCGTAGATTACGATAAAAAAGTTTGCTTTCTATCTCTAACCGTTAAGGAGAAAATCGCGTTTAAAGTTGCGAAATTTCCAAAAATGCTTAACTCCGAAACTTTGAAGCGCCGTAGCTCCTAAACGGTTATAGATAGGGGATCCTGGTTTGCGCCGTTCGAAAGTACGCGTCGAGATCTTTCGAATGAGCACCGAACGGTCGCGCTGCGACCACGCATAACCGAGATACGGAGATTCGGTCGAGAAATTTCGGTAAAATATAAAAGTCCGAAAATTACCGTTTTTATCATCCTATCCGGTAGATTTTTGCGCGCCAAACAAGAATTTTTTAGCACGCTTCGATATCTCTAACCGTTTAAGAGATACGGGCGTTTGAAGTTTCGGGGCTTCGAAAAACGCGAAAAATCGACCCCGAAAACGACATCTTTCGACGTTTTCTCGTGTCGCGCGTTAACGACGCCGTTCGGACGGACGAATTAGACGGTTTCCGATAGAAAAATGTCCGCGGAATCGATTGCGACCGCTACGGACGTCCTATCTCTAACTGTTTAGCGGCTACGGCCCGTCAAAGTTGAAAGAGAGAGAAAAAATCCCAACTTTGAAGCGCTGTAGCGTCGGAACGCGTTGAGCTAGGGCGTCCTTCTTTCGCCTGTTTAGAACCCTCGTAGGGTCCTTACGACGCGCCGATAAGCGAACGTCTAACTCTTCCTGTTAACGCGCAGCAGAAACGTCGCATTTTTTCTGACCAAAACGATGAAATTTTTTCGACCCGAAAAATCGAGGGTCGGAATTTCGGGGTTTTGACCCTACCGGAACGTGGCCATATATGGGTGTATTACGCCTGAGAAATTTCAGCCCCTAGCCCTAACCGTTTGGGAGATATGGACGTTTGAAAGTTGAGGGGTGCAAAACTCAACTTCTTAAAGGAGCTCCGAATGGGGTCGAGTGACATATCAAAAGACGCGTATTTTCGCGTAGATTACGATAAAAAAGTTTGCCTCTCTATCTCTAACCGTTAAGGAGAAAATCGCGTTTAAAGTTGCGAAATTTCCAAAAATGCTTAACTCCGAAACTTTGAAGCGCCGTAGCTCCTAAACGGTTATAGATAGGGGATCCTGGTTTGCGCCGTTCGAAAGTACGCGTCGAGATCTTTCGAATGAGCACCGAACGGTCGCGCTGCGACCACGCATAACCGAGATACGGAGATTCGGTCGAGAAATTTCGGTAAAATATAAAAGTCCGAAAATTACCGTTTTTATCATCCTATCCGGTAGATTTTTGCGCGCCGAACAAGAATTTTTTTAGCACGCTTCGATATCTCTAACCGTTTAAGAGATACGGGCGTTTGAAGTTTCGGGGCTTCGAAAAACGCGAAAAATCGACCCCGAAAACGACATCTTTCGACGTTTTCTCGTGTCGCGCGTTAACGACGCCGTTCGGACGGACGAATTAGACGGTTTCCGATAGAAAATGTCCGCGGAATCGATTGCGACCGCTACGGACGTCCTATCTCTAACCGTTTAGCGGCTACGGCCCGTCAAAGTTGAAAGAGAGAGAAAAAAAATCCCAACTTTGAAGCGCTGTAGCGTCGGAACGCGTTGAGCTAGGGCGTCCTTCTTTCGCCTGTTTAGAACCCTCGTAGGGTCCTTACGACGCGCCGATAAGCGAACGTCTAACTCTTCCCGTCAACGCGCAGCAGAAACGTCGCATTTTTTCTGACCAAAACGATGAAATTTTTTCGACCCGAAAATCGAGGGTCGGAATTTCGGGGTTTTGACCCTACCGGAACGTGGCCATATATGGGTGTATTACGCCTGAGAAATTTCAGCCCCTAGCCCTAACCGTTTGGGAGATATGGACGTTTGAAAGTTGAGGGGTGCAAAACTCAACTTCTTAAAGGAGCTCCGAATGGGGTCGAGTGACATATCAAAAGACGCGTATTTTCGCGTAGATTACGATAAAAAAGTTTGCCTCTCTATCTCTAACCGTTAAGGAGAAAATCGCGTTTAAAGTTTCGAAATTTCCAAAAATGCTTAACTCCGAAACTTTGAAGCGCCGTAGCTCCTAAACGGTTATAGATAGGGGATCCTGGTTTGCGCCGTTCGAAAGTACGCGTCGAGATCTTTCGAATGAGCACCGAACGGTCGCGCTGCGACCACGCATAACCGAGATACGGAGATTCGGTCGAGAAATTTCGGTAAAATATAAAAGTCCGAAAATTACCGTTTTTATCATCCTATCCGGTAGATTTTTGCGCGCCGAACAAGAATTTTTTTAGCACGCTTCGATATCTCTAACCGTTTAAGAGATACGGGCGTTTGAAGTTTCGGGGCTTCGAAAAACGCGAAAAATCGACCCCGAAAACGACATCTTTCGACGTTTTCTCGTGTCGCGCGTTAACGACGCCGTTCGGACGGACGAATTAGACGGTTTCCGATAAAAAATGTCCGCGGAATCGATTGCGACCGCTACGGACGTCCTATCTCTAACCGTTTAGCGGCTACGGCCCGTCAAAGTTGAAAGAGAGAGAAAAAAAATCCCAACTTTGAAGCGCTGTAGCGTCGGAACGCGTTGAGCTAGGGCGTCCTTCTTTCGCCTGTTTAGAACCCTCGTAGGGTCCTTACGACGCGCCGATAAGCGAACGTCTAACTCTTCCCTGTTAACGCGCAGCAGAAACGTCGCATTTTTTTCTGACCAAAACGATGAAATTTTTTCGACCCGAAAATCGAGGGTCGGAATTTCGGGGTTTTGACCCTACCGGAACGTGGCCATATACGGGTGTATTACGCCTGAGAAATTTCAGCCCCTAGCCCTAACCGTTTGGGAGATATGGACGTTTGAAAGTTGAGGGGTGCAAAACTCAACTTCTTAAAGGAGCTCCGAATGGGGTCGAGTGACATATCAAAAGACGCGTATTTTCGCGTAGATTACGATAAAAAAAAGTTTGCCTCTCTATCTCTAACCGTTAAGGAGAAAATCGCGTTTAAAGTTGCGAAATTTCCAAAAATGCTTAACTCCGAAACTTTGAAGCGCCGTAGCTCCTAAACGGTTATAGATAGGGGATCCCGGTTTGCGCCGTTCGAAAGTACGCGTCGAGATCTTTCGAATGAGCACCGAACGGTCGCGCTGCGACCACGCATAACCGAGATACGGAGATTCGGTCGAGAAATTTCGGTAAAATATAAAAGTCCGAAAATTACCGTTTTTATCATCCTATCCGGTAGATTTTTGCGCGCCGAACAAGAATTTTTTTAGCACGCTTCGATATCTCTAACCGTTTAAGAGATACGGGCGTTTGAAGTTTCGGGGCTTCGAAAAACGCGAAAAATCGACCCCGAAAACGACATCTTTCGACGTTTTCTCGTGTCGCGCGTTAACGACGCCGTTCGGACGGACGAATTAGACGGTTTCCGATAGAAAAATGTCCGCGGAATCGATTGCGACCGCTACGGACGTCCTATCTCTAACCGTTTAGCGGCTACGGCCCGTCAAAGTTGAAAGAGAGAGAAAAAAAATCCCAACTTTGAAGCGCTGTAGCGTCGGAACGCGTTGAGCTAGGGCGTCCTTCTTTCGCCTGTTTAGAACCCTCGTAGGGTCCTTACGACGCGCCGATAAGCGAACGTCTAACTCTTCCCGTCAACGCGCAGCAGAAACGTCGCATTTTTTTCTGACCAAAACGATGAAATTTTTTCGACCCGAAAATCGAGGGTCGGAATTTCGGGGTTTTGACCCTACCGGAACGTGGCCATATATGGGTGTATTACGCCTGAGAAATTTCAGCCCCTAGCCCTAACCGTTTGGGAGATATGGACGTTTGAAAGTTGAGGGGTGCAAAACTCAACTTCTTAAAGGAGCTCCGAATGGGGTCGAGTGACATATCAAAAGACGCGTATTTTCGCGTAGATTACGATAAAAAAGTTTGCCTCTCTATCTCTAACCGTTAAGGAGAAAATCGCGTTTAAAGTTGCGAAATTTCCAAAAATGCTTAACTCCGAAACTTTGAAGCGCCGTAGCTCCTAAACGGTTATAGATAGGGGATCCTGGTTTGCGCCGTTCGAAAGTACGCGTCGAGATCTTTCGAATGAGCACCGAACGGTCGCGCTGCGACCACGCATAACCGAGATACGGAGATTCGGTCGAGAAATTTCGGTAAAATATAAAAGTCCGAAAATTACCGTTTTTATCATCCTATCCGGTAGATTTTTGCGCGCCGAACAAGAATTTTTTAGCACGCTTCGATATCTCTAACCGTTTAAGAGATACGGGCGTTTGAAGTTTCGGGGCTTCGAAAAACGCGAAAAATCGACCCCGAAAACGACATCTTTCGACGTTTTCTCGTGTCGCGCGTTAACGACGCCGTTCGGACGGACGAATTAGACGGTTTCCGATAGAAAATGTCCGCGGAATCGATTGCGACCGCTACGGACGTCCTATCTCTAACTGTTTAGCGGCTACGGCCCGTCAAAGTTGAAAGAGAGAGAAAAAATCCCAACTTTGAAGCGCTGTAGCGTCGGAACGCGTTGAGCTAGGGCGTCCTTCTTTCGCCTGTTTAGAACCCTCGTAGGGTCCTTACGACGCGCCGATAAGCGAACGTCTAACTCTTCCTGTCAACGCGCAGCAGAAACGTCGCATTTTTTCTGACCAAAACGATGAAATTTTTTCGACCCGAAAAATCGAGGGTCGGAATTTCGGGGTTTTGACCCTACCGGAACGTGGCCATATATGGGTGTATTACGCCTGAGAAATTTCAGCCCCTAGCCCTAACCGTTTGGGAGATATGGACGTTTGAAAGTTGAGGGGTGCAAAACTCAACTTCTTAAAGGAGCTCCGAATGGGGTCGAGTGACATATCAAAAGACGCGTATTTTCGCGTAGATTACGATAAAAAAGTTTGCCTTCTATCTCTAACCGTTAAGGAGAAAATCGCGTTTAAAGTTGCGAAATTTCCAAAAATGCTTAACTCCGAAACTTTGAAGCGCCGTAGCTCCTAAACGGTTATAGATAGGGGATCCCGGTTTGCGCCGTTCGAAAGTACGCGTCGAGATCTTTCGAATGAGCACCGAACGGTCGCGCTGCGACCACGCATAACCGAGATACGGAGATTCGGTCGAGAAATTTCGGTAAAATATAAAAGTCCGAAAATTACCGTTTTTATCATCCTATCCGGTAGATTTTTGCGCGCCGAACAAGAATTTTTTTAGCACGCTTCGATATCTCTAACCGTTTAAGAGATACGGGCGTTTGAAGTTTCGGGGCTTCGAAAAACGCGAAAAATCGACCCCGAAAACGACATCTTTCGACGTTTTCTCGTGTCGCGCGTTAACGACGCCGTTCGGACGGACGAATTAGACGGTTTCCGATAGAAAAATGTCCGCGGAATCGATTGCGACCGCTACGGACGTCCTATCTCTAACCGTTTAGCGGCTACGGCCCGTCAAAGTTGAAAGAGAGAGAAAAAAAATCCCAACTTTGAAGCGCTGTAGCGTCGGAACGCGTTGAGCTAGGGCGTCCTTCTTTCGCCTGTTTAGAACCCTCGTAGGGGTCCTTACGACGCGCCGATAAGCGAACGTCTAACTCTTCCTGTCAACGCGCAGCAGAAACGTCGCATTTTTTTCTGACCAAAACGATGAAATTTTTTCGACCCGAAAAATCGAGGGTCGGAATTTCGGGGTTTTGACCCTACCGGAACGTGGCCATATATGGGTGTATTACGCCTGAGAAATTTCAGCCCCTAGCCCTAACCGTTTGGGAGATATGGACGTTTGAAAGTTGAGGGGTGCAAAACTCAACTTCTTAAAGGAGCTCCGAATGGGGTCGAGTGACATATCAAAAGACGCGTATTTTCGCGTAGATTACGATAAAAAAGTTTGCTCTCTATCTCTAACCGTTAAGGAGAAAATCGCGTTTAAAGTTGCGAAATTTCCAAAAATGCTTAACTCCGAAACTTTGAAGCGCCGTAGCTCCTAAACGGTTATAGATAGGGGATCCCTGGTTTGCGCCGTTCGAAAGTACGCGTCGAGATCTTTCGAATGAGCACCGAACGGTCGCGCTGCGACCACGCATAACCGAGATACGGAGATTCGGTCGAGAAATTTCGGTAAAATATAAAAGTCCGAAAATTACCGTTTTTATCATCCTATCCGGTAGATTTTTGCGCGCCGAACAAGAATTTTTTAGCACGCTTCGATATCTCTAACCGTTTAAGAGATACGGGCGTTTGAAGTTTCGGGGCTTCGAAAAACGCGAAAAATCGACCCCGAAAACGACATCTTTCGACGTTTTCTCGTGTCGCGCGTTAACGACGCCGTTCGGACGGACGAATTAGACGGTTTCCGATAGAAAATGTCCGCGGAATCGATTGCGACCGCTACGGACGTCCTATCTCTAACTGTTTAGCGGCTACGGCCCGTCAAAGTTGGAAAGAGAGAGAAAAAATCCCAACTTTGAAGCGCTGTAGCGTCGGAACGCGTTGAGCTAGGGCGTCCTTCTTTCGCCTGTTTAGAACCCTCGTAGGGTCCTTACGACGCGCCGATAAGCGAACGTCTAACTCTTCCTGTCAACGCGCAGCAGAAACGTCGCATTTTTTCTGACCAAAACGATGAAATTTTTTCGACCCGAAAATCGAGGGTCGGAATTTCGGGGTTTTGACCCTACCGGAACGTGGCCATATATGGGTGTATTACGCCTGAGAAATTTCAGCCCCTAGCCCTAACCGTTTGGGAGATATGGACGTTTGAAAGTTGAGGGGGTGCAAAACTCAACTTCTTAAAGGAGCTCCGAATGGGGTCGAGTGACATATCAAAAGACGCGTATTTTCGCGTAGATTACGATAAAAAAAAGTTTGCCTCTCTATCTCTAACCGTTAAGGAGAAAATCGCGTTTAAAGTTGCGAAATTTCCAAAAATGCTTAACTCCGAAACTTTGAAGCGCCGTAGCTCCTAAACGGTTATAGATAGGGGATCCCGGTTTGCGCCGTTCGAAAGTACGCGTCGAGATCTTTCGAATGAGCACCGAACGGTCGCGCTGCGGCCACGCATAACCGAGATACGGAGATTCGGTCGAGAAATTTCGGTAAAATATAAAAGTCCGAAAATTACCGTTTTTATCATCCTATCCGGTAGATTTTTTCGCGCCGAACAAGAATTTTTTTAGCACGCTTCGATATCTCTAACCGTTTAAGAGATACGGGCGTTTGAAGTTTCGGGGCTTCGAAAAACGCGAAAAATCGACCCCGAAAACGACATCTTTCGACGTTTTCTCGTGTCGCGCGTTAACGACGCCGTTCGGACGGACGAATTAGACGGTTTCCGATAGAAAATGTCCGCGGAATCGATTGCGACCGCTACGGACGTCCTATCTCTAACTGTTTAGCGGCTACGGCCCGTCAAAGTTGAAAGAGAGAGAAAAAATCCCAACTTTGAAGCGCTGTAGCGTCGGAACGCGTTGAGCTAGGGCGTCCTTCTTTCGCCTGTTTAGAACCCTCGTAGGGTCCTTACGACGCGCCGATAAGCGAACGTCTAACTCTTCCCGTCAACGCGCAGCAGAAACGTCGCATTTTTTCTGACCAAAACGATGAAATTTTTTCGACCCGAAAATCGAGGGTCGGAATTTCGGGGTTTTGACTCCTACCGGAACGTGGCCATATATGGGTGTATTACGCCTGAGAAATTTCAGCCCCTAGCCCTAACCGTTTGGGAGATATGGACGTTTGAAAGTTGAGGGGTGCAAAACTCAACTTCTTAAAGGAGCTCCGAATGGGGTCGAGTGACATATCAAAAGACGCGTATTTTCGCGTAGATTACGATAAAAAAGTTTGCTCTCTATCTCTAACCGTTAAGGAGAAAATCGCGTTTAAAGTTGCGAAATTTCCAAAAATGCTTAACTCCGAAACTTTGAAGCGCCGTAGCTCCTAAACGGTTATAGATAGGGGATCCCGGTTTGCGCCGTTCGAAAGTACGCGTCGAGATCTTTCGAATGAGCACCGAACGGTCGCGCTGCGACCACGCATAACCGAGATACGGAGATTCGGTCGAGAAATTTCGGTAAAATATAAAAGTCCGAAAATTACCGTTTTTATCATCCTATCCGGTAGATTTTTGCGCGCCGAACAAGAATTTTTTAGCACGCTTCGATATCTCTAACCGTTTAAGAGATACGGGCGTTTGAAGTTTCGGGGCTTCGAAAAACGCGAAAAATCGACCCCGAAAACGACATCTTTCGACGTTTTCTCGTGTCGCGCGTTAACGACGCCGTTCGGACGGACGAATTAGACGGTTTCCGATAGAAAATGTCCGCGGAATCGATTGCGACCGCTACGGACGTCCTATCTCTAACTGTTTAGCGGCTACGGCCCGTCAAAGTTGAAAGAGAGAGAAAAAATCCCAACTTTGAAGCGCTGTAGCGTCGGAACGCGTTGAGCTAGGGCGTCCTTCTTTCGCCTGTTTAGAACCCTCGTAGGGGTCCTTACGACGCGCCGATAAGCGAACGTCTAACTCTTCCTGTTAACGCGCAGCAGAAACGTCGCATTTTTTCTGACCAAAACGATGAAATTTTTTCGACCCGAAAAATCGAGGGTCGGAATTTCGGGGTTTTGACCCTACCGGAACGTGGCCATATATGGGTGTATTACGCCTGAGAAATTTCAGCCCCTAGCCCTAACCGTTTGGGAGATATGGACGTTTGAAAGTTGAGGGGTGCAAAACTCAACTTCTTAAAGGAGCTCCGAATGGGGTCGAGTGACATATCAAAAGACGCGTATTTTCGCGTAGATTACGATAAAAAAGTTTGCCTCTCTATCTCTAACCGTTAAGGAGAAAATCGCGTTTAAAGTTGCGAAATTTCCAAAAATGCTTAACTCCGAAACTTTGAAGCGCCGTAGCTCCTAAACGGTTATAGATAGGGGATCCTGGTTTGCGCCGTTCGAAAGTACGCGTCGAGATCTTTCGAATGAGCACCGAACGGTCGCGCTGCGACCACGCATAACCGAGATACGGAGATTCGGTCGAGAAATTTCGGTAAAATATAAAAGTCCGAAAATTACCGTTTTTATCATCCTATCCGGTAGATTTTTGCGCGCCGAACAAGAATTTTTTAGCACGCTTCGATATCTCTAACCGTTTAAGAGATACGGGCGTTTGAAGTTTCGGGGCTTCGAAAAACGCGAAAAATCGACCCCGAAAACGACATCTTTCGACGTTTTCTCGTGTCGCGCGTTAACGACGCCGTTCGGACGGACGAATTAGACGGTTTCCGATAGAAAAATGTCCGCGGAATCGATTGCGACCGCTACGGACGTCCTATCTCTAACTGTTTAGCGGCTACGGCCCGTCAAAGTTGAAAGAGAGAGAAAAAATCCCAACTTTGAAGCGCTGTAGCGTCGGAACGCGTTGAGCTAGGGCGTCCTTCTTTCGCCTGTTTAGAACCCTCGTAGGGTCCTTACGACGCGCCGATAAGCGAACGTCTAACTCTTCCCGTTAACGCGCAGCAGAAACGTCGCATTTTTTCTGACCAAAACGATGAAATTTTTTCGACCCGAAAATCGAGGGTCGGAATTTCGGGGTTTTGACCCTACCGGAACGTGGCCATATATGGGTGTATTACGCCTGAGAAATTTCAGCCCCTAGCCCTAACCGTTTGGGAGATATGGACGTTTGAAAGTTGAGGGGTGCAAACTCAACTTCTTAAAGGAGCTCCGAATGGGGTCGAGTGACATATCAAAAGACGCGTATTTTCGCGTAGATTACGATAAAAAAGTTTGCCTCTCTATCTCTAACCGTTAAGGAGAAAATCGCGTTTAAAGTTGCGAAATTTCCAAAAATGCTTAACTCCGAAACTTTGAAGCGCCGTAGCTCCTAAACGGTTATAGATAGGGGATCCTGGTTTGCGCCGTTCGAAAGTACGCGTCGAGATCTTTCGAATGAGCACCGAACGGTCGCGCTGCGACCACGCATAACCGAGATACGGAGATTCGG
The DNA here is from genome assembly GCA_023509865.1 of Trypoxylus dichotomus. Classification (NCBI taxonomy): domain Eukaryota; kingdom Metazoa; phylum Arthropoda; class Insecta; order Coleoptera; family Scarabaeidae; genus Trypoxylus; species Trypoxylus dichotomus. Next base: position 69,562,187 of record CM042076.1, on the reverse strand, counting down.
TCGAGAAATTTCGGTAAAATATAAAAGTCCGAAAATTACCGTTTTTATCATCCTATCCGGTAGATTTTTGCGCGCCGAACAAGAATTTTTTAGCACGCTTCGATATCTCTAACCGTTTAAGAGATACGGGCGTTTGAAGTTTCGGGGCTTCGAAAAACGCGAAAAATCGACCCCGAAAACGACATCTTTCGACGTTTTCTCGTGTCCCGCGTTAACGACTCCGTTCGGACGGACGAATTAGACGGTTTCCGATAGAAAAATGTCCGCGGAATCGATTGCGACCGCTACGGACGTCCTATCTCTAACTGTTTAGCGGCTACGGCCCGTCAAAGTTGAAAGAGAGAGAAAAAAAATCCCAACTTTGAAGCGCTGTAGCGTCGGAACGCGTTGAGCTAGGGCGTCCTTCTTTCGCCTGTTTAGAACCCTCGTAGAGGTCCTTACGACGCGCCGATAAGCGAACGTCTAACTCTTCCCGTTAACGCGCAGCAGAAACGTCGCATTTTTTTCTGACCAAAACGATGAAATTTTTTCGACCCGAAAAATCGAGGGTCGGAATTTCGGGGTTTTGACCCTACCGGAACGTGGCCATATATGGGTGTATTACGCCTGAGAAATTTCAGCCCCTAGCCCTAACCGTTTGGGAGATATGGACGTTTGAAAGTTGAGGGGTGCAAAACTCAACTTCTTAAAGGAGCTCCGAATGGGGTCGAGTGACATATCAAAAGACGCGTATTTTCGCGTAGATTACGATAAAAAAAAGTTTGCCTCTCTATCTCTAACCGTTAAGGAGAAAATCGCGTTTAAAGTTGCGAAATTTCCAAAAATGCTTAACTCCGAAACTTTGAAGCGCCGTAGCTCCTAAACGGTTATAGATAGGGGATCCCGGTTTGCGCCGTTCGAAAGTACGCGTCGAGATCTTTCGAATGAGCACCGAACGGTCGCGCTGCGACCACGCATAACCGAGATACGGAGATTCGGTCGAGAAATTTCGGTAAAATATAAAAGTCCGAAAATTACCGTTTTTATCATCCTATCCGGTAGATTTTTGCGCGCCGAACAAGAATTTTTTAGCACGCTTCGATATCTCTAACCGTTTAAGAGATACGGGCGTTTGAAGTTTCGGGGCTTCGAAAAACGCGAAAAATCGACCCCGAAAACGACATCTTTCGACGTTTTCTCGTGTCGCGCGTTAACGACGCCGTTCGGACGGACGAATTAGACGGTTTCCGATAGAAAAATGTCCGCGGAATCGATTGCGACCGCTACGGACGTCCTATCTCTAACTGTTTAGCGGCTACGGCCCGTCAAAGTTGAAAGAGAGAGAAAAAATCCCAACTTTGAAGCGCTGTAGCGTCGGAACGCGTTGAGCTAGGGCGTCCTTCTTTCGCCTGTTTAGAACCCTCGTAGGGTCCTTACGACGCGCCGATAAGCGAACGTCTAACTCTTCCCGTTAACGCGCAGCAGAAACGTCGCATTTTTTTCTGACCAAAACGATGAAATTTTTTCGACCCGAAAAATCGAGGGTCGGAATTTCGGGGTTTTGACCCTACCGGAACGTGGCCATATATGGGTGTATTACGCCTGAGAAATTTCAGCCCCCTAGCCCTAACCGTTTGGGAGATATGGACGTTTGAAAGTTGAGGGGGTGCAAAACTCAACTTCTTAAAGGAGCTCCGAATGGGGTCGAGTGACATATCAAAAGACGCGTATTTTCGCGTAGATTACGATAAAAAAAAGTTTGCCTCTCTATCTCTAACCGTTAAGGAGAAAATCGCGTTTAAAGTTGCGAAATTTCCAAAAATGCTTAACTCCGAAACTTTGAAGCGCCGTAGCTCCTACACGGTTATAGATAGGGGATCCTGGTTTGCGCCGTTCGAAAGTACGCGTCGAGATCTTTCGAATGAGCAGCGAACGGTCGCGCTGCGGCCACGCATAACCGAGATACGGAGATTCGGTCGAGAAATTTCGGTAAAATATAAAAGTCCGAAAATTACCGTTTTTATCATCCTATCCGGTAGATTTTTGCGCGCCGAACAAGAATTTTTTTAGCACGCTTCGATATCTCTAACCGTTTAAGAGATACGGGCGTTTGAAGTTTCGGGGCTTCGAAAAAACGCGAAAAAATCGACCCCGAAAACGACATCTTTCGACGTTTTCTCGTGTCGCGCGTTAACGACGCCGTTCGGACGGACGAATTAGACGGTTTCCGATAAAAAATGTCCGCGGAATCGATTGCGACCGCTACGGACGTCCTATCTCTAACCGTTTAGCGGCTACGGCCCGTCAAAGTTGAAAGAGAGAGAAAAAAAATCCCAACTTTGAAGCGCTGTAGCGTCGGAACGCGTTGAGCTAGGGCGTCCTTCTTTCGCCTGTTTAGAACCCTCGTAGGGTCCTTACGACGCGCCGATAAGCGAACGTCTAACTCTTCCCGTCAACGCGCAGCAGAAACGTCGCATTTTTTCTGACCAAAACGATGAAATTTTTTCGACCCGAAAATCGAGGGTCGGAATTTCGGGGTTTTGACTCCTACCGGAACGTGGCCATATATGGGTGTATTACGCCTGAGAAATTTCAGCCCCTAGCCCTAACCGTTTGGGAGATATGGACGTTTGAAAGTTGAGGGAGTGCAAAACTCAACTTCTTAAAGGAGCTCCGAATGGGATCGAGTGACATATCAAAAGACGCGTATTTTCGCGTAGATTACGATAAAAAAAAGTTTGCCTCTCTATCTCTAACCGTTAAGGAGAAAATCGCGTTTAAAGTTGCGAAATTTCCAAAAATGCTTAACTCCGAAACTTTGAAGCGCCGTAGCTCCTAAACGGTTATAGATAGGGGATCCCGGTTTGCGCCGTTCGAAAGTACGCGTCGAGATCTTTCGAATGAGTACCGAACGGTCGCGCTGCGACCACGCATAACCGAGATACGGAGATTCGGTCGAGAAATTTCGGTAAAATATAAAAGTCCGAAAATTACCGTTTTTATCATCCTATCCGGTAGATTTTTGCGCGCCGAACAAGAATTTTTTTAGCACGCTTCGATATCTCTAACCGTTTAAGAGATACGGGCGTTTGAAGTTTCGGGGCTTCGAAAAACGCGAAAAATCGACCCCGAAAACGACATCTTTCGACGTTTTCTCGTGTCGCGCGTTAACGACGCCGTTCGGACGGACGAATTAGACGGTTTCCGATAGAAAATGTCCGCGGAATCGATTGCGACCGCTACGGACGTCCTATCTCTAACTGTTTAGCGGCTACGGCCCGTCAAAGTTGAAAGAGAGAGAAAAAAAATCCCAACTTTGAAGCGCTGTAGCGTCGGAACGCGTTGAGCTAGGGCGTCCTTCTTTCGCCTGTTTAGAACCCTCGTAGGGGTCCTTACGACGCGCCGATAAGCGAACGTCTAACTCTTCCCGTTAACGCGCAGCAGAAACGTCGCATTTTTTCTGACCAAAACGATGAAATTTTTTCGACCCGAAAATCGAGGGTCGGAATTTCGGGGTTTTGACCCTACCGGAACGTGGCCATATATGGGTGTATTACGCCTGAGAAATTTCAGCCCCTAGCCCTAACCGTTTGGGAGATATGGACGTTTGAAAGTTGAGGGGTGCAAAACTCAACTTCTTAAAGGAGCTCCGAATGGGGTCGAGTGACATATCAAAAGACGCGTATTTTCGCGTAGATTACGATAAAAAAGTTTGCCTCTCTATCTCTAACCGTTAAGGAGAAAATCGCGTTTAAAGTTGCGAAATTTCCAAAAATGCTTAACTCCGAAACTTTGAAGCGCCGTAGCTTCTAAACGGTTATAGATAGGGGATCCCGGTTTGCGCCGTTCGAAAGTACGCGTCGAGATCTTTCGAATGAGCACCGAACGGTCGCGCTGCGACCACGCATAACCGAGATACGGAGATTCGGTCGAGAAATTTCGGTAAAATAGAAAAGTCCGACAATTACCGTTTTTATCCTCCTATCCGGTAGATTTTTGCGCGCCGAACAAGAATTTTTTAGCACGCTTCGATATCTCTAACCGTTTAAGAGATACGGGCGTTTGAAGTTTCGGGGCTTCGAAAAACGCGAAAAATCGACCCCGAAAACGACATCTTTCGACGTTTTCTCGTGTCGCGCGTTAACGACGCCGTTCGGACGGACGAATTAGACGGTTTCCGATAGAAAAATGTCCGCGGAATCGATTGCGACCGCTACGGACGTCCTATCTCTAACTGTTTAGCGGCTACGGCCCGTCAAAGTTGGAAAGAGAGAGAAAAAATCCCAACTTTGAAGCGCTGTAGCGTCGGAACGCGTTGAGCTAGGGCGTCCTTCTTTCGCCTGTTTAGAACCCTCGTAGGGTCCTTACGACGCGCCGATAAGCGAACGTCTAACTCTTCCCGTTAACGCGCAGCAGAAACGTCGCATTTTTTTCTGACCAAAACGATGAAATTTTTTCGACCCGAAAATCGAGGGTCGGAATTTCGGGGTTTTGACCCTACCGGAACGTGGCCATATATGGGTGTATTACGCCTGAGAAATTTCAGCCCCTAGCCCTAACCGTTTGGGAGATATGGACGTTTGAAAGTTGAGGGGTGCAAACTCAACTTCTTAAAGGAGCTCCGAATGGGGTCGAGTGACATATCAAAAGACGCGTATTTTCGCGTAGATTACGATAAAAAAGTTTGCCTCTCTATCTCTAACCGTTAAGGAGAAAATCGCGTTTAAAGTTGCGAAATTTCCAAAAATGCTTAACTCCGAAACTTTGAAGCGCCGTAGCTCCTAAACGGTTATAGATAGGGGATCCTGGTTTGCGCCGTTCGAAAGTACGCGTCGAGATCTTTCGAATGAGCACCGAACGGTCGCGCTGCGACCACGCATAACCGAGATACGGAGATTCGGTCGAGAAATTTCGGTAAAATATAAAAGTCCGAAAATTACCGTTTTTATCATCCTATCCGGTAGATTTTTGCGCGCCGAACAAGAATTTTTTAGCACGCTTCGATATCTCTAACCGTTTAAGAGATACGGGCGTTTGAAGTTTCGGGGCTTCGAAAAACGCGAAAAATCGACCCCGAAAACGACATCTTTCGACGTTTTCTCGTGTCGCGCGTTAACGACGCCGTTCGGACGGACGAATTAGACGGTTTCCGATAGAAAATGTCCGCGGAATCGATTGCGACCGCTACGGACGTCCTATCTCTAACTGTTTAGCGGCTACGGCCCGTCAAAGTTGAAAGAGAGAAAAAATCCCAACTTTGAAGCGCTGTAGCGTCGGAACGCGTTGAGCTAGGGCGTCCTTCTTTCGCCTGTTTAGAACCCTCGTAGGGTCCTTACGACGCGCCGATAAGCGAACGTCTAACTCTTCCCGTTAACGCGCAGCAGAAACGTCGCATTTTTTTCTGACCAAAACGATGAAATTTTTTCGACCCGAAAAATCGAGGGTCGGAATTTCGGGGTTTTGACCCTACCGGAACGTGGCCATATATGGGTGTATTACGCCTGAGAAATTTCAGCCCCTAGCCCTAACCGTTTGGGAGATATGGACGTTTGAAAGTTGAGGGGTGCAAACTCAACTTCTTAAAGGAGCTCCGAATGGGGTCGAGTGACATATCAAAAGACGCGTATTTTCGCGTAGATTACGATAAAAAAGTTTGCCTCTCTATCTCTAACCGTTAAGGAGAAAATCGCGTTTAAAGTTGCGAAATTTCCAAAAATGCTTAACTCCGAAACTTTGAAGCGCCGTAGCTCCTAAACGGTTATAGATAGGGGATCCCGGTTTGCGCCGTTCGAAAGTACGCGTCGAGATCTTTCGAATGAGCACCGAACGGTCGCGCTGCGACCACGCATAACCGAGATACGGAGATTCGGTCGAGAAATTTCGGTAAAATATAAAAGTCCGAAAATTACCGTTTTTATCATCCTATCCGGTAGATTTTTGCGCGCCGAACAAGAATTTTTTTAGCACGCTTCGATATCTCTAACCGTTTAAGAGATACGGGCGTTTGAAGTTTCGGGGCTTCGAAAAACGCGAAAAATCGACCCCGAAAACGACATCTTTCGACGTTTTCTCGTGTCGCGCGTTAACGACGCCGTTCGGACGGACGAATTAGACGGTTTCCGATAGAAAATGTCCGCGGAATCGATTGCGACCGCTACGGACGTCCTATCTCTAACTGTTTAGCGGCTACGGCCCGTCAAAGTTGAAAGAGAGAGAAAAAATCCCAACTTTGAAGCGCTGTAGCGTCGGAACGCGTTGAGCTAGGGCGTCCTTCTTTCGCCTGTTTAGAACCCTCGTAGGGTCCTTACGACGCGCCGATAAGCGAACGTCTAACTCTTCCCGTTAACGCGCAGCAGAAACGTCGCATTTTTTCTGACCAAAACGATGAAATTTTTTCGACCCGAAAAATCGAGGGTCGGAATTTCGGGGTTTTGACCCTACCGAACGTGGCCATATATGGGTGTATTACGCCTGAGAAATTTCAGCCCCTAGCCCTAACCGTTTGGGAGATATGGACGTTTGAAAGTTGAGGGGTGCAAACTCAACTTCTTAAAGGAGCTCCGAATGGGGTCGAGTGACATATCAAAAGACGCGTATTTTCGCGTAGATTACGATAAAAAAGTTTGCCTCTCTATCTCTAACCGTTAAGGAGAAAATCGCGTTTAAAGTTGCGAAATTTCCAAAAATGCTTAACTCCGAAACTTTGAAGCGCCGTAGCTCCTAAACGGTTATAGATAGGGGATCCTGGTTTGCGCCGTTCGAAAGTACGCGTCGAGATCTTTCGAATGAGCACCGAACGGTCGCGCTGCGACCACGCATAACCGAGATACGGAGAGTCGGTCGAGAAATTTCGGTAAAATATAAAAGTCCGAAAATTACCGTTTTTATCATCCTATCCGGTAGATTTTTGCGCGCCGAACAAGAATTTTTTTAGCACGCTTCGATATCTCTAACCGTTTAAGAGATACGGGCGTTTGAAGGTTCGGGGCTTCGAAAAACGCGAAAAATCGACCCCGAAAACGACATCTTTCGACGTTTTCTCGTGTCGCGCGTTAACGACGCCGTTCGGACGGACGAATTAGACGGTTTCCGATAGAAAATGTCCGCGGAATCGATTGCGACCGCTACGGACGTCCTATCTCTAACTGTTTAGCGGCTACGGCCCGTCAAAGTTGAAAGAGAGAGAAAAAATCCCAACTTTGAAGCGCTGTAGCGTCGGAACGCGTTGAGCTAGGGCGTCCTTCTTTCGCCTGTTTAGAACCCTCGTAGGGTCCTTACGACGCGCCGATAAGCGAACGTCTAACTCTTCCCGTTAACGCGCAGCAGAAACGTCGCATTTTTTTCTGACCAAAACGATGAAATTTTTTCGACCCGAAAATCGAGGGTCGGAATTTCGGGGTTTTGACCCTACCGGAACGTGGCCATATATGGGTGTATTACGCCTGAGAAATTTCAGCCCCTAGCCCTAACCGTTTGGGAGATATGGACGTTTGAAAGTTGAGGGGTGCAAACTCAACTTCTTAAAGGAGCTCCGAATGGGGTCGAGTGACATATCAAAAGACGCGTATTTTCGCGTAGATTACGATAAAAAAGTGTGCCTCTCTATCTCTAACCGTTAAGGAGAAAATCGCGTTTAAAGTTGCGAAATTTCCAAAAATGCTTAACTCCGAAACTTTGAAGCGCCGTAGCTCCTAAACGGTTATAGATAGGGGATCCCGGTTTGCGCCGTTCGAAAGTACGCGTCGAGATCTTTCGAATGAGCACCGAACGGTCGCGCTGCGGCCACGCATAACCGAGATACGGAGATTCGGTCGAGAAATTTCGGTAAAATATAAAAGTCCGAAAATTACCGTTTTTATCATCCTATCCGGTAGATTTTTGCGCGCCGAACAAGAATTTTTTTAGCACGCTTCGATATCTCTAACCGTTTAAGAGATACGGGCGTTTGAAGTTTCGGGGCTTCGAAAAACGCGAAAAATCGACCCCGAAAACGACATCTTTCGACGTTTTCTCGTGTCGCGCGTTAACGACGCCGTTCGGACGGACGAATTAGACGGTTTCCGATAGAAAATGTCCGCGGAATCGATTGCGACCGCTACGGACGTCCTATCTCTAACCGTTTAGCGGCTACGGCCCGTCAAAGTTGAAAGAGAGAGAAAAAAAATCCCAACTTTGAAGCGCTGTAGCGTCGGAACGCGTTGAGCTAGGGCGTCCTTCTTTCGCCTGTTTACAACCCTCGTAGGGTCCTTACGACGCGCCGATAAGCGAACGTCTAACTCTTCCCGTTAACGCGCAGCAGAAACGTCGCATTTTTTTCTGACCAAAACGATGAAATTTTTTCGACCCGAAAAATCGAGGGTCGGAATTTCGGGGTTTTGACCCTACCGGAACGTGGCCATATATGGGTGTATTACGCCTGAGAAATTTCAGCCCCTAGCCCTAACCGTTTGGGAGATATGGACGTTTGAAAGTTGAGGGGTGCAAACTCAACTTCTTAAAGGAGCTCCGAATGGGGTCGAGTGACATATCAAAAGACGCGTATTTTCGCGTAGATTACGATAAAAAAGTTTGCCTCTCTATCTCTAACCGTTAAGGAGAAAATCGCGTTTAAAGTTGCGAAATTTCCAAAAATGCTTAACTCCGAAACTTTGAAGCGCCGTAGCTCCTAAACGGTTATAGATAGGGGATCCCGGTTTGCGCCGTTCGAAAGTACGCGTCGAGATCTTTCGAATGAGCACCGAACGGTCGCGCTGCGACCACGCATAACCGAGATACGGAGATTCGGTCGAGAAATTTCGGTAAAATATAAAAGTCCGAAAATTACCGTTTTTATCATCCTATCCGGTAGATTTTTGCGCGCCGAACAAGAATTTTTTTAGCACGCTTCGATATCTCTAACCGTTTAAGAGATACGGGCGTTTGAAGTTTCGGGGCTTCGAAAAACGCGAAAAATCGACCCCGAAAACGACATCTTTCGACGTTTTCTCGTGTCGCGCGTTAACGACGCCGTTCGGACGGACGAATTAGACGGTTTCCGATAGAAAAATGTCCGCGGAATCGATTGCGACCGCTACGGACGTCCTATCTGTAACTGTTTAGCGGCTACGGCCCGTCAAAGTTGAAAGAGAGAGAAAAAATCCCAACTTTGAAGCGCTGTAGCGTCGGAACGCGTTGAGCTAGGGCGTCCTTCTTTCGCCTGTTTAGAACCCTCGTAGAGGTCCTTACGACGCGCCGATAAGCGAACGTCTAACTCTTCCCGTTAACGCGCAGCAGAAACGTCGCATTTTTTCTGACCAAAACGATGAAATTTTTTCGACCCGAAAAATCGAGGGTCGGAATTTCGGGGTTTTGACCCTACCGGAACGTGGCCATATATGGGTGTATTACGCCTGAGAAATTTCGGCCCCCTAGCCCTAACCGTTTGGGAGATATGGACGTTTGAAGGTTGAGGGGGTGCAAAACTCAACTTCTTAAAGGAGCTCCGAATGGGGTCGAGTGACATATCAAAAGACGCGTATTTTCGCGTAGATTACGATAAAAAAGTTTGCCTCTCTATCTCTAACCGTTAAGGAGAAAATCGCGAAATTTCTTACCGGCGAACATTTTTTTGAGGTCTGCGAACAGCCAGTAGTCGCTGGGAGCCAAATCTGGCGAATACGGTGGATGTGGGAGCAATTCGAAGTTCAATTAGTTTTGCCATTGTTTTGATTGACTTGTGACACGGTGCGTTGTCTTGATGAAACATTTTTTCTTTGCCATATGCGGTCGTTTCTTTGCAAATTAGGCCTTAAAACGCTCCAATAACGCTATATAATATTCACAGTTGATGGTATTTCCTTTCTCAACATAGTCGATGAATATTACACCACGCACATCCCAAAACACCGAGGCCATAACCTTTCCAGCCGATTTTTGTGCTTTCGGGCGCTTTGGACGAGGTTCACCAGTTGCTGTCCACTCAGATGACGATCGTTTTGATTCCGGGGTGAAGTGATGGATACATGTTTCATCCATTGTCACATATCGACGCAAAAATTCCAGTCTGTTACGTATAATCATTGCCAAACACTGCTCAGAATCATCAACACGTTCTTGTTTTTGGTCAACAGTGAACAAACGCGGCACCCACTTTGAACAGAGCTTTCTCATAATCAAATGCTCATGCAATATAAAGCCAATACGTTCTTTTGATACCTTTACGATGTCAGCTATCTCACGCAACTTCACTTTTCGATCATTCAAAACGATTTTGTGGATTTTTTTGATATTTTCTTGTGTTACCGCCTCATTTGGACGTCCACTGCGTTCTGCATCATCGGTGTCTCTACGCAATAAAACTAACGTCATCTATGTGTTAGGCCCGGGACTTTTCAGCCCATGTGTTGTATGGCCGTGAAAAGTATAGGACCGCACCATACTTACAGCATCCACAAGAGAGAGAAAAACTGGGGAGAAGCTAAAATTTTGACCAGTAATAGAGAATTGGAAAATGGAAGAAATTTGTTTATCGCTAAGAATAGAAATTTACTCATCCAACACCCTTATGGGTAAAAGGGTATACATATAAACGCTCAAACCCACGGGAAACTTTTTCATATCTTGTGCAAAAGGGGATTTGTAAATAGTTTCATGTTGTTGCTACTGTTAACTCTACTAAAGATTTAGGTATAGTAATCAATAATAATAATCTCGGAGTATTATGTTGATTGTTTGACACAGATATTGGGATCGGTTTGTTTTGCACTTAGAAATCTAAAAGAAACTGGTTCTTTGGACATTGTTAAAACATTTTATTATGCTAATTTTTTGTCTCTTGTTTAACATAGTTGGGGGAATAGCTGGGGGTTTACATCGCATGCACGTAGAATATTTTTGATGTAAAAGGGGGGCACTATGAATAAAATACGAATTTAAATTGACTGAATCATGTAAACTTATGTTTAACGATAACATTTTACGATATTCATATCTTACAAGTGAATCATTATAAAATGCAATTTTAATACTAGTTTTCATTACAGGGGTTGTGTCCTGTTTAATAATTTGCCTGCATTTTTAGTCTATAAGTAGACATAATACATTTAAAAACAAGGTTCAGAAGTATCTGATGCAAATCAATTGCTTCAGCAACGATGAAATTATAAATTTTAGTAGATCTTGTTTGTAGGTGTCCATGTGTTCTTGTATTTGGTCACTATATCAGCGCCCTGGTGCATTGCTCTCTTTTATAAAAAATACGGATTTTGGTCGGTATAATATTTCTTTATCATTTGTGTAATATTAAAACACAAGTGTGAATGTTGATGTGAACTCTAATGCTGAAATTTTGGAGGACGATACGAAACTTTCGCAAAACGGAAAATGAAGGCGAAGCAAATATTTGTGAAAGTCAGAAGTAAGAAAACTCACCTTTCAATGCAGCTGTTCAGGTGACTGCACACAAAAACTTTCCCCGGATGTGCTAGATTCTTTAGGATTAATATATTTTCGTCCCATTACGAGGTAAGACCATTTGATAACAAATTAAATAAAAACTTTGTTATTAATTGACCACAGAAGACCAAATCTCATGAGAAAGAAGATATTAGCGACTAATCTAGGAATGATCGTAGTAGATTCTGAGTTGATGTCAATTTCTCGAAAAAAACTAAATCTCTCGCTTTAAGGTACATATTCATTAAATTATTTGTTTTTGTAATATGTTTATGTAGTCTTTGTTTAGGTGGTATTGGATGGAAAAGACCATCTTGCGTGCAAAATTGTATTTGTAGTACAGTATAGGATCAAATTTGATAGAGTTTATGGTACATGCCTTACGTTTATTTATTTCAAAAAAATCAAGTCTTACACCTCGCAACCGAGTCTTAGTTTTGGAAAACAGGTATTGGATAGTATCAACACCAGGGCTATGAAGTTTCACTTCCTTCCGTAAAGAAGAAGAGTCCACTTATAATAAATCTAGCCATAATTACTATGGTCGACGAAAAATAGGTTAAATTTCGAAAATTGACTTTTATTCTTCTTTGCCAGATACTATTTTGAATACGACATACGGTTACCTGTGCTGCCTCATATAGTAGTCCTGGCTACATACCTCCTCTACTTTCGAAGCTATTATATTTTGCCGTCGCAAAATCGATAATTTTACTTAACGTTGAAGAATGGTGACATCTAAGCATAGAAATTATTTTGGAAAGTTGTACTTCTTCTGTTGTAAGGTGCGTTTTAAAAGATTTCAAATCGTCTATCACTTGGCACTTTCTATTTGTAGAATCCAAGGTAATAACAACCAATTACGATTACACGAAAACGATTGGATGGCAAGTTAGATACGAAGTTATACCTTAACTAATAGCGTTTAGATTAAATATGAATATATTCTAGTTTCGTATGTAGGGAATAGTAAACCAGGGAACAGAACTGAAAAATAAATTTTAGCTCGTTTGTGAAAACGCCGTCGGCATCGTCCCTGCCGTTGTAAAGTTGCTGCAGCCAACCAGAAATAATATAAATGATGAATCTTAACAATAGTCCCTAAATGGTTTCTCGGAAACTAGTCGGCGCAGACCGTTCATTCTACACGCTGTACTCTTAACGTTAAACGCGCTTTTGAAATATGAAAAGCGTTACGAATTTTTTAGCTTTATCTTCGCCCGTCAAGGACAATTTTTCATTGCAGATTGTTATAGCGTGTATATAAATTCGAAAATTAAAAGTTATATGCGGAAATATAATTTGTTCTTCACATAAAATTAGGATATAGTACATTTATAAGAAGGCGAAAAAGAGGGATTTATTTACCATTATTAATTCGGGTTTCCAAAATATGTGCGTTAAAATTTTCTTTCCAGTTTTATTTGATCTGATAATTACTTTATTAATTTGTTATTAATGTATTTGTTCCAAGAAACAAAATTGATAAAACCAATGTATTCTATACGTTAACATTAGCAGATTGATTAATATAAGTTACTAAGCTGCGCCTATTTTTCAACTACATTGATACCAACATTTTCCATAGTGATGCCCAGATAAATAAGAAAGAAATGAAGGTTACTGCATTGGGTCTCATTTCCGATGTTTTTGTAAGGTATCTCGAACATTATAACCCTTTCCTTCTTGGAATCGGTTTCAAAATTACTAAACAATATTGAACGGAATCAACTATATTTGACCCTAATTTCTATTAATTTTCTATTTTTCATTTATGTCTTTTAAAGATCTCGAATTATATGACGATTGCAAGGACTGTGTGGATGTACAATTCACAGGTATAGCAGTAAACTCCACTCACACAAATTAATTAATTATGCGGAACGCAGCGTTTCGAGAGCACGTGGGCTCCTATTGTCAACCGTGTTACCGACTGTGTTACCCAGTCGGTAACACGGTTGACAATGGGAGCCCACGTGCTCTCGAAACGCTGCGTTCCGCATAATTAATTAATTTGTGTGAGTGGAGTTTACTGCTATACCTGTGAATCTCGAATTATACATTGACACTCCATTACGATTTACTGAACATGTTACATGCCGTCTGAAAAAGTCTTACGTTTCGTTGAAGCTGTTGTACGCCAACAGACACATTCTGAAGTCCAGCCTAAGGTTACGTCTTTGTAAGTTAACAGTTGGGCCATGTTTGCTGTTTGAAGGTAAACGCAGAATATAAAAGTTTCAAAACTGTTGTTACAAATTAGATTGTAACTTCCTAGATATGATAATGTTTCTGAGAGTACTAAGAACATAGTTAAATATGGAGGACAGTCGTAAGTTACATTTAGTTAGATTTATTCAGGGTTTGATTCTGTGGCATCCCTTGCTTGTGCCTATTAACGGTTTTCTGACTCCACATAATTTTATTCATGTTTCAAATACTATGCGTCGATATCAACTGACGATTCCTCAACACTCTATATTTATGCTCTAAGCTTGTAGTATGTCATTGAGATATTGCTTATATTGTGAGGACTGGTTGAGTGGAGTAACATCTGGTAGATTTCACCAGGCCCTCTTTTTTATTACCGTTGTAAATAAAGACAATTTATTATTATTTAGTTAATTAAAAATTCAATCAAAAAATTTAATGATAACTGTATTAATCGACGCTGAAAAATGTTATTTTAATTTTGACTAAATTAATCAATCATTAGATTTAATCCTCGAATTTAACCAGTTAAATTGTCCTACTAAAGTCAGTGCAGATGAGAGGAAGGTAACGGAGTAAGTGGTCAAGATGTCGGCGATTCTGTTTAAAAGGTGTGGCAGATTTTGATTTGGCAAAGCTTCGATGTGATGTAATTTTTCTCGTAAGTATAAAGAAAGTGAACATGCTGTTTTGTTTGTTATCTTTTGCGCAGCAGTCTTCAATACAACGGTTACATTTTTCTATTTGGTTATGACCCTTGTCATGAATCTATCCTTTAAAAAGGAGGAATAGGAATGAGTATGAGCAGAGGATGAAGAAGAAGAGAATAAAAAGAAAAAGGAATCAGTTTAATTTTATTTAAAGGTCTAAACCAAAAAAAATTTAAAACATTCTGTCCATTATAACGCAAACCATGTCTTCTGTTTTATACAGGGTGTCGTTGAAATAAAATAAAAAAATCCGAAAAATGAAGAAGTGTATTATATAGGATATAAATCCAGAAAAAATTGAATCAATTACGACGTGTATGTCAGAATCAAAAAAAACGCTAGAAAATTGTAATGTGTGCCACCTATGGATGCATAATACATAATACATCCATCCAATCAAATTCTCATACCTACACGCAGACTAAATACACTCCAATAACACAGTTGTCGATGTTATAAAAGCTCCAAGATAACACTGTCTACTTTTTAAACGGCATGCTAAGAGTTCAATATCCTTAACATTTTTTCTCGCGTCTGCGAAGGAATTTTCCCAAAATATTTTGGATTTAAGTCTAATAAAATTAGATCTTTCCATTTTTCATACTCTTTTGTTTTATTTCATGGACACCATGTATTCAAGTAAATCGCAGATAAGTTTGAAAACCATACGAATTAATTAAAATAAATTTGCCTATTTTCAGTCAATATAGTAAACATGATTCTTCCATTGCCGTGCTTGATAAATAACGAAAGTTGAACCACAACGGAAAATTTCTGTATTGTTTGTATCTTTTTTAACAGTCTACATGCAATGCTGGTAACAATATAAATCATCTTTTATGTAAATTAAATTACGTATTTCGGTGTTATTCTTTTATTGATCAAAAAGATACGAAATGGTGTATTTTCATCATCGTCGTTAAAATCCCCTTCTTCTTTTTTTTTAATTAGTTTAACGGTTACGTTTTGCTCTTATAATAAACACGTCTTTGTATAAAGTATAATACTAATAGCATCTAAACGCCTTCTATAATAATTATTTCATTGAATATCTCCATCCAACACAGACAAATCTCTGTGGAACACCCGTTTACCAAACCGCAGAACCCTCTAGGACGCGTTCAAAGCAAACAAACAAAAATCCCTGGCCGTGCCACTCTGACACGTACAAATTTTTAGCAACTAACATCTTGAAACCCCTTCAACGACGACCGTACGTACTGTAAGTACTGAGGAGAGGATTTGTAACATGTGTTAACGCGGCTAACCAAGCTTAATGATAAAGGAGAGACGACTAGACGAATATAAGCAATTTTAAATAGGCAGATGCAAAATGTATTCGTTGCGATTTAGACTTTGCATAGGGGCTGTTTCGTGTTTGCATTTATGAGATTTTAATTCGAAGAATTAATGTAATTTACTTTTAAGTTGCTTGTGATATGATTGTTGGAGTGTAGATACCGTAGTACGATAAATACCATATTAAAAGCAGTTATATGGCTTCTTACTAGAAGAAGCCGTATATTGTATATTAATTGTAATTATTGTCAAATATCCACGAAATAATCTAATCATAATCTGAAGTAGCTAAGTATCCACTTACTATTTAAATAATTTCAAGGTAGTCTATCAAGAGAATAACCATTCGGTAGTTAAATAACGTAATATTTACATAATTATTAATGGAAATGCAGGAAAAGTATTATATTATAATTTTTTTTAATTTCGCAAAATCTAAATTTTTGTTTAATACGAATACAAACATTTTTTAACACTTATTTTAAATATAATGTTCGATTCTGCCTTCGTTATGAAGATTATTTATCGCAGTACGTACTTCAATACTCAATTCTTTATTTTTTTATTTTTACTTTGATAGATATTATGTTATTTGCAAATATAAGACAGACTGTTGTAATTTACATCTTTACATTGTACCTGATGTAACTTGCGTAATTTATGGGTTTTTCTTTGATGTGTTGGTCTCGAATAGAATAGAATTTATTACTAAAGTACAGATAAAATAGTAAAAAGTAAATAAATAAGAGTTAATTGATGAACAACTTTTGATTTGTTGCAACTTCAGCCGACCTAATTTTATATATTGAAACAGTGATGGCTGCAAATATTTTATATTTTAAGTAATTCTTATATACATACATAGATATATTGTATTAATACATAATAAAATATAATACTCATCTATTTAAAATATCTAAAGTAAAACTAATATAGGAAATTTAGTATATTCTTGTGCCCTTACTAAAAACTTGAAAATAAGTATAAAAATAAAAATTTTAGTAGAAATGTCTTCTGGGTTTTGTTGTGTGTTTACTTATGTACTTAATATTTCAGCAAAATGAATAGCAGTCGTGAAAGCCTACATTCAACTATTAAATTCAACTGAAGCAACTGGTTTTCAACAGCTAAATACTAATATATACCTTCTTCTAAATCTGAAAATATCTTGGATTGGCAGTTTTACTATCAATTTTCTATTGCCTCTTTAATTATAAAAATAATAATAATTTATTACGACAAAATACAAAGAAAATATACAGATAGTAATGCTTACGCAGGTGACAGGGAAGTAATATTGATTTCAAGACACGAAGGTTCAATGAAATTGTATTAAGATGTTTTGCAACGGTATAACAGAATGACCTTTTGAACATCTTTAGGCTATGAAATGGCGGAGCATCTATTCTTCTAAATCTTAAAAAATCATGAATATCTGTTCTAAAGAGGATCTTACGGTAGAGAAAGCTAGGTTCTTTATAAAAAATTGATTGGTTAGACAAAAATAGTAGAACAGAGCTCGGCTTTAAGTTATGTCCCCAAGCAACATGCCCACGCCAGAGTGTGAGATATTCTTTCAAATTGATGAATGCTGTAGTCAATAGAATGCATTTGTCGATACGAATTGTTAATTTAATAATAGCAATGCAATCCGGAAAGATTACTTCGTAGATTTACTTCCCACTGCGAATATTAGTGTTAACGTGTAATTACTAGTCTCAGCAAAGAGGGGCAAGTTTCCGTGACGTGCAGAGAACTTCTGCAATCCGTGGCAAACGATACAGCGAACAATTAATGTTTCATATAGATGGTTGTTTTATCTATGTAATGTACCGTTCGCTTTACTAGACAAAAAGACATTTGTCTCCTTCTGGAGCAAGTATTCGTATTATACATTACCAATTCACAGGTATAGCAGTAAACTCCACTCACACAAATTTATTAATTATGCGGAACGTAGCGTTTCGAGAGCATGTGGGCTCTCATTGTCAACCGTGCTACCGACGATGGTGCCGTGGTGCCGTACATCCACACAGTCCTTGCAATCATCAATATATTACCAAGTCGAAAGTGGTACAATAGAAAGTGAGGAAGACAACGAAGTATTATATGAAACTACTTTCTGCGAGTTCTATTGAACAAGCATGAATCGAAGAATGATATGGAATTACCGCTAAACCCACTTGTTTCAGGATAGTAGTTATATACCTCGTATATACATTTTCTTTTGATAAAGCGAAACCAACCGCATTTTTTATTCCACTTATCTTTTTCTTTTGAAACCAATACTTTTGAAATTAGGAGGGTGACCAGAAATGTTTTCGGAATCGACAAAGAGATGGCGCACGAAGGTTGTGGATACATTGGTCGGCAAAGGCAACCTTTTTTATGGCAACTGTCAAAATTTCAGACGTGTATTATCAGTAGTAGTTGTTTAAGGATGTGTTTTGTGTAGCAAATCAGGCGGTTTCGCGAAAATGCATGAAATCGAATTTCGTGCAGCGATAAAACACTTCCACTCGGTTGGCCGGAAAAACGGCCACGGAAATTCGAAATATTGTGCTAGAGGTTCATGGTGGATATACTCCACCATTTTCGACCATCAGCTTCTGGGTGAGAGAGTTCAAACGTGGCTGCACTACCACAGTGACGAATCACGCAGTGAACGTTAAAAAATCGCTATCAACGATGAAGTGGTCGACAAGATTCATAATGTCGTGTTAGTCGATCGTCGATTGCAGCTGAAAGAGAGCAGAGACAACAGGCATCTCAGAAGAACGTTGGCCACATCCCACACGAAGTTTTGGGTTTGCAAAAACTTTCGGCGCGATGGGTACCGCGTCTCCTCACACAGTAGCAAACACGAGATCGGGTGACCGTTTCGGAGGAGTATCTGGCCAGGGTCCAATGCAATCCAAGAGATTCATTCATGCGTTTCGTAACCGTGGATGAGATTTTGATCCACCACTACATATCGGAGAACAAGGAATAGCCGAAGCAGTGGACTATTCCGGGCAAATCGGCTCAGAAGAAGGCAAAGACAGTTTCATCGGTCGGAAAGGTCATAGCGATCATTTTTTGGGATTCCCAAGGTGTGATCTTCATCGACTACCTGCAGAAGGGAAGGAAGGCCACGGGGCAATAATATAGCGATTTACAGACCAGTATTGAAGGAGAAAATGCCTCGTTTGCAACGGAAAGAAGTGCTTTTCCACCACGACAATGCACCGGCTCAGTCATCCCGCATCGTTGTGTCCAATTTGAATGAGTTAGTCTCTCGTGCCATATTCGCCAGACCTATCACTGGGAGGAATTAGATTTGCCTCAAATAAGGAAGTCATCGCCGCTGTAATAAAAAATTACACCAACACCGTGTTTTTCTTGTCAATTCCGGAAACATTTCAGGTCGCCCTGGTATAGACACCAAAGCGTTCCTGTCACATATATAGAGCGTCGATAACGTTCTCCTTTTTTCTTCGCGCAAAAACGACCCATTTATTTTCCGCTCTTTTTTTCATCATTTAATCACCACCGCGTCGCCAACATTACCCTACGTCTCATCTTCACCCCCGCCGACGTTGCGTAGCACCCGAACGCGAATACCACCACCGACCATCGGAGAAACGCCACGATAACGTTTTTAATTAGATTTCTCTATCGGAGAGCGAGCCCTTTGTACAAGGATCAACAGGTAAAAATGCTTTTTTTTTTCATGGTCTTGTAACGGTACATTAGTCCTGTTCTTTATTATTCAACCCTTCACCTTGTCTTTTAACCATTTTATCTGGCCCCGATCGGAATCGCATCTGTCCTATATATATATATATATTTGTTGCGTATACTTGTGAGAGTAGGGAATGGGTCTGTACGTGCTTCTTCGCTCTTTGTTTCCGTCTTATTTTCGGGTTATTGTTTTCTCCATTGTTCGTCCTTCTTTTTTTTTTGTTTCGGTCTTAAATTGGAACGAAGGTAGATAGATAATTGGTTGGCGAAGATTTATTTTCAACGCAAGAAAGGCGATGTGCGTGAAATAACTGTAAACATTTGAATGAAAGGAAGACTTTTTATAAGCTGAAGATGGATTAAAACTATAGTTCGTTCGCACCTTAAAATTCAGTACGGTTCCTAGGAGAAATTCGAACGCGGTTGCCACATTATGTCAAAATTATATTCTTGGAATGTTTTAAACTGTACAGGAACATAGCCAGCATTTCACATATCTGTTTATTATATACGCAGCGAAATGTCTATAGTTCCTTATGAAACCTTGACCAGAATATTTGTTTTTTTGAACTACAAAGTCCATAGGTCTATTAACACAAAATGAATAAATAAAATAAATACTTAAAAGATTTATTATTTTTTTAAGAGATATAGTGAGTGTTAGATTCTCTATTCGAAATAACTTCAAACATCTGGGTCTTCATACTGTCTATCAATTTGGTCAATGTTGAAGCAGGAACATCATTCCAACACCTCTTTATCGCAGGTTTTCTCTTGCCAATATTTCCCAAAAATTTGCGATGGGGTTCAGATCGGGCGAGCAGCTAGGCCGTTGTAATAAATTAGTTTCCTTTTAATGAAACCACTGGAATTACGGATAGCTGCATTGTCTTGCGTCAGCTATTGTTCACCAAAGTCTGTCAGAACCATTTCCAAAAGTTGTCTATAAGAATTAGAATTCATTCGCGTAGAAATAAAGCATAAAGGGCCTTTGTTGTTATGGATAAGAGCCGCTCAAACTATTACATTACCTGCATCAAATCGCGAGTGTTTTTGCACAAATTGTGCTAATAATGTTTGAAACCATCAGCTCTATCCAAATCAAAATTTCTTCTCGTCTGAGAGTATGACGTAGTTCCACTCATAATTCCATCACATATGATCTTGCGCAAATTTCAGTCTTTTCTACGGCGCAATTTTTGCCTTAAGAACTGCCCAAATTTATAAAATTGTTGATGAGATGATGGAATCGTCCTATCGTTATATTTATGGCGTGGTTTGAAAAATCTACGTCTTTATAACAATTTATTTTAAACTGTCAATTAATCTGAAACGTATACGTTTGCAATATTAAACGAGTTTGTTCCTAAAAGTCGTTTTCTATTTATATACCTTAGTTTTCTTTTGCTAAAAGCAACAGAAACGAATCAGATAATTATTTATATCATCTCCATCTTACAGACCAAAAATACTATTCTTAAGTTCAAATTTAAGCGTCGTTCAAACCGCTATACGATGAGAACTCCTAACAATATTGCATATCGTACGAGATGAGAGCAACTGGAGAAAAAAAGAGGAAATGTAATTCAATCTAGAACAAGTGTAGCATCGTTATTGCGTTTGGCCTTCTTTGAAATGTGCCAAGTGTACACACTTCCTGTGCGATATAAAGAAATACTCCCTCTTTCCTGTCGCAGGTTCTGTAAAGTGGTAGTTCTCTCTTTTTTGCTTCATACGTGTAGTGCTTATTGTTCGAAATAATATGCGGATTATTGAGTGCAGACATTATATACTGAATTTGTAAAAAAATACAAGCTTTGAAAAGCATGTATATATATATGCAGAGCAAATTCTACAGACCGTTGAAGACTGATTCAAGTAATTGAAAAATAAGTCAATAATTTTCTATTTACCCTTCGTCAACAAAAATATTTCTTTTGGTATTTCGTTGGAATTTATTTTACATTGTTTTCTGCAGTCGCAAATTAATCTTTAGTTTCTATTACTGTTCTATCTTAATTAATAATTAACACATTACAGCCAGAAGCCTTACTTGTATCCAATTTCATTGTTCAACAATGATATTGGATGCAATTAATTGTACATCCACACAGTCCTTGCAATCGTCATTTAATTCTGTGATAAATCAACAACAATACTAACATCCCCTACAAACGTCATTAATGTCCTTGTAGCTGATTTACTTTTACGATGGCCATGCTGTTGAGTATAAAAGAAAGATTATTTTTCAAATAGTCTCATAAACTTTAGTATAGAATATTAGAATATTATATTTAGAATATTTAGAAATTCTTAAAAAAATAATAAAATTTATCTAGGTATTTTTTCTTAAATAATAATATAATTTTAAAAAACTATTTATTAATGTTGTTTGTTAACGGTTGGGCAATACTTCACTAAAATTGTCAAACAGATGCAGCAGCGTAATGTTCCTCAGGAAATGAGGTGGATCAATCATTCCTACTAGCAGTACAAACTGTTGCGTATTGATTATTTACCACACTGCAGATGACTATCATGCTCCAACTGATTTGATAGCTTTATGACCTGACGCGGCCAACAGATGCAGTAATGATAAAATTATAATTTCCTTGCAACTAACCAATGTAATTAAATTCTTGAAAAAATATCAGTCTCGGTAGGATTTGAACCCACCTCTGCATTACTAGCGCATTGCGCTACCATTGCATCACGACGCTGAATATGCATTTAAATCGGTTTTGCCTTATAGTTATATGTCATAATGTCTGTAGATATATCTAACTATCTCACAGACACAATATTATTAAACGTAAGTTCTTACCAATTAAACTATTATTAATATTAAACCACCGTTGGTATTAGTAATGATAAAACTACAATTTACTTGCAATTAACCAAGCAACATCTACGTATTGAAAGTGATTTGAACTCACATTCGGTCTCGTGGTGTAATGGTAGCACAATGCACCAGTAAAGCAGTGATCGTGGGTTCAAATTCTACGAAGACTGATATTTTGCAGGAATTTAGTTACGTTCTTTAATGGCAAGGAAACTGCTGTCTCTGTTGGTCACATCAGGTGTAAGAATCAAATAAGCTAGAGCATAATAGCCATCTGCATCGTGGTAAATAATCAATAAGTAACAGTTTATACGTAATAATACATACTGTATGGCATGGAATTAGCAACACCTAGAAGGGGTGCGAATTTTTTTACCAAACTTGGCCGAAACTATTCAAAGGTAATAATTGATTATAATTTCAAAGGAGAACAATAAAAGGCTAACACAATTTAATTCTATTTTTAATAATAGTGTGTAAGTAGTATGAGAGAAAACGGTAAAATTGAATGAAATCTTGCAAGAAATACAGCTGTGGCCATATGTATTCGCCACCCTTTTTTGTTTTTTATTCCGACGAATATATAAGAAATAAAAGAAAATTTATCGATGAAAATGTTTCATTGTGAGTGTATACAGATATTGCTTAATATTTGGTAGCTCCTCCCTGGGCTTTTATCACCGCACGAATTCGTCGGGATATACTGCTCACTAAGTTATAGCACTGTTCGAATGTTTTTGTTTTTAAGCATTGCTTTATGGTACATGAGTATTTAGCCACACTTCGCTTTAAAATGTACCGTAAATGCTCAATTGGCGATAAGTCCGGGGATTGTGCCGGCCATTCCAGGACCCGCACGTTATTTTCCTCGAACCAGCGCATTACTTCGCGAGATTTATGGCACGGTGCATTATCTTGTTGGAAGTAATACTCTGGCTCATCATTATCGAATAATTTTAACGCACACGGTTCCAGAACTTCTTCCAACATGTCGATGTACGTCCGACTGTTCATTCGGCCCTCGCAGACGAACAGTTCTCCGACGCCTGTTGCACTCATGGAACCCCAAACCACTATGCTACCACCCCCAAACTTGACGGTCGGGATGATACAGTGTGGATGGAAGGCCTCTCCTCGCCTGCGTCGCACGTATTGAGGCCCAGGTTTAGCACAAAGCTACCAACAAAAACATGAATACTGTTGCGTTTTGGAACCCATTAAAAAGAATAAAAACACTGTAGATACCAGGAATTGAATACAGAATACCGCAAATACAATAGTTATGTATTACTTACCTCAATATTTGACTCAACCGTCCACATAACATTGGCCCAATTGTCAATGGTCCAGTCGCGGTGACTTTTAGCCCACAGCAGTCTCTTTTTCTTTTGTTGCGGAAACAACCGTGGTTTATGTCGAGCTTTGTATCCACCTAAATTTAATTCACAAAGGCGTCTTCTAACCGTGCGAGGAGAAATAGCAACATTATGTAGCCGGAAAAGCTCACTGGAAAGCTGTTTAGACCCTTTTTTCCGGTCTCGCAAAGACATCCGCTCTAAGACTCGCTCATCTCTGCTAGTTGTCTTCCTTTTTCGACCAGTTTTCGGTTTGTTTGTCAAAGATCCACTCTCTTTGTATCGTTTTATCGTCATTCTAACTTTCGATCGCGCACATTTCACTTGTCGGGCAATAGCAGACACAGACAACCCTTGCTTTTCTAACACCACAATTTGTACTCCGTCAATTCGCGTGTTTTCGGCATTACTTTTTACTGTATATTATCGTATTACACAGACAAAATCACAGACACAATATCTTCACTCTAACTAGCTCAACCTTACTCTTACAACTTTTAAGAAAGATTGAAGAAATATTCAGAAATTACAATTTTAGGTCTATTTTCTAATTTACTCGGAATGGCCTACAATAAGCCATTAAACCCTCATTACCAGGTACCTAGTTAAGTCCATCATCGACCCTGCTTCTTAGAAATACAATAATATTCGTGTAACACGTTCAAAACGAGAGTGGCGAATACATATGGCCACAGCTGTATATCCGACATTATTGTCAGAGTAGACTGCAAGAAGTAGCTACCAGCATTATTTTTACTCTACTAAACAATTTAGAATAACATTGGTCTGTTAGAGAATTCTTTAATTCAGGATAACATTGCTGCCTTGATATTTCAGATGCATTGTGGTTCTCTCAGCTTTCATGTCTGTTTTGTACTGTCCAACACAACCTTCTGTTATACATATTTTTTCCTTTTCTCTTTAATTTATTAAGCTTTTGTTATTGTTAATGTAGATTATGTTGCTTAGTAGCATATATTTGCTACTTATTTATCCGGTATTGTTAATTTAACACACATATAGTCTATTTTGACGTTGATATACGCACTAGGCGCTTAATCAATATATACAGGGTGTCCCAAAAGTTCTTTTCAAAATAAAAAGAATAATGCCCAGGTTTAATGGATAAATGTTTAACTTTGGAATATTTAGGGAAGCCTTTGTTGGATAATTAATTTTTTGACACAGCATTACGTGGAATTTTTTTTTCCAGATTAATGCCACCTTCTACCAATAAACTCCTTTTATGACTAACCTTTTAATAGATAAATTTTCGACTGCTCTTAGGAATGCTTTGACTTATTTTTCAAAGCCTTGAATCAGATACTTAGACGACATACTAGAAGGACAATTAAAGATTCCTAACTTTCGACCATTTAAAATACCCGCTCGACATCATCGAAATATAACACGTTTACTTACAACGTAATCTCCAAGAATGTAATTTAATTTTCACTTCTAACGCTTCTAGCCGCTTCGGAAACATTTTCGGCAACGTACGGAAATAACCAAAAACATTGAATCGCCGATCCGCAAATATACGACGATGCAGAATTCAAGTCCGTCTGATTAGTTACAAGTCGTTATCCCCCTGCAGGGGGTTGGTAGCACTGTTCGAACGTCACGTGAGACGCCTCAACTTACCCTGGACGGTCTAGTCGGCCGCCCGTACATTCGGAAACGATCTTTTGTGATCCGCCGCGAGCGTAAGCAGTGCCGCGTTGGTCGCTTGGACGGGCACAGCTTGAAGTCCCTGGGCTGCATTTTGAGGAAACTATAGTGCCTGTCAAATTCTGAAATATTGCGGAATATGCAGTTTCTCTCTTTTGTGGATTTTCTTTTGTTCTTCGCGTTCACCTGTGCTGTACAAAAATCGAATAAATCCTTACGTGAATGAACCGAGGTATTTATTCAATGTATTGTATCAGCTGAAGTTTCAGAATGATATGAGGATTATTACATTTTTGTGTGTATAGGTCTTCTTATTCCTAGTCTGTAAATTCGTAGAAAGTATTTTATTTTACTGCGGATTTAGAATAAACACTTCAAATGAAAAAAACAAAAAAATGCAGCTGGTAGCATCTCCTTAATAAAATTTCTTGATTTAATGCAATACGACTCAAATAAAAGTTATCCCTCTACGAGGGTTGCTAACACATGGGCTGAAAAGTCCCGGGTCTAACAAAGAAAACACGGTTTTTTTGGTTCAAAATTAGCTTTATTCATCAACGTAATCTCCATCAAGAGCAACGCAATCATTCCAGCGCCGTTCTAACATTTCAATACCACTTTTGTAGAACGATTTATCTTTTGCCTCAAAATAGGCCTCAGTTTCAGCGATAACCTCTTCATTCGTGCGAAATTTCTTACCGGCGAGCATTTTTTTGAGGTCTGCGAACAGCCAGTAGTCGCCGGGAGCCAAATCTGGCGAATACGGTGGATGTGGGAGCAATTCGAAGTTCGATTCATGTAGTTTTGCCATTGTTTTGATTGACTTGTGACACGTGTGCGTTGTCTTGATGAAACAACATTTTTTTCTTTGCCATATGCGGTCGTTTCTTTGCAATTTCGGCCTTCAAACGCTCCAATAACGCTATATAATATTCACTGTTGATGGTATTTCCTTTCTGAAGATAGTCGATGAATATTACACCACGCACATCCCAAAATACCGAGGCCATAACCTTTCCAGCCGATTGTTGTGCTTTCGGGCGCCTTGGACGAGGTTCACCATTTGCTGTCCACTCAGATGACGATCGTTTTGATTCCGGAGTGAAGTGATGGATCCATGTTTCATCCATTGTCACATATCGATGCAAAAATTCCGGTTTGTTACGTTTAAACATGGTCAAACACTGCTCAGAATCATCAACACGTTCTTGTTTTTGGACAACAGTGAGCAAACGCAGCACCCACTTTGAACAGAGCTTTCTCATAGTCAAATGCTCGTGCAATATAAAACCAATACGTTCTTTTGATATCTTTACGACGTCAGCTAACTCACGCAACTTCACTTTTCGATCATTCAAAACGATTTTGTGGATTTTTTTGATGTTTTCTGGTGTTACCGGTTGATTTGGACCTCCACTGCGTTCTGCATCATCGGTGTCTCTACGACCACGTTTGAAGTCAACAAACCAACCTTTTATTGTTGTTTCTAATGGAGCGGAGTCCCCATAACACTTTTTAAGCCATTGCTTCGCTTGAACGGTATTTTTTCCCATCAAGAAGCAATGTAAAATTAAAACACGAAATTGTTTTTGATCCATTGTTTTGAAAATAACAAAAGTAGCGTGACTCTTAGCGCAATAACTCACAAACTAATGAATAGAATATCATGAAATTTTAACAGCTGTCTTTTGAAGGTTAGTACTAACTGAGAGAAAGGTGACTGCAATAAAACTAGCGTCGTGTATGTGTTAAACCCGGGACTTTTCAGCCCATGTGTTATTTATCTATCCAAAATAATAAATAAAAATAAATATTTGTTATTGAAAATGGTTTTATTGCCTTCCAAAATATTCTCCGCGATGACCGATACACTTTTGAACACGCTTGAACCAATTTTCATAGCACTCCTTCTATTGCATTTGAGGTATTTCCAAAACATGCATTTTGAACGCATCAGCTGCTTCTTCTGGCGTCGAAAATCGTTGACCACGTAGTTTTTCCTTCACGCACGGAATTAAAAAGAAATCATTGGGTACCAAATCAGGACTGTATGGCAGATTACCCATCAATTCGATATTGTGATCGGTTGAATATTGAATTGTTTCGGTCGACGTGTGAGAGCTTGCGTTGTCATGGTGAAGAATGATCCTAAGTTGCTGGTTGCTTCTTCGTATTACTTTAAAGACTTCTGGCAAACAACTGGTTGTATGGTGACACGGTAGCCACATGCCCGTTTGTACCAAAACAAACAGGCGACCGTTTGGTTCAATGTGCTTCTGGCGCGAACAAATTTTGTTGGTTTTGGCTCATCTTGAAAGACTCGTAAAAGCCGTTTAGTTTTCAGGTTCATAACCTGCGTAAATGTTATACACGGCTTTTGACGCACCACAATCGTATTTGTGGGCATTTCTTTGCACCAATCGACACGAGCCTTTCTTTGAGTGAATGTCATATTATGTGGAATCCATCGCGCGCAAATTATTTCTACGACTAAATGATCGTATAAAACCTTGTGCCTGTCATGCTAAGGGATGCCTCAATCTCACAGTACGTTATATGACGATCGTGCTTTATCACTTTGCGCACAGAATCGATGTTTTCTGTCACAACAATCGATTTTGGATGACCTTCTTCAAATTCGTCCGCCAAGACAGTGATACACAATAGTTTTAAATGGTGCTTCATCGTCAAAAGCTGAAGTGAGTTGATCTGTTGTTGAAATAATCCACGCAGAAAGTCATAATAAATCATCGCTCGAAAATTTTCACTAGTTAAAATTCCATTTTTTTACTGAGATCACATTTTCACTAAACAACACAAATAGCGTCCATATGAGAAAATGTTCTGAGTACGTATACATACAAATAATGTCAAATTTTACGATGTATGTCAGATGGCGCCTATTCTTGCAAATTCTGAATACATAAATAGCAACCCTCGTATGGACCATGTATGTGGCAACGTGAAAATATTTCTGAATGTACTGGCTATCCCATTTATAAAAAGGCACGTATACGTTTGTTATTTAAGTTGAACCATCTGAATAATCTCCAAATAATGAGCTACCACATTCGTAATTAAACTAACTGGAGATTTATAGCTTTCGCAGATTACTGCCCCTTCGTTTGCCTTACTATTTCCCGTACTAATTCGTACTGCTTGTTTTCAAGACATATAGTTAGTGGTCCTATAGATGAGAAAGTTTGAATACAGATAATTAGGGCTGCTCAGATCTTCTGCACGCCAGGTCCGGACTTGCTCGTACGCACAACCGAACGAAAATTAGGTGTAACGTCTTCCACAGTTAAACACAACACACACGACCCATACAAAAATTTCCTGAATTCATTGAATCAATCTGTCTCCGTTTCCCTGCTGTGTATACAGCATTATAATTTATTATTTATACTTCATTATATGTAAGAACATTTATAGGTTATCTGTATATACTTGGTGAAGAATAGTAATATGCAAAGTTAGCCAAATCTTCGGCGTTCCAGATCCCCACCCAAACTGATGCGGAAACCTACACCATCGGCCAATGCACAAGTTTAATTGCCGTATCATGCTATCAAAAGCATTTTGTAGCATTTGTGGCGTTATGTTTGCACATTCTTCAATTATCCCTTGTTGTAGTTCATGCAAATTAAGT
Organism: Trypoxylus dichotomus; assembly: GCA_023509865.1. Lineage (NCBI taxonomy): Eukaryota > Metazoa > Arthropoda > Insecta > Coleoptera > Scarabaeidae > Trypoxylus > Trypoxylus dichotomus. The sequence continues at coordinate 69,533,312 of CM042076.1, read as the reverse complement.
ACAGGAGTTTTGATAACTATAATAGTCAACCCTGGTGATTTCAAAGGAAACTGCAAACTTTTGTGTGGAAACTTATGCAAATTCGTTAGGCGATGATCAATAAATTCACGGTGAAAGGGTGTAGTTTCTCGTGTCGTCTGTGCTGTTTCACCGTTCTGCTAGAAATAACCATTTTGTGGTTCATCGTCGTGAAATTGTTGAACAAGTTCAGTTAAAATGACATTTCTGTACCTCTCATTGCATTGATGGTGAAATATGCCCAATTATTCTTGTACGAGAGACCTTTATATAAACTTCATGAATCCAGTTTTTCACTGTCTTTGTTCGATGAGGACAAGGATTATCGACCGTAAAAAGAACTGTCCTGCTACATATGAAAATGTTATTTCTGTATCTCTCTGCATTTATGGAGAAATTGAAAAAAATCGGCCCTATTATTCTTCTGCGAGATGCCGTAACCCAAACACCAATTTTCTGATTATGTAATGAAGATTCCACAAAAAATGCGGCTTATTAGTGCGCCACAATCCCATATTTTAAGGTAAAATATATGATAAAACCTATCAAAATTATATCAAAAAAATTAAATAACATTTTCCATTTTCAAATTCCATGGCATACTTTTATCAATATAATATTTGCTCACTCGGTACAATTCATGAATGATGATTTTAAATTGGTAGGAGTATACTCTTTTTAAAAGATACAAATTTAAAATACAACGTCAATACATGAAACAAAAAAGTTAACAATCAAAGCTGGAACATTTAAAAGATTACTTTTCCCCGTTTTACTCAAAAAAAAAGACGTAACTTATAACGAAATAAGAAATATATAGGCATCCTTTTTGGTCTTTCTGTGTATATGCCAAATGTTTCCCGAAATATCAGAAGGTATTGTGTGTGCATCTAAATCGTAAATAACATCATTCTCCTACCATCACCCAAAGTTCAGCGAGCTTCGAAATTCGAGGGATGATGATTTCTCTCTCCATATACACAACCCTTTTTTCCCACGGTTTTGATCCAACAACTGATGATGCATCATCTTGTGCGGCTACACACGGCGTTAAGAAGGATGGATAGATAAATGTATTGTGTATGTGCGCGATCGCGTTGTGTGTGTGTGTAGAGAGAAAATCTGCCACGTTGAGAGCGTATTGCAAGTCACGCCCGAAGGCAGATGTTCACTTGTTTCTTCGTTCGACAAACAATTGCACTGCGATGCCATCCGGCTGTCTTTTCGTTTTTTTTTTTTGTCTCATTTCGGTCGTTCCGAAATTGTGTACTGTGTATCGAAAATCGCTATTTTTTCTTTTGCTGGAACCGATGTAGTGACCGGAAGTATTTATGAGTAGAAAACAAATACCCTCGTGAATTGTGCATGCTAAGCTTATGTTATGCATTTTAAATTGTTATAAATTGCTATTAATTATAATCATACACTACCGCTCTAAATTTCAGACCACCTTGAGGTTGTAACACTAAAAGGAAGGATATAAAATGTATGTAAATACATACATAGTAATGATAACTAGAGACCGGCTTATATGCAAAGTGCATGTAATTTATTTTTGCGTATGCATAGAAATGCCTAAATATGTAATTTGTGCAATCATTAATTTCTAAAACATTATGGTAAAAAAAATTTGAATACATCTTATTTTTCTATATAATTTCCTCTTTTATTCACACATTTTCCCAATGTATCGGAAGTTTTTTAATTCAATCATCATTATTAAAGAATGAATGCGATATCATCTGTAACCAATTGTAACATGAACATTTCCACACCTTCGTTGTCGTCAAAGTAGTAACCAACCTCCCATTTCTTCTGTGAGAGGTCCAAACATGTGGTAGTCACTCGGTGACAGGTCGGGACTGTAGGGCGAATGTTCCAGTGTTTCTCAATGAATTTTGTCCAACTTATTTATATATATATATATATATATATATATATATATATATATATATATATATATACATATCATGGAGCAGAATCGTACTTACTCTTCTCGTCGATAGGCCAGTTTCATTTCATCAAGCAGTTGCCAATAGTACGCAGCATTAGTTATATGCCATTCGTGGAGCAGTATGTCGATGGTTCGTCACTCCATGTTTGTCTGCTTAGACTCCGGGGTGAAATGGTGTATCCACGTTTCATCGCAGGTGACAATGTGCCTCAACAAATCATCCTCCTCTGTTCGATATCGGGCCAAAAGTCTTTCGCACACGGTAAGACGGTTTGCTTTTTGATCTTGCCGACACTTTTCGGTAACCCAAATCAACTGAAATGATTGATCGGGCACTCCCATATGATACTCCGACGTTTTCAGCAATTTCTTAGCCCATAGTATAAGGCGGCAGCCATCCTCAATCAGGTCACGGATCGCACGAATATTCGCCTCACTGATGCTCCGCGGTCGGCGTGCATGGCTCTGGTTTTCAACTGAGTCTAGGCCATCGGAAAATTTTCTGTGCCAGTCGTAGACTTGGGGCTTTTAAAGCGCTTTTTTTCAGCGAACTGTGAGTTAGTTGACGCAAAATTTTGTCAGGTTTTACGCCCTCCCACGCTAAAAAGTTGCTCAACAGACGTGTGCACCTTTTGTCAGATATGATGCTACTAACAGCACATCTGCTCTGGTGAACAGAAGCGATTTACTCCTTTCCACCTCACATCTGTGTGATGTGCACCATAATTCTGGTGTCTGTGTATAAACCCCGTATAACTTTTATTAAACGTTCTGAATATCCTTGTTCTTAATAAATTATTAATAACTAAAACATTATGATTTTCTTCTAAATCATTCTATATACTTTAAAATCATCATCCGAGCATTTTTTAAACACCCTGTAACTAAACACGACAAAAATTAATAGGCCGGAGTGCACGGTGCCCAAAACGGCTCAAGTTACAACATTAGCCAGATCCATCTGCGCTTAATACGAACGAGATGACAGGTAAGGATTACGAATTGACCCCCTTAGAACCAGGGTACGAGATAGATACCGGTCCTGTAATCAGAACCGTTCACGCACGTAACCTGGACTTCGTAACCATCTAGATGGACGTCGGCGAACGACGGACTTAAAATACATATATGATTGATATTTAATTCTATTCTAAGCTCATCGGAGGACATTATTGCGATATTTCTCGAGAGGATTTTGCTTGGTCGCTTCGTCCTTCCTGTAGAGGAAGCTCATTTCACCGGACAAAATATACTTTTAATGTTATACCTTTGGCATATCTATATAAAGGTAGCTAATCAGTATACTATAATTTTAAATATATGGTCTTGCGGTTACGATGTTGATTTTCTAGGAAAAAAGATTAAATCAAAGTCATTTGTTTTACATTTACACCTGTCCGTAGTTTATGAAAGAGGAAATTCATATCATCTGCTCTTTTAGGCTATACTAATAATGATGTATGACTTTAGTTAATGAATAAGCACATAAGTGTGAAGTATGGCAAACATGTGCTTGCGCTTATTGAACATTGGATATAAAAGTCTAATGTTTCGCAAGCAGCGATAGATGGATATTTTATGGCGTTCTGTTTCTATTGTAACAGCAGAAAATATGGTAGTTCGTTGATTTGGAGGGAAATCTCGTTCACGAAATTAATTCAACTGAGTCAATGACTGAATGTTCCGCAATAAAATTAAAGAATGATAAAATAGTCATTATTAATGTATATAGACTGTCTATAGATAATATTAACATCTTTTTTTACAACTTAGAAGATATTCTACAGCATATCTTTCAACAAAAAAATACCTACAGTCATTATATATGGAGACTTCGATATCAATTTTGAACGTAAGAAAAATCCTGTAGTAAGACTGTTCTGTGACGTTAAGGATTTTTTGCGAGTAACTATGGTTACGAGGTCCAGTACAATAACGTAGTTTTCTATAACCTTGAACGGTTTCAAATATTTTAAAAAATCACGTTCCAAGTAGGTTGTGGTCATGTTAATATAAATGTTTTTTTATTATTATTTGAATATAAATAATCAAACATATACGCAAAAATATAAGTTTTGCAACTGCACTTCAATGAGAATTATTTTATATGTAAAATGATGAATGAAGTAATAGAAATGGTATATATCACTTTCTATGGTATATATTTTCCTTTGTAATTTACATTAAAACTTATTATGACAGATTTTCCAAACAAGTAACCGATGATATATACATATCTCATTTCTAATTAGCAACTACGAATAACCACTTTCGTGAAGTAGTTAAAAGATATATAACCATCGTCGTATATATGACGTAATGTATGACGAACCAAAGTATAACTATGTGTCAAGAAAATGCAGACGTTATAGAATTCTGTAGTTATCTATAACATTGTTACTCACAAAAAATCTTTATTATAACTTCTTATAATTTAAGGATTACTATACCGTTTTCCACTAGGATGACGAACAGATTATCAACAACCATAGATAATATACTGACTGACAGTGAGAACCATGAAAGCTGTGTGATCGTTACAGTGTTATCGGATCCACAGATGCTATCCATCTCGCAGTCAGCGGTTGTTCAAAGACCAATCACAAATAAGTAACACATGGGCTGAAAAGTGCCGGGCCTAACAAAGAAAACACGGTTTTTTTGGTTCAAAATTAGCTTTATTCATCAACGTAATCTCCATCAAGAGTAACGCAATCATTCCAGCGCCGCTCTAACATTTCAATACCACTTTTGTAGAGCGATTTATCTTTTGCCTCAAAATAGGCCTTAGTTTCAGTGATAACCTCTTCATTGGTGCAAAATTTCTTACCGGCGAGCATTTTTGTGAGGTCTGCGAACAGCCAGTAGTCGCTGGGAGCCAAATCTGGCGAATACGGTGGATGTGGGAACAATTCGAAGTTCAATTCATGTAGTTTTACCATTGTTTTGATTGACTTGTGACACGGTGCGTTGTCTTGATGAAACACATTTTTTTTCTTTGCCATATGCGGTCATTTCTTTGCAATTTCGGCCTTCAAACGCTCCAATAACGCTATATAATATTCACTGTTGATGGTATTTCCGTTCTCAAGATAGTCGATGAATATTACACCACCCACATCCCAAAATACCGAGGCCATAACCTTTCCAGCCGATTGTTGTGCTTTTGGGCGCTTTGGACGAGGTTCACCAGTTGCTGTCCACTCAGATGACGATCGTTTTGATTCCGAAGTGAAGTGATGGATCTATGTTTCATCCATTGTCACATATCGACGCAAAAATTCCGGTTTGTTAGTTTAAACATGGCCAAACACTGCACAGAATCATCAACACGTTCTTGTTTTTGGTCAACAGTAAGCAAACGCGGCACCCACTTTAAACAGAGCTTTCTCATAGTCAAATGCTCATGCAATATAAAGCCAATACGTTCTTTTGATATCTTTACGATGTCAGCTAACTCACGCAACTTCACTTTTCGATCATTCAAAACGATTTTGTGGATTATTTTGATGTTTTCTAGTGTTACCGCCTCATTTGGACCGTCCACTGCGTTCTGCATCATCGATGTCTCTACGACCACGTTTGAAGTCAGCAAACCAATATTTTATTGTTGTTTCTGATGGAGCGGAGTCCCGATAACACTTTCAAGCTATTGCTTCGCCTAAACGGTATTTTTTTCCATCAAGAAGCAGTGTAAAATTAAAACACGAAATTGTTTTTGATCCATTGTTTTAAAAATAACAAAAGTAGCGTGACTCTTAGCACAATAACTCACAAACTAATGAATAGAATATCATGAAATTTTAACAGCTGTCTTTTGAAGGTTAGTACTAACTGAGAGAAAGGTGACTGCAATAAAACTAGCGTCATCTATGTGTTAGGCCCAGGACTTTTCAGCCCATGTGTTATAAAGAAATTCAAAGCTTATCCGAACAAAATTTAAATAATCTAGAAAATAATTTGCGAGCAACGGATTGGTCCCCTGTTACTGATATAAGTGTTACTTGAAATTTATTGACATATTTGTTCGAGCAATAAAATTTATTTGCCCTAAAAGGCTTGTTACGGATACTATAAACCGTAATCACAAGAACTGAATTACTGGTGAAGTCAAGCAAAAATCAGTCCAGATAAGAATTTAACATGAGGATATGTTAAAGGGTATGATTAGGCGAAAAGAATGAATATAAGTCATTTTGCAGAAATTTACGATATGAAATTCAACACTTGAAGTGTGCAGTAAACTCTGCATTTATAACCACCTCCCAAAATGAAGCTAAAGTGAGATGGAAATTGGTTAAAGGAATTATTGGTTAAGGTATTAAGACAAGATACAATGCTGACACAATGAAAGAGATACAAACGGACGCTACAAATATGTTAGAAGAAGTGCTGGATATAAACATATATCTTGTATCTTGAGATCCCGCTTGTATCTTTTGTTTTTACTTTTTTCTTTCCTTTGCTTCTGTCGCCTTTCTCTTTTTTCTCTTATTCTTTTTTCACCATTTTCATTTTTTCTTTTCTTTCTTTCCTTTTTATTTCTTTGTTTTTCCTCCTACTTTTCTTCCATTTTTCCCTCTCATCGCGAGACGGTCCGATTTCGGAAACAGTCTGTTTATTACATATCTGGTAGATGAAAAAAGATTGATGAAAATCTCCCTTTATCACTAAATCAGGAGATAAAATCTAAACTCAAACACATTGTTTTTAAGGCCTACGTGTTCGGCTGTAGTATTCAATATGATACGGAGTCTGGAGGATACTAGGTCAGTAGGGCATGATGAAATTCTGACTAAGTTAATCAAAACATATTCACACCATCTTACACATCCATGAGATCACTTGATAAATCTCTGTTTTGAGAGGGAAATTCTCCCAGATAAGAAATCCACTAGTAAGCTGATATACATGGAGGGGGGGGGGACTCCAAGACTGACAACTTTCGCCCTGTATCTACTCTGTCAAATACATTTAAAATATTTGAGAGAACCTCACATAGCTGAATTTACTCTTTCACCGAAGAATTTTATCTTATCTCCTAAATGCAGAATGGGTATGTTAAAAGGAAAGGTACAAGCAGAGCCATATACAAAATTATGTGCGACATAATGACAAGTATAAACTTGGATGAAATGATTGTAGAAATTTTCATGGACTTGAGGTCTTTGACAGTGTGTGTTGGAACAAGTTACTTCCAAAATTAGAACTATTGGGAATAAGAGGGATTATCTTACATTTAGTAAATTCTTACTTAACGATTCGACAGCGGAAAGTGTAGAGTATTGACGTATAAATATACTCTGACTGGTTAACAACAATGCGAGGAGATCCCCAAGGTTCTATATTAGTTATTATTAGAGCGAGAAATGACAATCTAGAAAACGAAGAAACTTCGATGCTAAATGAATTTGCGGATTGGTTTAATACACACGATATGGACTGGGTATCGACACGGCAAAATTGATAAATTTCAGTTATCTCAAAAAAGATCCATCATATATTTGCAGTCAAAGACAAGATACTTACCAGCTGCGAGAATATCAGATTCCTTGGACCAATTGAACTGGAAGAAGGACTTACTACCTCCTATGTTTATGTTCGTAGCAAAATTTGCTATGGTATTATATTTTGCGGTGCATCTATGAACGTTGACCGAAATTTTTAAATTAGGGAAATTCTGCGTTCGAAGTGTTTCTGGACTACGTCTTAGAACATCGTGCAAAGACCTCCTCAAAGAATATAAAATACTTACATTACCTGGGATTTACATATTCGAGTGCGAGATGTTTGTGCAAGAAAGGTACGAACTTTTTAAAAACTAAGTTGAGTTGATGCATTCGTTTAACACCCCCCATATCAACACAGGACCGAAACATAGTGAAGTCAGCAAGTTGAAGTCACGATCGCGCGCATTTCTTCAGAAGATAACGTTCTATTCAGTTGTTCAATTCTTTCAAAATAAATTTTAATTTACCGTATTGACAATATTAATCGATGTTGTATATAATTGTTAAATTGTCTAGTTATTTATACAGTGTGTCCTTGTTATTTATATTTATCGTATTTACATATATTTATATTGACTTGTTCAATGCTTTATTGGCATTACTGAATAAAACGTATATTATTATTATTATTACAGTACTGATCACGGAAAGTATGGGTAGATTTCCATTAATTTCTTTAAATGTATTAATTTATTTTTCCATTCGTTTTTCTTCAATGAATAATTTAATGTCACATCAAAAAAGTTCTAATTTTTTTTTAAACAATGGATCACTTTTCTGTATTTCAAAGCAAAAAAATGGGTAATATTTCATTTCAATCCAGATCTGTACCTTTTAAAATTCAATTTAATCAATGAAAGCAATAAACAAAACGAATAACAGCGGAAAAAAAACGTTACTCTATACAATCCCTACGCTCATTGAACAAACCAATACAAATACTAACTCATTGTTACGTTCCGATACGTATCGCGAAACAATAGCTCGCGTACGAGGAATAAATATCGAGTCAAGTGGGCGTCGCATCGACTGTCAAACTCTATTAAGTCGTTCGATTAAATATACACCCCTTTAAACCGGCGAGAGCACCCCACAGGAATTGCCACAAATCAGCGCTCGCGAACGGCTTAAAAGTGTACGCGGAAGTACGAAAGTGTGTAATTTGATTTAAGCTCAAAGGGAAATAATAATCGGCCGAAGCTCGTGGTGTAAAGGTTAAAGCCTTTTGATACGGTCTCGAACTACGGCTAAATTGGCGGGTTTTTTTGTTAATGTAATTACGAATTTGGTTTCGTGTAGAAAAGAATCGAACAAAGGTGCGCGGTGGTGGGTTAGAATAACGTTGGATTGGGCGTAATGGTTATTGTGTACTTTTTTACAGTTGCTTTCTTTGTCTATTTGACTTTATGTGGTGCAGAGTTTGAGGAATTTTTATTGAAGATATTGAAATTCGTGTTTCATTTTTTTAAGTTACACAGAGGAAGATTGCAACGAAAATAGAATCCTCTTAATCCGAGTTCTTCTGAACTCTAAAGTTATGCTTATTTTTATGAATATATATGTAGTGCGGCCTCTAATATGTGGATTGCTATAACCGTCAACAATTTAAACTGCTTAAAGTATATTCGACACAATATTTATTGCAAAATCTCCTCTATTACACTAGTAGTTCTTTTTTAGTACAAGGCGCTTTTTGCACGCAACTGCTAGAACCGCAATTATGCCATATCTTGAAGGCGATTCTATGTTTGAATTGTATATCTCTCTTATAACCTCATAGTTGATTATGGATCCCAAATGCCTTAGTTTGAATATTGATTTAGGTATCAATGAACTAAATTGTGTCGATTCACTCTTTGACTGCGGTCTCTTGGCGGCTTAATTCCGGAGAAGTTATGTTGATTGCGGCGTGTAGTCCGTCCAGACCCTCAGTCATGTAACACCGCCCAACAAAATAATTTGTTTGTCGTGGTGCCTGTAATAATTTAATTTGGAATACCTATGGTATGGAGGGAGCCTAGAAACCATCATGTTGACTGCTATTTTTGTTCTATCAACATCAAAGGTATTACTCGCAATAACCGGCATAAATGGGTATACTCTAACATGTAGTCAGTAAGGAGACCTCTCGCTCGTTCTGAAGAAATAGCTATTCCAACGTTCAGTAGCTTACCTATCTTTCCGGAGGATATACATCGTCTGACGAGGTGAAGTCCCAGAAAAGTGAAGGTGATAGTGATTTTGAAGGACCATCAGCGAGTATGCAACGCTTCAGCTAACAAGAGCTTAATGACCTTGTTAGAGATCTGAACCTCTCAAAGGAGTTGTCCGAATTGCTTATCGTATCAGAGAGAAATATCTGCTGAAGTATTTCTCTAAAGAAAACAACTTAGTATCTTGTAATAATATCTGTCTCTGGAAGAAAATGAGGTTAAATGAACACAAGCCAAGTGAATGGCGTCTTTTTATAGACAGTCCATCTCGAAGTTTAAAATGTGTAGTTTTATACAATGGTAATAAACATGGTTCTATATCTATTGGACATTGCACCACTATGAAGGAGGAATACAAGACAATATCATTGGTCCCGAAAAATATCAAGTATAAAGAGCATTAGTGGGTGAGATATGTCGATCTAAAAATGGTAAACTTTCTCCTCAGGCAACAAAGTGGTTACACAAAATATCCTTGTTTTTTTATGCCTTTGGCTAAAGCCTTTAAAAAATGTTTTAGTTCAAAGAGAACATAACATAAAGAATCGTTGGTTGACAGAAACAAAATCATCTTTTCACCACTGCATATCAAGCTAGGACTTATGAAGCAATTTGCTAAGGCTTTACCTCGAAATGACAGTTGACATAAAAAAGGTTGACCTTGTCGGCTAATGAATCCACATCAACTTTCTTACGCCATCTCTTGCCGATTCCGGAAACATTTCAGGTCGCCCTCGTATTGTCGCCGTATCTCATCTGTTAGAAGTAGAAATTTCTACTAGATTGTAAACAATGAACCGGCAATATGATGGAAATACTTTCTTACTTATGGTATTTCCTAATTAGAATAACCCGAATTCGTAAAATGTTCCTATGACTGGAAATTCCCAATCCTGCTTAATCCCTTTTAATATAGCAAATGTACAACAACAGGAAGTTGTATATGAATTCGAAGTGTAGATGTAATCAACGAAAGGCGAGATGAAAACGAATTCCAATTTACTTTCACTTTCCTTCTAACACCTGAACCGTTATTTCTATATTTATTTTGCTAAATCCAAACAAAAATACATGGAAACCTTTATTATGTGCACAAGTATTCGTAAAGTCAACAATTTCGTTGCATATAGATTCGCATTTATGTCGAGATTTTAGCATATTTTCTAGAATTGTGGTTGGAAACTACAAGGTTATTACTAGATGCACAGAATAGATATAGAAGAGGAACAGCTACTGTTAACCCCTTAACGGAGTTGGTTACCAACATTCAAATTTCTCTTTCAGAAAAACAGGTCCAATTTTGCAAAAATGAAAATGTTAAATCCTTCTTCTTGCCAAGATAGACAAAGTCATGTGGCAATATAACACACTTCTATTGTGAAATTGAATTTCAAAATGTTTACCTCTATATTTATCTATTAGTATACATATACATTTGCATTCGATTTTCCTGCAGTCACCAGAATTTGTTAAGTAGGAATAACTCGCTATTAGTACAGTATATATTACCGCCCAAATAATGGTGGGTACTGGTGCTGTCTTTAGCTGATGGACAATACTCAATCTTACTGTTAATAAATGCGTACAGTGGAACTACAAAATCGTATAGAACTATAGAAATTTCGCTAATTGTAAGTGTTTTAAGACGACCACACAAGTAACACCTTTCAATACAAAAACGACCAAATCGAATTCTATTCTAGCTAAAATATCACAAAGATACGCCTGTTACCGTATTAAATTTCAATAGCAATATCTTTTTTTATGACAGGCGGAAATGGGTTGCAGGTGCACACAACCACAGACACACATACTGCCTACCATACGCATAAGAGGGCGAGGTACTGTTCCGGGACCTGCTAAAATCCAAAACACCTGACCCTTGACCTACCCCAAAACTGACCACTCCGCTATCCACCGCGTTTATACGCACAACATAGCAACAACCTACCCCAACACGCATAGTGGCCACTGGTCATCCTTTTAACCCCTTTTCTGAAATATGATAATGCGCCTGATTTTCTGTGTGCTTTTTTTTCCTCCGCTAGCTGGCTGCTGCTACCCTCTCCGTCGTCCGGTCGGGCGCGTGCAAGTGTGCCGTGGATGCGTGCGGCTTTCGATTGTTTTTTCACCCGTGAGTGTTCTTTTCAGCTTCATGTACATGCATAGCTGACTCGATGTCGTCGGACTGACCTCTGCATGACTTCGTAATACCTTATTAAGCGAACATTATAATGTAATTTCGTGTAAATAACGAGTATGAAGGATGTCTGTAGGGGAGAGCTTGAACTTGGTTCGTGAGGAATAAAAAAGAAGGTTAAATGAAGCTATTGGGAAGTTTTTTTATTTAATAGAGGGTTTGGATAAGTGTGGTGTTTTAGGACCATTAGTCTAATAAGCGCATATAATTATATCTTTTAATGGATTTCACTAAAAGAGTTAGTTGGTAGACTTTGTAAATGAAATGTACCTCCAACATATTTGTCAGTTTTATAATTTTGGATATAAAAAACGTTCAAATAAATTTTATCTGTAGTAGTCCATTCCAATAAAAATTTCTGCCGTAACTTGTACTATTTTCAATTGCATTAGTTGTCAATGTGACAGAGTACACCGAAGATGGCCTTAAAGAGATCAATTTATCGGGTGCAGATATCCGAGTTTGCAGATCTTTAAATCAGAATTACTCAAAGAATTAACAAAATTGATCATATGGTCCTACAAAACGGTTTTTCCTCTATTAGAAGTAGATTTGAGAAATGTCTCGAATAAGGCGATGGCCACTTTTAACAATTTTTATAAAATCTTGTTTGTTGCAAATAAATAATTCAGTTAAAAATTCTCGTCTTGTAATTTTGACATTTGTCACAACATTGAAATAGCTTCGGTAACAAGCTAAGACAGAATTATAATTTCAAAGGCTACTTCAAAGTAGAATTTAATTAATAACACCGCCAGCAAGTGATAGTTACCTTTCGCTATATATATTGATAAACGTTAGTTCCGACAATAAAGGTATTAAACGGAAATCGTCGAAACTGACTGCCTACTTTATCTTTTGACGTACATATGCCATTCTTTTGTCGTATGGATAATCCATTAATCTGAGTATCTTTCTCTTGATTTCACGAATATGATAGACAGGGCTAGCAATGATAATGTATTGTTGAATTTGCACTACATGTCTCATCATGTTTATTGCGCAGGTCTATTGTCAGTTATCAAATGTTAATTTAATATTCCTTCTATATTTTACAATTTCATCATTCCAGGAAATTTTAATGTGAACGTTGATGCTCAAAGTAATCCTGTGCGGATTGTGTTGGAAGTATTTAAAGCTTTAATTTGAAGAAAGCTTTCTTGAACGTTCCAGGATAACACAAAGAACTACCACACTTATCGATAATATATTTACGAATGCGAACTTGCAGCATTCAGATGCTTCAAATGCTCCTGAATCTGCACTTACACGTTTGGTAGTTTTAAAGCAGTAGGAAAGACACCTTTAGTAAAGGTAAAGTTTATTGAATAAGTTAGATGTTGCACTGAGTGATACAATGATACAATGATACCATGATACGATGATACGATGATACGATGATACGATGATACGATGATACAATGATACAATGATACGATGATACGATGATACGATGATACGATGATACGATGATACGATGATACAATGATACGATGATACAATGATACAATGATACAATGATACAATGATACAATGATACAATGATACAATGATACAATGATACAATGATACAATGATACAATGATACAATGATACAATGATACAATGATACAATGATACAATGATACAATGATACAATGATACAATGATACAATGATATAATGATACAATGATACAATGATACAATGATACAATGATACAATGATACAATGATACAATGATACAATGATACAATGATACAATGATACAATGATACAATGATACAATGATACAATGATACAATGATACAATGATACAATGATACAATGATACAATGATACAATGATACAATGATACAATGATACAATGATACAATGATACAATGATACAATGATACAATGATACAATGATACAATGATACAATGATACAATGATACAATGATACAATGATACAATGATACAATGATACAATGATACAATGATTGAATGATAGAATAACATGAAGTGGTTGTATAGAGCCATAAAGTTTGTGAGAGGAATTACAGAGATAAGAGACATTTGGAAAAATATCGGATAATTTATTATTTATAATTTATGTTATTATAAAGCTGTGTCTGCAAAGATACGCAAATAATTTGATATAAAATTGTTTTAAGCGGGAAGAGATTCCTGGGGATGGCCATGGAACCCATAACAATTGTATATTGGAATGAATCTTTTAATTCCGAAGAAGCTGATTTTATGTTAGAGATTCATGGATGAATATTTATTAAGTGTTGACTTATATATTACGGATATTATCTATAATTTGTTCTATTTATGCCTTAAGATATTACTAAATAAATACAGAGTGCGCCAGAAACATCTGATTATTTTTGAAATATCATAAAATAAAGTAATTACCTAAGCAGACAATTTGTCTAGCATAATCTTCTGCAATTTCATTTGAAATCTTCCGAATGTCCGTGTGCATCTGCTTGAATAGAAATGCGTCGCCGGATCTTATCTCTTAGAAATAGAAATTTCTACCAAATTTTAAACAATAAACTAACAAAGGAAACACATTGTTAGTTATTGTATTTTCTAATCAACAAGTTTGAATTTGTAAAATGTTTTTGTGAATGAAAATTTCCGTCCCTGCTTTATCTTGTACATAAAACAAATGTGTATATAAATTCGAAGAAGTGCAGATGTAACTAACGAAAAATAAGATTAAGATTAATCCTAATTTACTTTCACCTTCCTTCTAACACCTGAAGGCTGAGTTTTCTTTTGCAAAACTCCGCCTCATTACCAAAGACGTGCCTGAATTTAAGTGTGACTCAGACTCTGCACCATCCTAATAGATATTCCGTAGATATGCGAAAAGTGCCCAGATTGCTTTCTTATTAACGTAGATATGTTTCCAACCAATGGTGACAAACTATGTTTTCTAATTTTGTAGCAAAGTACATACACTACACAAATACATAAAACCATTAAATCTCGAGTCCATACCAACATGGAAAGGTTCCCGTGCATCAAATTCAGATCTTAATGAAATTTGGTAGGTCAGTAGAGTATGTTGAGACTTGAAAAAAAAATTTTTTGTTTGCGCTGAAATTCGCTCTGAGTGAGCCTTCAAAAATTCACAGATTTCTAGTTTTCTTGTTTTAATTCCTGAACGGAAGTAGATAGATGTACCTTATCGAAAGGTCTTTCAGAACACATAAATGTTGTAAATAGAGAGTGTTGCACTTAAGCGTCACCCTCTTACGCTAGGGCGAATTAGAAAAGCAATTAACGCAAGTTGTTAATCTTTAACATCATTTAAAGCATTTTCGATTATACAGGATGCTATAAAGGTGTAGAACAAGTGATACCGTATGCTACTTAAAGCAAAACCATCTACATATTGCATACATATGTCTTCTATTAAGAAGAACCATCATTAATTACTACAATTGCATCAGCTGTTGTGCTCTTGTGTTTATAATTCAAATAAATGTAAACACGGGATTACACGTAATAACAAATCCTTAGTATTAATCATAATGAATAAAGTATTTATTTTAATACGTATTTAAATTATATATTTGTGATTTGGTATGGTAATGAAAGTCGTCAAAAAAATGCTGAAAGCATAAAATGTGTCCGCACCAAGAACAACGAATGAATGTAAAAGGTTTGCAGTAAAAGCAATGGGGAGGGAATAGAAGCTCTTGGTTTGAAAAGTCAAAATTATGTGTTATTGATTACAATTTTATGACATAATTTCGCGAATGGAGATTAACATCATAATTTGAAATAAGATCTAGGTAAAGAATATCGTCGATTAAATCCCTTCCATATTCGAAATCCATAGACGTCCTGTGGTTGAATGATACCTGTTGTTTTCTTTGGTATTGTCAGCATTTGAACATCTTTGTTGGATGCGACCTCTTCCTTGAAAGACTCTGGACAGTGACCTGTCCATAAGTCTAAATGTATAAGACTTTGGTCCAATGATGGATAAGCAAATATTTATAAACCACAGATTTATTTAACCAATTGTTAAATAAAAAATTTACCTGGAGTTGAGGCTTGAATAACAACGGCTGCTGGTCGAAATAGGATTTGTTGTATTTGGGGCCTAAACTTGCCACCAGGTTCTTTTAGTACTATCAGTAGTGGAGACCTAAGTTTACCAGATATAGATATTATTACGTTATATATTACAGGACTGTGTTAGATGCACTTGCAACACCGCCTTTATATACGATTTCTGCTTGGTTTTGAATTCGTCAAGTAGGTACATAAACCTTGTATTATAAAACCACAATGTTATCTCTATTATATATTTATTATGTATTATATATAGTATTATATATATATATATATATTGTAATTATTGATTGCACTGCATATACTTATTTACTTCATATATCGTCCTATAATTGGATATATAAATATTTGTTGGGCAATAAAGATTATTATTATATATTTGTTCTTCTATACCTTAACAAAAAACAATTTTGTGGTATATTATCAAAATATCTAGAATCGAACAAATATCCCCAATATAAAAAGATGTATATCCTTAAAATTGGTATTAAAAGATAATACATATTACCTTCACTATGAGTTTCCAAATAATAGGAGGTGATCTGGAAATATTTCGTTGTAAAGAAATGTGATATATTTGAATATTTACAATAGCAAATAACCACACCCGGCAATGTGTTAATTTGTTCGGTTTTACGTACATCCAGTTAGACTAACAACAGCTGCATCTGACACTATATCAATTGGTGATTGAACTACCTAAACTGTATGAAATGGTGTTATATAGGGGAACTGTTTTGCTCTTCTGATGTGTGTATTGTCTTAAAATTAATAAAGGATGTTAAAGATGAACATTAATATAATCAGCTCATGCATAAGAGGGTGGCACTTCAATGCAACACTCTCTATATGCCACATCCACGTGTCCTGGAAGACCTTTCGATAAGGTACAATATTTGCGTTAGAATTTTTGTTCAATATATTTCCCTTCAAGAATTGAATTAAGAAAACTGAAAATTTGCTCATTTTCAAAGAAGTGTTTCACCCGCTCAGAGTGAAGTTCAGCACAAACAAAAAGAAAATATTTTCAAGACAACATAGTCTACTTACCTACCAAGTTTCACTAAAATCTGAATTGGACACCAGGGAACCTTTCCTTGTAAGTCAGGATTTCTTTGAAGTAGTTTATAGCGTTTAGTTTTTTTTTTATCCTGTCCTTTGTACCTTACGGTGTCGGACTATTTATTTTCTTATTTTTATCTTCCACAGGTTCCTGTTCTGAGCCAGTTGTTTGGCTTCAATCCATCCCATAGTTCTCTTTTCCAATGTACTATACACCTGCTCCTTCCAGGAGTTTCGGGGTCTACCTATTCTGTTTTTGCCCTCTGTTTTGGCTTCAAATATTCTCTTTGTGATTCGATCTTCTACCATTCTGTGTAGATGTCCAAGTCATCCCAGTTGTCTCTCCTCTATGATTATTTCTATTGGCTTGATATTTAGACTATTAGTGATTGTCGTGTTTCTGATTCTGTCTCTTCTAGTTACTCCTTCTACTCTTCTTAGGAATCTCATTTTCATGGCCGTAACCCTGCTTTTGATTCTATTCGTGGTTATCCATGACTCACTACCATATGTTAATGTTGGTCTGACCACTCTTTAATACACCTCTGTCTTTATTTTTTTTGGTATTTCTTTTTTATTCAGAAACGAAGTTTTCAATATGTTATATATTTTTGCGGACTTCTCTATCCTCTCATTTACCTCTTTCTCTATTCTCCCATTGTCTTCAATGATTGTTCCTAAGTAGTTGTAACTTTTAACTTGTTCCAATGCTTTTTCCCCGATTTTAATGCTATGTCTTTTTTCTTCTGCTGCTATTATCATTGTGTTTGTTTTCCTCGTGTTTATCTCCGTGTTTATCTTTGTTAGTTCTTCTTGGTATATCTTCAAGTTTTGCTGTAATGTCTCTTCCGAGTGTGCTATCAGTACCATATCATCTGCAAACATTAGTTCCTGTACGTTAATTGCATTCCTGCATTCATTTTCCAGTTTCCTACTTCCATATTTTTCCTCTTTGTTTAGCTTTTTTAACAGCGTCGTCTATTAATATAGAGAATAACAATGGGCTCAATACGCATCCCTGTTTTAGTCCAATTTGCGATTCGAATTCAGCTGATTCTGCATTGGAAGTTCTCACCTTATTCTTATTGCTTTTATACAATGCCTTAATCATCTCGATCGTTCCTTTCTCTAACCCTCTCCTTTCCAGGCTCTGACATACATCTTCTCTTCTTACCCTATCAAAAGCTTTTTTAAGATCTATAAAACATATATGTATTTCTTTTCCTTTCCCTATTAGTTTCCTCCTAATTGTCTGATTACAAATATTAAGTCCTGGGTGCTTCTTCCTTTTCTAAATCCATGTTGAGTATCTTCTAGTGTTGGTTCCAGTTTCTCTCGGAGTCTTTTTTCTAGTATTCTTGTCAATACTTTTCCTGGGATCCTAGTTAATGTTATTCCTGTATAGTTTGAGCATTCCTTTGAGTCGACCCTTTTTGTATGTGGGCATAATTATTCCCATATTCCATTCCTTAGGTATTTCTTTTTTTATTATAATGTTGTTTAAGAGGTCAACTAGTTCTTCGCTACCTTTGTCTTCCATATATTTTATCATTTCAGCTGTGATTCCATCCTCCCCGGCCGCCTTTCCTAGTTTTAGTTTGCTAACTGCTTCTCCGACTTCTTCGTCGCTTATAGCGCTACTATAGCGTTTAGTAAAAATTGATATTTACAAAATTAAGTTGTCTTCTAACAACAAATTTTGTACTGCATATTCAAAATTTGAAATCTCAAGTAGGCATAACATAAATCGAAAATGCTTGTGAAATACTTTAAATAAGCGCATATAATATAATATCATTGAGCAAACTACGTTTAATCCAACCCGTGTGTTCCGTCTTCTCTGCGTACATGCATTTCGACCTTACATATGGATGGTGCAGCATCTCAGCCAAACTCAAATTCGTCGCGTCCTTATGGGTTACTCATCACTTATCAATTAATAAATCCTGAGACTATGACGGCGGTATCCCATTATGTAAATGCAACATGTTACCGTGGCAGTTTTCTCGTTTAACTTTTGAAGAAGGTAATAGCGTGATTACCATAATTTAGATTAAAGAAATTAAACGATTTACACGCAGAAGACAAGATATTTTTTGATGAACGACACCTTGTCTAAGCACCAATATGTTTTGGTTTCAAAATGTAGACAATTTGCCCCACATGGTTGATTTTGACAATATCCAGGAGCTGCATAATATTTTGCATAACGGTCTTAATAAATAGATTAATTAGCAATAACCTTATGGTGCTCTGGTCAATGTATATCTTATATTTAACATTCCTATATTTCCTTTTATTGAGCTAGATAAGATAATTAGTTACAATGAAAATTTTCTCATAAATTTTAATTAATGGAGCAGCTGCACGTATTATTCCAGAAATGGTTAGAAACTATATTACTTAGATTACACTTTTTTATTAGAATTTCATAAATTATACCTTCTATTTTCTACAACATTCAAAATATTCATCCATATTAATCGCAAGTTCGATCTTTCCATCTCACATGCATTCCTCAAAGCATAGCAAGCTCAGTCGTGCTATTAACAACAATAAATGCACGGCCAACTGTGGCGCTGACGCACCTGGACGCCCATCGGTGTTGACACAATGCACTTCTCTTTTTCGCCGATGAGAAGCGTAGCGATACGCTTTTCGCGTCATCTCTCTCGTTCTCAAGTTACCGTTGCCAGCGCGACTTATATCGTGAGCTTCTCTCCGTTCGCCGATGCGGAGGATAATGCTTTCTGATTTGTGTGTCCTCTCTTCGAACGACGGCCGCGACTGTACATGCATAAGACGCGTAGCATAGCCTATTGTGTTCCATTTGTTTACGATCCTCCTCTCGCTTATTGTGCCCGGCATTTCGAAGCTCCAGCGACCGCTTATTTTTTTCCATTATTGTCCTAGTTAATGCGTGCATTGTTGTTCTAGGGTGTACAATTGGATGTCGAACTGTACGATTTTTTTATTTATTTTTTTTCATGTTTTGTATGAAAGTAAAATAATTCAAGTTAATTATGCCAAACAATGTTTTATTGATATTAGGAAAGATTTCAATTTCTATTACATTTTATCCTCAAGATTTTGCATAAATGGCTTTTTAAAGGATGTTTCAATAAGAGCGCAAGACTTTAAGGTTCAATAAAACATGGTTTTCGGTAGGAAAGAATTGAAATATTTATTGTGATATAATGTATACATTTGGCCATTATCTATGAAATAAAATGTCTTATAAATTGCAGCCGTGGCTTTGCTGGCACATGCTTACTCTTTTGACAAAATTTGCAATAACACTACTGTATACATGTGGCGCTATTTCATTGATAGAGCATCTAATTTCAGTCTTCAATGCTTCGGTGGTCAGGGGTTTGTTGGCATAAACTTCAGATGACCCCAAAGCCAGAAGTCCAAATGCGTTAAATTACGAGAACGTGGCGGCCAATTCTGGTCACCAAACCGATAAATGACATGACGAGGACCAAACTCGCGCAAAACAGTCAATGTTTCATGGATGATATGACGTATGGTACCGTCCTGCTGAAATCTCATGTCGTCAAGAGCAATATTTTCCAATTGAAACATAAAAAACTGCGTCATCATAGTACGATAGAGTTCGTCATTCACTGTTATTACATTACTTTCCTCATCTTTAAAGAAATACGGTCGAATTGCACACCAGACAGCTAGACGTTTCGGATGCAATGCTTTCTGATGAATCATTCGTGGATTTCCTTAGCGCCGAATGCGGCAGTTTTACCGATTAACGAAGCCAGAAATGGGCGTCATCACTGAAAATTCGTAATAAGCAAACTAGTTCCAGTATTGGACCATGTCACGATGAGATATAAAAATGAAATAAGAGTAAGAGGAAAAAGAAAGAAAAATGAAAGAAACAGTGTGAGAAAAGGGGAAAAGGGTTTTTCTTCAAGAACGTAAAGATTACCCATTCGAATATCTTTCAAAACTTAACTGGTTTTAGTTTTTGTTCAAGGATTCGATGGCTGATATTTTAAAATCAAAATTACCGCAACTGCGGTCCAACAATAATCTCGTGAAAATCGGGCGCTGGTAAAAGGAATTGCGCTACAGGTGTTGCTATTAGATGGACACGTGAGATTGGCCGGCTGATAACATCGGTGAAGATACAATGTGCGCAAAATGATTCATTATTGTCACGAAAGACTTGTCGGCCCATACCTCGACCATAAACGAAATTTAAATTTGAAATTTTCAGAAGACATTAAGACTGTAGTGGCCACTGTTAAATCCAGCGCCTAAATGAGTTACTTTCTGATTATTATTTGAACTTGATAATGGTAAGGTTGGTTATACTTTGCACACTGTATCTTTATGAAAAACAATAGGTTCTGTATGGCATTGGGTTCGGCTTATTCTCGATTGGTAGGGATCGCCCTGTAATGTAATATAACATATTTATGTGAACCAATTTGTGAGTAGATTGGTTTTATTTGGATAGGATAATATAATTAAATTAGAAGGTTACATGGTATGTGCCCAACTTGACATTGCCCCTTTTGGACACTCCACTGTCAATTTAAGACGTACACAAAATTTTGTTTCCCTTTATTGTGGTTATTGAGATTGTCTAATAAATATCTTATAATAATCTTCCTGTTAGTCTGGGTTGCTCATTTCTTACTAAGATTGGTATAAATCTTCATTTATGAGGATATTTCTTCATTGTATAACATTTTCATATATTGGTAAAATTCCGGCATTCTGCAATGTAGGCACGGGAGAAGTAACGAAGTACTTTATGATTAATAGAGGAAGTTGTTAAAAGGGTGTAGAATTTTCGAGTGCACTCAGCGAACAAAGATAGTCAGGTCAAAAGTTGTACATTTTTTTATTAAACAGCTAATATTTCGCTATAATTGAATAGCATCATCAGAGCTGAAAGATTACAATATTTTTAAAAACAAGGTGAATACAGAAAACATCGATGATCTTACCAGAAATGTGATGCTATATATTTTGCAAGAAACAATTGTGTATATTACAAAAAGACGAAGCAAAAACTGTTGAAATTTTAACTTGAGTATTGAAATATTAATTTTAATTTTAAAATAAATTAATTCGAATTAGAAATTTTGAAAAGATATTCAAACTACAATGGTCATTGTTAAAAACTGATGCAACTTTAGAAATATAAGAATTTTTACGTGAAAGATAATTTTCCTTTTTCTTTTCTTCTAAATTCAATACTTTCAATCGCTGTTACCATTATAATTCAGTATTAGAGTCTTTATAGTTTATAGTCACATGTTTTCCAGTTATATTTAGGAATAATGCTTTTATGTCCCAGTAATGTAAAAATGAAGACCGTTTAATAAGAAAATGCTTGTAAATGAATGATATTTTTATTGTTTTTATAACTAAAGGTTTACTTCGGTATTCCGATGTTTGCAATGAAGACATTCGTTAGTGATCTGGTTGATCAAATAATATTTATTAATTCTGTGGATAATATTAAAGGAGATTAGAAAATGAAGTTAGAGCGAATACATAATTTTCACAAGAAGGAAAAAGACTGAAAATGGAGATAAAAATAAAATCACAAGCAATAAAGGAAGCAAACGAAATAACTTATTTGGGGTTAAGAATACAAAACAATCTGAGATGGAACGTACACATCAACGCGCTGTGAAACGGAATCAAAACGGTAGCTGCTGTAGCAAAAATTAGTCATATACTACCAAACATACTAAGGAAACCCATACATAACACGTTCGTATCTAATAATAATTACTTGATGATCATCTGGGGGAATACACCAACACAGACTTTATATAAAAAAACCCAAGAATTGAACATCAATCAATTACTAATACTACAACCTACTGATGCTTTGTAAATTTTTTAAAACCAATATAAAATTAACATAGAATGAAGATAGAGACAGCCTCAAGACTAGAAGAAAGTCCCGTTTACGCACAGAAAGATTTAACCATTACAAGTTTTCACAAACGCTTACAACAAAAATAATACACATATACAATGAACTACCCAATTATGTAAAACAACTCAAATATAAGACGTAGAAAAAGAAAATTAAGTATATGATTGGACACAACATGGCATGAAAGAAGAACGGCAATACATGCCTACGCAAGCAACAATTGGAGCCCTCGACACCATTAGGCCGGGATGGACCATTGGCTCGAACATGTCGCATATACACTAGGGTGACAGAATAAAATAGACACCAAGTAAAGCGGTATAAATATTTAAACAGCTAAATTCTAAGAACGAATTAAGAACTTTCTCTTGTCATAGGGTAGGGGTAGATGTATCGGAAGGAATTCGTCATAATTTAGTATCGTTACAACTATGCTTCGCATACAAGGTTCGAGTGATATTAGCGACTTCACCCGGGGTCGCATCGTTGGCCAGAATGAACGCGGCGCTTCGCAACGTGAAATAAGTACATTTTTAAATATTCCGTTGTCCACAGTTAACCGTGTGATTACAGAATTTAAACGCAAGGAAAAAACAACAGTGGAGCCGCGACTAGGTCGTGCCGGACCTTCTGAAAGAAGTAAAAGGGTGCTTGTGCGCGAAGTGTTAAGAGAACCGCGCAAAAGTACAGCTGAGCTTGCGGCAACTTCACAGAAAAGTCAGCGCACCGTTCTGCGATACCTCCACAGTGTGGGGATGTATAAAAGGGTGGCAAAGAAAAAACCTCTCCTTACGGCGTTTCAAAAACGGCGCCGAATGGCTTGGGCAATCGAAATGCGAACGAAGCCCGAAGAGTTTTGACGGTCTGTCATTTTTTCAGACGAAAGCAGATACCGCTAATTCAGTGATAGTGGTCGTACGTGGGTATGGAGACGTTGGTCACAGCAACTGGACGACAAATTTTTGCATCAGACGGTGAAATACGGCGGTATGAACATCGTGGTGTATGGCGCGATATGGTATGGTGGAAGATCGCAATTAGTAATTTGCGACGAAAATATAAATGCGGCAAAATATATCCAAATATTAACAGAAGGACTACTACCGATATTCGACAACGCCATTTTATTTAAAGAAGACGCCACTTTTATGAAGGATGGAGCACCCTGCCACAAAGCAGGAACAACAACAACATGGAAAGAGGAACAAGGGATTCGGACCCCGAAAACCCGGCAACAAGGAAGAACTCGTGGCAGCTGTTACAGAAGAGTGGTTAAATATTCCAGAAGACACCATTAATCATTTAATAGATTCTATGCCACGACGACTCGCAGCACTTCACGCAAGTAAAGATGGATCGACAAAATATTAGTCTAATTTAAACATTTTAAAATATTTTGTATATATAACGAGAATAGTATCTTTTTTTTAATTAGTAGGTGTCTAGTTTATTCTGTCACCCTAGTGTACAATTATGCACATGCAATGTAGTAAAGCTTTCGTAAATAAATTAAAAAAAAATAAAATACAATAATTGTGCTTGCATAAACTTCTTCGGAAGTAACAGACACAATAAAGACGTGATTAGGCGATCCACCAAGTTTTCATATTTCTCATAACCTTACCTTTCCCAATACATTTCCAGATATATTATTACTATGAACACACATTCATATAAACTTGCGTCCTGACGACGAAAGAAAACGCACCAAATCCGACACCCTTTTCTCCCCTCATCACCACCTGCGTAATACGCGATCATATATGAGAGTGCGGTGTCGGTAGATGGGGTTGCGGCGACGCGAACTCTAAACGGAATGGAATGGAGAAAAAAAAAACCTTACTATCTCGTCACAGGCTTTTTTTTCGATCTGGCGCAACCCCGAAGCCGGGCCACATCGCCACCAGCAAGCAGCACCAGCAACAGGTTGCATCACGGGGGTGCACGACCGATACCCGGGGCCCTTTTTTGTCGGAGGTTGTCGACACAGTTGTTATTGTTGTTGTTGCAATTTTTTCGTCCTGTTCTCGTCCTGAATGATATTGGAGAAGGAAAGGTATATGCGGACCGCGCGTCACGTTCGATGAAACGAGAAAGAGGACGATGCGAGAAAGAATGTTAATGGGGATAACTTTTTATTAACGAGCTTTGCAGAAATTTTGGAAAAGAAGAAAAACGAAGTTTTTCTTTCATTGATTTAGTTACATACATGATGTCAACATATCTAAAGTTAAAGAAAATGTTTGTTTTACTGTTGCAACCTTATCAAAGAACAATTTTGTTTTGACGCAATTTCAAAATTTCCTTAACATTACCACCTTTTTTTAATAACGAATTCTCTGGAAAAAGAACACGGATGCTCTATTCTTTATTAAGACTCAAAAATATTTGATAAAGCGGACAGACAAAATGGGATTGGGTTAGTCTATTGTTGTTATACCCTGAAGAGAACGAAGCATACTCTCATTAGTATTGACAACTCTAGCAATGAGAAACTAATATGCAATCCTGATGATATTTCCAAAGCTTTTAACTTGTACTCGTATTTTATTGAACATGTGCTTAGCTAGGAAGCTAGAAAGCTTCACAAATATCGCCACACACCTAGATAAGTAATAAAAATGATAAAATTACGATTTCCTTGCATTTAACCAACGTTTTAAATTCCTGAAAAAATACCAGTGACGATAGTATTTGAACCCACGACCTCTACGTTACCGGCGCAACGTGCTACCAACTGCACCACGAGACTGAATGTGAGTTCAACGATATTTTAAATTCAAATAATAGAGTTTTAGATTTAGTTTTATCTAATTCTGTCTTGCATGATTTTCTCTTTCTCTCGAAGATAGTTACCATCCTAACCTTCGATTTAATTTTCATAAAGCAATTTATTAAAACCTCTACTCTAACTTAAAAAACTAAAACTGAATGGTTATTTCTTGAGAGTCACCAAAATGTTAATCTGGCTGTAGAGGATATATATTGGATCGATCTGTTTCTTTGTTTCATTCAAGTATAACGAGTACTTCCAATACCAACTCGTCTACTGGTTCGTTTCGCCGATTTCGTTTTTTAGCTTTTAGTTTCCCTTTTCGAGGTCCAGCAACCAATTGTTGCTAAATTTGGAATAGTGCAATTGGGACATCGCTTTGCATATAGGAAAGAAACTTGGTGATAGTTCTGGTGACATTCAGCTATAACAAATACATATTTAATAATATGTATTATGAGGGTAGACTATGAAACACAATAGCCAAAACTAAAATTATTTCAACTATCTTGGATGGGAAATGAATACGTAGGCTTCAACGGCCAGAGTTAGTAATAAACGAACTACTTCCGAGATTGGACCGTGTCAGGATGGAGACCCCAGAACCTCCTTCTGGGGTCTTCGCCTCTAGCGAGGTTAACACGTCGAGTCACCGTAACCTTCTGCCAAAGTGGTTTTGCTTCTAGCGTGGTTTAGACGTCGAGTTACCGTCTCACTTTGGTTTTCCTATTTCTCCTGCAGAAGCCACCTACGACGAAGGCGAAACGTAGAGATTCCACCTTTCTCTTTTGTTCCCCTTCCTTTTTTTCTCTCGTCCCCCCCCTCCCTCCCCTTTTCTGCTGCTCTTTCCTTCTCTTACTCTTTTCACATGTCTTTCTATTTCACGCACTCCCTCCTTTTCACTTCTTCTTCTTTTTATCTATAATAATATAAGAAATAAGAAGAAAAAGTTCTTCTTATTTCTTTCTCCTCTTACTCTTATTCCATTTCTATATATATCTCATCATGACGCGGTCCAATTCCGGAAGTAGTGCGTTTATTACCTTAGATGGCCTATACACCATCATGGCAGATGCGTACCCTGAAACAAATATCTGTATATCAACAGTGATAAAATGTATTTATTTATAGCTTTTAGATGTTCAATAGCTGAGTCTCTTATCATGGCTCATTTAATGATAGTGGCAATTCCATTCAATTTTGTATCTAAACATATAATTTAATCTTTTTTCCTACATTATTCTACTCATTATTCCAATCGAAAAGTGGAATTAGAATATTACTATGGCCATCTCTCCCAGCCAATCTGGAGTGATGGCCATGTTAGCTTTGTGACTTTGTGCCAAGTATGTATCCTTAACATGTACTGTTATGTTAAGACGTACATGTTATGTTACGTACCAGTATGCTGGTTTAACAGACCTGTTATGATTTGCATCTTAAAATTAAGTTCAACATAAATTTCCGAACACTGTCGGTAGACATGTTGTTGAAGATAACAAGTATGTAAAGAGTAAAATATGGCGTAGGAAGGTTATCAGCTGATTAGTCTTTTACTTCTAGTCAATTAGGACGTTCGAATAATTGACCGATTTGTTTATTCTCAAAAATTGAAGGGATTAGTAAATTTATTTATTTTAAATAAAATTGCAAAAGTTGAGCAGAAGTTTGTTGTAAGTATATGTACGCTACCGTCTATATTAGTTCGCACAAGCAAATAAATTAAAAAAGCAATTCATCTCGGCGACGATTTCTGGTGCTGTCAATCATATTGTAGATGACTTCGATTTTTCGCAAAAAACATAAGGGGATTTGGTTCAAGGCACACTGAATACTATCTAAAATGATACAGAATACGATTCTAAAACCAAAATTGGCACAAGAGGACCAATCTAGACGGTATTCGTTTCTAATGATTTGAAAACATGTGAAAAGTGTAATGACTATTGCTAAATCTTTTTTGCTCTTCTAATTTTAGAACATTAAGTATTTCGCCATGATGGACAATTTTGCTCCAATCTAATCATCAAAATTTTCAGTTGCATAGGCATTTTGACATATTTTATGTTTCACAGGTAGCCTGCAGAGGTAGGGCATACTTTTCGGACTCTCATCCCATAGCGGCTCGATGAAATTTAGATCGGGGTTTACCGGCGGCCATGTCATTATTTGTAAAGTAGCACTATCTTGTTCTTCATTTAAGAAATTTTTAAATATCATTGCTGAGTGCTTGGGATCGCTGTCCTGCATTTCTCATTGCAATTTTCACCGTTTAGACGTTATCCCAATGGTATTGCATTATCTTGCAGTATTGTAGGTCTCACGGCGACTTCTGCCAGTAGTGTAGAAAACATGGCCACAAATTAAAAGAATCTCTCTCTGAAGACATGGGAAAGATGGTTTCATTGTAGGTCATTTTGCAACCGCTGGAGAAACTATGGCCATCTCTCCCGAACTTATACTGCAGGATCATATACAATGCTATTTTAACACTAAGACACAATTTATTTGTTTATATTTATATTACCGGTAAGTCTGGAGGTTAGTTCGTTATCGATTCATGTCTTAATGTTAATGGAGATGTCCTTGACGTAAAGATTCTTGAATTTACTTCTAAACAATTTGAAACACATTGAATTATTTATTTTACAATACTTGCCATCAATAAAACTGTGCATATTCCATTAAATTTCTAAAGTAATAAAATCAATTTTCCTAGTACCATTACCGCTAAGGAAAGTAAATAAGGCGAAGCAATAATTCGAATATTGGGGATAATTGCCCATTTGCTTCGGCGTCTTGAACGTAGGCTTTGCGGTTTGGCATGGAGCGGTACCTTTGATCCCTTGCTTGGGGCTCCTAGTTTTATTGGAGGGTGCCGTAGTAATACAGTGACAATTACGCATTGCCAATATTTCCTCCAAAAATCGTCTCTCGTTCAACGTTAGGCTGGGCGCACTGAAAATATGGATTTTATTGTTTTACGACGGGGCCCCTAATAGCGATGGGTAATAATATTTCGGTTATGCAGACATGAAATCTCGTGTTTATGTGAAAGTATCGATCGAGTTTTAGTACGTTCAGTCGGCTGTAAAAGGGAAATTATTTATTTTAACAGGCCGTTCAGTAATTTCCATCTCTGTCTTCAATAATTTTGCCAGATCGTAAAGTTTACTTTTGGGAGATGCTCGACATTTTCTATAGATGTAATATTTGTACAGTTATAGATGGAGTAAAGTATCTTATATTGATAATTTTACGTATTTACTTCAGTTACCAGGTAAAACTTTCAAGGGTAACTAAAAAATTAAATCGTATACATATATACACAGTTTAGAGGTAGATTATGGATTTTTATCAAATAAAAATAAATAAATCTGTTCCTATTTCTGATTTATGTTTCTGTATAACACTAGCCAACAAATAAATTTTGTTTCCTGCTAACTAAAATCTGACAATTGTTACCTGATATAGGTACGCCAATGTCAAATATGAAACCCATTTTTCACTCATGTCACGCTTTCTTCTGCGGCATTTCTTGTTTGTCGAAGTGAGTTCTTATGAAACAGTATGTTAAAGCTTTAGGTTTGCATGGGGATTGTTATAAATACATATGTCAAAAGTTTCCACGACTAAGTCACAAAAAAAAAATTAAGCTGGGGTACTTGGACCTCAAATTAGAACTTTAACGACAGATCCAAATTTCATCTATGAACCATCCAAATCTATGAACGAAGCTGAGAATAAAGTCTGCACTTCGTTCGCTACGGTCGCGATCAATTTTTGTGGAAACAAAAAAGTTTCGAATTACAAAGATCTAGCGAAATCAATGCTTCAAAAATTCCACCGCCTTAGGTTGTAACATGAGCATGAAGCTTCTTTCCTTCATAGCTATTTTGATAGATTTCCCGAAAATTTAAGTGCTGTAAGCGATGAATAAGGCGAAAGATTTCATCAAGATTTTAAAACGATGGAAGTCCGGTACCAAAGAAGATAGGACTCTTATATGATAGCCGACTACTGTTGGAGTATTAAGCGGAAAGTGCAGCAAACTAAACATTATTCCCTAATTGCTGTTTGTATTTTTATAAGTGCTCTTGTAATTTTTTAATGATTTTAAAATACTTGTTACTAATATTCCACTTAAATAAATAAATGAAGAGTTAACAAGAGCTAAATTTTGACGTGTTACGCAAAAACTAATATGGCTTTCGGAGTTAGCACACTCAAATTAGGAAAAAGTCCCATATAGAAATTGGCAAGAATTGTGTAAGGCAGTTATCATTCTCTGTTCAGATTTCCAGTCCAAAATAAATTTGGTTTAATAGTAGAAGTAACCTATTAATACGAAAACGATATAAATGATTTTGGAGAAAAGATATTTTAAATAGTGTATATGTATTGTAAAAGCTCGTCCTTAAGAACATCTTATTTCACCAAACGTACTTAATTTTTAGTAGAGCACTGCCTTCCTTTTAGATAGAGCAATCTTCATTAATATTTATCTATTTTTGTTAATTTTCAACCTCCAGCTTTTATCCGGGAAATTCAAGTTGTATTAAAGACAACGATAACATTTTTCTTATTTATTTCAATTATTGAATTGCAACGTTTCGTTGGTATGATGGCCAGCCTATTCAAGGGTATCCAGGACTAGAGTTACAATATTTAAGAAAGTTCTTATTTTTCCGTTACTTTACCAAAAATTACAACTCTTGTATTCTTCGTTCATATTTTTATTTCTTCCCCTTATTATAGACTGTCACTCAAGCTTCAAAATATAGTAATACCTTGATAGTCCGAAGCTATAATACACCGAATTCTTCAGTAATTCCAATAGCTTTTTAAAATGCATTATGCACTTTGTAATCTGAATTTTTATGTTTTTTTTTATCCGAAGTGTGCCGCCAACAGTTTCTACAAATTCCAATTTAAAATTGCGCCATGCAGAAACGCTACAATCCACTAATACTGAAACAAAAGTCTGAAATTCTAGGAAAATTAGATAGTGGTGCAAGTGGTAAAAATTGTTTCGTACTGTATTGGACAATCTACTATTTTGGATATAAAACAAATAAGGCTAGAATTAAAAAGTAAGGAGTGCATTTATTGTGGCGACTCTGATTAATAGTTAATTATTTTAATACCTCTGCAGTTTCGTTAATCACTGCTATACTGCGCCAGGCAACAGAAAATACTTATACAAGCAGAATATCCAGAAATGGAAACTCTGTTGTATTCCTGATTTAGAATTCATTTCCAGTTTATATATAGAATGTTGGGTGTTAACCGAAGACTGTATCAATGTAACAAGAAATTTACAAATAAGATAATTTCTTTGCAAGTAGAGGTTGGTTGGTTAATTTTAAAAAAATCCTTGCGCGTCATGTTTTTGTATAAAAATTGCCAAAATGCGGCTGTCCATTCTAAATCACTAAGAATTTAATGTTGTTGTTTTAATTACTGTAGACGTAGTGAATCTTAAATTTAAATTTCTTTCTTTTGGTTTTGGTATTCCTCAGACAAACAATGGCAATGTTGTTGCTGATGTTGTTAACGTGTCGTTCTTCAAATTACATTGACACTATTTTGCAAACTACGAAGCGTAGGTGTTTTCTTTTTCATACGCGTTACTTTTATTCCGACAGGTGCAGTTTTTCTGTGAGAAAAGTGTAACTTTAGCGTCATGCTTGCTCGCGAAATATCCTGCATCGTGAAATAGTTTTATAAAATCCATCCTAACGGGTACAAAAAGTATTGAGCTTTTGACACACACAATTGCCATGCTTACAAATTTTTGTCATATAAAATGCAAAGCTAGCATGCCGTGGGAATTGTCCAACTCCATAAAATTGTTGATGAGATAATGGGATCGTCCTATTTTCTTAGCTATGGCTCGGTTTAAAAATCCCGCCTCTTTATAACAATTTATTTTTGTTCTTTTCCTCCTCGGATAACAATATATTTCTTGGCATTTTTATTAACCGATATGTAAAATGCGGACACCCCTCTTACACGGACACCTCCCTTAAACGGACAGTTTCTCATGGTTCTGACCGGCTCTCATATAATTTCCATTGTATTAACTCTTTCTTGGACGGACATTCTCTTGAACGGACGCGGACACGAGAAAATGTTCTCTTAACCGGACAAAAAATAAAATAAAAAGAAACGCCTTATCTTATTTTTATATCGAGACTATTGCTATTGCATTTCTCAATCGCGCCGTGCTAATTTCGCTGGCACTTCCCCGAGTAAACCGGAGATTTACCGACTTTAATCTTTCGGTACAAACGCAGCCTATGTCGTGCATTTCTGCCTGACGTGAATTAGGGACTTCCCCAAGTTGGTCGGGGATTTACTGTTCTTATTCTTTGGGTGTACGCTTTTGATTGAATCTGCTTTCAATATTAGTCTGATGTCTATGCTGAAAGGACACAGTGGGTGACACATTCATTGTAGAAATGGCTCCAAATAGAAAAATTCTCACGCTTAAACAAAAAATTGAGATTGTTGAAGTTTACAATAAAGAGAAATTAAGTGTAAGGAACTTATCCAAGCGTTTTGATATTGGAAAAACACAAGCTGCAGATATATGTAATTAAACATGAAGAAATACTTCTAAACAAATAGATGTCGAACAGCAATTTGAATGAAAAGAGAAGCTTGTTGACGGGTGATGGTACTAAAATTGACAAATTGTGTTATGACTGGTTTACAGCAGCTCGGCATAAGGGGATTCCTTTCACAGGTATTCATATGATTTTTTTAGATAAGGTTTTCTTGTATTAATGCGTTGATTTTCTTTTCATATTAAATTGTAAAATAAAAAAAACAATATATGAATTTTTGCGTCCTTAAAGTGACTATTCACTTCATTGTTTTGTATTACATACTACATCTATGTATCTATCTACATACATATATTATACTTTGTATGTATATATCTAAAGGAAATAAACTTTTTTTTCTTAAGTTTAAAGTTTCTTATTTATTTTAAAAACATTTATATACATATACGATTTAAATGTCCCAGTTTCTTTAATATATTCATTTTTCGTTAAAACACGATTTTTGTTTATCTACTACATATTTCTTTTATGCGGACACCCCTCCTGAACGGACATCTTCAGTCGGTCCCGTTCGTGTCCGCTCAAGGGAGATTTCACTGTATATATATATATCAGTTTTTGTTTAGAGGCTTTTTACATTGAAAGGTAATGGCTGATTTCATAGGATGTCTGTCTAATTTTGTGGATCTGCAGAATTTTCGCTGTTTCGAGTTCCTATTATAGTAAATATTCTCTATATTTTTAATATTATTTTCTCTTGCATTTGTGTTTCTTTGTAGTTCAGTATTAACTTCGATGTATAATTTGCCGAAGATATTAAGAAAACCAAATAGTTTGTTTAAAAGTTCATATGGAACTATAGAAATTTAATTGGCTGCAGCTCTTTTTATATGTTATTAGGGATTGGTTGACGTTTAAGCAATTTGACCGATTTCTACATTTCTTGCATTCACATCCTTGTATATTTTAAGTTTTCAATTCTATCTGCTCCTGCGCAAAATTACATAAGGAGTATGTTCCCGTACCCTACCTGAATTTGATCCATTAAAACAATATTTTCCTTCAAAAAAAAATCACCTGAAAAATATCGACGAAACAACAAGAAGCTTCCCGTAACGAAAAAGCCATTAGCAAAGCATTGCACGATCGACAATAAAAGAGAATTATTTGAACAAGTTGTTTATCCATCACTATTCGTTTTATCCGATCTATTGCACTTATTTTTCATTCCGTCCTCTTTCATCGCGAATCCTCGACGATTCGTCGGAGAGAGATGGAAGAGCCAGACAATGCACGGAGTGGTGTGGAATTACCTTCGCATTATGTCGGAGACAGTACAGACTCACCAGGTGGGTTCTCTATGGCTCGCATGATGTTTGTACGAGTATTAGTGAGCTGAAATGAAAGAAGAAGCATCAGACGACGATAAGAAGGACGAAGAGGAATAGATATTTCGTTCCCATGGTCTTTCTGCTCTCGCATTCATCGCGTACTATATGTTCAAATGATGATGATGATCGTCTGGTACGCACATTCATCCGAACGGTATGGTTAAGTGCGTAGTACAATATTTAATGAATAATTTCGACTATTATATTATTATACATCATTTATAATTACATTTAATTGATTCTCATAGAAATTTTAAAAAGAATTGTACGTGCAACTAGGTTCATTAGAATCTCTTTATAGAAAAAAAAGGTATATTACGTTTTTCTTTGCGGACTAGCCACTGTGTAAAAACCCATCTAAATGAATTAAATTTTTATTGAATAATAAAACATAGTTGACACCTGTATATTTAAAACATCAGCGCCATTAATTGATATATTAATAACAAAAATTGCCTTTGAAATTGGTTATTATTATTTAATATAATAAATAATTTATGTTCCTCCTGGTTTGGATCATGAGTCTTTTGAACATTTCCTTGATTTACTCGAGATCTTTATCTCTGATAGACTTGTTCGTATTGTTGGTGATTTTAATTTACCCAATTTCATATCTGATTGTAAATTAAGCTTATTTCTATCTTTTGTAGAGTCTCTGAACCTACTCCAATTTAATAGCGTTTTGAATTCGAATGATAGAGTTGTAGATTTAGTTTTGTCTAATTTTAATTCTGAAGTAGAAGTTTTGCAAGATATTCTCCCTCTCTTAGTTGAAGATAATCATCACCCCGCACTAGATGTTACTGTACCTAATGCCAAACCTTCTAAGGTATTTCCCTTTCTTTCCAACAATAACATTCGATATAATTTCTATAAAGCAAATTATTACAACCTATACTTTGATTTATCCACAACCAATTGGTAATTTCTTACGAATCACTAAAATGTTAACTTAGCTGTACAGAATTTTTATAATGGATTGTGTACTATCTTGTAGCGATCTGCTCCTACACTTTGTTCAAGTTACAAGACTAGACACCCTCCTTAGTTCTCCCCTGCAATAAAGAAAAGCTAAAGGCCTATTATCATAGACAATGGTAATCGACACAAAACAATTATTATAGAATTGAGTTTCAGAGATTACGTAGGGTGGTTAAGATGGACATTAGTTTAACCTATAATATATACGCTCGCAATAGAAAAAATCCACGTTCTTCTTTTTTGCAACTTCGTTCGTTCTAGACAGGACGCTACCAGAAGTCCTGGTAAAATTTTTGATGTCACTAACGAATACAATGATCCAACATTGTTAGTTAATGCTTTTGCCACATTATTCTCTGGTATTTCTCTACCCGAGTCTTTGAACTCTCATCTTTCAGATATTGATTATTGATTCTTGAAGTCTTAATTTATAAACGTCTTTCTTGTGGTATTTAATCATATCTCTCTGAACCTCATCATGGTTTCTTGGCAAACAGATCTATTGTAACTAACTTGGCACAGATTTCTCAAACAATAGCTGAAACCGTGGATGGGGGTGGTCAACTGGATGTTATTTATTCCGAGTTTTCCCGTGCTTTTGACCTGATTAATCATCGTAAGTTGTTGGAGAAGCTGAGTTTTTTCGCTGTCAGCAGGAATTGCCTAAGATTAATTCGATCATCTCTTCTAAACAGACTTAATTATGTTTATTTTAATCAATTTAAATCTCGAACTTTTTACTCCATCTCTGGAGTACCTCAAGGATCGAACCTTTCCCTCTTTACCTTCTTCCAAGTGGTTTCGCCTCTAGCGTGGTTTACACGTCGAGTTACAGTGTCACTTTAGTTTCCTTGTTTCTCCTAAAGAAGCTTCCTACGACGGAGGCGAAACGTCGAGATCTCACCTTCCTCTTTTTCCTTTTTCTTCTCTTTCTTTTTCTTTCTCTCTCTTTCACCTTTCTTTCTTTTTCACCCCCCTTATTTCATTATTTCTTTTTCTTTTTATTTCTTTTCCTTCTACTTTTATCCAATTTCTATACATCTCATCACGACACGCTCTAATTCCGAAAGTAGTTGGTTATTACTGACTCTGGTCGTGGAAGCCTACGTATTCATTTCAATCCAATGCATTGTAGTACCAAAATAACTGTACATCTTCTCTATTGATACACAATAAAAGGGAACTACACGAGCTTTGCGATAATACGCAATCTTGAGTCTTCTTATTAATTCTTAAACTACTCAAACATTCACAAAGAATTTGAGTATAACAATATAAAATAATAGACTTGATATTTCTTATCTCATTGACAATACGACGTGTAGCATGTTCTTCCACCGTTAAAGGAAAGATTCGTAATAATACGACGATGCGCCTAACTTCCTAGCAGCTGCAGGCGTTGCAGAAGCGCACACAAAGATGCTGCAACCCCTTACCTTATTCCGGCATTCCCACGATCAACCCTTGGCGTTGCATGTGCTTACGTACACCCCATTTACCGGAATCTACACCGCAGCTATCTCTTTTCCAACGGCGTATTTCCTGATTTGACACCTTACCCGATGAATCGTGGAAGAGTTCCTGTCGGTTCTCATAGTTCGTATCCTTTAATTCCCTACCTCACCCCTAAGATCGGCTGAAGGGGTGTTCCTATTCAGTACGAGGACGTTTTTCTAGTGAATACGATTTTTTTCGCAGGAATTTTTTAGGATTCCGCGTGGGTAAGAAGGGGTTTATCCAATTTTTCGGTTTTTTAAGCCGAAAAAATATAACCGAATTGATTTTTTTCTATCGCGGTAGCCTCGTTGGCTGTTGGGAAGCAATATGAGATTTTCTACTTGGGGTTGTGAGAAATGTAAACATTCATTTGGGGAGTTGGTATATCTATAGGATAGAGAGGAGTTCGGAATAGGATAAAATAAAAAAGAAGTGAACGTGGAAAGGAACTAGAGACGAGTAGAAGAGCGTTACGCACAGTGGGTTAGTACCAATATTTGTATATTGATTTATTTGTTAGGAGCAGTAAAGACCAGGATGTTTTTCTATGTTTTACTTTTGTCTTTATGTATCTTATTAAACGAGATTGAATTGTACCTGGGGTAGAAGTAGAGGGATTTACGGATTACGTCGTCTTATGCTGTTGTTTGACAGTTATATTTGTGTTACCCGTGTAAGAATTTTTAAATAAATATAATTCAATGAACAGGGGGGTTACTTTAGAATGTTAGGTATTAAATGAGATAATTAAAAGAAAAAGAATACGATATAATTGCAACGCCGGAGCTGTTGCAACAACACATAACATATGGGCTGAAAAGCCCCGGGCCTAACAAAGAAAACACGTTTTTTTTGGTTCAAAATTAGCTGTATTCATCAACGTAATCTCCATCAAGAGCAACGCAATCATTCCAGCGCCGCTCTAACATTTCAATACCACTTTTGTAAAACGATTTATCTTTTGCCTCAAAATAGACTCAGTTTCAGCGATAACCTTTTCATTCGTGCGAAATTACTTACCGGCGAGGATTTTTTTGAGATCTGCGAACAGCCAGTAGTCGCTGGGAGCCATATCTGGCGAATACGGTGGATGTGGGAGCAATTTGCAGTTCAATTCATGTAGTTTTGCCATCGTTTTGATTGACTTGTGACACGGTGCGTTGTCTTGATGAAACAAAATTCTTTTCTTTGCCATATGCGGTCGTTTCTTTGCAATTTCGGCCTTCAAACGCTCCAATAACGTTATATAATATTCACTGTTGATGGTATTTCCTTTCTCAAGATAGTCGATGAAGATTACACCACGCACATCAAAATACCGAGGCCATAACCTTTCCAGCCGATTGTTGTGTTTTCGGGCTCTTTGGACGAGGTTCACCAGTTGCTGTCCACTCAGATGACGATCGTTTTGATTCCGGTGTGAAGTGATGGATCCATGTTTCATCCATTGTCACATATCGACGCAGAAATTCCGGTTTGTTACGTTTAAACATGGCCAAACACTGCTCAGAATCATCAACACGTTTCTGTTTTTGGTCAACAGTGAGCAAACGCGGCACCCACTTTGAACACAGCTTTCTCATAGTCAAATGCTCATGCAATATAAAGCCAATACGTTCTTTTGATATCTTTACGATGTCAGCTAACTTACGCAACTTCACTTTTCGATCATTCAAAACGATTTTGTGGATTTTTTTGATGTTTTCTGGTGTTACCGCCTCATTTGGACGTCCACTGCGTTCTGCATCATCGGTGTCTCTACGACCACGTTTGAAGTCAGCAAACCAACATTTTATTGTTGTTTCTGATGGAGCGGAGTCTCCATGACACTTTTCAAGCCATTGCTTCGCTTGAACGGTGTTTTTTCCCCTCAAGAAGCAGTGTAAAATTAAAACACGAAGTTGTTTTTGATCCATTGTTTTGAAAATAACAAAAGTAGCGTGACTCTTAGCACAATAACTCACAAACTAATGAATAGAATATCATGAAATTTTAACAGTTGTCTTTTGAAGGTTAGTACTAACTGAGAGAAAGGTGACTGCAATAAAACTAGCATCATCTATGTGTTAGGCCCGGGACTTTTCAGCCCATGTGTTACATACGAGGAGATGTCTTCGATATCATTAACGGATATTTTATAAGAATCATAATAAATCTAAAAGAAAGTTGATTTCACACGTCCAAAATTTCTTAGCTATATCTTATGACACAGACTAGGTTAGAATATTGAACAAAGCGGACCCCCGAACCTCACCCCTAACCTACTTCTAATCAGTTGTTTGATTACTGTTTTTTCGCCATTTAATTAACTGACATTTGTAGTTTATATCTACATAATATCAAGTTTGTATCACAAAGTGTTGTTGTGGTGTGCCTAATTCTTGAATTACGTATCGCGATTGTTCATAAAAATGGATCTTGTTGAGCAAAGAGCCGTAATAAAATACCTCCAGAGAAAGGACATGACACCAACTCAAAATCATAAAGACATTATGGCAACTATTGGTAAGTCTACAGTTTCTTATGCTGATGTCGAGATTTTAAACGCGGAGGGACATCCTGTGAAAACCAACATGCCGGTGGTCCTCCCAAAGCGGTAACAGCAGATAAAACATTAAAAAGTGCAAAACCGACAAGTACGCATCAGAGACATTGTGGAAGATACTGGCTTATCATATCATGTGGTGCACAACATACCAACTAAAGAATTGCATATGAAAAGACGAGTGCAAGATGGGTGCCCGAATGTGTTGTTAATTATTGTTAATTATCAGGCATTGATTTGTAAGCGTTTTGTGGAAAGATACCAAGCAAACAAAGAGAACTTTCTTAGACGGTATGTGACCATAGATGAATCATGGGTGAGTGGAAACATCACGGTTCTCCTCCTCCATGCAAATTTAAGGTCGTGCCGTCTGCTGGAAAGGTTTTACTATCTATGTTCTGCGGTGCTCATGGAATCACCCTGACTGACTATTTACAAAAGGGACAGAACATTATATCACTACGCACAATTGGTTTCTAAATTACGAGACACTATTAAAGAGAAACGTCATTTATCACCTGCTTCCATACTCCAGATTACATTTGCTATACCGTGTGGAGTAGCTTAGGGCTTCGTTTCAAGCATAATGCATGTTTACATATTATTTAAGTTTAAGACTGAGTTACTACAAACAGATATATTCCACTATAATTATAAATTACTTGTTGTCAAAACTACACCACTACAGCATAAAGTCACACCATCACCCACGAAATTTACTGACCCTCCCGTTCACATGATTGATGTCACCCATTAAAAATTCTTTACCTTCTACTCAACATTACTACGCCAATAAATATTCCCAACTAACCAATCCATACGTATACGTGCGATGTACGAATATTGTACTTACTACAAATTACATGTAAAATTCTCTTAATACAAGTAATTTTAAAGTATTTTTTCTCTCTCGCCTTGAAAATAGACTAACGGCCATGGTATTTTTGCCTGAATATTTTATTAAATGTTAAAAATCCCTTAGAAAACTAATAAATTAAAAATTGCATTACTTATTATTGCAAATTTGGCACGTTGGTGCCAGTGATACTACTGGGTGGTGATAGTAAATTTCTATTATTCTTATTACGACATATATACCTAACTGGTATATGACCCAATAAAGGTTACATTTATGAAACTTAAGTAAGCAGAACTTTTTCTTAACAAGAACAATAACTTTTATCTCAGGACGAAAATGGCGATGATGAAGTTGTGTGTTTTCTTCACAAAGTCAGAATTGATACATTTTTCTTAATACACTTTTGACCAATTTTTCAATGGTTAAAGGAAGATTACATAAATAAAAAAAAGAGTAAATTATTACTTTTTACTTAATCGTGTTACAATTACATTAGCACTGAAGACAGCGGATATTTATGAATATTCAAAAAGGCCAAGCGAAGAATCTTCTATAGGAGGTTGTGGGGGACTTTAAAAAAATAAAAATGTAACCATATTAAGTCTTTACTGTAATACCTAAACAATTATTCACTTTTTCATTTATCAGAAAAATTTCGAAATCCTCCTCCCATCTTTCACATTGTATTCGCCCTACTTTTCAGCGTACACTTACCCACTTCCTTAAAAATAAACATTAAGCCGCTCTCATACCTTTTCCCATTCGCCAAATTTCACCTTACTCCTACCGAAAATTCACGTGCATCTGGTCTCCACCCTCTTCCCTTCAGTTCTCGCCTTCCCTCGAATCGACCTTTTCAATCCGATAGCCTTTACATGCTCGGTACCCACCTTCTCATCGCATATGACGAGATATTTGATCGGTACTGACTGCCAGCTTTCGCATCGGCCCCCGGTCCGTATCGAAAAGGTGGACTGATTTATCACCGGAAGTGAAGTAATGAGCTGGAACAGGTGGCGCGCGATCTGCCCGATGCCCTCTGACCCCGCCGTACCACCTCACCCGAAAGCTCTACAAACGATGGGAACAATGGATATGCATCGTGTCGAGGTTCGATTATTTTTTTTTAATGAGCGACGATATACGAGAATATCGGCGTTAATTGTTTTCTCGATTTTATTTTTGAATTCCGTGGTAAATAGGGAGATGGTTAAATCAGGAGTTTTATCTTTAAACTAGTCTAGTTAAAATTCGGTTGTAAATTGTAAAATACATCATACTTTTCCTGCTATAGATATGGTATGGTAGGGAGTGTTTTGTTAAAAGTATCGTTCACTGTTTTACTTTGTTAATTCAAACGAAGAGTGCAACGAAAATATAGTCTAATGTAAACGGTCTTACAAGGAATACAAAAGTATAATATATGACAAGATATATAACGACATGAAGTGAGTTATATGTATTACCAACATAACATAAAATATCACTATCGTGATGTTTCCTCTCGCTGCAGAGTGTATTGTCAATAACTGTAGTAAATACAGTACAACATGGTTATAGCGTCATCATCAGGACCTACAATTTTTTGACGTTATAACCGACTATTCACGAGGTAGGCGAACTTCGAAAAACTGTAATTTAACTAACTTTTACATAACTAATTCGATACATGCGCATACATACGCTACCGTCCATATTAGCTCGGATTAATTGCTTCTATATATAAATAACATTTATATAAGGTCCCTTAGGAAATTTAGTGTTTCTAATTGCACAGGTAAACTTCCAAGAATATTGATTAGAGAATGATTGAAAACCTTTAACCAGATATTCTACACATTTCTTCCAATTGGCTGTAGTGACATTTTGGATTGCCTGTAGTAAAAGTACTCTTACATCTGTTAATTTGAATGAGATATTCTTAGCTGCCACTTAATTTTTTACTTGAGCCCATGCTAATTTTCTTGGTAACCTCAACCCAGTTTCGTTGCAACTTCTGAGCATCTCATCTCTCATCTGCGTACTATGTTGACCTTTATTAAGGCGAATTAAATGAAGAAGTTTAGATCGAACCATCTCTTCATCGTACTCGATATTTTTGGATTTCAACCAAATCTGTATATCGAGTTTCCTCAACGTTGTGGGAATTTTCTCATTTTTTTATGTAGCATTATCCATAACAATAACAGCATTGTCTGATGGTACTATTAATATTTGATGAAACCATCTTTCAAACACCTCGGCTTTCATTTCCTCGTGGTAATCGGTTGTTTCTTTACCTTCGGAAAGCAATTTCCACGAAACCAGCCTCAGACCCTATGTGCAAAATAATGAAACGTTTTCCTTTTCCTGCAGGATCTTATCATTTACCCAAACTTTCCGTTTGGTATGACTTTCGTCTAAAGAATAAACTGGCCGATCTTGACGACGATTGTCATCAAATACTTTCTTCACCACTCAAAATTTGTTGCATATTAATTAGAACATCGACACAAACCTCAAGTTTACCATTTTCATAAATTTGTTCAATGTTGAACGGCTCATCTGTGGCAAATCATTACGCTGTTTTACTTCATTCAGCACTTTATCAAGTGTAAGAGGTTCATTTTTATTGAAAGAACTATGAATTAAATGCCTTATAGAATTCTTGACGGTTTCATCTTAATCAGCAGTGAAAGAATATCTTCCACAAGTTTGCTTTGGTGGGGTAACTTATCCTTTCTCCTTGTATTCTCTTATGATACGATAGACAGTAGACTGTGCCACTCCTAAAAATAAGATAACATTATAATATGTATAATGATGGTAATGTAATATAACACCAACCTATCACGCATGATATTCTTGCAACAATAGCAGTAACTCTCATTCTCGGCTTATCAGTTTTTTGAATATATTCAATATATTTTGCTTCTTTATCGAAGCTGGATCTTTGGGTTCCAGAAGTATGTATTTGCTACTTCCCCCATAACCACGAAAAACGCTGCGAAAATGTTTTACGTGGAGAATATTTCAGCCGATTAGTTCTCAAAAGAACTTTTTTTATTATAACAACGCGAATTTAGAGAGAAAACCGAATACAAACACACTCAGAGAAATACTTAATCTAAACATCAATCAGCTGTTGCAACAATATGGCGGCCGGCAATATATTGAATATCGCTAGTGTAATTTTGGCCGAAAACTGACCAACAGTTAGCCTTTTCTCTTTGGTGGTTTAATTCAAAAACACTCCTTCGAATTAAAAAGTAGAGTATAGAATAAAACAAGTTCAACTTCCTAGCAAATTATACACAATACATAAAATAAATTTCTAGATCAATACTTCGATTATTTTAAACGTTTTAGTGGTACTTAACTTAGTGCAGAGTTAAAAGAAAAAGAGGAATATATAATTGAATGCAATAATGATGTTTCATCAACGTAACCATGGTGAATGAGAATGCACGGGGAAGTAATCTGCGTGGGAGATCTTAAAGCTTTTAAAACTGGTAGTCCTCCCATAGCAGTTACAGGCTATTATTTTTCTGCGCTATATAATGGGGGCGATGACATATCACATCAAGTTTTCCTATTCTTTTTGCATTTCTTGTAT
Source organism: Trypoxylus dichotomus (assembly GCA_023509865.1). Lineage (NCBI taxonomy): Eukaryota > Metazoa > Arthropoda > Insecta > Coleoptera > Scarabaeidae > Trypoxylus > Trypoxylus dichotomus. Next base: position 69,490,154 of record CM042076.1, on the reverse strand, counting down.
CACATACTTACGTTTTTTCGCTGGAAAAAATTGATTACGATCATTTTTAATAATTTTTACCATATAACACGCACACGCAACCAACGCTCCCAAAAGATTTAAAGGATGACCTAAATAGGGAAGATGTAAAAGCATACCTTTATATACGCTGACCTGTTTGAAAATCCCTTTTCCTGGATACGACAGTATTTTAACTTCTACGTCACACGATATTATTTTCGGAGAATAAAATAGGTCAAACTTCTAATATCCCCCTTCTTTTGTTTACCTTGATCTAAAATGCTTGCATGTGTATATATATCTATTAAGGGAAAGGTTGGGTAGATTTGTCTTTGTTCTTAAAAAAAGATGTGGGAAAAAGAAGATTTTGTTTTATATCCTAAATAGATAGGAACGGTGTGCGGTGTTCTGTGTTAAATATTGCCGATTATTTAACAAGGAGAGCTGAATTATCTATAAGGGAAATAAAGTCATACATACAGTCGTGTTCAGGTGTATCAGGCACGCTGGCAACGTCATTACATTTCAAAGAAAATAAGTGTAGTATACGCATATTTAAATTTTCTGCAACGATTTGTTGATAGTTCTACTCTAAGAACTTTCTTAATTCCTAGGAAAATTTTAACGTCTAAATACAACTTCACTTTGCTTTCAAATACGTAAAGTACACCAAAAATTAGGGAACACCTCCAATTGTACGTAAAAGTATAAATCGACATATACCTGTACACTCTCGCTCATAAAAGACTGGACACAGATGAACTTACATCCTTAAGACAATGAACCAGGGGATATTCCAGGACCAGGCTTTTGATAAATCTGTCAATAATAGTGTACGTCAGATAATGTATAGCTGCCTGCTACCGTGTAGTTTCCGAAGCTTAATAAAACTATGGCAGAAATACATGAAAGAGACGCTAGTATACTTCGTCTATTTTCAGTTTTTACCTGCGTCATTGTTTTGTCGTATAAGTTAAGACAATCTTGCTGAAAAAGGAAGCAAGATTTTGCGCTTGTCTCAGAAAAAAAATCTACTTGGTTTGATTTTATTAGAGTGACAGACAAGGATACTGGTATATACTACCGCGTTATTCAAGTTATGCTAACTATTTACCTTCTAGCGTTTGTTGCCGGTTGTCAAATGTAGGTTAGCATCGTTTTTGCATTTACAGTTTAATATTTATAGTTACGTTTCACCCTTTTCTTACTTTATCTCTGCATTTTACGAGTAAACGTTCTTTTTAGAACACAGACTACGACTACAAAGTCTGAGGAAGTTATTTTGAATAAAGACAATGCATCGAATAGAGGTTAATGTTTTGATAATCATTACAAGAGCTAGTGCTTAAACTTTTTTTTATCTTTGAATGCTGTTTATGAGGTAGAGATTTTATTTACAAAGAGTGCATTGTTATAGAGAGTAAGCGATGTACTTGCTGTGACTTGACAAACTATTTATGCTGTGAAGGAGAGGAAATTTCAGGTTTGTGTTGTGTTATCTCTTAGACCTAAGGTACTTCGTACTAAATACAAAGCAAGTGATCTGCGAGAGACAACAGAAATGGAAGTGCAAAATGCTGTTTACAACATGCATCAACAAAGTAATAATAGTTATATAATTGGTTTATGATTTTGTTATGAAAATATTGTTTTAGGGAAACATGTTACTTTGCAAACCTTTAAGGCTGAACCTAGAGAAGAGCCATTGTCGAACTGTGTAAACAATCGTTGAATACATTGTTGAAGGAAATATATGGCTAATCTCATGTCTAGTTCTGCATAACTAGTGTTATTCTTGCATGAGACGCGAACTTATTCTAAGGGTAATAAGATTAGGTCTTGATGAAGGTTATGATGGCAAACATGACAATCTTCTATATCTTTATTTGCACCTGTTCGCAGCAAATCTTCTTTTAAATCCAAATTTATTTCGTCCAGTCTTTTCCCTTTAAACTGCCCCGCTTCACCTTTTTCCATTAATAATAGCAATTTAGAAATGTTTGCGGTTTGATATCATCTGGCAGACGATACGATGACCTATGCACGCTTAAAGTGTGACCCATAAAGGTAGGTAACTGTTCTAAATCGGTTTGAATCATATTGAATAATTGGGTAAGGGTAGCATGATGTTTTCTTAATCTTGTGCACGTAATCGATGAAGGATTCTTAGATCCGCAAGCATGCGTCTATTTACTTAATATTTTGTAGCCTGTAATGGGCTCACTTGTGTTGGGATTACCAGAAAGATATAAATTCGGTGTTTTCATAATTTTATCTCTGTAATTGAATAATAATTCTAAATGATTCTGCACATCTTTGTTTTACTAGAAGTCGCCACTTGGTGCATACATTTTCAACATTCAAAAAGAATTGAATTAAAGAGGACGCCTTATGCTTGAAACATATAGTGCATATAACTGCCGTTTAGAATATAGAGCCTCTCTTGTTATATAAATCATTCCAAATAACGGACTCCACATAATTGACATAGTAAAATTTATATACGGACTTCAAATGCTCCATACAATGAATACTGTATATATTTTCCAATATATGCTGGATAATTTCTAACCATAGCAAGTCGCGGAACTAAAATATTCAAAATCATGTAAAATCCGAGTATATGGCGTCCAGCTGAAACTTTGGTAATAATTTAGATATGATACTAGAATGATTTTAGTATTGAGATGCTATATGCAGTCTGTATACGGACGCCATATATCGGTTGGACGCCACATCCAATGTAAACGGACAACTATCGGACGCCGTAAGCATATTTTATGTTGACAATTCGAAGTCATCGCTGATTGAGGACATTTCTAATGATTTCTGATGACCACATTATCTAGGATTTAGATTACAATGAGAGAGTATGAGTTGGGAAGTACATAGAATTACATATCTGAACGTAAATAAATAGTAGAGACATTATTTCGCCAACTGTTAGATGTGGAAAGTACTTGCCCTATAAACGTATAAATACAAGGGAAATCTCTATACTTCCACAGAGTTAAACATCCCACGAAATCAGACATTACCTTTCAGTGTAAAAAAGCCTCCAAACATCTTCAAAAGTTTGTTCATTATTAAATATACATATTATCGACATATACATATCACTTAAAAAACCGAAATGCCGAAAGATAAGCTGCTATTCGAGGAAGGAAAAAATAAATTATTATAAAGAGGTTAGGATTTTCACACCGTGTCATAACTAAGAAAATGGGACGATTTCATCATCTCATCAACAATTTTATAAAGTTGGGCAATTACTATGGCAAAAATCGCGCCAAGGGGAGTAATTATAAATTAACTCGAAAGCAGCGCCCATTGATATTTCTGGTAATGTAACCGTGCAAGAAATAAGATGTAATATAAATCTATCAGCAACAAACTGACGTGTACAACAACTTTTATCGGGCAGTAAACGTTTCCGGTGGCTAAAAAAGGTTTCAAAACCACGCTTAAAAGATATACATAAACACGCAAGAGCGAAATTTGCACTAAACGATAAGTGGAACAACGATATATTTTCTGACGAGAAGAAATTTAACTTGGACAGGCCTGATGGTTGCAACTGTTATTGGCGCGATCTGCACAAGAACACTTGAAGTTTCGATGAGCCAAAATTTGATGGCTGTAATAGTTTGGGCGGCTTTTACCCATAACAATAAAACTCCCATATGTTTTGTTTCTACACGAATGAATTCTAATTTACCTATACACTTATGGAAATGGTTCTGATGAACTTTGAACAGTTACCGACGTAAGACTTTCATCAAAAGGAAATCACTTTATTACAACGGCCTAGTCGCTCGCTTGATTTGAACCTCACCGGAAATCTTTGGAAAATATTGGCAAGAAAGCTATGTGCCAATAATAAACAATACGATAGCGTCAAAGAATTGGAATCTGCGATAACGAGGTATGATATTCCTATTTCAACATTGACCAAATTGATAAACAGAATGAAGATGGAAGTTTAAAAAGAATCCTAAATTAAGCTTTTTAATGTTATTTTCTCTTGTATTTGCGTTTTGTTATAATTCAAATATTCTGTTCAAAAGTTTATATGGAATAATAGGAATTTCGCTGTGTATATAGTTAATTTGCTATGTTCAAAGAACCAAATTTTCAATAAAAAGAATAATAGTAAATGAATCCATGCATAAAATTTACTTACCTTTTTCTTTTAAATAATTCTTATTTATTTGTACACCAATGATAAGAAATATCCGAACAGACTGATAATTGCAAATCCATTAGGTTTTCATTAGTTTTAGGATTCTATATACTAAAGAAATAAAAGACAGGGGTATTACATTTAATAATCAATATTTATTCATAATTAACATATCTCATATTTTTATCTCATATTAAAAACTAGGAAACTAATAGAAAGGTATATTATAGGGAGAATCGAGCAAATACAGTGCAAAATCGAAATATCGCACAATTTCGACGAATGGAAGGTCTTTTACAATACATCAGAAGGAACAGAGTCAATAAGAAAAAAACAAATATACAATTATAATAAATCGAACGAGAACAATATTTTCGAATAATAATGTCAATTATATATATAATAGAATGGAAACATAGTAATAATAATAATTCTAGATATACAATCAGTCTTAACAAATAATACACAGTAATTATGCAATGTAGATTAAAGGTATGATTTTTTTAAATTTCAAAATGCTGGTATACTAACGTTATAATATTTTGCTTCAATATTTCACCAACACTTTTTAGTAGATTACTTTTTGTGTGTTTTATTAAATGAAGGAAACGTACAGAAACATTAAAAATTTCCAAATTATAATAACAACAATTTTCGCTTTAAAAATTACTTAACACTCATTCAAAAAACATTCACCCAAATCTCGCAAAAATCGAAATATTTTTGAGTTTCCCTAGTTATGTTGTTTAGCAAATCTTTTCGCATCCCATTTCTTTTTAAGTTGAATTTTAACATGACACAATACTAATAATGATATACAACAGTCAAACAGTAAGAAAGGAAGATACAAAAAAAGGAGATTTCATTAGAAAATAATTCAACGTATCATGGTAACTGTATCCGGGTTCTTTTTTCTTTCGTTTTATGTCTATATTTAGTTTTTTTTGTCTAATTTGATTTAATGGCAATAATTATAATAATAGTAACAAAACAATGGCGAATCATCCATTTCCTTATTTTTAATACAATTGCACTAATAATATTAGTAATATAATAATAATAATGATAACAGAAGTATCTCGGGACAGATACCTACCATAGGAATTTAAATAGTTGGCTTATAAGGAAGACATCCTGTATATGAAATCATTTTATATACACTTAATACGAATACACCATATATATATGAAGAGACAAAAATTATTGCTTGTATATTATAATTTTTTTTTCAGTTTTATTTGCGATTTTATATACAGGATGTTTCGCTTTTTTACCTAATATACAAACATAGAAAATTTGGCACATTTAAATTAAATGATACTATATCATACATAGGGATCGAAAACGATCGTCTTTTTGGTAAATATTTCTTTTACCAAAAAAGAAAAGGATATTGGTATTGGCACATAAATTCATTATTATTTCTTTTAAAAAATCGTTTCTTTTATTTCCGCATCAACTGAGGTAGTTTTGTCATTTGAAAATATATTTATATATATGCATATAACCTATTAAATTTATCAATATTAACTAGTAGATATTACTATAGAGTAAATAGTAAATATTAAACAAAGATACCAATATGTTATATGTACAAAAGAAAAACATTTTCCGTTATTTATAACATCCCATTGATTCCTTTTTTTTCCCCGAAATATCAAAAATTTTCATTGTTTGCTTGCCCCTTAATATTTTAGTAATATTATTGCGGATTATTACTTTAAAATTTTATATAAAACCAGGTTTCCATTAACTTTATCGCGGAGAAATCAATAATTGAAATGGAAGTAGATCCCCACACAACAGATCCATTTGCACGAATTTTTAAATTTTTATTTATTACTTAGGGAACTACAATTAATTTAAATATGATACAGAATTTCTCACATCTTGTTTCATGCTTTTAAATTTCTTCTCTAAAAGTTAATTTCTTTATTTGTACATCAATTGATATTTTCTTTATTATATTTCATTATTATAGTATTAATATAATCTGTTATAAATATTAATATATAATATTATAATATATATAGTTTATTATTTATATATCTATGAGTATAACTGAGATTACTGAGGTATTGCTGTTCTGTCTTTTACTTTATATTTATTTCAATTTTTTTTGCTCTTTTCTGTTAACTACATGCTATAGTGGAATATGTTTGTTTATGTAAAACACAATTTGAGAAAAATTTGAAAACATGGTTCTTTCGTGTATTATGGGTATTACTATTGAGCAAGTAATTTTACGATTTTTCTTTTTATATTTGTTCTTAGAGCATCACCCTCTTATGTGTGTTATTATTGTTCTTTTTTTTCACTAAGTACGTAAAATCAGTTTTTATTTAAAAAATTGAAATTAATTTTGAACAAAGAATTTTCTGGTAAAAATGTCAAATTATATACAAGCACATCGATCGAAATTTTATTAAATCCAGAGGAAAATACGAAAATCAATTTTATATCTCTCGGAATTGAATTTAAATCTAGGATTTTCTTGATAAGATATATACTGGCGATGCTTTAAAAGAACACCTGTATGTACTTTGTCATGTTAATACAAATTATAAAAGAATTATAACGGAAATAAGAAGTAATATATACAAAGTTAAATATTTATATATGTATATCTAAGTATAATACAACAAAAAACCTAACTCACAATTATTAGTTTTACGCAAAACATTTGAGATTCGATGTATTTCCTGTACCTATAATTGATAATTTGTAATTTGTTTAGTTAGAAACCCATCAATATGAGATCTGAAATTCTCGAATACCAAAATCGGTACTTTTTACTAGAAATACATCGATTTTTTTTTAATTTTTTTAGAAAATGACTATTACCTTTGTTGCTTTCGCCCTAACGAACGCTGGAAAGTTTGGAATGTGGTCGTCTGATATGGGTGTCACAATGTTTCAGCATATGGTCCTTTCTAATAAATCCTTTTCCACAAGTATCACAGGCGTATGGTTTTTGACCGGTGTGCAAGCACATATGCCTCCTTAAGTCTGTCTTATGGTTGAATTGTTTCGGGCATAGATCGCATTTATGCGGTTTCTCCCCGGCATGCTTGCTATGGTGCTCCTGGTATTGGCTTTCGCATGAGAAACGCTTCCCACATCTCGAGCATTTGAACGGCTTATCGCCGCTATGGAAGGTCTTATTGTGCTGTGTTAGATAGCAGGATTTATTAAAAACCTTATCGCAATCGATACATCTATGTAAACTCGTCTGCTTCACGTTAACCGTAGATGAGATCTGCGGACTACTATTCTCTTCGAAATCTCGTTTGATGTGAGCTTTTTCCGGAGAAGCGGGCGTTTCGTACTTTAGTTCCATCTTTAGTTCACCATCGGTCGCCGAAAGATCCAAGTGATTGTTGTTATTAGGTGGTGAATACGGATCACCTTCCATGGATGGATCCGGTACCGTCAGGACCGTTAATTTGTAATCGTCTTCTGGGCGGAATATCAACGCTCTAGATTCCGGTGTATCGTACGGGTCACTATAATAGGAGTATGGGGCCGTCACCGGTCCCGAGCCCCCCACGTTGACGTTAGCACCGTTATAGCTCAAGACGAGGCCGTATCTGTGCGCTTGGAATTGCGCGAAACTAGGTAGCGGCTGAGCTTCGTTCATCGTGACCATGCGATTCGTCGCGGTGCCGTACTGGTGCTGCTGCTGGATCAACTCCTCACCAGTAGTACTGAGGTTGTTGGTAGTAACCTGCGTAACGTGGGGGGCAACCCCGTTTGGGTACATCTGAAATTGATTGTTCTCCATTGGCATCATGGGCGGCGGGATAAAACCATGCGGACTGTTGCTGTTGGTGTGATGATGGGTAGTGTTGAGCGTTAGCAGGCCCCTCGAATCCATGTTGGCGGTAGCTGAGGGGCCTGCCTCCCCGTTTGGGGGACTCCCGGGAATATTTGTGAGTCCGACGTGTCCCATTGACGGATGATGGATGTTCGGCGCTGGCTGTCGATCGTAAGGACCGTTCGGAGGTTGCTGGAGCAGGCCGGGTATTGAGGGTGGTCGTTCGAAACCTAACGATAACGGATCTTCTTTCGGCTCATCGTTCGGACTATTCGACGATTGATCCTCGCGATTGTTTTGGTCTCTAGCGGGATGGTGGTGGGCGCTGATCGGTAAAGTCGCCGGATCCGGTTGCCCGCTCGATTTAACAGCGTTTTTGTGCAGAGTCGTATTGTAATGTCTTTTCAGATGCCCTGAACTTGTAAACCATTTATTGCAAGCCGTACAATTGTATGTTTTCGGCCTTCTAGCTTCGTTCGACTTCCAATTCGTACTCTTCGTCGACGGGGGTGGTGCCGTCTGCGGCGGCCCTACAGGTACTTGCGTGCTTGAAATTACCGGCGGCGTAGGTTGCGGAGCCATTTCGAACGGTCTGTAAGTTTGAGGCGCTTGATTCATGGCGTTTTCCGGCGATGTGGTCGTCACACCGTTCTGCATGAAATCATTTGGTACGGGATGCGGGGAAAATAACTTATCTTGAAACATCTTCTCTTGCATCCCGTTCGGATACATTTTCTGCTCAGGTATTCCGTACATTCTTTGATCTTGAACGTACATTTTCTGCTGCGGCGAATTCTGCTGTTGGGTTTGTTGCTGCGTGGCGTGCGGCCATTGATTCAACATTGCGGATACAGAATGCGGATTGTGGGTAAGTTCACCGTTTTGTTGCTGTTGTCGTTTCTCTTCTTCCGAATAAACTTGATGGACTTTATGCGAATCCAGATCTAAGATCTCGCTTTGCGCATCTTCCTCGACCTTAATCTCCGTATTTCCGAACATGAAATTCTGATAGGCGGTCATTGCGTGAGGCGCTGGAGTCGGCGGATGGGCCACGTTCAGATGTTCGATCAATTGAGCGGCGGATTCGCAAACGCAACCGCATTTATCGCATTGTTTCGGACTCGGCGACGGCGTAGGTTGCGGCGGATATGCCGGACTCGAAGAAGTAACTTGCGGTTGAGCGCTCCGCTCGTAATGCTGCTGCTGATAGGGGTGATAACGAAAAGCGGAATTTTGCGAGCCCATTTTATGAATAGAATAGTCGGGATTATATCCCATGTTGGAGTTTTGGGAATTATCCATGTTGAAGAAGCTCTCGGAGTAGAAATTCTGTTGAAAATGTTGGATGGGGGACGCGCGCTCCTGTTTGATTTGGAAATTTTGAAAGCCTGGCGAGAAAGATGAATTTTCGGGATTTTGATAGGGGGACGACGCGCTATGGTAACTTTGAGGCGTCGGAGGATGTCCGAATCCCGTGTTGTTATTGTTGTTATTCGCGTGATTGGTCTCGGGCGTAGACCGATTCGCATATTCGGGGCTCTTTTTCATATTATTCGAGTCTGAACTGTCCGCCGCTGCGGAAATAGTATTTGGAATGAACTCACGTTTGATCTGATGCTGCGGCTTGGTGTTATTGTTCGTCTCTTCGGTGGAGTGCGGTGCTGAGGTGGCTGCTTGCGTCGCCCATTTGTTCAATAAATTCTCCTTATGATAGCGTAAATGGACCTCCAGAGATTCGGCCGAATTCAGATACAATCCGCATTCTTTGCAATGGTGCGCCGATGAATTACCTTGCTGCTGTTGTTGTTGTACCGTTTGATAATGCTGCTGCTGTTGACCGTTATTACTTGCCATCGCACGTTTAACAAACTATTTTTTAATGAAATTGTCCGCCTTTTTAAGCTAGTTCTTTTTCTCGCGAAATTTGTTTTAATAAGTGTAATTTTTAAAAAAGTTCTTTAAATAAAGAAAACTAAAACAATACAACCGACACTATTTTAACGTCATAACATCTTTTTCATAGTCATTTTCGTCACGGTTGCATCAAAGGTACCTTTTGCGAATGTCTAATAGAAGAATGTCGAAAATGGAAATTAGTAAAAACATACTAACATTAAAACAAACGAGAAAATAACGTAGGAAGACGCGTGAACACACAATAATTTAAAATCAAAGTAATCGCAATTTTTCAGCGAAAGAAGGATTGAGAAAAAAAGAAGCACGTGGTTTATACCGTCTCGGATGCTTATCCCATTATTATTGGCGAATTGCGCGGCGGAAAGTTCGTAAAGTCGAGATAACGCGGCAAGAGTTCGTGTTGAACGAGTGCACTAGTCAGAGGTGAACTGCACACTAAACCTGACTCACTCCCGATGGATCGCCGGTTCGAAAACACTTCTCACAGAGTTCCAGCACGGTCTCTGCTTGTTTTGGTCGTGGTTTTTGCCGGTGTGTTGTTCTCTTTTCCTTCCTTTCTTCTTTTTCTACGCTACGACGTATCGTGCCGTTTTCTCTTTCAATATATCGCCGGTTTTCCGTCTTCTTCTTTTCGTTCGGCACGTGAAACACAAACTAAATATGCAGCTTGTAAAAGTTCGTGAAATAATTTGCGTATTTTTGTTCTTGTTACTGTTTAGTTCGTAAATTGTTTATACAGCGCGAAACGGAAAATAACTCACTCGCACTTTACTCGATTTTAACACTAAAATAAACTCATTTAATCTTGAAACGCATTCGTAGCGAATTTAAATCCGTTTCACGTTTCGTACGATTTATATTGCGAAAAGGCAAAAGAGAAAATGAAGCAGAATTTCGACGATTCTCGGATCGTATACTGAGGAGACAGTGCGCACACAAGACTCTCTTGTTACCGGCTAACAAGCGACTGGTCCTTCGAAATTTCGGCGGTCCACACTGTGGTGCTTGTTTTCGCGGTACGTCGGACCAAGTCCGCCTGTCCGAGCTTCGACCAATAGCATGTGGCCGCTTAATGTGCACGAGGGGTGGCAGCTCCTCTCCGCTCTCTGTCCTTCTCCCTCCCCTCTTGCCGGCCGCCTTGCACTTCAACGGCGTTGTGTGTGCGTGTTACGGAAACCGGGTGGTTCGGTAGGGCGCGGGGGTAGGGTACGGGGGGGTGCGAAAACCTGGAAGGCGCTCTCTTCGTCTCCGTCGGGCCGTAGGAGCGGAGCGAAGGGGAGGTGGAAGGCATCGTCGAGGGGTTGCACGGGGGTGAAGGGCGAAGAGGATGCTGCATTTTTGAACACCGCACTAACACGTATGTATCATGAGTTTAAGAAATTTATACGCGCGTAAGCATCCAAGAATACATCAAGGATATAACACAGATATTGCTCGCGTTAAGGTATGAGAAGGTGTATCTAATTCAATATATAAAAATTTTATTAGAATATAAAATTTATTTTTAATAATCGAATTTATTGACATTTTAAAAGGAAAATCACACCAAAATATGCTTGAATGTAATAAAATTGCCGGCTGTAGTTCCGTATATCGACTTAGCGATTTGAATCGGTTCTAAGAGAAAGCTCACGTTTTGCTGTGTTTAAAATGACCCTTCTTTTTTTTAAGTTTAGTTTAAGGCACCTAAAAATCGATTTAATTTCTAGGTTATGTTTAATGATATATGGGTCATAGTTTACGAAAGTTAAGGTGGAACTTCTTGTGTTTGTACTAAAAGTTACCAAAACAGATAAAAGGTACTGATGAAAAATTTGATTTGAATATTTACGAATAATTTATTGTGTAATATTTACTACTCCATATTTTTATAATATATATAAATAAATAAACTAGTATTGTTTTGAAACTGTATTGTTGAGTTCATAGAAAACAATTTAACAGGGAAAAAATTACAAAAACAATAAAGACAATAATTTTCTGGTGAATGTTATTATTTATTTTAGCCTCATAGCATCAAATATAAACGTCCGCAGGAGGGATCTTGTCGATATACCTAAGCATCGTACCCGGCAGTTTGAGAAAAGTTTTAGCTACACTTCTGCACGATTATATAACTCGCTTCCTCTGGATATCAAGGAGTTACGATTTTATACCTTTTGGCGTGGTATTTATAAAAGTTTAATGAAAGAGCAACTCCCTTGACAGATAAACATTTGTAGTATTTTAGTATATTAGATGATTTGGTTGTGCAACTAATTATGTTCTCATTTCTCCTTTCTTCTTGGGTCATCGTTAACAACAGGAAACCTTTTTGATTTACTGAAGGTGATCAAATCGGCAAAAATGTATACAGTGAAATCTCCCTTGAACGGACACCAACGGGACCAAGTGAAGATGTCCGTTCAGGAGGGGTGTCCGCATAAAAGAAATATGTATGTAGATACAACAAAAATCGTGTTTTAACGAAAAATGAATATATTAAAGAAACTGGGACAGTTAAATCGTATATGTATATAAATGTTTTTAAAATAAATAAGAAAAAAAGAAAAATATGTATATAGGTACATAGATGTAGTATGTAATACAAAACAATGAAATGAGTAGTCACTTTAAGGACGCAAAAATTCGTATATTGTTGTTTCTCTTCCTTTTTTTTCATTAAAATGACGTCTTGAAAAAGTATTTCTAATTTAGAAAGAAGGTCCAAAGACTCTGTATCTCCGTAATTTTCGACAAAACTTTTAAGCTGCTTGGTCAGGGTAATAGCTTTACCATAATTTGAGAATCTGGATCTTCAACATACAAATCTTCATCTACGTTCAAAAAATCATTAAGGTTTTCATTATCCGTCAATTTCAATAAATTCTTATTTTTGAGGATATCTGAAAGTACACTAAGAGGCAAATCATCTTCTAGGTCAGATGTAATTTTTGTCAAATAAACTGCATCTAGTGATGTAATTATCTTTATTAACTCAAAAGCTGTACCTGACTTCGATGAACCAAACTGTCTCCGTTCTCCTGCTGTATATCCACATACGGTACATCGTATTACGCGTTATAATGTATTTATACTTCATTATATGGAGGAACATTTTAACAGTTTATATGTATATATTTCATGAATAATAATATATAATTTCTAAATAAGGCTATCCAAATGTATCGGCTAGACAAAATCTAATTAAGCTGGAGAATGCGAGAACCTTCCTTTATTCGTAAAGATGTTCAATTGTTTTTAACTGTAGAAGATGTTACACCTAATTTTTAATCGGTTATGGGTGCGAACCAGTCCGGTTCTGGCGCGCCGAAGATTTGGCCAACACTATTAATTATAATACGTATTCGAAGCGACAACCATTAGATCCCAAACATAAATCGATTCTTTTCTTAATATTATAAAACAATAGCTGCAATTTGTTTTGATTGATACTAGATTCCTTGCTTTATAGAGGCTTGCAACCCTTCCAAGTTGCGAAGTCGATTTTATTTTTTAAACACACAAATAAATGAAAATCTAAAGGGGTTAGATCAGATGACCATAATAACCAACCATCTCTACTAATAAGTCTGTCATCAAAATATTGTTCCAGATATCATAATGTATGAGGTGGTCCTCCATGTTGTTGAGAATAGCCCGTTTGCTATTCATCATCATGTAACTAGTTTATAAACACTTCTAAAATTTGGGAACGATATCCATCCTTATTAATATTTTCATGAAAGAAATATTGAACTTATTATAAGGCGTCTGGGTATTGCGAACCAGACCCTACCGTTTTGTAGGTGTAAACTAATTTCAATAAAGTTGTATAGGCTGGCTGTAGCTTGTGTCCATTGTATATTCTGTAATTTTGGCTGTTAATACAACCTGATAAAAAGAACTAGGAACCAATCCACGTTTGACGTGAAATAAAATCACTCTGTATACAAATACAAACGTTAATAGTTAACCGGTTACTGAATGAATTACCAAATCATTTTTCTAGGTGTGCTGTATAAAAATACTTAATTTACTTAAGTAAATTCTTTCGACATATCAAAAGATTTGTTTAGGAAGTTAAGTATGTTCTAATGGGACGGATTAGTAAATTTAATGATTTAAATTTTTAGTATTATAAAAAAGTCGAGCGGTGATAAGTGATAAGAAGAATTACCGGGTATTTATAAAACTAATTTATTGTAAACAAATAAACAATTACGAAATATAGAAGGTTTCGAAGTTTACAAAACAAAATTCATTTCGACATTGGTGTGGTGATGAAGACATCTATTCGATAACTTGCGATTAAACGTTTAGAAATGAATATAATCCACGCTTGCTACAGGAAAAAGATTTGCCATTCAAAATAAAAGGAGAAAAATTTTATAAAATTCAATCGCATTTCAAAAAAAAAAATTTTAATTTTCATTGTAAATAATAGTTAGCGGAGAAAATAATTAATTTCTAACTACAATTTAAATTCATATTCTCTCTACTAACATACACACCGACGAGGAGGAATAACATTAACCCTAATCATTGTGTAATCTTGATTACATTTTAGTGAGTGTTTTATTTGCAGATACTTCAATTATCTAGTCTTCTGACATTAATTATTAATTATTAAGTAATAAATAAATGTGCAATTGGATAGTATTTCTATTATATTTAAATTATAGACTATTGTAATATATCCGATAAACAAAATTTAGTCGACTACAGTAGGAATTTTTAAAGTTCCTGTGAACCTCATTAAAATATCATCTCGAAATTATGACGTGTCCTTGACAAACAAATCCAAATTAAGCAGTTTTTAATTTTTTTTTTATTTTTACTATACTTTCAAATTTTATTTGTTGATTGTTATATGAGCATTCGAATTATAATTATGAAATAAAACGATGGATGCAGTCACAAATGCTCAATAAACCATTTAAAATAAGGACATAACTTCAACCTAACTTTTTTCAGCTTAAATAAACGTCAAAAATTCAGAAAATTTTATTACAGTACATTACAGTAGTTTTTATTTGTGTTTCTATAAAAATGAATAATAGAATACGAAGTTTTATTTGGTCTTCGTTTGATAAGGTAAACTTTCTAGAATAAATAACCTTTAACTTCAAAATTAGGGTAATTTTTCTAAAAATGTTGTGTTATTACTGCTTGTGAAATACTTAAATACCTTACAAGCAAATCGCATATAAACCTAATTAACCTACTTATGCAGAATCACCTACAAATATTTGTATGTAATCAGTTGTGTACAGTATATTGAATATTCTAGATAACGAATAATGAGAATTGTATAATACCGAATTGAATAAGTATAACGGATCATTATTGTCCCGAGATATATATGTATAAATAATGACAGATTATCTGAAGTAATATAAACTAAACATTTGAACTAAGTATTTGTACGTCATTCTGCATAAGTAGGTTAATTAGTCTAATTTATATGCCATTTGCTTGTAAGGTATTTAAGTATTCCACAAGCAGTAATAAAACTAAATTTTTAGAAAAATTACCCTAATTTTGAAGTTAAAGGTTATTTATTCTAGAAAGTTTACCTTATCAAGCGAAGGCCGAATACAACTTCTTATTCTATTATTCATTTTGATAGAAACACAAATAGAAAGAACTTTAATGTACAACTATAATAAAACTTTTTAACCCTAGTAGTTTATTTAAGCAGAAAAAAAAATTAGATTAAAGTTATGTCTTGTTTTAAATGGTTTATTGAGCATTTGTCCATCGTCTTGTATCATAATTATATTTCGAATACTCATATAACATTTAACAACTAAAATTTGCAAGTACAGCAAAAATAAGAAAACAATGAAATACTGTTTAATTTGTGTTTGCTTGTAAGAATAGAATATATTAACAAAAGGCTATAATGCACATAATAATATTTTATTTTATTCTATCTATGCTTTGGATGATTTAAATCATAGTATTGAAGTTTCATCGGATATATATCCAAATTAAAATGAACAATAACACTAAATAGTTAATATAACACATGGGCTGAAAAGTCCCGGGCCTATTGCCGTTGTTTTGATTGACTTGTGACACGGTGCGTTGTCTTGATGAAACAAAATTTTTTCTTTGCCATATGCGGTCGTTTCTTTGCAATTTCGGCCTTCAAACGCTCCAATAACGCTACATAATATTCACTGTTGATGGTATTTCCTTTCTCAAGATAGTCGATGAATATTACAGCACGCACATTCCAAAATACCGAGGCCATAACCTTTCCAGCCGATTGTTGTGCTTTCGGGCGCTTTGGACGAGGTTCACCAGTTGCTGTCCACTCAGATGACGATCGTTTTGATTCCGGAGTGAAGTGATGGATCCATGTTTCATCCATTGTCGCATATCGACGCAAAAATTCCGGTTTGTTACGTTTAAACATGGCCAAACACTGCTCAGAATCATCAACACGTTCTTGTTTTTGGTCAACAGTAAGCAAACTCGGCACCCACTTTGAACAGAGCTTTCTCATAGTCAAATGCTCATGCAATATAAAGCCAATACGTTCTTTTGATATCTTTACGATGTCAGCTAACTCACGCAACTTCACTTTTCGATCATTCAAAACGATTTTGCGGATTTTTTTGATGTTTTCTGGTGTTACCGCCTCATTTGGACGTCCAATGCGTTCTGCATCATCGGTGTCTCTACGACCACGTTTGAAGTTAGCAAACCAACATTTTATTGTTGTTTCTGATGGAGCGGAGTCCCCATAACACTTTTCAAGCCATTGCTTCGCTTGAACGGTATTTTTTCCCATCAAGAAGCAGTGTAAAATTAAAAGACGAAATTGTTTTTGATCCATTGTTTTGAAAATAACAAAAGTAGCGTGACTCTTAGCACAATAACTCACAAACTAATGAATAGAATATCATGAAATTTTAACAGCTGTCTTTTGAAGGTTAGTACTAACTGAGAGAAAGGTGACTGCAATAAAACTAGCGTCAACTATGTATTAGGCCCGGGACTTTTCAGCCCATGTGTTACATCTGATTCCGATCACGTAGCACAAATTTTAACATATCTGATTCCAAAACTCAAGGAGTCCGTAATGAAAGAAAAAAAAACCATTAGAAGCATAGACATAAATGGCTTAAACGTTTTTAAAGAATTTGTGCATGCAGAAGTATACTTACCCCGTTGTATGTTTGAAGCTAAGGACTTGTTCCAGAAGCTTGTTTCTGCTACCATTTCAACCATTACATAAGGTACCTGATTATTATTAAGGTAATGTTTAGCGAGTTCTAATAGATCTACCTTTAAGAGCGAGTTATCCGTGACAATTTCTTTTGAAATAATCCAATTAATTAAAGCATCCTTTTCCCATGCACTCGTTGGGATCTTTTTTTCCATTACAATAACGCAATTTGGTTCTAAAAGTGGTAGAACATCATCTATTCTGTAAATACTTCACCATTCATTTCTTCATGATAATCCGAACTCCCTTTCGATTCAAAATACAGCAACCCATTCTCTACAAAACCATTATCACTCCCAACATGCAGTATTATAAGTCTACTTCCTTTTCGAGATGGATTTTTTAGTCCAGTTGTTACCCGTCCAATAAGAGCTTGTCTTGCTAGCGACGTCTCTATAAAACAACGTCTTGCCTTTCTATTAATATATTGTTTCGGCTACGTTTCTCGCACCTGAAGCCCAATTTCTTCATAATTTTGTACAGCGTTGTCTGTTTTAATTCTGGAAAGGTATCATCTGTATTAATGATCTACAAGTATCTGATATGATGATGATTTCCGTTTAAAGCTTCATTCCTTAAGAAAGATGAATGTATATGTCTGCAAACTGCAGCTTTTTGGGGGTTGTCGAAGGTTGTCCAAGTGTTATTCGTTTACGATTTTTTGGAGGTGAACCAACAGTTCCTGTAGACTACATTTCCTTTACAATGCTTCATATGGTTACTTCACCAAGTTCCAGCTGCTTGGGGGTTAGCTTGATAGCTGCTGATTTAGAATTATTCTGTTTGCATTGTATATATAAATTGTATGGACCCATGAAATAGCCATCGTCTTGCCCAACGTCCCCTTCCTCAGCCATGTCAGAGTTGTAATAATCCTGGAATAAAACTTAACAACCGTAGTTTTATTATCAATATTGAAAAGAAATACCACCTTTGCGTAAACATCCTATTAATAGTGTTCTGACAAGATCAGTCTTTAATCCAATACACTATACAAATAATAATATAACGAGAAATACAACAAACAACCAAGTAGACAACGAAAAGGAATGAAGAAATTTCACAATTGTTATTACAAAGACATAGTAATAGTGACAAGTAATATTTCATTTCATCCAACATTGTTTTCGTGCACATAGATAACTTTTTCGTTATCTTCCCAAACACTCCATTCTTAAAGTGAATGGACTATAGGTGAAAACATGCTTATCCATATTTGTTTGTATTTAAATAGGAATTTTCTGTTTACATATGATGTAATGTGAAAGTAATGTTCATTCCACAAATTTGAATAGAGTGTATTGTTACATATTTTGCACTAGTTGAAATTGCACATGTTTACACTGATACTCGTTGTTCTACTGCCACAACAGAAATACGAAAGCAGCGCCATTAAAAATGACCTCTGGACATCGCGACCACAGCACACCACTATTGAAAGCGGCATCATTCTAAATGACTGAAGTTAAAGCAGAAATTAATAAGAATAATGTCAAATCTAAGCCTTATAGTAAAATATGAAGGCAATTTTTTACAAAAACACTATTTCTTATAAGATAATTTTCTTCGTTCTGGTATTATACGACGGTGACCTGAAATGTTTCCGGAATCGGCAAGAGATGGCGCACGAAGGTCGGCGAGGGCAACCTCTTCTATGACAACTGTCAAAATTTCAGATGTCTACTGTCAATAGTTGTTATTTAAGAGTGTGTTTTGTGTAGCAAGTCAGGTGGTTTCGGAAAAATGAATAAAGTAAATTTCATACAGTGATAAAATACTCTGCATGGCTGGGAAAACGGCAACGGAAATTCGAAATATATTGCTAGATGTTCATGGCGGATGTACTCCATCATTGTTGACCATCAGCTTCTAGATGAGTGAGTTCAAACGTAGCCACACAAGCACACGTGGCGAACCACGCAGTTGACGCTCAACAACTGCTACCAACGATGAAGTGGTCGACAAGATTCGTGATATCGTGTTAGTCGATCGCCGATTGAAGCTGAAAGAGATAGCAGAGACAACAGGGATCTCAGAAGAACGCATGGCCATATCCTACACGAAATTTTGAGTATGAAAAAGCTTCGGCGCGATTGGTACCGAGTTTGCTAACACCGGAGCAAAAGCGAAATCGGGTGACCGTTTTGGAGGAATGCCTGGCCAGTATCCAACGCAATCCAAGGGATTTCTTCATGCGTTTCGTAATCGTTGATGAGACTTGGATCCACTACTACATACTGGACACCAACGAACAGTCGAAGCAATGGACTTTTCCTGGCGAATCGGCTCCGAAGAAAGCAAAGACCGTTCCACCGGCCGGAAAGGTCATGGCGACAATTTTTTGCGATTGACAAGGTGTGATCCTTATCGTCTATATGCAGAAGGGTAGGACGATCACGGGGCAATACTACAGCGATTTATTGACCTTATTCGATATAGCAGAAGAAAATTTGCTTTTCCATCACGACAATGCGGCGGCTCATTCATCCCGCATCGTCGTGTCCAAATTGAATGAGATGCGCCTTGAATTAGTCTCTGATCCTCGAGGAGATTACATCGAAAAATAAAGCATTTGAGGTCGCCCTCGTAGTTTCTTACTAATATGAATGTTTTCCCTTATTCTTATTGAAAATGTATTACTTTCTTTTCTTAATAAATCTTAATACAAGTTTCTTAAAGCGGTCCTAGATTTACGAGCGATAGTGTATACGTGTAGCGGGCTAACGTTCCAGTGACTCGGTTTCAGTTTCATTGCTTCCACCGAGCGCGTACCTACTGCGGAATTTTATTATACATCCAAGTGTCGTAGCGAGCCGTAGCCCGAGCTATCCGACATCGAACCGCCGCTACCGTTTCTTCCGCACCGTACGCACGAGGTATTCTGAAAGCCACAGGCGCGTTCGGCCGCATTAGTTATTTTAATTAAATTTCGCCGTGTGTATATAGACGCGCATACACCTCTCTGGCAAACTCGTCACGTAATATTCCCGTGCAAAAACCGTAGGTACCTACTTCCGCAGGCTCCCTTACGAAAACGGCCAATGTGCATTAGGTAGAAGGAGAAATGTTACTCGGTGAAAGAGAAAGAATGTTACGAACGGCTTAATTTTAATGAATATAGGAATGATACCAATAGAAAAAATAAGTAATTATAATAATGGAGTTTGCAATTCGTAATGTTATAACTCTATAAATTGTACCAATCAGTGTAATTTTGTATGTAAAATATCTTTAAATGTAACTTAGTATATAAGCTTGACAACACCTTAAGAAATTTGTATTTAATAATAATAATAATCTTTATTAGTCATGAGTCCGACGGTGAAACATAGACATTGTCAGAAACTAAATATAATAATAATACGGAATAATAAATAATAAACGAGAATTTAAATCTAGCTGATCTACACATCCATATTATTCAGAAATTCATTTAAATTCTAATATGGTCTACTTAGAAGATACTCTTTCATGCGGTCTGTAATATGTTGATTGCTATAATTAACAGCTTAAAGTATGTTTGTCACGACGTTTGCTGCGAGATCCCCGCCATTACACTCTTTTGGCGTAAAAGCATTTCCTGTACGGAACTGCTACGGTCCCAAACGTGATTCAATATCTAAAATGTATATCAGTCTCATAACCTCGTAATTTACTATGGCTCTCCAATGTCTTAATTTGAAGAATGATCTAGATATCAGTGAATTAATTGTGTCGATGTGTTTATTCCATTTCAGATCTTGCGAAAAGGTTAGCTCTACATTCTTGATCGACGTTGCCTGGTCTATTGTGCTGTTTCCAATCGTAAGGTGAAGACTTGGCAAAGTGCGCGATACACTTGATTTAAATGTTAGGTGCCTTATTTTAAGTCTTTATTAAAAACAATTAACAATGAATTGTCTTCATCTTCGATATTTTCCTTACTACTACTAACAATAATTGTGGCATCGTCAGCGTAGATAGTGAGCTGATAAACATACAGAAAGATCGCGATATTATTAGTAAACAACGTGAATAAAACCGACGACAAAACGGCTCCTTGCGGGCGACCAGTGGTAACCGGTAGTAATTCAGACTAAAAATGTTATTTTTCATAGCCTTTAAGCAAGGAAATCCGGACGAACTGCACCTTCACGGAGAGATACGAGGCAAACGAGTCAAGTGCCATGCCTCTAATTCCTATTTTTCTCCTTTTTCCATTAATAAATTATGGTGAACACAGTCAAAAGCTTTGCTTAGGTCACAGAATACCCCCCTGGGTGCCTGTTTATTCTAGAATTGTAATAAAATCGTACATATCAGTAATAGCACTAATTGTAGATTTGCCTTGCCTAAATCCATGTTGGCTTTCGGATATAATGTTGTGCTTGTTTAAAACAGATTCTAAGCGGGACATCATGGCGTATTCCAAAAGCTTACCAACACATGAAGTGAGCGATATAGGTCTGTAATTTGATCTATCGTTCAAATCTCCCTTTTTTTGTGCAGTGGTATTATTAAATAGCGCTGAAAAAATTCCTGGTGATATCGAATTGTTGATTAAGTAAGTAAGAGGTTTGATCAATGATGATTCTGCTTCCTTAAGAATTCGTGGTGATATGTTATCCGGTCTTGGTGAACTATTCGAGTTTAATTTGCTAAACATAGGTAGTATTTCGTGCTCGGAAAATGGAAATAAGAACATTGACTCTTGAATAGTGTGCATACGCTGAGTAAAAGGAAGATTTGAAATACTTTTAGTGAGTAAAAGAGGCGCTTCGTTGAAGTAATGATTAAATGAATTTACTATATCCTTTGGTGAGTTAAGTGTACCATTCTCAGTCTGAAGTTGTGTAATACTGTGTCGATTTTTGGTTTTGTTTGTAAGGTTATTGATTATATCCCAAGACCTTTTAGTTTTATTTGATGATAACACTATGGTATTATACTAGGAATTCTTTTTGACATTTCTACTAATTGTTTGTATTTGTTTCTATTGGATTTATATAATTTGTTCAGAACGGGATATCTCCTTTGCAAAACATACAGATCTCCCAGCCTAACACTAGATTCTACAACTGTTGGTGTAATCCAAGAGCGTACAGGTTTATTGACGTTTACATATTCCATAGGAAATGATACATTATAATAATATTCTAAAGTGACCAAAAAAGAGCTAAATTTTCTTTCTACATTATTTAATCAAAAATGAAACAATATGTGAGAAAATGAAGACGGAATTAATTTCACTGTATTTCAAATGTATTTAAGGTATGGCTACCGATTTCATGCAACTATTCTGCACATACTCAGGTTGACACTCTAGAAAAGGACAACCGAATATAACAGTTGTGTAGTAGGAGCACGATAAGTTCCCATTTCCAATGCACGTCATTAATAAATATTGACGTCAGGTTTTATGTCGTTGCCGAATACACAGACATAAACTTGCCTTCAAACCAAAGTTCTATTACTTTACTTATTATGGTATATCAAATAGAAAATTTTAATAATTAGTACTATAAAATTTAGTAAGAAGCATCTGACAATATGTAAAAGTATTCAAAAAGTAAAATATATCTCGACTGGAGGAAAATAATGTTTTATTTGTTGTATTAAAAAATTAAAATCATCATCATTTAAATTAATAATTAGGAGGGGGGAGGGGGGAATTTCGTCACGATCTAATCCAGGTTCTCTTTCCCACCATTGTATGATCTATGCTTCTGTATGGTGGATACTGTTCAATCAAGTCATTTGCGTAATTGTTGCTAATCCTTCGTCCCACATTCTCATGCAATTGTTAATAACCATAGCCATCTCTTCCTATGTGACGATTGCAGTATGTTTTTGTAATTCCTCATGCATTTTCAATGGAGTTGAATATTCAGTGGCATGGAGGTAATCTTAGCACTGCGTGGCCATGTGTACGTGCTAGTCCGTCTATCACATACTCTTTCGATGGTTTATATCTAAAACATATACACCAACGGTACCAACTGAAGATATCCATTTAGGAGGGATGTCCGCATAAAAGAAATATGTAGTAGATACAATAAAAATCGCGTTTTAACGAAAAATATAAAAAATATATTAAAGAAACTGGGACATTTAAATCGTATATGTGTATAAATGTTTTTAAAAAAATAAGAAACTTTAAACTTGAGAAAAAAAGGTTTATTTCCTTTAGATATATACATACAAAGTATAATGTATGTATGTACATAGATACATAGTATGTAATACAAAATAGTGAAATGAATAGTCACTTTAAGGACGCAAAAATTCATATATTGTTGTTTGTCTTCCTCTGTTTCTTTAAAATGGCGTCTTGAAATGGTATTTCTAATTCAGAAAGAAGCTCCAAAGACTCTGTATCTCCGTGATTTTCGACAAAACTTTTGAGCTGCTTGGTCAGGGTAATAGCTTTACCATAATTTGGGATAGCTTCTGTTGGCAGTGGAACCTCATCGACATCAGTATCTTCCGAAAGTTCCTGTATTTCAACTGGATTTGCAATTTCTTGTTCTGAATCTGTATCTTCAACATACAAATATTCTTCTACGTTCAAAAAATCATTAATCATTTCAATAAATTCTTATTTTTGAGGATATCTGAGAGCACACTAAGAGGCAAATCACCTTCTAGGTCAGATGTATCAGCTTCAGTTAACTGGTCTTCACTTTGCATATTTACATGATTAAATCCTGCTTTGCGGAAGCAATTTTGAACTGTCTCTTTGGTTACTTGGTCCAAAGCGATTTTTGCCGAATGAACTGCATCCACTGGTGTAATTTTCTTTATTAACTCAAAAGCTGTATCAGCAGTTTCAATGTTTAGTAGCAGATGTTTGAGTATTAGACTGCGGTAATAAGTTTTAAAATTCTTTATAATCCCTTGGTCAAGTGGTTGACAAGCTGATGTACAATTAGGGGGTAAAAATAACATTTTTATATTATTTAAGCGAACGTCTTTCGGATGCATTATCTAAAAATAACAAAATGTTTCTTTTTTTCTTTAGCCATTTTGCAATCTAGGTCTGTCACTCTGTCATAATTTGTCCTGTCATCCAAGCTTTCATATTGTATTTCCAAGTTACAGGCAGGTTATTTATATTAATATTTTTAAAAGGTCTTGGTTTAGCTGCCCTACCAATGACTAAGAGTTTTTCTTTTTCACTCGCTATATTTGCATTGAGAAATGCAATAGTAATACTCTCGATATAAAAATAAGATAAGGCGTTTCTTTTTATTTTATTTTTTGTCCGGTTAAGAGAGCCGGTCGGCACCATGGGAAACTGTCCGTTTAAGGAAGGTGTCCGTGTAGGATGGGTGTCCGCGAATGGGAATTTCTCTGTACGCTATTACTTACTTGCTTCAACTTATCTTATCGAATACTCGCAATGCAACTAGATGTAATAACTGATGTTTTAATATACTAAGATCATATACAATATTGTTATTTGCCAGCTACTCTTGTATATTGCCTTTTCTCTAACTAGCATCTGGTGCCTTGTTTCTTAATTCAGAGTGATAACTAGCGTTATCCATAATAATCATAGAAGTAGGTTTTATATTTGGTACGAACAGCATCGTAAAGCATTTTGTAAAATGTTCTTTGTTCATTTCTCCGTGGTAATCATGCCCTCTTGTTTTTAAACAAAATATAAGTGAAGCACCTGATATAAAACCACCGCTATTCCCAGCATGTAAAACTATATACCTATAAACAAGCTTAGTCGAAAAAGAAATTATATTTGTAATAAAACAAATCTTTTGCCTTCAATCTTGAACTTTTTCGCACTTTCCTAATTGTTGTCTTGCCAAGAATGATTATTGCTGCCATTTTCAAATATCCATGCTTCATCTAAGTAAACAGGGTCCTGTTGGTTATAGCTTTGCATGTTATTTACGTATCGTAGTAAAAACTCAACACGAAGTAACGCAATATGATGTTGCTCCATTAGTTCTCATCGAGGATCATATTTATTCCAGGCAAACCCAATATTTTTTAAAACTTTTCCTAATAGGACACATGAAATGAGAACAGATTTCATATATTGCAGAATATTCTGCAGAGAAAAGTAAGAGGAAAGGGGGGCATCTCGGAACCTGGTTCAGTATGAATACGGCTGAATTATTCCGAGCAGCAGCAAGTTAAAATATAAGCTGCATGATAGCCAACATCCGAAACGAATAGGAAATATTAGAAAAAGAAGAAGATATAATAATTGTAATTAAAATTATAAACTGTTAAAAACGCCAAATAGATAAGAACCAATACTATTTTTACTATAGGTACTCTAAGAAGGGATCGACAATTTGCTGTTTCGTATCCTGTATGAAATTTTCCAACAATTTCTGCATAACTTTCATCAAATTTAAAATAATTATGAATAATAAGCATAGTGTATTCTATCGTATACCTTTCAATTTTTATTAATCATAATGTTTCTACTTGTCATCTATCAAATAATATAGGGTAAACTAGTAAAAACAACATAAATGATGGTCAATTTAAAAATTAATCTCAAAATGGAAAGCTTTTTAATATGCATAAGAAAGAACGCGACTTAATAGAGATCATTAGCTTTCACATTTCCACTATTTAAATTATGCGATTCGTAGTACTTTTCAAATCTGAGTTTGAACGGTCCTTATTTCCCAGGGATGGCACCGGAAGCAATAAAGCAGTTAGGATTATATTAGTAATGACTAGCGTTCCAAGAAGTATTTGCGCTACTTTACTTGTTAGATAGCGATAAGTATTTAAACATACGACGAATTCTACAATCTGCGAATATTTCGAGTTATTGTGAAAATTTTCATAATTTTTATAATTCACTGTTTGTCTACGTGATGAGTTATTCTAACTACCACTTATTTTCTACAGGTGGTACATATTTAGCCAGTTACAGGAAATATTACAAATTAACGTAGCACGATAGCAAAACACAAAAAGAAAAAAATACATATATAATACATTAGAACTACCGTGTAAATATTCAACGAATACAAAGATTGTTCGACTAACACTGAAATTGCTGATGAAGAGTTGACAAATGCTAGAGGGAATAGATCGGATGACGAAAGACTGGACAAAATTGTTTCAAACAAAAATAGAACTTCAGATATCTATACCACGCAGCCTTAATGGAGATAAACCCTGTGTATTGTGTTAAATCCCTCTAATTGCGATAGACAAATCCATATATTTTATAGCATCGCGATTCTAACTGGGTTATTTGATCAGAAAAACACAGAATGACATCAAATCTGAAGATGATTCTTCGAGTGGTATTCTTTGAATATTATAATGATAGATAACACTGTCCAACACAATTTTTGTTGGTTTGTATATGAGACTTGTTTTTTTTTTACTAATTTGGGTGTGCTGATACTGATAAGATATAAACAAAGTATAAAACTTTAATAATTCATTTATATATTTAAATGCAATATTAGTCGCTAGTACAGCACGAGTGTTCATTTTAATAATTACTGAAAAAAATTACAACAGCACTTGTAAAAAAACAAATCAGGAAATAAATTTTCATTTGCTGCACGTTCCGCTGGGTTTCTTGACTTAGCAGTCCCTTCTAACACTCCAATAGTAGTCGGTCATCATATGTAGATTTCATCTTCCCTAGTTTTTAAATTCTGACGAAATTTCTCGCCTGATTGTGAAGGAAATGAAGCTTTATGCTCATGTTACGACCTAGGTGATGACATTTTTGAACCATTGATTTCATTAGATCTTTGCAATTCGACACTTCTTTGTTTCCAAGAAAATTGCTCTCAACCATAATGAATTAAGTTCAGGCTTCCTTCTCAGCTTCGTTCATAAAGTTAATGAAATTTAGATCTGTCATTAAGGTTCTAATTTGAGGTCCGTCCAATATCCCAGGTTTCATTTTTTCGTAACTTGTCGTGGACACTTTTGAGATATGTATTCTTTTGCAAATTTAGAGCTTTAACACATTGCTTCATAAGACCCAATTTCAGTAAACAAGAAATGCAATAGAAAAAAAGATTCACGTGTTAGAGAAACATAGGTTACATATTTGGCAATAACGTACCTATTAGTGGCAAGTGCCAGATCTTAGTCAGCAGAAAAAAAATGTTTACTAGTTGGCCAGTGTAATAGCTTATATATTTAGAAACAATCTGCCTTTACACCAACTGGAAGCACTAGGAACATCTCTTCGAGGCAATATACAATATCTAGTGGAATCAATGGTTAAATGTAGCTTAATATCATCATCAGTGTTCTTTAGTATTTGACATTTAACAGTACCACCAATATCATTTACGAAGGGTAGAAATATAGAGATCGATTAGATCCTTGAGCTATACTAGGGGTAGTGTTTGGATGACACGTAGTTTTTGTGGCATACTTGTAATTGATGAAATGAGATTCTTAAGAAGAATAGAAGGAGTAACTAGAAGAGACAGAATCAGAAACACGACAATCACTAATAGTCTTTGTATCAAACCAGTAGAAGTGGTCATAGAAGAGAGACAACTAGGATGGCTTGGACATCTACATAGAATGGAAGAAGATCGAAACACAAAGAGGATATTTGAAGCCAAAACAGAGGGTAAAAATAGAATAGGTAGACCCCGAAACACCTGGAAGGAGCAGGTGTATAGAACATTGGAAAAGAGAAGTATGGGATGGATTGAAGCCAAACAACTGGCTCAGAACAGGAACCTGTGAAAGATGAAAATAAGAAAATAAATAGGCCGACATCGCAAGGTATAAAGGACATAGGATTAAAAAAAAAAGGATGTAATGATCTATTTGAAGTTATAGTATTAACTTGGCTTCTCTTATCTATTGCCTTGACACATATTGCAAAAAGCAAGCTAGAAATAGATATTTTATAAATTCTCCTTGCATAAGGGATTTCATATACACGTTTTCTGCAGTTATCTCGACGAATTTAAAACTAAGATAAATTTCTCTTTTTCGTTGAGTAGATAAAACGGCTCTATCAGCATACTATATTGAGTTCTCTATCGTTGCTTCACACCTATCATTATCATTACTATTATCATGTATGTAATATAGTCCCGGCCCTCACAAACAGTATTATCTCTTCTTTTTGTGTGTAGGCAGAAAACGATAGCTCTATGTGCTTTATACATTTTGAAACATTTATTCTGAACCTTTTGGTTATGGAGATAGAAGCAAATAAGGAAATATAACTAAAAAATTAAACTTTGGCGTACCCAGGAAATGTAGCATTTCTTCATTTATGTTGTTTAATTTTCACAATATCTGAGGAGAAGATGTTTTAACCTTACTCATCAACAACCTTGGTAACGGTTATAAAAAAAGGCTTGGTTACAATTTATGTAATACTTATGAGCCAAAAAATGCTTTTACGCACATTTATTTAACCCAAACTAATATTTTTATCGCGTTTGTAACGAAAGAAATTGCTTTTTCGGTTATTATTTATCTTAAAAAATATTTTCCTTGAAAGGATATTCCATTATATTACAAACATGGTGTTCGTAAAACAAATGTCATAACTCTATTAAATTGAAATTTCTTTTGTCTTGAAGAAACGAAATTTTCATATAGAATAACCTTTTTTGTCAGATTCAATAGCTTATTGCAAAGAACGGCTTATTTTTTCCGTTGTTTCAATCAGACATCACTGGACTCTGGACATTTAGCTAGCATTAATCCATACTATTGCCGAGGAAGAAAAATATAATCTGCTAATCTTCGATCGAAAAGCTTCAGGGATGTATTTTAAAATATTTTCAAGAATACGGCATATACCCACAGCGACATATTAACCAATATAAAATTCTTATACAAACTAGGCATTGTTGTTGATATTATACTGCTTATTAGAGGTTTATGCTCTACTGCCCCCCATGGACGACTAGTTAATACCTTCTACTGCTCCTTTGCTCATACTATATAATGCTCTAAGCACTTTTTTACAGAATTTGTTTTTATTTCAACTCCAGTTCTTACTTAGATATTCACGTTTCTTCCTTAAGTTTATTTTTAAGCTTAAGCTATGTGCAATTGATTAGTTTATCTATATAAGCATAAACATACGAGGGGATGTTCAGAAGTTCGTGGAATGGAGAGGATGGAGTGGGGATAGAGGCGCTCGCTAGGTGTCATTCTGATTAGCGACTGATCATTAGTATATAAGTTAAGTTGCAGCCCTATAGCGTCAGTCGTTTAGGAATAGTTGCCTGCTAAACAAGTCAATCCGGAAGAAAACTGAAACTATGGAGGAAATTGAACACCGCGCTGTGATAAAGTTCCTTACAAAGCAAGGAAAGAGCGCTCAAACCATATTGAATGAAATGGAAACCGTTTATAGGGAACTGTGCCCTAATAAATCAATGATTTATAAGTGGCATGGTCTTTTTAAACATGGTCGGGAATCGATTGAAGACGACCCCCCCTCAGGAGGGCCAGTTGAGGCCAAAAAAATGCAAATTACTACTGCAAGATGCCCGTTTGAAGAAAAAACAATTATCTGCATTAGTTAGAGTATCAGATATCACCATTTTGCGTATCCTACATGACCACCTGGGTATGACAAGTCAGTGCAAGATAGGTATCGAGAATACTCACGCCGCTGCAGAAACAGCAGCGCGTCTGTTCGTCCAAACAATTTTTGTAGCTGTATGGAGACAAACCTGCACAGATTTTGGAGCGGATTGTTACCGGAAATGAAACGTGGGTTCATCACTTTGAGCTTGAGTCCAAACAGGAGTCCATGCAATGGCATAAAAAGTGTCAGAATCGGCTGGAAGGTTGATGCCTACTGTTTTTTGGGATTGTGAGATATTATTGATTAATTACAAAGAAAAATGTAGGAGCATAACCGGAGAATATTACGCAGCGATATTAGAAAAATTAAACGAGGCCGTCAAGGAAAAACGTCGAGGAAAATTGACCAAGGGTATGTTGCCCTTGTAAGACAATGCGTCGGTTCACAAGAGCAAAGTTGGAATGGCTGCTCTGCACAAGCATGGCTTTCAATCAATAGTCCATCCACCCTAGAGTCCAGACCTGGCACCTAGGGATTTTTATTTGTTCCCCAATTTAAAAAAAGACTTACGTGGAAGAAAGTTTTCTGACGACAATGAGGTAAAGGAGGCAATTTTGGCCCGTTTTGAGGCGAAAGATAAAAAATATTTGTATGATGGTTTAGAAAAATTAATTCATAGATCTAATAAATGTATTGCGCTTAAGGGTTATTATATTGAAAAGGAAAAATAGATCTATTGTTTTATTTTATTTAAAACCCTTTCATACCACGAACTTCTGGACCTCCCCTCGTATATGATTTTGTTATTTATTATATTATTAATTAATTTTAGTTTTTTCGGATATCTTTAAATTTACACTTTATCTAAGTTATGAGTTTCAATTTTGGTCCTGTAATAGGATGTTTATCATTAGACACAATAAATGTTATCATTATTATTCTTTTCATTATTACTCTCTGTTAAAATTAATCAACATTAGGTATAGCTAAAATACCGGATGTGTTAAAAGTACCCTTAATATCTTACTTATAATGAGGGTAAACACGACGATTACCAAATTACCAAATCGATTACCATTCGATCTCAGTTTTGCCAATTATAGAAAACATTTTCGAATGCTATGTAGGGGATACAATTAGAAAGTATATACCTCAATAGCAGATAAGAACCAGTTTGGTTATCAAGAAGGAAGAGGCACCAATGTTCTACTGATAAATTTCGCGAAAATGATTAACAATAGTGTGGATAGAGGTATTTTGCTGTATGTACATTTGTAAACTCTTTAAAGGCGACTGCTTGGAATATGGTATACGGGGGCCATTCGGAAAGTAAAGAACGTTTTTTTCTACAGAAATTTTTATTAGATATAATTAAACAAAACTGTGTTTCACATAAAATTAGCTACCTAACCTACTTTTCTACGTAGTCACCGTTCAAATTTACGTACTTGTCGTACCGTTTTAACAGCTTTTCTATGCCTTCTGCATACTCAATTGCCGCCAAGTGGTTGAACCACTAATTAACGGCTTCTTTAAGTTCATCATCATTTCCGTAGTGTTCTTCACTCAAAAATTCCTTCAATTTAGGAAATAAGTGAAAATTACTTGGATCTAAGTCCGGACTGCATGGCGGATGAAAAATTTGCCAGCGAAACAGCAGAAGCAAGTCCTGTGCCACTCCCACTGCATGCGGACGTGCATTATCGCTTCGTTGATATGTCCGATAACCCTTTGGCTTGACTTCGGTGTATTATTGATTGGATAAATCTTCGTGATGTACCATTTGATAAATTTTGTTATTTTGTTAACAATTTTCCTTAGGATATTGAGCATTTAGAAGAAAGTATGATGCGAATCCTGCACCTACCGCTGAAGAAGCTGCAGTGGTCGACACAACGAGATTACATATTTACATATTTATCAAACACTTAATACGATACCGATTTGTAGTATGCACGATGCTAATCTTTGAATGTTGTCTTCCACATATTCTATTTCGTCAATCTAAAAGAAGACGAATATAAATAAGTTTTAATTTAAAAACAATATTTTTGCAGAATATCCTGTCAATAATATATATCTGTAATAGTAAGGTAAGGTTATTATTACTAGTTGTAGTAGGGATAGTAAAATTTGGAACATACTCCATTCATATTCTTCATTCGATTCCAAGCTAATGTTAGAACTATCCGAATTAGTAGTCATTGTTGATGGTAGATTAACTATCTTATTACAATCAGCATCTGTCCATATTTCGTATTCCATATTCCTAAGAACTTGACGTTTAACATGCACCAAGACATCTTCATTAAGTTTGGTACCATCCGCCTCCACAACCAAAGCGACACCGTTGATATCGAGTTTTTCTGATCCTGTAAACACGAAACAATGAAATGAATACGTAGGCTTCCACGGCCAGAGTTAGCAATAAACGAACTACTTCCGGAATTGGACCGTGTCATGATGAGATAATATAGAAAAAAAGAAATAAGAGTAAGAGGAGAAAGAAAAATAAGAAGAAAAAGAGATAAAAAGAAAAAGAAAATGATAAAGGGTGGGGGGACGTGAAATAGAAAGAAAGGTGAACAAAATAAGAGAAAGAAATAGAGACAGAAGGGGGGGAGGGATACGAGAGAAAAAAAGAAAACAAGGAAAAAAAGAAAAAGGAAAAAGAAAGAGACCAAAAGAGAAAGGTGGGATCTCGACGTTTCGCCTCCGTCGTAGGAGGCTTCTTCAGGAGAAATAGGGGAAACAAAAGTGGCACGGCAACTCGATGTGTAAACCACGCTAGAGGCGAAACCACTTTGGCAGAAGCTTACGGTGACTCGGCGTGTTGACCGCGCTAGAGGCGAGAACCTTCTGTCTTTACATTAGTTCTAATAATTCGTATAATCAGTAATTCATGTAAATGATGTTCACCTTCTAATGCAAGTTGGTCATAAATATGTTGTCCACGCTGCCTTCTTGGTTTCATGCGGATTCCATACTAAAAATAAATATCTTAGAACATTTTTTCGTTGTTTCGATTTTCGGGTGTCGCAAAGTAATATTATTCATTCCTTCGATTATACTTTGCGAAACGTTAGTTTAAATATTTGTTTGCAATCTCAAGTAAAACGAAGCAGATGCATTCAAGCTAAACTGTTCACTATTTATTGAAGCCTCTGTACTTCCATTTGTCATGTACAAATTTAGCTGCCAGCATTCCTGATTCTCGTTAGTGCTCACGTAAAATTGTATGCATATGTTGTCTTACTTATTACTAAATATTATAATTATTTTAGACAATTGTATACGTGGGCGTTGCGTTGAACCGTACCGTTTGCCTCCATATGTTCGAAAATTAGGGACAAGTAAACTGATTTCTTGTCTGTGTTAAATTGGCAATCTAATAAAAAGCAATAAAACAAATGTTTAGATAAAATTTGTCAACTATGTTGCTGATAACATTTATAGTTCTTTAATTACGTAAAACATCCATTCCATATGCATACATCTAAATAATATTCTAGGAAAATCCTTATGAAATTTCAAGTGATATTCCTATGAATGTACAACTCAAAATTGCATATTGTACACTTATACGAAAACACGCACATGCATATGAATAAATAAAATACCAACATTAATAATTACTATTGTCACACTAGTTATTAACCTCAAAAAATTAATATAGGTAATTATAAATGTTAATTACGTCTAACAGAAACCAACACATGCCTATGTAATTCAATGAATCTCATGATTTATCACCTCTATCCTCAGCATGTCGTTACAGTATACTTCCTTTAACACTTTTCTCTTTATTTAGAAAATATATTGCAGATATACAGCAACGTAACTGGTATATTACCCTGCTGTTCGTATATATACAGGCACGTGTAGAATTACCGTAATAATACCGTAAATAATCAGTACAGTAATGATACTGTAAAATAATACAGGAATTGTTTTGTAGTTTTACCGAAATTTTTTACTGTATAGCTTAACGCTTTACACACATATAATGATAGGTTTAAATGCTACATACTAGTGAACAGTTAATCTATATTACAGAATAAAATTTCCTAGTTATTTTATTTTTAAGCAAAGTAAAAATGTGTAATTTATATTTCATCATATATCATATTTTAATTAATGATTTTTTCGGTTCGTTTATTGCTCTCTAGATGTAGATCGTATCGAATTCCAAATGCTCAAAAAAATAAAAGATGCTAACGCTTTGATAATTAAAAAATCCTTATGGCACTAACATTAAGGGAAATAAACTACTGGCCAAAATATAACCAAATAATCTGCACAAGCAGACGAGAGAAAACGAGAACATCAATTCGGCACGAGTTATCTCTTTCGCTTAGCCCGCGCCGATCGCCCTCCGGCAATGGCGACTAGATGCATTTTCAAGGTGAGATTTCGTTCGCGTTTTTCGGCGATCCAATAAACTCCGATGAACCTATCGTCGCGCCGAACTGCCGCAACAACAACAGTATCGGCGTATTTTTATTTCGAGCAGCGGGGCCGCCGCTCGAACCGACTGAATGACCGACTGTCTTCGTTCGCATGGAACGGCCCTCTAGACGGCGATAGCGCGGAGATGCACATACGCGGAGACGCTGTGTTGAGATCTCGCGATGCAACGCGAACGGCTGAGCGGACGGGAACCGCGGGTCGTGTCGTTTCGTCGCGATCAAGGTCGCTGTCTTATACGCTCTCCTCCCGAAAACGTGTTGTCTATCCGAAATTCGGTTCGGAGACGCGTCGTATCGTATGTAAATATATACGTGGTCGGATTATGAGGTGTGTACAACTTGTTTATTAGTGTTATTCTTGTATTTCGATGTACGGAATAACTGCATAAGCTCTTGTGTTGGTTCAACAGTAACAGATTGGTTTTAAATTTAGATAAAAAAACGGCGGATTTCATGTATTCGTAGGTGGACCTCAGTAAAGTGGCGAACAGGTTTTTAATCCGATCTAATAACCAGGATAATTGTGCAAGGCCAATTCACTAACTGGTCACTATTGCTTTTGCACCTCCAAAAATAACCTCCTTTTGCTAACACAAAAGAAAGATATACCCAAGATACTTTGGCACTTTTTCTTCATTTCAGATTTTAGGCACTTTTCCTGTTACGATACCATATTTTATTTGGTTTATCAACACTTCTTCTCCCTAAGCATCTATAAAATCTCGCTCTGGCTGGCAACGTGTTCCTTCCACTTATTTTTATTTTTCTTTGTTCTCTCGTTTATGTCGAAGATTTCCTGTTCTATTAGATCTTGTCCAACCTTTCACTTTTCCTCAAAATTTAATCCATTGTGTCTGTATTCTGCTTTCTTGCTTTATCGTTGTTGTTCATGTTTCACTACCGTATAAGAGGATTGGCATTACCTACCGTCTTGTAAAATTCTGCTTGTGTACCTTTTCCTTGTTTTGTCTTTTTTAACTGATTGTTCCGCAGATATGTGTGACTTTATTCAGTTGTTCTTGTGTATCTTTGTTTCGATTTAAGATACATCGCAACCTAAATACCCAAAGTGTTTTGCCTATTCCAGTTCAATATCGTTTGACTATTTTTGTCCTAAAATACCATGGTTTTGGTTCTATTTACGGAAATTTTCATTTCATAGTTTTGGCAATGTTTTTCTAATGTATATATACCTTTTTGTAGATTAACCTCTGTTTCTGTTAGAAAACTAAGTCATCAGCACGTAAGATAGAATTTAGGTGTTCTGGCCTGGACATATTCCTTTAGGGCATTTCTTTTTCCATTGCTTTATAATAGCATCAATATATATGTTAAATAGTGTTGGCGACACGCAGAAGCCTCGTCTAGCTCCTTTGTTTGTTGGTACTTCCCTAGTTAATCTTTCACCTACATCTACCATAATTCCGGTATCAGTGTATAAACCCTGTATGACTCTTATTAAATGGTCTGGGTATTCCTGTGTTTTCGTAATATCCCATAATTTATATCTGTTTACATTATTGAAAGCCTTGTCGAAAACTATAAACCCCATGTGTGTTCCTCTAATGTATCTCCTGTGCTTTTCTATAATTTATTGTAGAGTGAATATTCCATCTGTGGTACCCAAGATACTTTGGTTTTAAAATAAATCCTAGCTTACGCTGCATTTGTTGTGCAAAATGTTATAACTATAATGCGGGCAAGCTCTCCCGCTAGTTGTTATTTGGATATTTGACAGAGGGATACAGTCTTATTGGTCGTTTTAGCGTGCGAAACTGATATTTTGACTTGTTCTTGGGACTCCTTTCAAATATGGAAACTGTTTTTTGTGGGTTAATGCAGGGATTGTGGTAACTTGGTAACAGCTATGAGATCTCTAGAACAAAAAATATTCCAACATATCAATCTCTTGTAAAAGGTAACTGCCACGCATGGACTGTTTAAGAATGAAAGATTGGATGAGTTAAATCGCGTTTTGGAACTGAGCAAAGCATAATCACAAATATTAACTTCTCGACTAGATGGACAACTGAAGAATTCGCAAGGAACCTGGTTGGCTCTTTTAAGGAAATTAATATTCTCATGTTCTTAAAACTATATATTTTACACAATGATGTTAACTTCTTCCCAGAAAATTTAGAAGATTATTATAAGCACAAAGATGTTGAAATATAGTTTTTTTAAACAAATAAACACTTTAACACATTTTCATGCTATCTTAATTTTGCCAGATCCAAAGTAATTATTAACGTATAGGTAGAAGAGATGGTAGCTGATGGCTATCACTTCACACATCATTCACAGCCAATTATCAGTCGTCCCGGTAGTTGTTTATCTCTAGCATTGATATCAATCGATACATAATAAACCATTTACCATTTTGGTGTGAGGAAAGTGAAGTGATTCGAGAAATAAGTACTAATGTGTTCTTTTTTGTTTCAACAAAGCTATTAGAAACATCAATCTATATTTTTTAATAATTGGTACTTTAAACATATGAATATATATATAGTCATATACACTTCGTCTAATTTATGTTTTTACCTACGTCATTGTTTTGTCGTATAAGTTAAGACAATATATTCATTTGACTATCTTTCTCTAGTAGTAGTGTTGCTGAAAGAAAATATATATGGTTTTCTGGTTTTTACTTTCCCCAGTTTTCCTCTTTCTTCTGAGTGTTGTGTCGGTCTTCTTCTTTTTCATTTATTGTGTACTTTCGCTTCATATATATGAATTTTACGGACCTAGTGTTTTCCCTTTTTTGCAAACACCACCCACCTTTTTCAATTTAGTTGTCGCTATTCAATAAAGTCCATTATAGGTGGTATCTCTAGTTCTTCTCGTATTTGTGAGTTTCTCATTCTATCCTTTCTTGTCACGCTCCTTACTCTCCCGAGATATCTCATTTCTTGGATTTTCCTTTTATGCCTGTTATTAAGTAGCCATGACCCGCATCCGTATGTCAGAACAGATCTGTAGACTGCGTTGTATACTTTTATCTTGGTGCTTCGTGATATTTCTCTTTTGATAGTGAAATTATTATTCATCACGTAGTATAGTTTGTCGCTTTTTCAATTCTTTCATAATTTCTGACTCATTTTTGCCAGTGCTTTCTATCGGTACGCCTAGATAGTGAAACTCATTTACTCGCTGTACGCTTATTCCTCCAATCTGTGTATTTAGTTGTTCTTCACCAGTGGCCATAACTTTTGTTTTATTTTATTTGTGTTCATCACCTTTTTCTTAAGTGTTTCATTCTATATATTTATTACTATCTTGTAGCTTCTTTTCGTTCTCTGCTATTAACACAACGTCACCTTCAAATGCTGTCTCAGCTATTTGTATCCTCTGTAGATTCCTGCAACGAATTTGAATTTTTCTCGTCTGCATTGAGCATTGTTTTACTGTCATCGTCCTCTGCCTTGCCTTAACTCATCTTGAGTTACAAATCAACACAATTTCGAATAATTTTTTTCTGACTCCTATTTATTCGAGATTTTTCCATATTTCATATCTTGATACTCTATCAAAAGCTTTTTCCAAATTTATAAATGCGAAATATGCGTTTTTCCCTTGCTGTAATCTTTTGCTAACAATTTGTTTTAACGTAAATATATGATCTTGCGTACTTCTTCCTGATCTGAATCGACTTTGTGATTGCGACAATGATGGTTCAGTTATCGATCTTAGCATCTTGTTAATTAGCTGTTCATATATCTTTATAACTGTACCCAATAACGTTAACCTCTATAGTTATTACTAGAGACAGGATTATATGCAAACTGCAAAAATTTAATTTAATTTATTGATTATATTTTACGTCTGTTTGTAGATGTCTTACATCAGCGTAATACATCTACATATATGCATATAATCCGGTCCTTAGTTATTGCAGTCTTTATGATTTTCCCTTTTGTAGACTGGCGTTATTAGTGCTACTTCTCAATCTTCTGGTATATTTTCGTATTTCTACGCCTTGTCGAGGATATCCAAAAGGATTTTTGTTCCTGCTTCACCAATGCTATTAATCATTTTTACCACTATTTTGTCTTTTCTATGTTTTTCAATTTTTTTTGTTATATCAATCAGTTGTTCTAGTGTAATTTCTGTATCGTCTTCTGCTAGATTTTTACTTTCTATAACAGTCTCCTTGCGTATGTTTCCTTTACTGTAGAGTAGTTCCTTGAAATATTCTTTCCATTGCTTCAGTGCTTCTTTTTCATCAGTGAATATTTCTAGCTGTTTATTGTACATGCTAACGTCACCTAGTGTTGTTTTCGTTTCTACATGATTTCAAAACATTATAGAATAAAAACTATTCGAGTGTCTGTGACACCTCTTTACATTCTGTCTCCAAATTCCTTCCATTCACTTGCTCTAGCTTTTAACACTAATTCTTTTACTTATTCTCGTTGCCTTTGATACATTGCGTATTGTTCTTCTTTCTTATTTGCTAGACCTTTTTCCCATTAATATTGAAATGTATAATGCAGCATGCTAAGATATTAGTACTAATATATCTGTGTATTTTTATATTTTTTAATAGTCGTTCCCGTATATATGGATGGTAGTGTATGTTCCTAAATATTATCGTAACTAATGTTCAATTTCCTCTCTTTTAGAATAGTTTCCGCTAACATGGGTATAATATTCTCAAAATACGTATATCGACAGTTAAATATATTCGTATTGTAAGGGCTTCATTTACTTATTTATTATGTCCAAAGTATCTCTTTACAAGTGTTAAAGAGAAATTTATTTGATAATTTAGATCTATTAATAAAATAGCACATAATTGAAAAAGCCAATAACTGCGACACGGTCCTACATTCCATCCTGCCTGACCAATTAGAACATAAAACAATTTCGTTTTCGGATGTTATTGCACTTGACATGCTGTACGAAACACCGTGTAGCAGCGCTCTACACTGATGCCTTCCAGCAGCGGTCTCTCACTCCTCTCATGCTTTTAATTCTATTTTGCGAGAGCAGTAGAGGCTGCCTCGAATACGGCCGAGGAGAAAATGGAACGAATAAAAAAAAAGAGGAGCGTACAAGTTCAATGTCAATGCTACATATCCCGACGAGAGTGATAGTATATTTGCGTTCTGTACGTGCGACGTGTGAAAATAAGAGTGAATGAGCGAGCAGGAATGCGACGATATTATCCGTCCCGCTTTAGCGTTGAATTCTGTTGTGATTATTTTTAATTTGTTTCGTCCGCAAATGTGTATGCATACCACTGCATGTCGGAGCGGTTTAGCTACTTTGGAAAGAAGATCCTTGTAAGGACGTCGAATGAGTTGAATTGAATAAATAAAATATGTAGAAAATTCTGTCCGAAATACGTTAGTTTTTGAAATTGTTATTGCTTTCTTGAATAGCATAATAGCATATAACTTATTTGGTTGATGATAGTGTTAGGAAAAGTAATTATTTAAATTATTTTCCCAAAATAAACGCCTTTTTTAACAGTTTTGAATAAATTATGGTAATAAAATACAATAAGAAAATAGAGAGCATTAAAAGTTCCAGCGAATTTCTTCCATCTTTAACATGAGACTGGAAATGATGCACTTGTAATAATTAAGTAAATTAACGTGTATAAGAACGAGATATGTCTCGGAATTAATGAAAATGATTCGTTTTAAAGAGTTTAATTGTATGTATCTACAATTTAATATTGCCCCCTTCAAATTATGCTCCTTTTGGGATGCACACAACGTCTGCAGCAAGTTTTCTAATCCTAGTAACAATTCTGGAGGTCTTGTTGCTGCGTTGTGATGCAAGACTCACGAACTGGCAATGTCAGATGGTACACGTAAAAGCATTTTTCGCAAATGTTCAAGGACCTCGCGATAAAATGTTTGATTCACTGCATGGCCTTGCGGTACAAATCCTTTGTGGACAATACACACAGAACTTTTCCACAAAAAACAGTCCATCACTTCCACGTCCGCCGTACAGTTCAGCCAATTTAGTAATGTTACCTTCAAAGTATACCCCTTTGGAATGGACACAACGTCCTCAGCGAGCTTTCCATTCCTGGTAACAGTTTTGGAAGTTTTGTTGCTATGTCGTGGTGCAAGATCCACGATCTGGCAAAGGTCCCATATACAAAATTATTCTCCGCAAATGTTCAAGCACCTTGAGATAAAAGGTTTGGTTCACTGTCTGGCGTTGTGGTACGAATTCTTTATGGATAATTCCACAAGAATGCATCACGATAATGCCCCCAGTCACAGTTCATTGTCGGTTACAGAATTTTTGCCAAAGGAAGACTTTCCTATACCTCCACGCTCGCTCTACAGCCCAGACAATTTAATATTGTCCCCTTCGGAGTATGCTTTTTTGGAATGCACACAGCCTCTCCAGCGAGTTCTCCATTCCTTGTAACAATTCTGGAACTCATGTTCGGTAGGCTGTATAGAACCGCGTAAAAGAATAGTTTATTTGGAACGCTGCGTTTCAAAAGTACGTGAACTCTCATTGTCAACCGAGTTACCAACTTAATGAGAAATTTTCCTGTGAGTCAACCCGTTGTCAGTAGAATTATTGCTGAAGTATCCAAGGCCCTGTCAATGTCCGCATAAAGGATGAGAGGAAAAGTTACAAGATTTTCCAGAGCTGAATAATAATTTTGAAAATGTAATTATATTACGGGACATACTGAGACTTCATGCCGGACTCCTCACCTACTTCTAATTGGTTGATTGATTAGTGTTTTTGACCTTTAATTAACTCACATTTATAGATCATATCTACATAATATAAAGTTTGTATCTCAAAGTGTTGCTGTGCTGTGGCTAATTCTGCAATTGTGTGTCGTGATTGTTTATAAAAATGGATCCCATAGAACAAAGGGCCGTAATAAAATACCTCCAGCAAAAGGGCATTACGCCAACTCAAATTGGTAAAGACATTATGGCAACTATTGGTAAGTCTGTAGTTTTTTGTGATATAGTCAAACGCTGGTGTCGAGATTTTAAATGAGGAAGAACATCCTGAAAACCATGCAGGTGGTCCTCCCACAACGGCAACAACAGTCAAAAACATTAAAAAGGTACACGACATCGTACTGCAAGACCGACGAGTACGTATCATAGACATTGTAGAAGATACTGGCTTATCAGATCATGAGGTATACAACATACTAACTAAAAAATTAGATTTAAAAAATATGAGTGCGAGATGTGTGCCTCCAATGTTAACCATTGATCAAAAAAGAAATCGGGTGTTGATTTATAAGCGTCTTTTGGAAAGGTACCAAACAAAATAAAGAGAACTTTCTCAGTCGGTATGTGACCATGGACGAGTCATGGGTGCACCACCGTGATCCCGAGACCAAAGTGCAGAGTAGAGAGTGGAAACATCGCGGTTCTTCTTCTCCATGCAAATTTAAGGTTGTGTCGCCTGCTGGAAAGGTTTCGCAACGTGTGTTCTGAAATACTCAGGGAATCATCCTGACTGACTTTGCAAAGGGACAGAGCATTACGGGGGCCTACTACTCACAATTGATTTCTAAATTGCGAAACGCTATTAAAGAGAAACGGCGAGGCTAGTTAAGGCACGGTGTGCTGTTTCGTCAGGATAATGCTTCCAGTCATACATCTGATATTGCTATGGCTGCTATACACCAAGCAGGCTTTGAATTGGTGGAGAACCGTACGTAGTATTCGCTGGATCTGACTCTTAGACAGGCTGTCCCCCAAATCAAGACAAATCTTGCGCGGAGAAAAATTTTCCAGTAATAATGGATTGATACAAGCTGTAGAGAAGTGGTTTGCAGAGATCGGACAAAAATTTTCAAGGAGGCTGTTGAGATGGAGCACTAATGGATCAATTATTAACATAATATTTAGTATGAAAATTTTGATATTTGCAAAAGATTAGAAGGTGAAAGATACAGTTTCAGAACTGTAAACAAAATTCTACAGAACACAGTTCTATCGAGACTTCATCGCCACTTATCACATTGTGTATCATTGGTTCAGTATAGCAACTAGCGCGTTTTAAGGGACGTCGTAACTCGTTTTTTAATATTTTACTGTTTTCATTTCCACTGTTTTATTTACCTATTTTACTTAGTTGAATTTCTAATGCTTACGTCTTTCTTTGTTTTGGTTGTTTTATGAGTAGGTCATGACCGAGATATTGTAAAATGTTTAATCAAATAAAATAAAAGAATGACCATAAATATGACTTAAAGGACCTCACGGTAGGGGCGCAGACAATTACATTCGTTATTTTTAATATTTTTGGTAACCAAGCCGCACGCATCTCTAACAGCAGTCGTTTCTGCATCCTTAATTATTATATAGTTTAAGGTAATACAATAATTTTCTTCTTGCAAAATATATTCAGAAAGTCTCCCATATTACTTTCCGAATACTATACATACGCGTGAAGTCCTTGAAGAACATGCTATCATGTTAAACTGATAATTAATCCAATTAGGCCCGTTCTGCTCATTTTCAAGAAAGCATTATCATTTGCGGTTGATAAGGTAATATTCTATAGTTTTTGAAATATGCGGGTTTATAAAATTATTGGCTTTTCTAACAATAGAATGATTCACCCTAAAAGCTTCCTATACAATAGAGCGTCTAATAATGTCTATGCTAAGAAGACTGCAGTAATAAATTGTTAATTTAAGGGGTGGTCTTGCAAAATATTAGAAAAGAAGGATACACTTTCACAATTATGTACATCTGTATATAAATAATTCAAACATATCTATACATAGACTTGCATAAATACTTGACTTGACTTTGAGTTAGACATTTATGATCTATGTAATTATAAGGATGGGGTTAGATAGATTAAAGAGATTTTAATGAGTTCTCAGAACACTTTAGAAAAAAATTAAATTAAGTAGAGATTTCAATAGATAATGTCAGAAAGTTGTTTTCTTTTCCGGTAGCTTTATTATTCTACAACATATTCCCCCTCCAATTTAAGCCACGTGGACTAACGATACTCAAGTGTCATTACAGTAACGTCTCGATAATTCGAAGCAATTAAAGTCCTGGTGATTCGAATTACCGAATAATTATTTTTGTAAGGATTTCGATGCTTAATTTCGTTTGAAAAAGTTAAAACACTTCTTTTGCATTTGATTACTACAAGTAAATACAAGACACGAATTTCTATATATTTTTCAATAATTTTTAATTGTTTGTTGTTTAACCTTCTTGTGATTTAAAAAAAAAGCTTCCTTCTTTAATCTTTGTGATGTGAGAATATATATGTTTTACAATATTGTTATTTATCACTGTTTCCTCTTCCTTTTTGGCATTTTCTTCTTTATTAAGTTCTTCGGTTGGTAGCAAATTCTCATCACATCCAGTTCAATACTTTGCTTTCAGTAACATTTTCCCCGCCAACCGAATTTAATATGCTAGAAAGCATTAGATCGTCATTCTTAGACTAAAGTTTTTGTTTTAAAGTTTCTAATGAAGTTGAATTATCCGGATCATGCTCGTCAATACTTTCATTTTCAAAAAAGCTCTTGCTGAGGATTTTGTGCCAACTTTTTTCAACTGTTTAACAAGAAGACGACAGCCTTCAAGCTA
The DNA here is from genome assembly GCA_023509865.1 of Trypoxylus dichotomus. NCBI lineage: Eukaryota > Metazoa > Arthropoda > Insecta > Coleoptera > Scarabaeidae > Trypoxylus > Trypoxylus dichotomus. The sequence goes on along the minus strand of CM042076.1, from coordinate 69,446,454 downwards.
TGTTCCTTAAAGCACTTAGTGAGGTTTGCTTCATCTAAAGATAAAGTTTTATTTGAAAGTAATTTTTGATAAGTTAACTTAGTTAAATTGATTGGGTTCTGGTTCACTAGCTGGCACACTAGCGAGTTCTATTCCTGAATGTCCAGCGTAATTCTCTACTAAGAGTAGTTTGAGTCACTAACTATCGCTGAAGTCATCCAGACATTTCGAGAAAACCTATAGTTGATAGGTAAATTTACATTTTTAAATGATCTTGGATTCTATGCCTTTCCAATTCTCAATGGTTTTAATTTGTGAGACGCCAACTTTTCGCCACGAGTTTTTAGCTTACGGAAACCAAATCTAGAACATGTCAAGATCGTTCAGCTCTAAACTAGGAATATAATCGGATTTCCATGTTTAGATATTCTGCATGTCCAAGTGTTTTTCTGTTACCTAAATAGTAAAATAATTAACTGTTAATCGCAACAACATATGCACTTCTTGCATTTTAGTTCTAGCGTTATTTTTTTATATCCGAAATAGTCTAACACTATATGAAACAGCCAAATCCTTACTACTTGCACCGCTATCTAATTTCAAAGTTGGTGTGTTGTCCTTTCGTTTAGAAGCCTTCCCTAACAACTGTTTAACAATACCGAACTAATCTCGCGTTTCTACAATCTTATGCAAGCTGGAACTTGCAGAAACTATTGCCACTGCATTTCGGAAGAGCAAATCATAAAAATCCAAACGACAAAGTACATAATATATTTAAGAAGCTATTTCTACAGTAGAATCAGAGCTTCGGACTATCAAGGTATTACTGTATATCATTTTGATGTCTCTCAGGATTGTGAAATACTACTATGCTATTGCAAAAATTATTCATCCAGAGATAGCGAGTAAGGTGAATGAGACAGATAACATTCTTATGGACCATTCCAACTCATTTTTTAGGAAAAAGTTACAAGAAAACGTAGTCGTTGCCATATCCATGAGTGGAAAATTGTTGCATATTTTAGGAAAGACTTACCAAGATATTTCTACTATCGGGATTGGTGTTTCAAAGCAATATCATTAATTTTATTGGATATTTCCGAAGTTACTGCAGGTTTTGACGGTTCCAATCGTAGGTCATCTTCAATACTCATGTCAGTTAAATCATTCAATCAATAATCGAATCCAGAGGACAAATATCACTTTCGAAGAGGCATGGTTACCCGAGTTCCTTGCATATCAGTGAAAAATTCAGATGTGTTTAGTTCATTAAAAGAACTAAATATTGGATTGCTCGAGGAATTGTACATTCACCCAATTTCAGGATTTCATACATTATTCACGCCATTATAACTTTAAAATTACTTGTGATAAAAAAGATAAAAATTTCACCTGTCATCTAAGAAAGACGCCAGAATTAAAACACAGCGTTCTTCCAAGTAGTCAAATTACATTTAAATAACACTGGCCTACAAATAATATTCTTTCTCCTGACTAAGATCTATCACTTGTTTTTAACTAATATAGCTGGGCTAATGCCACATATGGAACCCATTTTTCCTTATTCTCTCACCTTTCTTTCCACGGCATTTGTTGTTTGCCGATTTCAAAATTCCTCCACCTCTTCACATCAAATTGCGTCTTATGAAGCAATATGTGGAAGCTCTAGTTTTGCAAAGAGACTGTTTCAAGTACACATACCAAAAAGTGTCCATGACCAAGTTACGAAAAAATTAGTTCGGCCATTCGATGGACCTCATTTAGAACTTTATTGACAGATCCAAATTTCATCAATTCTATGAACAAAGCTGAGGAAGGAGTCTGTACTTCATTCATTACGGTCGCGAATAATTTTCCTGAAAACAAAAGAGCCTTCAATTACAAAGATCTACTGAAATCAACTCTTTAGAAGTTTTGCCATCTTGGTTGTAACATTAGCTTCATTTCCTTCATAGTCATCTTGAGAGGTTTCCCGAAAATTTAGGTGCTGTAAGCGATGAACAAGGCAAGAGGTTTCATCAAAATTTGAAAACCATGGAGACTCGATACTAAGGAACATGGGATCCTCATATGATGGCCGTTTACTGTTGATGTGTTCAAAGGGACTGCCAAATCAAAATACACAGCAGAAAGTGCAGCAGACGAAAAATTGTTCCCGGTTTGTTTTTTGTGTTTTTACAAGAATTCTTGTAATGTTTAGTGATTATTAAAATAAATACTTGTGCTATACCCGTGACTAATGTTGTATTTAAATGAATAAAGGAGTTATTGCACTTTTATACTTCGTTTATATGTTCTTGTGTTTTTAAATAACAATCTGGGCGCCTTAGTAATTCTTCAAAGAGCATAGTGTGGCATACAGTTAAATCTTCACGTGATACGTAAAAATTAATGTGATTTTCGGAATCAGAACACTTAAATTAGTAAAAAAAGCAAGCCTCATATGCAAAAATTGTGTTGGGCACTGTAATCCTAGTATATTTACCGACAATGAAAGTATCGATACCAGCTTAAATTTTATACATTTATATTTATTCTAGCATTATGTATTACATTATAGTATGAAACTGTCCGTCAATGATTACAGATGGCAAAAACTGTTTGCGATTCATTAAACGTAGCATACCTTATTCATATGATTTAATTGACTTATTGTATTACAGAACTTAGTGCGCTGCACATTATTTTGTCCCAATTATATAGGCCGAAAAAATGATCCTCGTCTGATAAAGAAAGTAGGTGCACGATGAAAGGATCTTTGAGGATTCCAATAAACATGAAACTGGAGGGAATTAAGAAAACAATTTTTGTAAGAAACTTTAAGCTTTCAAATTATTTTTTCAGATAGGAACATTTATGCGCGTAAGGGAGCCGCGATAGTAAATTGTAACATATCATTCAATAACTTTTCTTAACACATTGAAATTGGAAATCGCTGGTTACTGATTACATATTAAAATAAAGGATCGCAAAGAACGAAGCTACCTTAAAATATGGACGAGAATTTAAGGTTTTACGTTTCAAAAAAGTTTTTGTAATGTAACTAACAGTTTCTTTATTAATTTGTAACCAGTAATTCTCAATTTCAATGTGCGGAGCAAAGTTGTTGAATGATGTGTAAGGGCTTATGGATATGACCTCTTTACTCTCATAAATATTCCTCCTTGAATAAACTTTGAATTCAATAGATTAAAATTCTTTAAAAGCGACTTTCCCCAATAAATAGTCTGATTTTGACGTTGCATAATCTTCTTTGCAATAACTAAATTTCTTAGCGAATTACTAGATTTCAGTTACGATGGCATAAAAATTAAATCACAATGAATGCAAGAACAATATAATATATATAATTATAATTCAATCGAGTTACCGACTGCCAACATCTCCGACATCACCAGAGAAAACTGGCGTACAAGCAAATAGCCAATTTCTTCTTATTACTGTGGCTATAGTAGTGTGTTAAGGGAAGATTCAGACTTTAGCGCATTAAAACATATGCATGGTGATAGTGGATGTACAGATCCGTCCTGTATTAAGAAATACTACTAAATTATGCGTGTATTATGTTACAATACTATGTACCTCTTATCAAGCACGGCCATTTTGTCTTCGTTTCTAATGATATAGTCATTATTAACGAGATTCTAATGTACCCTTACAAAGTTGTTGAGACAAATTAGAGGCTTATCTGTTTATGGGCCATTGTAAATGTGCAAAATGTTTTTGATAAGGAGATAAAACTGTTTGGCATTTATTTACTATCAAATAAGTACTTCCAAGCATGTCTCCGAATGAAGAAATTAATTTAACACTAACAATTTAATATCGCCCCTTTCAAAGTATGTTCTTTTGGAATGCATACAGGGTATACAGTGAGTTTTCTATTTTTAATAACAGTTCTAGAAGTTTTGTTCGGTTAGGCTGTTTAGAACCTGCGTCGTGGTTCGCAATGGGAACCTCTCAATTTCTCCTGAAGCGTTGGGAAAAGAAAATAATCACATAGAGCTATTTCTTGAGTGCAAGGCAGGTGTGGGAGTACAGGAATGTTCTTTTTTTCTGCCAAAAATTCTCTAACCGAGAAGCGGCTATGAAAGGGGGCGTTTTCGCGATGGTTACTATCTCTTTTGATTTCCGTGGAATTGCCCACAAAGAATTTGTATCGCTAGGCCATGGATGAAACAAAACTATGCAAGAACTACATCTGGTGGTACATAAATAACATAGACATAAACCTTACACATCTTCAAACATAAAGTACAACAGAGAATATCAATAAGAGGTACAGTTGTGAACATTTGAGAGACACTTTGTTGAACAATACTTCTGGTTTGTAAGCGAGCAGAACTCCACCGCCTCTCGTTCTATCAACCACATCAAAATCCCCGTCACGACGAATCAGCGTGTAAGTTGCAGGAAAGGGGTTGAATATAGACAGATATGTGCGAGAAAATCTAATTTCTTAATGCAAGAAAACATTTCTCTGAGTGTAATTCAGCATTAACTTCTATGCATAATTTGCCGAAGGTATTAAGAAAACCAAATATTGTGTTCAAAAGTTCATCTGGGATTATAGAAATTTCACTTAGTGTATGTAATTAATACAGAAAAGAAAAATACATTTTCGTTAATTGTAGTCGTTAGTCATATATAAAAGAGGAAGAATTAATCGTTACTTTTTAACGTAGACGTTAATAAATAGTACAGTCGTTCTTAACACAGAAAAGAATTATCACCTACTCTCCCGATGTAACCGGTCGCGAGATTTACGAAACACATTAACCTTCATTTAGACGGTGCAATTACCTACATCTCGCCCGGAGAGTACGATCAACCCAGATGCGGCTCGCCGGCTCGTTGGGCCGGTTCGTTCGCGAAATAATTACCGGCCGGCCGAAACTAATTTCAATCAAAATACGGATGACGCAAGCGAAACGTGTACATCGCTCCGTAGAGAGACTGCTGCGTTGTATGTTGTATTTGCTGCACCAATAACGGGCAGACATGCAAAGAACCACCGAATGAACCTATGAAGCCAGCGGCTATAGTCTCGCGCTATAGCAAGGGCAAAAGTCCGTTTACCTTTTCGCTGCATTTCTACTCTTATTCTTTCTGCGATGATGCCGATGTATTTACTGACACAGTGTTCTCGTTCGGTAATTAAGCGGGCACCACCGTATAGGTTAAGGTATTGTATAGAGTGTGAACGTGAAGTGGGGAAATAAAAGAAAATGAAATTACTTTTTTGTTCTATTTATATAACGCGTGCTGATGCAGTCGTTCGTTTAAATCTGGATATACACTACCGTTCATGGAAGGTAGGACATCTACTTATCTTGGTAAAAAATATACTATACATACTGTAATGATATGAATTATTGTCTTTTAAATCTTTTATTATATCAATAATTTTCTAAATTTTTCTTGTTTGTCTAGTTTGGATATTTTCTCGTCACGCCCTTATTTTTGTTATTGTCGATGTTGTTGGAGGCACAGTACCGTTAGGACTCCTTTATTGAATTTACTTCAAATATTTATTCTGTACAGTTTTCTTTCTATATATTAAATTTTGTGTAAAAAAGGAACAAAATAGGATTGCTCTATGTTTGATTCGTCGGACCATATGACCTTCGACCAATCCTCAACAATCCAATCTTTATATTTTCTTACCCACGGCAAGGCTCACGTATAGTTTGCGACGCGCTTTCCGGTCCTTCAAATTCACCTCTGCCAACCTTCTTTGAACAGTTCTGTCACATACAGAAACGTCTTGTTCGACCGATAGATTAGCTGTTTGGGTGTTTGATAGCGATTCCGTAAAGCTAAACGCGCCAAATAGCGATCCTATCTCGCAATGGTTTTGCATTTTCTCCCACTTTTTCGTCGATCCAGTTTCCCGAAATCGTTTAATGGTTAATAGCATCGCATCTCGCGAACGCTTCATTGTTGATGCAATTCTTTTGCGACACACCCTGCGAATGCAACGCTATTTGGCTACGTTCTACAACAGTCAACTCCCGTCTTTTAGGCATCTTCATACAATCCACAATCAAATTTTCTAAGTATGTGTATGCTAACAAACACTCACAACGACCAGTCGAATAATACTGAACAAGCGTGCTTTGATACGGGTACTGGACTTTCTATGCCGCGCGCTTCAGCTCTCCACGTTGTTCTCCGCACGGCACTGAAACTTGCCCCTTTTTGCCGAGACTAATTATGTATATAATTATATGGACATTTTCTCCCAAAGAATTGTGTAACACATGGGCTAACAAGTCCCGGGCCTAACATATAGATGACGCTAGTTTTATTGTAGTCACCTTTCTCTCAGTTAGTACTAACCTTCAAAAGGCAGCTGTTAAAATTTCATGATATTCTATTCATTAGTTTGTGAGTTATTGTGCTAAGAGTCACGCTACTTTTGTTATTTTCAAAACAATGGATCAAAAACAATTTCGTGTTTTAATTTTACACTGCTTCTTGATGAGAAAAAATACCGTTCAAGCGAAGCAATGGCTTGAAAAGTGTTATGGGGACTCTGCTCTATCAGAAACAAGAATAAAACGTTGGTTTGCTGACTTCAAACGTGGTGGTAGAGACACCGATGATGCAAAACGCAGTGGACGTCCAAATGAGGCGGTAACACCAGAAAACATCAAAAAAATCCACAAAATCGTTTTGAATGATCGAAAAGTGAAGTTGCGTGAGTTAGCTGACATCGTAAAGATATCAAAAGAACGTATTGGTTTTATATTGCATGAACATTTGACTATGAGAAAGCTCTGTTCAAAGTGGGTGCCGCGTTTGCTCACTGTTGACCAAAAACAAGAACGTGTTGATGATTCTGAGCAGTGTTTGGCCATGTTTAAACGTAACAAACCGGAATTTTTGCGTCGATATGTGACAATGGATGAAACATGAATCCATCACTTCACTCCGTAATCAAAACGATCGTCATCTGAATGGATAGCAACTGGTGAACCTCGTCCAAAGCGCCCGAAAGCACAACAATCAGCTGGAAAGGTTATGGCCTCGGTATTTTGGGATGTGCGCGGTGTGATATTCATCGACTATCTTGGGAAACGAAATACCATCAGCAGTTAATATTATATAGCGTTATTGGACCTTTTGAAGGCCGAAATTGCAAAGAAACGACCGCATATGGCAAAAAAAGAAATTTTTGTTTCATCAAGACAACGCACCGTGTCACAAGTCAATCAAAACAATGGCAAAACTACATGAATTGAACTTCGAATTGCTCCCACATCCATCGCATTCGCCAGATTTGGCTCCCAACGACTACTGGGTGTTCGCAGATCTCAAAAAAATGCTCGACGGTAAGAAATTTCGCACGAATGAAGAGGTTATCGCTGAAACTGAGACCTATTTTGAGGCAAAAGATAAATCGTTCTACAAAAATGAAATGTTAGAGCGGCGCTGGAATGATTGCGTTGCTCTTGATGGAGATTACGTTGATGAATAAAGCTAATTTTGAACCAAAAAAACCGTGTTTTCTTTGTTAGGCCCGGGACTTTTCTGCCCATGTGTTATTATTTTACATTATTTAGTTTTTGTAAAATTATATTTATTTCCATGACATTATATATTAACATACATTGCAGCCTATTGAATTTACTAGTTTGTACTATATAATAAACACACAAATTAATACCTAACAAACAAATTTGGCCACTATTTTTAAATTAGTCGCTGTATTTAATACCTTTTTCTCTGAATGTCTTTTCAATGAATCTGTCTCTTCTTTACAACAGCACGAATACATCTTCTAACAAATTTATTACCAGTCACCTTGTTCCCTTTAAAACTATACAAACAATTTATTTACTTGTTTATGCGCCATTGTTATTAATAAACTTAATCCTCTTAGTCATATCGTAAATGGTACTGAACATTTTGCTAAGAATTTGTTATTGGACGCACTTACTATCATAAAATGACGTTTTACAGCAATTATATTACGTTCGTACCGTTTATTGGCCCCTAAATGTGTTCACTTCCTCAAGCGAAGAGAGCGTCATAGCGGTTAAATTTTGCTAAACAGCCCCGGAGGACCGCAACGTCTCCAGAGAACAAGGGGAGCGATGTCGGGCATCGGCGAAGGGCAAGGAGGGAACGGTGTCAATAACGGCTCCAACACAACAAAAGAAATCCACGAATCCGACGGGCCGTAGATGAAAAAAGAAATACGCCCGAGCATCGTTGAAGAGAAGAACGAAAGAGCCATAGGAATCTATCTATAGCGGTTGGTGTATACAGGGTCAATCTAAACGTAACTGACAGCATTTTTTGAAAATACTACATGGCGAATTGTAAGATAAAGTTGTTAAAAAAATATAAGAATAAAATGGTGTTAGGGCTTATCGCTAAAACCCTTTAAAAACATTAAACTGTAAGGTCCTAAAGTATCTCTTCCTCTTGTTATTGAGATAGTCGTGGATTAAATGGCCGGATATCCGATGAAACCCTAGAGAAACATATAACATATATTTATACCGGGTGAAAAGCTGCAAGCTGTTGATTGCATCCCGGTCGACTGGAAAATGAGTCCAACATCGGCTTCACTTGATACGAATGACGCATGTCTAGCGATATACCCCCCTCATCTCGCAGTAATAAGGAGTGATGGCTTCATTGAATCGATTCAAATTGAAAAGAACGATGTGAGGATATGATTTTGTACTAGTAGCTAAACAAGGGTAGAGAATACCGTTAGACAGAGATAGCACGCTGACATACAATCGCTCTGCATAATAGCATACGTATCTCTCGACTTTGCTAACATATAGAAATCTTATTTCATCTTCCTCTTACTCACGATTACGACCATCGACACGTCAAAAGTGCACTCATGAGCCATATAAAGGGCGGATCATCATGCCCCACCCCTCGCCTACTTCTTATTGGTTGTTTCATTAATGTTTTTGACACTTAGTTAATTGATATTTGTAGATCATATCTACATAATATCAAGTTTTTATCTCAAAGTGTTGTTATGCTGTAACTAATTCTTGAATTGTGTGTCGTGATTGTTTATAAGAATGAATCCTGTAGAACAAAGAGTCGTAATAAAATACCTCCAGAAAAAGGCCATGATGTCTACCCAAATTCATTGAGACATTATGGCAGCTATTGCAATTTCTTATGATATAGTCAAACGCTGGTGTCGAGATTTTAAATGCGGAAGAACATTATGGACATTGTGGAAGATACTGGCTTATATGTGATGCACAACATACTGACTAAAGAATTAGATAAGAAAAAGATGAATGCAGGATGTTTGTCCCGAATGTTAACCATTGATCAAAAAAGAAATTGGGTGTTGAATTGGAAGGGTCTTTTGGAAAGGTAATAAGTAAACAAAAAGAACTTTCTTAGTCGGTGTGTGACCACGCATGCGTTATGATCCCGAGACCAAAGTGCATGGTAGAGAATGGAAACATCACGATTTTCCTCCTCCGCACAAATTTAATGTCGTGCCGTCTGTTGGAAAGGTTTTACTATCTGTGTTCTGGGATGCTCAAGGAATCATTCTGACAGCGTTTCGAGAGCACGTGGGCTCTCGAAACGCTGCGTTCCGCATAATTAATTAATATGTGTGAGTGGAGTTTACTGCTATACCTGTGAATAGTCCATCCACCCTACAGTCCAGATTTGGCACCTAGTGATTTTTATTTGTTCCCCAATTTAAAAAAAGACTTACGGAAGAAAGTTTTCCGACGACAATGAGGTAAAGGAAGCAATTTTGGCCCATTTTGAGGCGAAAGATAAAAAATATTTTTATGATGGTTTAGAAAAATTAATTCACAGATCTAATAAATGTATTGTGCTTAAGGGTGATTATATTGAAAAGAAAAAAATAGATTTATGGTTTTATTTTATTTAAGACCCTTTCATTCCACGAACTTCTGGACCTTCCCTCGTATATACCTTGCTACAGCTATATTTTGTTACGCCAAGGCTTTCGCATAATTAATTTCGGATTTAATCAAATATGTTTTTATCTTCATCAATTGAAGTGCCTTTTTTTTTAAATTATGACCTAAATGTACAACTTCATCAACACCAAATTTACGCTTACTAAATTCAATATTTTCTTTCAACGTTCATCCATACGAGCTAATTCTTGATTAAATCCTTCTTCGTACCATAGTTATCTACGTCCATGTTCCCCAAAAAGTTCTTAAAGACAAGTTTAATATATTACAAGAGCTGAGCTTGTTTCTAAGTTAATTTACTCTTAAAAATCTTACTGTGCAGTAAGCTCCTTATATTGGGACTAGTAAGTATACCTAAGATGCGCAGAAAGACGTATTATTACATACCTCATGATTTGGAAAAGGGGAATATCTTCTTTCAATTTTTGATGACCTTATTCAAGGAAATACACATATGGTACTCTTTTATTAAGCAGCTAACTGTGGATAGTTATGAATGCAGTATTGACTATAAATGTGATAGATGATATGGGCATACAAAAAAATTCAAAGGATCGACACCGTAACAACAAGAAACCATTCATTGATCTGACCTGAAAGAATTAGTTTTGATCTGGCCAAAAAACAATGTCAAAATAAGTTAGCCTGAAATTGGAATCTTTTTGCCTGTTTGTACTGTGTTGTTTAATGAACACTATCTAGCCTAGAATGAATATACTTTGGACTACTTTAACATCAAGTAATAAAATTGAAATCACTTCGAAAATTTTTTAGTCAAAAGTAAAATCAAAATTTTACTCATACACAATTGAATTCAATGAAGTAAGTAAATGAAACAACCAACAAAACAACACGAAAACGAAAACATAAAAAAATTGAGTTAAGTAAGAATAAATAACAATACCAATTTACTTTTCCAGAATCTACAAATTGACATTACGTTACCCATTAGCAACAAACTCTTTACATGAAACTGACCCGCCAAGAGATCTCTAAAATTTTCTAGCCAATTTTTAGACAAACCCTATATATAGCACCATGCGACATTTCTGGCTATCTCTTCTCCGTTCTCGCCTTCGCCATTGACGTAGCAGTATAGCTACGAATCAGGAAGGGCCCCGTTTAGATGAAACTGCGATTTTTCAAAAACCGTGGACTTCTTCATTAGCTAGGCCTCGCTTATTTCTGTCGACTATCTCCGTTACTCTTATATATATGACGGACTCGTATTAGAGGAACCTTTTCGAAACAAAATGGGAATTTTTTCGATGGCTAATGATTTAATGAAGGAGGAATTTTAATTGTTACGAGATATAGATCAGGTATTAGTGGGGTTGCTAAGGTAGATGAATGTCGCCATTAATAATGTACAGTGATCGTTGAGAGCGAACTCTAGTTCGTGACGTAACTAATTTGACGCGAGAAATGTGGTATAAATCAAAGAAAACTGTAGAAATAAATTGTGAATAATTTATATGGTATATTGATCAAGATATTTAGACGTATTTAGATGTAGTTTAAATTGTTTAGTGGTTATTTTCACAGAGAAGGGGTACGTAGAACAAAGCTATCTTCCTTTTTGTTATTTTATTCAGAAATTTTTAATTTGATGACGTGTAGGCCACAAAGGGAGGGTAACTTTTTTAAAATATCCCGTAAACAGCATTGTCCGAAATTAACGGTACTGGAACTAAGTTGGCAATGTCTCTATGTGCACGCTATCATACCCATGTTAGATAGTATGGACTAACAAACCGATTTATGGGATTTGCCAGACCCAATCAGGATCAAGAAGTTCCTTTATATGGTGTGCAGTTTCATGTCACGGAATAATTGGTTGATACTTTATCGAAGAGAATGGTAGACCAGTCACACTTAAACCATAGCAGTACATATAAATTTTAACACCCTTTATCATTGATCTACATCGATTCTGTCGCACACATAATTAGGCATTTCGAGTTTTCAGAAGGGCGTGGCAACTTGTTACATATATTGCTGGTGCATTTCGTTAATTTATTCAGGAACATTTTCAAACCAAAATTATTTTACGATTTACTCACTTCCCTTATCCTGCACATTCACTAAACCTTACCTCTCCAGACGTATACATTTGGGGCATGATCAAAGATACCATCTTCAAGTCAATTCAATAAACCATCGATGAATTGAAGGATGCCATTCCAGCCTTCTTCACACAATTGAGGCAACCCTTATCCGATAACATGACGACCAACTTGAAACTTCGTTATGAAGTCTGTTTTGAACGAGGAGATGCACATTTAAAACATGTAATAATGTCTAAATAATATGTTAAAAAAATAAAAGGATTAACAGTAATCTCGGCGAAGAGGTGCAAGTTCCAGTGCCGCGTGGAGAACAACGTGAAGGGCTGAAGCGCGCGGCACGGAGAATCGAGTACCCGTATCAAAGCAAGCTTGTTCAGTATTATTCGACTGGTCGTTGTGATTGCTTGTCAGTACGCATATACTTAGAAAATGTCGCCTTTAAGTACGTTACGGAAACGGCATATTTCGAATAAGCTAGAAAACGTAATAGCGAGTATAGACAGAATTAAATTTGTAAAGCGCGACAACTATTTGACGTGTACCAGCAGATGGAAGTGTCAAAGCCACCTAAAAAGTATAAAACACTGTTACACAATCCGTGGCAAACGATGCAGCGAACAATTAATATTTGATATGGGTGTTTGTTTTATTCTATGTAATGTACTTTACTACACCAACAAGCATTTGCCTCTTTCTGGAGTAAGTATTCGGACCGTACAGTATCAAGTCCGAGCTTGTTGTTGTTACACCACACATTCTTTGTATTGAAACTTAGAGAGTGTGGCTTCCAATGTCGATTGTTGGCTTGCAGAAAAGGTGGCACAACCTCGGAACGTGTGGCAAATAAAACGGAAATATGGAAAATAATCAAATTTGACCTGTTTAAAAAAACATTGCAAATATAGTGTTAACGTTAGTTACTACGCAGCTGTTATAGTTCAATTGTCATTGTACATATATTTGTCAATATCATTATGCATTATCTACAATATTCACTATACACAGTACTTGTACGGATTCTGCAGAACAAGGTTAATTAATATGCCATTTGCTTTTAAGGTATTTAAGCATTTTACACGTAGTAATTACTTAATAATGATACAAAACTCTTTAGAGCAATAATATAAATGCATTATTAATCACAACAGTAGTGAAATATTTACTTTAATACCAGTTCTTCTAAGCCTAAGATTAAAGGATGATTAGTTCGTATAATGTGGCAGTAATTTATACTTATATATATATATATATATATATGAAATTCAAAAATTCAAATTTAATATAATTATATAACTTTCCCATAAGTCACCTACAAACAAATTACTATGAAAAACCTCTCAGCTGCATATTTAAATCATAAAACACACAAAAACATTATTATAACAGACCCATGTCCAATTTTGGAAACAATTTCTGAAAACCATTTTTGTAAAAAAGGATCCTCGTCCATATCCTCGTGATAGCTACTAATCCTCTTTGACTCAAATACGCCCAAGCCTTCTTCCGGAAAACCACAATCACTACCGATATGCGTGATTATGCGCATTTTCCAGGTGGAGTCTTCAAGCCAGTAGAAAATTCCCCAAAATGTACCTGTCACTTTTTTAACTGGATGCTTTTCATTCTTCATCAATCAGGACGTTCGAATAATTCACTGATCTGTTCATTCCCAAAAATCGATGGATTAGTAAATTTATTTATTTTAAATGAAATTGTAAGTATATGTACGCTACCGTTCATATTAGTTCGGAGGCGCAAATAATTTAAAAGGAAATCCATTGCGGCGGCGATTTCTGATGCTGTCAATCATATTTTAGATCACTTCGATTTTTCGCAACAAACATGAGGGTACCACTTTGAAATTTCGCTCATCTTGAATTTGGTTCAAGACTCAGCGAATGCTATCCCCGATCATACAGAATACTATTCTAAAACCAAAATCGGCACAAGAGGACTCATCTAGACGGTGTTGCTTTCTTAAGATATGAAAACATGTGAAAAGTGTAGTGACTATTGCTAAATCCTCTTATTTTAGAATATCAAGCATTTCGCCATGATGGATAATTTTACCACAATATAATCATCAAAATCTTCAGTTGCATACGAATCTTGACATACTTCAGACGACTTCGATTTTTCGCAAAAAACATAAGTCGAAATTTCGCTCATCTTGGATTTGGCTCAAAACTCACCGAATGCTATCTCCAATCTTGAAGAATACTATTCTAAACCCAATATTGGCACAAGAGGACTAATCTAGACGGCATTCGCTAGATTCTAAAACATGTGAAAAGCGTAATGACTTTCGGCGGCGATTTCTGACGCTGTCAGTGTCCTATTTCGCCTGCCCAGCAGGTTTATACGCTCATCGTCGCCGTGAGTTATTCCCTTACGACCTGTACATGCCCGTTCTCTTAGACTGCCCGTGCGTTGATGTCTCCAAATGATATCACTAACAGTTGATTGATTAACATACAATACACTTTCGGGTAGCCTGCTTCCATCCCAAAGAGTATTGTAAATTTATTATCTGCAATCCTGTTCCTGAAATAATCCTATTGGGTCCTAAAATATAGTAGGTTTTTAATCAATCTCTAATCGATATTCTTGGAAGTCTGCATGTACAATTAATAAACAACAAACTTTATAAAGGACCTAATATAAATGTTCTGTATATATAATAGTAATTCTATTATCTTTTAGTAGAGTTGTACGACATTTTACTGGGTGTCCGAACTAATACAGACGGTAGTGTATGAACCACTGTTTTCAATATCCGAACTGTAACATTCAAATATCAGAAATGATTTAATACAAATTTTTTGGTAAATAATTTTCGTCGCGAATCTAAAATTGGAAATATTTCTTCAGCAGGCAGTTGTTTGGTTGGTGAAAAAGGAATTTTCTACACCCCATAATACTTTTAACGAATGACTTCCATCAATACTCCTGTATAATATTTTGAACTAAATTAGTGGCGGAAATTGCGGTTTATATTTCTACTGAAGTGCGTCACAACCAATACCGCCCAAGATCAACTTGTAAATCCAAAGCCGCTACTTACTTAAACAATAAATAATCATTACGTCTTTACGACACATCTTTTTACGACAATCGCTCAGTACCTAAGATCTCACGTCCTTAATTCGAACAATTTCGATCAAATAAACAAGCGGACAACATTGGTTGGTAAGTTTCTTTTTAAAATAGACTTATTTTTTGCTTCAAATCATATTAATGTTCTTTCGGCGAGACATCAAAAGGAACCAGTCCTATCGTATCGCCATCTAAATTATCGCCGGCTGCTTTTTCTTCACTCTCGAGCATTCGCGTACATGAAACCATTGCGTAAAACGCCATCTCTCCGAATGAAAATTTATTACCCATACGGCGATTTTATAACCAACATTCACCGGTTGACATTTCGTGAAATATCAGCGTCGAATCGACGTGTCATCTTCTGTCTGAGATCGAACTAATTTATCACTTTGAATTGGACATTTTTTTTTATTACTTTAACATGAAGAAAAAATAGGATAAAATACTATTTTAAAATTATGTACAGTGAAATCTACCTTGAACGGACACCAACGGGACCAATTGAAGATGTCCGTTCAGGAGGGGTGACCGCATAAAAGAAATATGTAGTAGATACAATAAAAATCGCGTTTTAACGAAATATGAATATATTAAAGAAACTGGGACATTTAAATCGTATATGTATATAAATGTTTTTAAAATAAATAAGAAACTTTAAACGTAAGAAAAAGAAGTTTATTTCCTTTAGATATATAGATACAAAGTATAATATATGTACATAGATACATAGATGTAGTATGTAATACAAAACAATGAAATGAATAGTCACTTTAAAGACGCAAAAATTCGTATATTGTTATTTCTCTTCTCTTTTTCTTTAAAATGGCGTCTTGAAATCGTATTTCTAATTTAGAAAGAAGCTCCAAAGACTCTGTATCTTCGTGATTTTCGACAAAACTTTTGAGCTGCTTGGTCAGGGTAATAGCTTTACCATGGGATAGCTTCTGTTGGCACTGGAACCTCATCGCGATCAGAATCTTCCGAAAGTTCCTGTATTTCAACTGGCTTTGCAATTTCTTGTTCTGAATCTGGATCTTCAACATACAAATCTTCATCTACGTTCAAAAAATCATTAAGGTTTTCATTATCCCTCAATTTCAATAAATTCTTATTTTTGAGGATATCTGAAAGTACACTAAGAGGCAAATCATCTTCTAGATCAGATGTATCAGCCTCAGTTAACTGGTCTTCACTTTGCATGATTAAATCCTGCTTTGCGGAAGCAATTTTGAACTGTCTCTTTGGTTACTTGGTACCAAGCAGTTTTTGCCAAATAAACTAAACAGTGGTAATTTTCTTTATTAACTCAAAAGCTGTACCAGCAGTTCCAATGTTTACTAGCAGATGTTTTAGTATTAGACTTCGGTAATAAGTTTTAAAATTCTTCATAATCCCCTGGTCAAGTGGTTGACAAGCCGATGTACAATTATGGGGTAAAAATAATATTTTTATATTATTTAAGCGAACGTCTTTCGGATGAGATCCAGCATTGTCTAAAAATAACAAAATGTTTCTTTTTTCTTTAGCCATTTTCCAATCTATGTGTAATATATCTGCAGCCATCAAAACGAAACATCACGTAAATAAAAAGACACGCTTCTCAAGTGAACAGGAGTTGTCGGTTCAAATCCAGCCGGAACCGCGAAATTTTTAATGTCTATGAACTATGTAAATTAAAAAAGATAACGTTGGTAATGTTAAGGAAATTAAATTGTTATTTTTTTGTAATTTCTTTAACTAAATTGTTATAATCTTCTTATTCTTTAGTATTAAGGTTGTTCGGAATTTTGTTGATAGCTAAATTTTCTAAGCTCATTTACTGCAATGATTTTGCTTAAATGAAATCCTAGATTCATCAAAATTAACATTATGAGTAGGGTTGGCCAAATCTTCGACGCACCAGGTCCGGACTAGCTCGGACACACGACCGATACGAGGAGTCTTTATGGCATAGATGAATATTTCCTTAAAATTCATATAGAGATATTAATTTGCAAAACGAAAGAGACAAATTTCTGTATTATGTATAACATCTTCCTCAGTTCAGATTTTAACAAAGAGAAAAACAATTGAACATCTTTACATGAAAAGGAAGGTTCTCACATTCGCTAGCTTAATTAAATTTTATCGAGCCGAAAGATTTGGTTAGCCCTATTTTACAATTACATATTATAATGAAGTATAAATACAATATAACGCGTAATACGATGTACCATACCAATTTTCGTATCGGTCGTGCGTATGGGTGAGTCCGGACCTGGCGTACCTCAGATTTGGCCAACCCTGCTTATGAGTTTATTAGTGTGTGTAACCAAAGCATATTTATTTATTTTGATACTACTGTTACTGACGTGTTAGATGCGACAAACTTGTTATATGGAGACACCTTTCACTTTAAACACTTGTCTTGATTCATCATTTCCGTCGTAATAAATAGCATACATAAAATTTCATATTTTTCTAATTAAAAGAAAAACGTAAAAGTACCCTATTGTCTCTCGCAGCTTTCGTAGAAATTGTTTCGTTCGAGCTGATAGAGATAACGGCGAATCTTATTATTAAGCATTATAACTACGTCCAGATTACTTTAAGCTGGGAGGATTAGAGAGGTGCTGTAAAGCGACTGTTGCGAGCAATTAGGAACTTTCCTAAAATACGCCCGCTGGTTGGCGGTATTGTTACAAGAACAAATCCACTAAGGCGATTCCGAAAACGTTTTTGGATTAGCTAGGATATTGTTAGTGAGACGGTCTTCGTTCTGAGAACAGAAATTCGCTTGAAAATTTTCTCTTAAAATAATTAGCTGCTGACTGACGCATTGTTTGAGAATATCTACAATGTGAAATTTCTACGAGAAATTTGACAGAATTTATTCTACGAAATGTTAGATAATATCGTTTGACTAATTTGCTGTAAAATCTAAAATGAAACAAGTTGAAGAATTATTTTTCTTCATGTTTCGTATAAATGAAGAGAAGGTATAGTGAATTTGAATTAAATATAACATAGCGGGAATTTCCAGTAACTCGCAATATATGCAGTTGCACTGTCCCATATAAAATGCAACATGCTAGTAGTTATGATCGTCATAATATGGTTCATGGTTGTGTTACCAAGTTATTGACAATTTCATTTAATTCAGTGTAATATTTTATGATTAAAAATACTCAATTTCTGATAAATATCCTTTACTAAATTACATTACAACAAATTTTCAAATATTCCTCCATTGACTTCCAAACAGTAGCTTAATCGATGATAAAAATTAGTAACAACAGAATTTAATCTATTGGCTGTAATTGTTCCAGAAACTTGGTCTGTTTTATTCTTGAGTTTTCAATTTCACCATTGTAAACATGCATCTTTAAATAACCCAAACACGAAAAGTCAATTGCCAAATCAAGTGACCGCGGAAGCCAAGCTATTTCTTGACCTCGTGCTATACAATGTTAAGGAAACGTTGTATTTAAATATTCACGCATATCTGCAGAATAATGGGCAGGGGCGCCATACTGTTGATACCATAATTGGTGAGGAAAGTTTAAAGCATTTAACTCTTAACCACCGTAGTGCAAATACTGTAACGTCTTCACCGTTATGCGGTCTTGATGACCGCATATAATAAACAAACTTTAATTACCAAAATATTTTTTCACCCATTGGGAACATTCTTATTGGATTGAGTGCACCCTAAAATAAAACGAAAGGTGCCTTTTAACGTAGTTTGTTCTCTAATTAACATAAACCAAACAAAAAATCCGTAAATGTCATATTTTGCTTTGTTTTTAACACAAACGCTACAATTTTTCTTTAGTAATATTCTATACGAAAATAAGAACAGATTCCTAACAATAATTGATCATGCGATAAAAAAAAACAATACTATAAGAAATAACCTAAAACAAATAAAAAATTGTAGAGGGTCACATACTCAAAGATTGTGTTTACAATTTTTACAAATTTTTGACGCACATGCTAAACATATAGGCATATGGCAAATTTTACACACATAAAAGGTTTTTCTTTCAATTCTAGAAGAACAAGTGCAACACGTTTTTCGTTTTTTCAGTTATTCTTCTTTTGCATGTTAATGTAAAGCTAAAAACCAGACGTCACACCACTGAGGAGATTGTGAAAATTGAATAGGAACTCTTGCCTCATCCCATATACAAGCATAGCTTAGTGCCATCAGATTTCCATCTCTTCGGGTCGATAAAAAAGTCCATCATGGAATCCATTTTGAAGATAGGGAAGCCGTTCGTGCGTCAATGGTTTAAGAAGTAGTGCTTTTTACTACACTGGGACACATGCCCTTATTAAAAGATGAACTAAAACTGTGGAATTGGATGGAAATTATGTTGAGAAGTTAAAACTTAATCATCAATATTGTGGCTTTCGACCTATATAATTGTATTCTAATTCCTTAACAATTAAAAGGAGAAAAAAGATAGTCGGCATTAGTTTTTGACTCGCCCTCGTAGCAAATGTAATACTAAAATGGAAGAGAAAATAAAATTCAATGCTGTATTGTCAGAAATTAGGAAAAATATCAAAGATCTGAAATGCACAACTTATAACTTATGTAATCTTTTTGCAACATTACCAAACAGTAATCCCAAGCCCAGTTGAGAAAGGAGAAACGATAATGGCTGGTAGGGATCATAGGGGATTGTGCTGAAAACGATAGGCATATTTCTACAAGTATTACGAAAGTCAACTGAACCAAACAATATTCAGCTCTGCCAGCAAATCCATTACTAGAATAGTGTTGGGTGCCGGCGAGTCTCCAGCGCTCCAAAACTGGAGTCCTTCGGCTAAAGGTGAGAAGCCCCTACAGAAATTTCTCAGATCCTCCAGGTTGGGGGTTGAGGCGACGGACCTGCCGCTAACCTTCACAAAAATAAACACTATCTGCAAAAAATCCCGATGAACAGCCTCGGATCCGGACGGCAACTCGACGAAGACATTACCAAACACTATGATATTTCAAAACAAACCGTTTAACTATAAAGAAATACATTGCTTTTCAATTAGTATATATTAAAAAACTACATCCTATTATTATTGATCTTGTACTTGAAGATCGTTATTCAAAAATTAGAACTCTGTCACGTTCCTTCATATATCGTAAACTATTTCCTCTCACAAATTGTCAAAACATTGTTATTTTTCATTTGACAGGGACATACTTCCTACAAGAATGAAGTTGTCAACTCTGAGGCTTCTTCTTAAGAAAGATGATAAACATAATTTTGTAATTATCATGTTATTACGAGGGCGACTTGATATGTTTCCGGAATCGACAAGAGATGGCGCACGAAGATTGAAGTAGATTCATTGGTTGGTAAGGGCAACCAATTGCAATTGCAATTGTCAAAGTTTCAGATGTCCGCTGTCAATAATTCTTGCTAAAGAGTGTGTTTTGTGTAGGATGCCAGGCGGTTTCGCAAAAATTGATGAAATCTAATTTCATGTTAGTCGATCGCCGATTGAAGCTAAAAGAGATAGCAAAGGCAACATACATTTTAGAAGAACACGCTGGCCATATCCCACACGAAATTTTGGATATGAAAAAGCTTTCGGCGCGATGGGTATCGCGTTTGCTCACACGCAATCCAAGGTATTTCTTCATGCGTTTCGTATCCGTGAGTGAAACCTGGATCCACCACTACATACCGGAGACCAAGTAACAGTCGCAGCAGTTTCAGGAGTCCAAACTAAGTGTATTTCTTTCTTTGTTGAATTCCATTTCGTGCGTAAAATTTGTAGATAACAGTAAACCAGTAAAACCTCTATTAAGAGATAATAATTGAACCCGTCAAGGGATTAAGAACCACTTTATTTTAAATTTATAATATTAATATATTGGTTTGAATTTAAAATTACTTGTGGTGAAAGTTATTAAGGGGTTACAGTTTTTATCTAGTAATCTCTTCTAAGCATCAGTTAACAATAGATGTAACTTTCACTTTAAAACTAGCTCATTGGCGTAAAGTACAAGATTTGGGTCTAAGAAAGTTGTATGAGGAAAATGAGGAGATAAGAAACCACGTGAGGAAGTGCGCTGTATTAGCTCATCTGCCAGAAGAGAAAGTTACAGATGGTCGACTCTCTACTATGGAAAATTCTTCTACCAATAAAGCCACTGTTAAATTTAACGATTATTTTGGTGGTGAATGCATTGATAATTCTCACCGAATATGGACTTGTGATAGAGAACTTTATTGGAATACGATTTCTGTAGAAGGATGGCATAATAGACTCAACAAACGGATTGGAAAAGCACATCCTAATATATATGAATTAATGAGTAATTAATATGAATGTTCCTCAGGAATAAATACACTGTTGTAGATTAGATAAAGAGTTAGATATTATGCATATGTCGTCAAGGGTTATAATACATTCTTATTAATTTAAAATTAAACTGATGAATTAGCAAAACTCGAAAATTTGGTTTTATATGTATTTCCACGTTTTCTGTAAAATATAAAATTGACGCATGAAAATCGATGTAAAGAATACCACAAATTTTAAGTTACTTTGAATATTGCTTAAATATTATTCGTTATCGAAATACGTTTATAATTTAACTGACCTTTGCTGAATAAGAGTGTGTTTATCCCATTATTTGTTGACTACTTTTCTCCTTCGACATGTTTCAGACAATTCATTCCTTAAGAAAAATGAAGGTATATGTCTGCGAATTAAAGCCTCTTGGGCGTCGTCCAAGCCTTCGTATGTTGTTATACGCTTGAAAATACGGTATTGGTGTTGTTTCTTATTTTTATTGCTTTTTTAAACACAGATTTAAATTCTAAATATCTTTATAGTCTTTAAAGTTATAATAGTCAATCCTCTTATTTGTGTCTATCTATATCAGGGGGTGAAGGGGTTGCAACATTCCATTATATGAAGGGGAAACTAATAATTGCCATTCATAATCGCTCCTCGCCAAACGATCAAAGTCAAAATCAATCGAGTACGACAATCATGTTTTCCTCCTTAGACCCTTCAACATCGTCAGGTCGTAATAACCACCCCTTTCGTCGTCGTTATTATTGTTTTCCTTCCCGCCGCATCCAACAACGCGACCGAGATCCTCGCAGGGCACCTTTCCCATTTTCGCAGGCATCTTGATCTCGGCTTCGGCGGTGTGCTACCGTATCACGTCGTCCCTGGTTCTCCTCATCCTTCCGCTCAAAAACCGCCTACAAACGTCACTTTTCCCCCTGTATCCGCGTCCTTATTTCGTTCCCGTTCCGCGACGCGGACCGCACGTTTCCTTCCGGAGACTTTCGACTTTTGCCGAATTTCATTTGGTCGTACTATCTGCAGCGTTCATTCTCGCTATTATCACCTTTTAGATAATCGAAAGCGCTCCCTTTTGTCGCCTAGTACGCTTTTTGTTCGTTTTTTTTTTGTTCATGTATCCAGGATAATACAGAATACAACGGTTGTCTTTTAAATTTTGCATATAGAGTTGGGATTAAACAGTTTATAGTTTTCAAAGACTTCAATGTTTTTCAAAGTATTCTCCAAGAGGCTTAATGAACGTTTGCATGCACTTAAACTAAAGTCTGACACTAATTTGTTAGTGCAGTCAACATTTTTTTTGAGGGCATCATCTGACAATTGGGACTCTTAACCACCCTGTCCGTTCTTGATTTTCGGAAAGGTAAAAGAATAGATGGGACTTAGGTTCAGACTGTATGGAGAACGGTCTAGCAATTCAACGTTTTATTGCGCCAAATATTCAATTGCTTAGCGTGCCGTGTGCGAACTTGCATGGCCTTGATGGAGGATGATTCGTCGCTCAGAGTTGATTTTTGCAGCTCAGCAATAGTCTGCGGCAAACAAATGCTTGCTACATAACCTCTTTTCGAGATAAATCTCACGATCATCTCTTCGGAGATATTTCCAGAACGGATGACTTTTGTCGACTTTTCTTTACCTTGGAACATCCAAATAGACGAATAGCGTTTATTTTCTGACCTGTATAAGTAAATTCAAGATTCATCACCACTGACGATACATTTTTAGAGTTTCCAGCGTTGAAGTAGCCTACAGTTTTTGGGTGCAATTCATCCCAGCTGATTTATGTTCCAGTATCCAACGGGAATCTATTTTTTTTACAGGGTATTCTTCATGCAGAGTATTTTTGAATTGAGGTCTTTGAAATTCGAGACATATTTTGACTGATGTGGTGGCTTATTACTGAAAACAGAAACCAACGCGAAGCATTCTTGTTAAGATAATTGTCTTCGAAAATTATAAAAAAAATATCGTGGGAAAATATTAAATTAATTTTTAGTATTGACGTTTGACTAGTGACGCTCTCTATGCACCAGTATCTAAAACTTAAAGGGCATCCGTCGTATATGTATCCAGGATCTAGATTTGTTATTTTGTTGCCTTCGCAAATAAACATGAATTAACATGTAAATATGGCCTCGACGCCGACGGCTGCGATGGAGACCGTCCTTGGGCTTCCGCCACTGCAGCTGGTGTTGAGGTTACCTTAGCAGCCTATAGAGTCAAATGTAGTGGGTGCAAGGTATTTTCTGGTAAGTTCGGAGACCACACCAGCATCTTCAACTACATCGAACAGACAGCACCGCTGTCAATGAGGACCGACAAAATTCGGCCCTTGTATAGCTTTGCTGGGGGATACAATGTAATAATTCCCAACGGCAAAGTAATAAAGGCATGTACAAGCGAATCGAGACGGAGGATTTCCCGCTGGTTTGCGGACGTCTCGAAAACTTCGAATAGCACAGGTATTGGAATTTGGAAAGAGGGAGAACCGGATGGCGAGGCTATCAGTCTAGGTGTCTCCTGCTCCATCTTTCAAGCAGAAGTAATTACCATCCAGACATGCGCAGAGAACTCTCTGAACTACGCACATGATCTGGAAGCGGTGGATATCGTATCGGACAGCCAAGCTGCTACAAGCTGTCAAGTTTGACTCCGAAGTGGTGTTGGGGTGCCATAGAAGGCTGCAACAACTGGCGAAACATTGCAGCGTTACGCTGAGATGGGTGCCAAGCCACTCGGGGATCAAAGGGAACGAAATAGCTGATTTGCTAGCAAAAGATGCCAGTGGACGACCATTCTCAGGTCCTGAACCGACGTGTGGGAGTTCCTATGACAGTATTAAGACCTACGTTAGATCCGAGCTGGCCGCCAATCACCGGTCCTATTGGAACGGTGTAGACGGTTTAAGACACTGTAAATCTCTCGGGATTTATCCAGGTGAGGGAAGACTGTGTAAGGCAGTCCTAATGAGCAGGACCAAACTGAGAGCACTCACAGCGATCTTAACTGGATACTGCGCACTGAATAAACGCATGCGTCGCATGGGTCTAGTAAACTCTCCTTCATGTAGAAAGTGCGGGAGAGCAGAGGAAATTTCTGTGCACCTGTTCTGCAGTCTGCAGGGAAAGACAGGTTCACTTTGGGCATGCTCAGCTTGACGGACCCAAGTTAGGAAAATTACCACTCGAGTTAGCTAAAATCACATGGGTGCACAATAGGCGAGGTATTGGCCGAGTTTGCTCTTTGGGGTTAAAGCCCCGCCCATGAAAAGAAAAAAAAACATGTAAATATGTTCTACTTCTGTAATAGAAGCAAAATGAGGAGTCTTCAGTTGATCTGGAATAGAATTAATTGCAGCTAATCTTCCGAATATTTCTCTTCTTCGTCCTTTTTTTGTTTTGCCTACAGCTTACTACTGCAGTTACTTAATTCGATTTAGTTTATTAATCGAATACAATACGCTCAAATTAGACAATTGCGGGACAGAGGCTTTCAAATCGTGTTTGTTTGCTTGTTACATTTCAAGTACCTTACCGGTATTACCTACACCAGAATTTATTTTATATATTAGTGACATCGTATTCTTACATGATGTTTACCTAAGTAGATATTTATGTAGATGGCGATTCTGCACACTGGAAGCAATGATTAAGATAACTTTTACAACATTTCCTGATATCTTACTGGATCTTTTCAGATTTAATTAGCTAAAATAAAACCCACGGAAAACCAAACTTCTCATTGCGACAAGCACTTTAATGAATTTACTGTAATAATATATTCGACGTCATTTGCAACACTTAAAATTTCTTTTTGATTTTTCCCTTTTTTCTAAACTTTCACTGTTTTAATTTCTGCTAGATCTACGAGGGGAGGTCCAGAAGTTCGTGGAATGGAGGGGATGAAGTGGGGATAGGGGCGCCCGCTAGGTGTCATTCTGATTGGCGACTCATCATTAGTATATAAGTTAAGTTGCAGCCCTATAGCGTCAGTCGTTTACGAATAGTTGCCTGCTAAACAAGTCAATCCGGAAGAAAACTGAAACTACGGAGGAAATTGAACACCGTGCTGTGATAAAGTTCCTTACAAAGCAAGGAAAGAACGCTCAAACCATATTGAATGAAATGGAAACCGTTTTTGGGGAACAGTGCGCTAGTAAATCAATGATTTATAAGTGGCATGGTCCTTTTAAACATAGTCGGGAGTCGATTGAAGACGACCCCCGCTCAGGACGGCCAGTTAAGGCCACCACATCAGACATCGTCGAAAAAGTGCAAAAATTTCTACTTCAAGATGCCCGTTTGAAGAAAAAACAATTATCTGCAGTAGTTGGAGTATCAGATACCACCATTTTGCGTATCCTACATGACCACCTGGCTATGACAAAAGTCGGTGCAACATGGGTACCGAGAATGCTCACGCCGCTGCAGAAACAGCAGCTCGTCTGTTCGTCCAAACAATTTTTGGAACTGTGTGGAGACAAACCTGCACAGATTTTGGAGCGGATTGTTGCCGGAGATGAAACATGGGTTCATGACCTTGAGGCTGAGTCTAAACAGGAGTCGATGCAATGGCATAAAAAGGGGACACCGTCGCCAAAGAAATTCAAGGTGTCAGAATCGATTGGAAAGTTGATGGCTACTGTTTTTTGAGATTGTGAGGGGATATTATTGATTGATTACAAAGAAAAAGGTAGGAGCATAATCCGAGAATATTACGCAGCTATACTAGAAAAATTAAAGGAGGCCATCAAGGCAAGGCGTCGAGGAAAATTGACCAAAGGTGTGTTGCTCTTGCAAGACAATTCGCCTGTTCACAAGAGCAAAGTTGCAACGGCTGCTCTGCACAAGCATGGCTTCCAATCAATAGTCCATCCACCCTACAG
Organism: Trypoxylus dichotomus; assembly: GCA_023509865.1. Taxonomy (NCBI): domain Eukaryota; kingdom Metazoa; phylum Arthropoda; class Insecta; order Coleoptera; family Scarabaeidae; genus Trypoxylus; species Trypoxylus dichotomus. The sequence goes on along the minus strand of CM042076.1, from coordinate 69,420,148 downwards.
TCCAGACCTGCCACCTATTGATTTTTATTTGTTCCCCAATTTAAGAAAAGACTTACGTGGAAGAAAGTTTTCCGACGACAATGAAGCAAAGGAGGCAATTTTGACCCATTTTGAGGCGAAAGATAAAAAATATTTTTATGATGGTTTAGAAAAATTAATTCATAGATCTAATAAATGCATTGTGCTTAAGGGTGATATTGAAAAGGAAAAATAGATTTATTGTTTTACTTTATTTAAAACCTTTTCATTCAACGAACTTCTGAACCTCCCCTCGTATATGAATGAGGCGTGTTTATATGGGAATTGTTATTGTGGAAGGTTGGTTTTTAGAAATTGGTTGAGTGGTGTGTTAGTCTAATTATTACCAACTATTGCATATTGTTTACAGTCAGACGTTTTACTATTAAAACTTCTGCTTGCACAGAGGCCGTCAAATTCCCTCAACAACTCACAGAATTCATGGTATGTTCTTACTTGGTAAGTTACAACTACCCCTGATATATTGAAGTCAAAATAAAGATAAAAGCTTAATTATTTCTTCTTCTGATAAGGGCGGAAATAAATATTGCGCAATGGAAAACCTTGAGGGGCATCATTCTCAACTGGAAATTTTGTAAGAATCAAATCTTTCCATTGTAAGGTTTGTTCTAAGTTTACTTTGAGCAACCCCAATATTTTTGTAGAAACAAACTCTTAAATTCATCGAAAGTGTGGTAAGTGTCTCGGACAAGAGAAAATTAGATGGCTACCTCCAATTTTAAGGATTACCATATACATGAAAATATGTAGTCGACACTCTGCATAAATGGAAAAAAGGTTCTTCCAAAAAGTTCGAATAATCTATCGGTATTTCTGATTTTGCAACATTCTTCAAGGTATCAACAGCTTCTTCAGTTTTCGGCATTTCTATTACAACAATCGAAGAAACCAAAAGAAACACAAATTTATGGCAAACCGAGATAAACTTTGATAGATTATTTTCACAGCAACATGGAAATGTGGGTTACCTTGCAAAAGCCGCAATATAAAATTTCTACCCATATATTACGTAAAATATCTATACCTGGTTTTGTGTGTACTGTAACTAATTATTTCACAATTTTGAAAGGTACTACTCCAGTTTCGTTATGTATCAACTTAGTTCTTCAATCCTCCAATGCTTATAGAATTAGTATGTGAATAAAAGTACTTTTTTTGAAGATATTTTGTCAAAATTTAGTATCCATTCTATTACGAGAGGTGGTGCGTGTATCTCGTCCAAAAAAAATTTAGCGGATTACATGAATTATTAATTACAAAAATACTGTTAATCTTTAATCTGCACTCCAATAAATTATCCAGTGAAGTGAGCAATCGGAAAATATCTAATCTTCACTTAAATATTTCTATTAGTTTCGTAGTTATCTGTACCTTATCTAATGTTAATCTAGGCATTCCCAAACATTATCAGACCGTGACGCACTTACTACTATACTGTTTACTTTTTTACGGCGTCGCGTGCACGCTAAGCTAACTCATAACATATTCCCTGCGTTTATAATTAAAACAGTTATCCTGCTAAGTTCAGAGAATGGCCATGCTATCATTGTACATTTATTTAAAGCAGTTGCGTTCGCACTAGTTTATTACTTCTTGTTTCAAATGTTATAATCACGATAATACATACCAAAATTAGAAGCTGTTTAAATATTATATATGAAGAATTTAGTTTTCCGGATTGAAGCTGTGTCGTAACTGCATCATGAGTCGGTGAGAATTCTTCTCACAGCAGCAATACGACATCCAACAGGCCAGAAAAAGCTCAATGCTACTGAGAAGAATACGTCAACAGACTCATGCAATTACGACATATTTTATACGAAGATTACAGAATGTACAGACAGAATACTACACTGAATAATCTGTGTATGAGATGTTGGGTTCAAGTCCCCTCCGAGACCGATATTTTTTCGGAAATTTAATACGTTGGAAATTGCAAGAAAATTGTAATTTTATCATTACTAATGGATGTTAGTTTACTCAATCATTTGTTTCGTTCAATCTTTCATAGACTTTGGCGCATGAGAGTCTTTGAATCTTTGAGCCTGATGTGGAAAACAAACTGAATGCAAATTCCTATTTATTTTACTGAGTAATGACCTTGATGCCCTTGAATTTTTGAATTAAATCAATTCCTTTTCATTTTTATCCACTGGTGAACTTCTTTTAAGTTAAATTAAAGTGATTTAGATGTCGTTGTAGATAGTCCTAGTAGGATATAATTAGTTACATGTTTATTGTGTGTTTATTGATCCACCTATTTTGTTTCTTCCTAGTTTTATGTTTATTTATACGTAACTTGTTTTACATGTGTACATTAATCATTAAATTTTACTTTCGAATTGGATATTGTTTTATTTATTGGACAATACAGTATTATTATTATCAGAGAGAGTTGATTTTTATCAACATGTAAGTATAGGTTAAAGATAAATATTCTCTTTAAGGTTCATACATGTAAAGGCCACTAGTAAAAGGAAGCTGAGTACAGTCAAGGAGTAAGTGTACTAATTGCGAAGAAATTTTACGAAGCAATTATTTACACTACGTCTTCTAACTTTGACATTATTACGTAAATAATAATAAATTTCTGCAATATTTCTGCTACCATCTGGAGAAAATTCTATTCAATTTCACGCGAAAAGAATTAATCGACAAAAACTGGAATATACGCAAAAAAGAGAAGAAAACGCTTCCTTGCTGGAGAACATGCCCATAAATCCTCACACCTTAAACGGAGTCGGAGGGAATCCCGTTCCAGTGACGTAGCAAGAGTTCTTAATGAAGCGTGGGGGGTACCGCCGCAGCGGCAGACGCCCGTGAATCTTTCGGGATCCCTCTCATCAGATGCGAGACACACGAGATCCGAGACCGTGAAGAAGACGCATCCGGCAATCGTCGGGCTTCTTCTTTTATCTTATTCTAGCCCACTTAAGCGAACGGTACGCCGCCGATGAGAGGAGGAGGAGGCGACGACGGCGGCGGCGGCGGCGGCGAAGATATTAAGCGCGCGGAGGAGACCGCGCGATCTCGCAGCGCGCGTATCTCCTTCTTTTTCTCTCGTTCCTGCGGCCCCGCTCCGTCGTCACCTCGCGTCGCCCAACGAAAAACTCCATGCGTAAGGTCAGGGATAAGAATCTGTGTTATTCGGCGTTGTGCCTCGGAGACCATTAAGAAAAGGAGAACGCGGTTACGAAAGCGGTATCGTATCGTCGCGCGGAGCGTCAGGCGGTATGTTGTGTTACAGTGTGTGTTACAGGACTAAGTGAGTCGGAATGTAGAGAACGATCTACAAGTATGGTTTTTCGGTAAGAGTTCCGTATAAGGGGCATCGAGTTAAGGATTCTAATAGATTCTAACGGAAAGCTAACGCCTTGCTGTGTTTAAAATAATAAATGATTAAAAAATTAACAAATAATCCTGGGAATAAAATAATATACTACAAAATATTTTTCAAGTAATAGATTGGAAAATAATTCTGCAAAATAAACAATATGCCAGTAAAAAAAAAGAAAATTCTGGTCTAAATACCCCGAGGAAATCATCTAGGATTTTTCAATTAAAAATGTGCAAAACTTCGATGTTTAAATTATACAAGTTTATTGCATACTAATGTACGATTTTAGAGAAAAGAAAAATATTCTCCATTGAAAAAACCAACACACTGCTTTAATACGAGATAACAAGAAAAAGAAGACCTGCAATTTACACTATGTACTGCTGTCTAACAGCTGCTAGCAGTTCCCTGAACAGGTCCACACCTCTTTTACGTATGTGCATCCCTACACCATAGCAATTCCACAAGGTGGTGTGTAAAAGTCTGCCGTGCAACACATTTGGTGGCAAACCAAACCTTGGTGGGTCTCCAGCAACACTCAATCTTCTGAGTGTGAACATCTTCAACTGCTGTATACACTACCGCCCAAAAGTGTTTAGGCACCCCTATTTTCATGGATTATTCATATAGTATTATGTTTACCAAAAAAAACATTATAATAAAACGAAATACGTATTTAAAATGTAGTTCAGTAAGATAAACACCCATTATATCGCATAAGGTTTACTATCATTTACCTGCGTTTGGTCGGATTACCATAAACTGTTTATTGCGGTGCAATTACAATAACAATCCCTCAGAAATTTACTGGGTAAATTTAATCATCTGTTAGATTGTAGGTAATAATGTTTAAATTACCTTCCTAGAAGATTATAGTGAAATCTGTAACCTATGGTCAGTTGAATGACGATTGCAAAGACTGTGTGGATGTACAATTCACAGGTATAGCAGTAAACTCCACTCACACAAATTAATTAATCATGCGGAATGCAGCGTTTCGAGAGCACGTGGGCTCCCATTGTCAACCGTGTTACCGACTGTCGGTAATTAATTTGTGTGAGTGGAGTTTACTGCTATACCTGTGTATGGTCAGTTGGAGTGTGGTATTTACTCTATTCACGTCGTGAGCGAAATATCGTGTGACAATTTTTTAATATGCCTCCGCGAAGTGAAATTAGTACGGAAACACGTGCGCCTATAATAGCTTACCATAAAAGTGGCATAAGTAATCGACAAATTGCCAAAAAAATGAAAATACATCACGCTACGGTTGACTATATCGTAAGAAAATATCGGGAAACTGGCAGTTTTCTTAATAAAAGATGGAGTGGAAGGCCAAAAGCGACAACATCTGCGGATGATCGCAGAATAGTGGTTACCAGCAAGTTAAATAGACGCAAAACAGCCCCGGAAATCACCGCAGAATTAAATGTTGGTCGCCAAAAACTACTCAGTGTTTCTACAGTCAAACGTCGCCTACAGAAAGCCGGGCTCCATGGACGTATTGCGATGAAAAAGCCATTACTACGCAAACAAAACAAGCAAAAGCGACTTAAATGGGCTCGTGAACACCAACACTGGACCATAGAAGAGTGGAATAACGTCCTATGGACGGATGAGTCCAAATTTGAGCTGTTCGGAACCCGAAGACGCATTTTCGTAAGAAGATCCGTGGGTGAACGTGCCAGAGAAGAGTGTATTGCTGCTACCGTGAAGCATGGTGGAGGTTCTATCAACATTTGGGGCTGTTTTGCTGGCACCAATGTAGGGAACATTGTGAAAATTTACGGTATATTAAAAAAAGAAGGCTACCGCGAAATTCTGGAGAACCACGCAATACCTTCCGGAATTCGACTTTTGGGTCAAAATTTTATCTTCCAGCAAGATAATGACCCAAAACATTCCTCTAAATTATGTAAAGATTATTTACGCCATTTAGAAGAGGAAGGAACTCTCAAAATTATGGAATGGCATCCCGAGAGCCCCGACTTGAATTCAATCGAGTTACTATGGGAAGAACTAGATCGAGAAGTACGGAAATCTGCTCCGACATCAGCTACCGACGTCAATCGAGCTGGACCTCAATAACACAAGAAACTCCGGCAAAACTTATTGCGAGAATGTCTCGATTGTGTGCTGCAATTATTAAATCAAGAGGAGGTCACATAGGTGAAAGCAAAATTTAAATTAAACGTTTCAATTTTCACTATTTATTTAATATATTTTTATTCATGTACGTGTATCTGTACATAAAAACGAAATATTATTAACATTTTTGCTGAGATTTTATACATTTTTGCTGTCAGTGAGAGTGCCTAAACACTTTTGAGCGGTAGTGTACGTGTATCTGTACATAAAAATAAATATTATTAACATTTCTGCTGAGTTTTTATACATTTTTGCTGTCAGTGAGAGTGCCTAAACACTTTTGAGCGGTAGTGTATATGTAATTTAGTAACAGTTCGCTACACCTTTTCTCTAATCTTCGAAGTAATAATTAGCTAATTCTATTCAAAATCAAACTAATTCGTTTATTTACTGTAACTTTCATGTATTTCGCATGCTTTAATAAATAATGACATTCACTGTGTTTTTATTATTTTTGTCCTTTTTTCCCTGTTGTTTTCGATAACGAGAACCATAGAAAAAAGACTCTAAGAACTTCACAATAATGTAATACAGTTTCAAATCAATACTCTATTTACCTATATTGTATACGAAAGTAAGAAATATGGGATACTAAATATTATACAACAGATTATTTCCCAATATTCAAATGAAATTTTACCGCTCCTGCAACTAGTATCTGAAAATCGAGGTTTATTCGCTAAAGCAATAGGAAATGTAATGTCTCATCATGGAGTACAAATATTCATGCGTACAGTACGTAGACGATTGTACGAAAGCGGATTAAAATGCCGACGCCCCTGAAAAAGCCAAAATTAACACCGTTGATGAATTTATTTTGTCTTTATTTTTGCCAATCGCCAATAGTGTAATGTTGATGACGTTTTGCCTACTCGTAACGTAGTCGCTTCATCATCAAACCTTAAGTTTATAAGGTGGCCCTAATAAAATGGACAGGGACTGTATATTAAATCTACTAAAGATCAGGAAGCAAAAGATAAATTAGAAGTTGACAAGTTAAAACTGGCTGAGGCAGATAAATTATATCAATATCTTAAAACATTCAGTAAAGCAGCAAAAATTGATGATTTCAGGATTGTCTATTAGATAAATATTCTACAAGAGACAGCTCTGGGTTTTTAACCAAGTCTTTAAACCTTAAGGAAAGTGTGTCTAAAGTGTTCCATTGTCTTGTTACTACACCCCCCTTGCCGTAAAGGGTAAAGCGATGCTAATTATTTCCCAGCGGTGAATGGTGACTCGGGAACATACCCAATCCACCCGAGAAAGTACTGCCACTGTATTTGAGGAACGTTAGTTTCGAACGTACGAACCTGAGTTGTCAAATTCAAATACTGGCCCTCTTATCACTGGACTACTACCTACTACTCTTATCACTGGACTACTAACGTGCCGTTAATTAACCCTGCAGTAGAAATATTGTACATTTTCACCAACAACTACGTCGTGATAAAAACAATGTTCTGGCACAATATTTATCTTTTTTGGCGTTAACGGGAAACTTTAATGTAATTCCTACACAGTTCCCACCCAGTAATATAATGAGTTGCACCACACGAAATTCCAATTATCGATTAAAAATTTATTAACAGTTTTTCTATAGGATAATGATTATTGTAAGTGATCCGAAGTGCAGACTACAAATTAAAACAAAGCTTCGAAGCACAATGTCTGCTGTATATATTTTTTTGAACACCTTTATAATTTATAATCAAGTATATACATCTGATTTTCTCTAAATGTTATTGTTGTTATTAAAATAAAAGCATAGTCGTATTATTTACCTTACTAACCCTCTTTTCAAGCGTGTTGCTTACAAATCAACAGAATAAATTATAATTACAACTTGAATTTCCATTTCATTATTTTCAATATGGTGGCTAACTAACTTCACTTCATTTTAGAGGTTCAAAAATAAGACCACACAACAAAGAAGCCGACAAATTTGTCCCTTCTGTTATTCTGTGGCGTGACTGCGTGCTAGTGTTTAGCGTTGTCAGCGTTTATTAGCGTTTATGAAATTTGCCAATGTATCTTTCTGGTAGTGGTATGGCGAAAACAGAATGGTATCTATAGGTAAAGTGGACACTGTTTGACTAACGATTTAGTCAAAACGGTGTTGAAATTGACTAAAGAGGTTACTCTTTCCTACCATGCAATCGTAAGGTTGCACTGATTGAAAAATATAGCATATATTTACCCGAAGAGTAGTTTTATAAGGTTCAAAAAACTTAAAACACCTTTACCGTTGTCAATGTGCTATCAAATATAATAAAAAAATATTATATATTTTTTTTCCAAACTGTTTTCAAAACAACTATTTACCATAACCAAATTAAGTGCCTAAGATATGATATGAGCAGTATCAGTGTCTCTCCGAATCGCAATATTGACAGCGAATCTATATTGTTTACTATTCTAAAAGACAAACGAAAAAGGAGATCGAGAAGAAGAAGATTCACTCCCGCTCTATTTTGATGACCGCGTAGGTAAAAACAAATAGCACAAGAAAGGTCGGTATAAGGAAGGGAATTAATATACTCGCTCCGACAAAGTAGAGAGTTTATTTTTATCGTCGGATCGTATGTGAGTTAACGAGGAACGAACGCATTTCCTACTGTTCTCGTTCTTGCCGGTTATCTTGCTCTTTATTAAGGCGGTCGCGATGGTCGACTTGATTTGTCGGTCGTTGTTTACTTTTCCCTTTTTTTTCTTCCGCCTTTAACGCATTATCGTTATTGGGTAATTGTTTCTCACGCGTTCGCATCGTCCCATCTAGCGGAATCTTTCGCAATCTGAAATCCAGGGAAAACATATGAGGTCTGTGAATTCCATATTATTATAATTCTATTCTGTTTTAAAATTTAGAAGAACTTAAAATATATTGCACTGAATGCCTTAGGATAGTAACATGTAATTTACCTGGTAAATAAAATGGCAAATATTTAATTTGCTATATGTCAAAACTATGAAATTTTTACTGCTGATTATGAATATAACACATGGGCTGAAAAGTCCCGGGCCTAACAAAGAAAACACGGTTTTTTTGGTTCAAAATTGGCTTTATTCATCAACGTAATCTCCATCAAGAGCAACGCAATCATTCCAGCGCCGCTCTAGCATTTCAATACCACTTTCGTAGAAAGATTTATCTTTTGCCTCAAAATAGGCCTCAGTTTCAGCGATAACCTCTTCATTCGTGCGAAATTTCTTACCGGCGAGCATTTTTTTGAGGTCTACCATCAGCCAGTAGTCGCTGGGAGCCAAATCTGGCGAATACGATGGTTGTGGGAGCAATTCGAAGTTCAATTCATGTAGTTTTGACATTGTTTTGATTGACTTGTGACACGGTGAGTTGTCTTGATGAAACAATTTTTTTTTCTTTGCCATATGCGGTCGTTTCTTTGCAATTTCGGCCTTCAAACGCTCCAATAACGCTATATAATATTCACTGTTGATGGTATCTCCTTTCTCAAGATAGTCGATGAATATTACACCACGCACATCCCAAAATACCGAGGCCATAACCTTTCCAGCCGATTGTTGCGCTTTCGGGCTCTTTGGACGAGGTTCACCAGTTGCTGTCCACTCAGATGACGATCGTTTTGATTCCGGAGTGAAGTGATGGATCCATGTTTTATCCAGTGTCACATATCGACGCAAAAATTCCTGTTTGTTACGTTTAAACATGGCCAAACACTGCTCAGAATCATCAACACGTTCTTGTTTTTGGTCAACAGTGAGCAAACGCGGCACCCACTTTGAACAGAGCTTTCTCATAGTCAAATGCTCATGCAATATAAAGCCAATACGTTCTTTTGATATCTTTACGATGTCAGCTAACTCACGCAACTTCACTTTTCGATCATTCAAAACGATTTTGTGGATTTTTTTGATGTTTTCTGGTGTTACCGCCTCATTTGGACGCCCACTGCGTTCTGCATCATCGGTGTCTCTACGACCACGTTTGAAGTCAACAAACCAACGTTTTATTGTTGTTTCTGATGGAGCGGAGTCCCCATAACACTTTTCAAGCCATTGCTTCGCTTGAACGGTATTTTTTTCCCATCAAGAAGTAGTGTAAAATTAAAACACGAAATTGTTTTTGATCCATTGTTTCAAAAATAACAAAAGTAGCCTGACTCTTAGCACAATAACTCACAAAGTAATGAATAGAATATCATAAAATTTTAACAGCTGTCTTTTGAAGGTTAGTACTAACTGAGAGAAAGGTGACTGCAATAAAACTAGCGTCGTCTATGTTAGGACCGGGACTTTTCAGCCCATGTGTTAAAAGAAACTCGATGCAAAGTATATTGTTAGATGATAGTTTACTTTTTAATTGTTAGTAATAGATTTTCTGTAGATAACCAATAATAATACTGTTATTGCAAAAAGTCTGACATTTGTTATAATAATAACTAGGGTTGGCCAAGTTTTCGGCGCGCCAGATCCCCACTCAGGTCGATGCGGAAACCTACCGTCTTCCCCGTATGACTCGACCATCACACAGTTTCTGTTTGAGAACAATAGAAGTCATACGTTAATTTCAAATCCAATACGGATGAAACTGCAGTTGTTAAGTGTCCGAAGTTATTCCAAGATCCTTCTGTTGAGAGATTTAAAAAGTATTTACGATAGCTCATGTAGAATTAGTGGATGTAATTAAGAAATTGCAAAATGCAAGGTTGTTGTTACTGGAATCAGTGCAGTAAATAGCAGAGCCTTTCATATTTTATGTGCAATAAATTATGGTTATATGATCTGATAAAACAATATTGCAATAATAAAGTAAAAGTATCACCGATTGCAATACAAATACATCCTTATGTTGTTTCATTTAACGAAATAATTGGTGCTTATTTAATTATGTTAGAAAGTAAATGAGATTGCATTTGGGGTTAATCGAAGAGAACATAAAAGTCATATGACAAGCTTTGAAATAACTATAACTATCATAACAGGTCTGTTGAATCAACACGTACGAGGGGAGGTCCAGAAGTTCGTGGAATTAAAGGGTTTTAAATAAAATAAAACAGTAAATCTATTTTTCCTTTTCAATATAATCACCCTTAAGCACAATACATTTATTAGATCTATGAATTAATTTTTCTAAACGATCATATAAATATTTTTTATCTTTCGCCTCAAAATAGGACAAAATTGTCTCCTTTACCTCATTGTCGTCGGAAAACTTTCTTCCACGTAAGTCTTTTTTTTAATTGGGGAATGCCAGGTCTGGACTGTAGGGTGGATGGACTATTGATTGAAAGCCATGCTTGAGCAGAGCAGCCATTGCAACTTTGCTCTTGTGAACCGGCGTATTGTCGTGCAAGTGCAACACACCTTTGGTCAATTTTCCTCGACGCTTTTCCTTGATGGCCTCCTTTAATTTTTCTAGTATCGCTGCGTAATATTCTCGGGTTATGCTCCTACCTTTTTCTTTGTAATCAATCAAGAATATCCCCTCACAATCTCAAAAAACAGTAGCCATCAACTTTCCAATCGATTCTGACACTTTGAATTTCTTTGGCGGCGGTGTCCCCTTTTTATGCCATTGCATGGACTCCTGTTTAGACTCAGCCTCAAGGTCATGAACCCATGTTTCATCTCCGGCAACAATCCGCTCCAAAATCTGTGCAGGTTTGTCTCCACACAGCTTCAAAAATTGTTTGGACGCACAGACGCGCTGGTGTTTCTGCAGCGGCGTGAGCATTCTCGGTACCCATCTTGCATTGACTTTTGTCATACCCAGGTCATGTAGGATACGCAAAATGGTGGTATCTGATACTCGGACTAATGCAGATAATTGTTTTATCTTCAAACAGGCATCTTGCAGTAGAAATTTTTGCACTTTTTCGACGATGTCTGATGTGGTGGCCTCAACTGGCCGTCTTGAGCGGGGGTCGTCTTCAAGCGACTCCCGACCATGTTTAAAAGGACCATGCCACTTATAAATCATTGATTTACTAGGGCACTGTTCCCCATAAACGGTTTCCATTTCATTCAATATGGTTTGAGCGTTCTTTCCTTGCTTTGTAAAGAACTTTATCACAGTACGGTGTTCAATTTCCTCCATAGTTTCAGTTTTCTTCCGGATTGACTTGTTTAGCAGGCAACTATTCGTAAACGACTGACACTATAGGGCTGCAACTTAACTTATATACTAATGATAAGTCGCCAATCAGAATGACACTTAGCGAGCGCCTCCTATCCCCACTGCATCCCCTCCATTCCACGAACTTCTGGACCTCCCCTCGTATGTAAGGGACACATACTTCTAAAATATGTTGGTACGTAACGTAACATGTACATCTTAACATAACACTTTTATAATAGCACATGTTAAGAATATATACTAGGTCTGAATATCTGAAAGATATATCATAATATAGATGATTTCAGAATAGACCAATTTTCTATTTAGATGAAATCTGGTTGAATGAACCCGCGTAAAATTGATTTCACAAATTTATAGGTTGAAATTTAAGCCGGGGGTCTATTCAGAATTTTTGTCCGTCTTTTTAGAATGAACTGTAATTCATACAAAAGGGTTAAAAATATGCCTTTACTTGTTTATAGTAAAATTACTTTGTACAATTACCGATTTCACATATTTATTGAATGAATTACTACTTGAATGAATCACATCTTTTCTCTTAGTGGAAAAAAATTTATTTATTACTCAAAAATTCGAGATTCCATATTAGATAGACATCAAACTGAAGACGTATCAATTTATTCCCGCTGAAAGAACGCATTTATACATATCAATGAAACACCTTAGATTTCTGAACCACTGTCACCTTCCCCGTCATCCATCGCGTCGTCCATTTCCATTCCCACCTCCTCGAAGCGATCGTTCAATCTCCGAACGAACGATGGCGCGTTTGCTACACAAATGATTCGTCCGAGAGTGCTGCCCCGTGATTAATTCCGCGCCGTCAATATTATAAATGCCAGAGATATATAACCTTTGTGCGCTCCGAGATCCTGCGACGTCGTAACGTTGTCGTCATCCTTATCGGCCGCTAGATGGCGACCCTCGGCCGGTATGCGAGCCCTGTGGCGAAGGGCAAGCGGGAGGGCCGCAGGAGACTGTTTAGTATGTGAAACGTGTAAGATGCCCAGGGCGAACATTTGCGAGTCCTCTCCCTTCGCGTCGTACGCTTCCTCGGCCTACGTTCAAACGACCAAGATTCGCAATCCACCCTCTCGTTCCCCGATTTTCCTACCCCTCGAAGCTTTCGCTAAACTCGCCACCCACGATCCGTTGAACGACAAGGGGTTGATAATGGATATATTGTATCATTTGAAACGAGAGGAACTAGTCGAATGCATAGATGGTGGATGGACGGTTTCGATAGTTCAAGCGTGATATAACGATATTTTGCGGATAGAAAGCAATCAACAATGTTGCTGGGGATGTCTTTCCCGATTTCTTCGTATTTTCGTGGAATTAGGCGATTTTGATTCGTTTAATATAGAGATCTAAATTTGTAATTGGAAAAGAAAAAATGAGGTATACTACCACTCCTAATAACGATTGCAAGGGCTATGTAGTTATATAATTCAGAGGTATCACAATAAACTCCATTACACACAAATTAACACAGCAATACGATTGACGATAATCTGTGGTGTGGAGTTTACTTTGATACCTGTGAATGCCCATTTAAGAAATCTGTATCAAGATTTAATTGAAAAGAAATACTACAAATTGATGAGATTCATCAAATGAATCTTTAGACGCACGTTATCAGATATATTTCATCAGACATACAGCTGTGGCCATATGTATTCGCCACTCTCGTTTTGAACGTGTTACACGAATATTATTGTATTTCTAAGAAGCAGGGTCGATGACGGACTTAAATAGGTACCTGGTAATGAGGGTTTAATGATTTATTGTAGGCCACTCTGAGTAAATTAGAAAATAGACCTAAAATTGTAATTTCTGAATATTTCTTCAGTCTTTCTTAAAAGTTGTAAGAGTAAGGTTGAGCTAGTTAGAGTGAAGATATTGTGTCTGTGATTTTGTCTGTGTAATACGATAGTATACAGTAAAAAGTAATGCCGAAAACACGCGAATTGACGGAGATAGAGCGAGGACAAATTGTGGTGTTAGAAAAGCAAGGGTTGTCGGTGTCTGCTATTTCCCGACAAGTGAAATGTGCGCGATCGACAGTTAGAATGACGATAAAACGATACAAAGAGAGTGGATCTTTGACAAACAAATCGAAAACTGGTCGAAAAAGGTAGACAACTAGCAGAGATGAGCGAGTCTTAGAGCGGATGTATTTGCGAGACCGGAAAAAAGGGTCTAAACAGCTTTCCAGTGAGCTTTTCCGGCTACATAATGTTGTTATTTCTCCTCGCACGGTTATGCCGAATGAACAGTCGGACGTACATCGACATGTTGGAAGAAGTTCTGGAACTGTGTGCGTTAAAATTATTCGATAATGATGAGCCAGAGTATTACTTCCAACAAGATAATGCACCGTGCCATAAATATCGCGAAGTAATGCGCTGGTTCGAGGAAAATAACGTACGGGTCCTGGAATGGCCGGCACAATCCCCGGACTTATCGCCAATTGAGCATTTATGTTACATTTTAAAGCGAAATGTAGCTAAATACTCATCTACCACAAAGCAATGCTTAAAAACAAAAACATTCGAATAGTGGAATAAAATCACCCCCGAACAGTGCTACAACTAAGGACAAATTAATCAGCGATCTTTGGTTATACCGAAGTACAGATGAAATTACGAAAGTTTGTAGTTATAAAATTGTTTCATCGATGAAGTGAAGACAAGGTCTATACACAAAAGTCAGAAGCCTTCGTATACACAAGCGGATTAGAAGTATATAACGTAAGTCGTAGCTAGTTAAGTATACCGTCAACCGGGGTGACTAAGTGTCTGCATGGGTCACTCGGTGCCACGGAATATCGTGGTAAATGTTATTCAGGTTTGATGTTGATTAACTTTGATGTCAGCAGGCAAGCCAGTGTATCCTGTATGAGAAATATAGGAAAATTCTGGGACTGACCTGAGTCTCTGGGTATTCTGTGGTACAAAGAGCAAAAAATTAAAAAGAAAATTGTACCGACGACTGAAATCAGCAGCCATAAGTTTTAGGTGGACTACTACTCCTCTTATTTTCCATTTTTTTTTAATTCAATTTTTTAAAAAGTTCCTAAACTCTGTACAGTGAAGTTTAAGACAGTTGTACATACGCAGTTGCAAAGAGGTTAAAGTTTCCTGTTAACTTGAGTTTGGCTTTACGTTTAAGACAGATCTTTTAAAAAAGAAAGTGGTTTTCAGATATGTATACTTGTTAGAAATTATAATACTAAAGCGAAGGATATTATATAGCCTTGCTCACATGTACAGAACACTCCCAATCTTTATCAATTTCAAGCGTGACATGCATACAATAAATATATACGCATGAAAATGTTCTTAAAGAAACTATTTACACATATATTATTGTTTTTTTACATCCCCTTTTGTTTTATAAAAAGTATGTACCCTCTCCGTATCCTATCTACAAGATTATAGCATTCTTCCTCCAATAACGTACTTAAAAATTTTGAACACTAAAACTTTGACGCTTGCACAATGCATACCATAAATGTGGAATGTGGTTTGAAGTACATGATATTAATAGAAACGCTAAAAGTCTTCAGGATAACTGCTTATACAGGGTGTGTTTGAAATAAAATAAAAAAGTGCAGGGAAGGAAAAGTGTAATTACACATTTATAGATGCAGAATGTGCATACATAATGTAACCATCCAATCAAATTCGCATACATACACGCAAACTGCATACAGTTCAACACAGCTGTCGATGTTATATTACAAGATAACACTGTCTAGCTCTCAGACAGCACGCTAAGAGTTCAATAACATGCTTACGTACGAATATTAAAGAGATTTTTATTTTAAATATCATTTCTTTTCCCGCGCCGGCGAAGGAATTTTCCTGAAATATCTTGGATTTAGGTCTAATAAAATTAGATTTTTCCATATTTTATACTTTTTAATTTTATTTCATGGACATCCTGTATACATATATAACATTCATTTTTTTTGTATAGTTTAAAGATGTGAAGAAGAAAATCGAATTGACAATATCTGTGGGTGCGGGCGAGAAAAAATTGAATTTCTTAAAACTTCGCACCACTATTTTGTTTCTCATCTAGAATGTTATTCCTGAGATAAACTAAAAGATGTATTTTTGAAAAAGGAGCGAAGGGGGGTAACTTTGAGCGACAATTACACCCCTTTATCCCCAAAACACACAGCTAAAAAAACCGATGTAATAATTTCCCGTGTGCTACATTTCTGCAAAATTGTGTCAATATAGGAGAGGGATAGTTTCCTACATTTGATTCTAAGCGAACTTAAACATTTTTGGTAATCACTTCTCACACAATATCGAAAATACGT
This sequence comes from Trypoxylus dichotomus, assembly GCA_023509865.1. Taxonomy (NCBI): domain Eukaryota; kingdom Metazoa; phylum Arthropoda; class Insecta; order Coleoptera; family Scarabaeidae; genus Trypoxylus; species Trypoxylus dichotomus. The sequence continues at coordinate 69,404,167 of CM042076.1, read as the reverse complement.
AGTAAATATATTTTATTTAACGACGAAAATCAAAAATTCATTGATGAACAGAGGAACACAAACACTATAAGGAAAAAAAGCAAAGAAAGGAAAAAACATTCACGTTTCATTCAAATGCGGTAAGTTGGTCACGCGTGTGCGTTCCTTTATACGGGTGCGTTCACCTAAATCAACGCAAATTCAGACGTTCCCACTAACGAAGGCCCGTTTGGGCCGTGTTTTTCTAACCCATCTCCGTCGATATGTGAGGGTATTGTGTTTTGAAACAGTCGTTGCACGCACGTTCAGGTATGTATACGCGGTTTGAAAAAAAAACGTAACATGTAGCTTCTATTTAAATCTAAAGTAGAAATTAATCAAAATATTTAGCAAACATATTATAATTGTAGTTCGAATTTTCAAATTTCGCTAGAATAATTTCGAAGAACGGAAGATCTTTCGTGATTGTGTGACCTTTGGATTGTAGTTTAACAATTATCACTAACAGTTATATTTATTTAGGTAATTGAATGAGGTTAACTTATCTGGCAAAATAGCTCGCAAGAAACCGATGGTTTGCAAACGAAATCGTAAGCGTCGAGTTGATTTCGTCAACGAACATATTAACTGGGCAATGCATCAATAGAAAAATGTTTTATTTACGAACGAGACAAAAGTAAACCTATTCGGTTCTGATGGAAAATTATTTGTTGAAACAGTGAATGGAACCCTAAGTACACCACAAAGACCATCAAACACGGAAGAGGAAATGTGGTGGTATGAGGATGTATGTCTTGGAGAGGTGTTGGATCCATTTACCGCATAGAAGACATAATGGACTAACATCAATACATCCATATATTGGAAAATGTCCTTGTCTCCTATGCTAATGAAAATTTACCCATTACTTGGAAATTGGTCCATGACAATGACCCAAAACATACTGTAAGGCGTGTCAAAGATACTGTAATAGCTAATTTTGTTTCGGCCATTAACTGGCCGGCGTGTGGTCCCAATCTCAATCCAATTGAGAACTTGGTATGCCGTAAAAAGGAAAGTCGGTGACCACCATTACTCAAGTTTGGGTAAGCTTTACGAAGCAATGGAATTATCATAGTATTCGACTCCACCAGAGTTCTGCAGAGTGTTTGTAGAATCCATGAATAAGCGTTGCCGAGCAGTAATTGATACTAAGGAATTTCCAATAAAATATTAGACACGTCACAAAAATTTGTATTCATTTATATTAAAAATGAAGATCGTTTTAATTACTAAAATATAAGTGTTGTTAATTATTTGTCCCCTTAAATAAAATAAAAAACAGATTATGAATAAGCGGCACTCTACTGCACGGTTAGAGATATCGTTAAAAATTCCTTCATCAATAAAGTTTTTGTTTTTTTAAGTGAATACGTAGGCTTCCACGGCCAGAGTCAGTAATAAACGAACTACTTCCGGAATTGGACCGTGTCGTGATGAGAAACAAAAAAATTAAATAAGAACAAGAGGAAAAAGAAATAAAAAGAAAAAAGAAAAAGGAGGTGAAAAAAGGAAAGGTGAAAAAATAGTAAGAGAAGGAAAGAAAGAAGGAAGACAGAGAAAGAAAGAAAGGAAAAAGGAGAGAAGAAGAAAAAAAGAAATCCACCTTTTTCCTTTTCTTCTTCTTCCCTCTTTTTTTTTTTCTTTTTTTGTCCTTCTCTGTTTCCTTCTCTTACTCCTTATTTCACCTTTTGTTTTTTCACCCCTTTTTCTTTTTTTCTTTAATTTTTTCTCTGTAGTAGATTTAAAACAGAAACACAACTCGGTTCGCATACGTCTTTATTCTCACGTATCTCACATAATACATCATACATAAACTCTTAACATCTTCCTACTTTACCGACCTGGCCCGCGCCACCAACTAACAACTACGCGGCGGGAAATTTAAATTCATAATTGAGAATACTACACTTCTTACTCTTATTTCATTTTTTATGTTTCATCATATATATATATATAGTGTATTATGTATATATACTTGTTTGTTGCTAATATATATATATATATATATACGGCCGCGATTGTATATGTATGTATACGTAAATGCATAAACTCACATAGGCATGTACTTCTTATATATAAATATATACAGCTAAGCATCGTAATTACCGTGTTATTAGACCTTTATGGGTCTGTTGGGAAATAAAGATTATTATTATTATTATTTCGTCTATAAAATTAGTAGTAGTAACTAGCTTCAGTATCATAAGATAGAACAGGGAGATCTTTTTATATTTCTGAATACCTGAATTCTATATTTCATAATTTTTTTTTAAATCGTATATTTTTTTATCTTATTTTGTTTTCAATAATTATTTTTAATAGGTCTTTTTGGTCATACCTCGTATATTGTCGCGTGCGCGTTCGGCGAACACACACGGCTGACTTTTTAAGGTTTCGTTCGGTTCCAAAGGCAAAGCTATGGCGAGGCTGACTGGAATATACGATCAAATCAACTCGACGATAGTAAAAGCGAATCGCTTTTAGTGTGTCCCCTCGACGGGATACATCCTCTATCTTCCCCCCCGCAGAAATGCCAAAAATGCGAGGCCCTTTGTCAGTGCACGGTGGCTAATTCCGCTCTTTCTTTGCGTTTCTAGGCGCCCGCTCAACGCAATCAGATCCGAATCAATACACACACAATTTTAGGCCGGCCGGAATAGAATCAATTCATCCGATATTCGGTATAGGGAAGTTAAATTTGGTATATTAGCGAAAAAGATACTATTTCAATTTTTATTTTTATATTTAAGAAAAATTATAATTTAAATTATGAAAAAATCTTATGTACCTATGGATTTATGTCTAGTAAGAAATAATTCGTGTACAGTTTCCGTAGTGTAGTGGTTATCACGTGTGCTTCACACGCACAAGGTCCCCGGTTCGATCCCGGGCGGAAACACTTTTTGTCTTTTTTTTTCTAAAAATCAAAGCTATTTTAGTTTAATTTGATTTATTACCACTTCGTTATATTTTTGAGTGTTTAAGCGCCATTATTTTCAGAATTTTTCTTTTTTGATGTCTTCAGGAGCTTTCGCATTAAAGTCAAAAGGAAGTAAAAGGAAATGCGAATGGAAAAAATATTTACTGCACTTTTTACAGAAAATATCCAAAATAACGAAATTAACACAAAACGGATAAACAAATAAGACTTAATAATACGTGCTGGGTCCTTCATTTTTTGATATTTTTTTCAGGTGGCAATCTCGTGTTTGTTTCTGCATAACTCCTAGATATTTTATCAAAATTTACGTTCAGTAAATACTTTACGTGTATAACTCCAATTGTCGATCCTTATGTCGTCCAAGGCAAAACCATACCAAATTTTTCATCGTTTTTGATCTCTCTCATATTGAGGAAAATGGTAGAAGCGTGAAGTTGAACGTTTGGGAATCAGAACAATTGTATTGGGTGATCGAAACGTATGGTAATATGAGCCGGTGGTAGGAGTGATACCCTGCGATAGTTTTTTGAAGCTATTTCGATCTATTAATTTCCGGAACAAACGTAAACTGCTAGATGAGGAGAAAAAGAAAATGGCGTGCTGAGTTGAATGATAATTTTGAAATTATCTCACACGAAGCTGCAGACATCTATAACTTGAGATTGTAACTTTCTAAGGATGGTCTGTATTATGAGTTCTTATACTTAACAAGTTACACAGGTGTGACAGATGCTTTCTAGACAGAACTTCAAAATTTTCACTGCTAACTATTTGGCCTTTATGATGTGTCTTTCATTGAGAAACTAAAACAGAAGGACATAATGAGAATGGTTAGTTTTAAAGTGTTGAATTGAATGTATCTACATCATATTGTCCCCTTCAAAGTATGTTCTTCTTTGGAATGCACAAAATTCTGGAAGTCCTCCTCTTTTAGACTGTTTAGAACCTGCGTTATGACCCGTTTCTTATTGTTTTAAACAGCCTAATGGAACAAGGCTTCCAGAATTGTTACCAGGAATGAAAGACACACTGGAGACGCTGTATGTATTCTAAATGAGCACTTTGAAAGAGAAAATATTAAATTGTTAAAAACCAATCATTTCGTTAATTCTCTTTTACTATATTGGAACGTAAGAATGAACAGAGCGAAAACATTGTGATACCTTCTGACAAGGAAATGAAGAAGCAAGCCAGGGGTCACACCAGTTGTCAGGTACAGGAAAAAAGCAAATATAATTTATGTCAGATGGCACGACAGTAAGATTGTAACTTGGAGTAGATTCCGCTACAAAGCTAAAAGATGGAGTTAAAAGTATCTTTTATATGGATAAGCCTGGTATAATTGAAATGAATGCGTAGGCTTCCACGGCCTGAGTTAGTAATAAACGAATTACTTCCAGAATTGGACCGTATATATACAAATAAAATAAGAGTAAGAGGAGAAAGAAATAAAAAGGTAAAAATAAGAAAAACGAAAAAAGGGGGCATAAAATAGAAAGAAAAGGCGAAAAGAGTAAGAGGGAAGAGAAATTTTTCTTTTCGTTTATTACCTGGTATAATTACTGAGTATAACAAGTTCATGGATGGTTCCGATCTGTCGAATATGCGCTCTGGTCTACACAGATTTCGTATCCGTTCGCATAATTTACGTGTCTGCATATTCTGGCGCACTGTGGCTGTGACCATACTCAATACAACAAATAAGAAATAACTGTTACTTGGGTTTGTTCAGAAATTTGTCTCTCTGTTTCTGGAATATATTATAGTGTACGAGTTTATAAAGATGGGCTTTCTCAGTTTAAAGATACGATCGTTTGAACTCCATTTCCGTACCTAATCCTCAGCTTAGTTTCGCCCCTTACGAGCCTCGACTTCAAGTAATTTTTTATTATTTATCCGTATTCCGTCTGGCCATCTGTTTTATCTAATGATATTTGAATAATATTATCTATGCATGAATTGAAGATCTAGAACAGTTCCTATATTAAACAACGGTCACTACGATACACAAAAACGGATACCTTCACATAAAACGACTTCAAATTAAACCTCTCATTAATCTACCAAATGTTCCCAATATCTCATCGCGAGCGAAATCCGCAAATAAAACACGATAGGCACAACAAGCTCTCCACGCGCGGAACAAATCTCACAAATCATAAATACACATGACGAAGTGATTACAAGAACGGCAATCTCATCTCTCGCCGCGCCGATGCGATGCAGGTTAGCCGGGGCAATCCTTCCAACGTCCATTTACGTCGCTATTTGCACAGCCAAGATAAATACGAGCGTAAAAAAGAAAAGTGTTTGCTTCCCGCATCTTTCCAACCTGCACCCTAGATACACATGTATTTTCGTATGTATACGACGTATGTGTATACATATGTACGTACGTATTTACGCATCGCGCTTTAAACGTGAGCTTCGTATATATCTAGAAGAACCAAGAAAAAAGACGTGTGTAAGCAGGCTTGGCGTATATGAGAAAGGCTGGCACATCCGCGTGTGTAAGATGGCAAAAACGGAATTTTCGCTGCTGCTAAGGCATGGACATGCCTAATCGGCAAAAAGCATTCGGACAAGGATCCGAGCTTTATCGGCGCTAATCCCGAAGAACGTGTTAATCATTTTTATTATTCGAGGATTGCCGCAGAGTTTAGGTGGGTTTCGGGAAACGGACGACATCTAGTTTGCTTTTGCTGATGTGTTGTTGTTCTCGACTTGTTTCAGCGTTTCGGCTGAGATTGAGGTAGGAAAAGAAAGCATACATTTATTTTGTCGTCCTGATTTGCTACTTTTTTGTAAATTTTTGTACGTATTTTTAACGTCACATATATTACACGCATATTTTCTGTACTTATTGGAATTTCTTAACCGCTGAATGATAACAGCTATTGTTAGCGAATCTGTATATTTCTTAGGCAAATTAATAATGTTCTTAATTACCAGAGACGATTACTAGATCCAGCTTTTACAAGGTGTATACATAAGCATTTCTCCGGTTTAACTAAGAGATGGCGCCAGCGAAAAGTACGCAGCGTATTACACGCATCATTTCGTTCGTCTGTTATTTAAACTATAAGCAGACACAAGTTGAATCCGTCAAAAACTAGCGTCTTTACTTTATCGTTCAGGTTATCATGTCGAGTTTTGTGCCTGAAAAAGAACTTTTGAAGTACGCATTTGTTTTTTATTTAATCAAAAGCAAATGACTATTGAAAGTCACCGTTTCTTCAATAAATATATATTTTCGAACACACTTAATCAATTAGAACATGTGAGACATTTAAAAGTGGTAATTTCAATGTAAAAAACAATGAGCGCTTTAGTAGACCACAAAAATGCGAAGACGAGCAATTGCAGAGGTTATTGGATGATAACCCAACTCAAGCATAAGGGCAATTACTGGTAATGGGGAATATCAATAAGTTTGGTAAATGGGTCCCACACGATCTGAGTGAACGTCAAGTACTGCTTCGACGCCACGAAAGGAAATAATTTTTGTACCGAATTGTGACGGGTGATGAAAGAGGGGTTTATTTTGAAAACCCGAAGCGGTTTTCGCGTGGCGGAGCCGGTCCTGCAACACCATGGCCTAATCGCTGGGACAAGAAAGCAATACTCTGCGTCTGGTGGGACCAGAACGGCATTGTGAACTCTTGAAGTCCAGCAAAGCCGTTAATGCACAACGCTATCGCTAACAAATGTTTAATTTAAACAACACATTAATCGAAAGTCGACCGAAATGGGCCTGAAGATATGACAAAGTGATTCTGTTACACGACAATGTGTTGTCTCATACAGCAAAACCAATGAAAGACGCCTTGAAATCCTGCCGTAATCCCCAGACCTGGTGTCATCTGACTATCACCTCTTCGCATCAATGGGTCACGCGCTCGCAGAGCAGCACTTCAGCGATTTCGAGAAAGTTGAAAAATGTCTCGACGAATGGTTTGCCGCTAAAGGCAAGTAGTTTTTCTAGCATGGTATCTGTAGATTACCTGAAAGATGGGCGAAATGTGTTGAAACCAATGGCCAGTACTTTGAAAAAAAAATAATTTCCCTTGAAAATTATGTGTTTCTTCTTAGCAAAAAAGAAAACGGAAATAAACTTATGCCTACACCTCGCACAAATGCAAATAACAAGCGTATTAGAGATGATTCTCCTCTAGTAATAGAGCCAAGAATTTTTTTCTACTGACTAAGATCCGACTTGTTTTTAATTAATATAAATACGCTAATGCCAAATATGCAACCCGTCACTTTTTTTTTATTTCTTGTTTGGCGATATCAAAATTCATGAAAATCGTTAACTAGGCGCAGCAAATTCTTAATTGTTCAAATAATTGTAAGAATATTGTAAGTGAACCTTTTACTCGACAGAGAAAAAGTAATTTTTTCACCTCTTCACGTCAGACTGGATCTTAATATGTTAAAGCTCTAGATTTGCAAGGAGATTGTGTCGAGTACGTATGTCAAATGTTTCCACGACTAGGTTATAAAAATATTAAAGCTGGTGTATTTGATGGACGTCAAATTAGAACTTTAACAACAAAATTTCATCAGCTCTATGAATGAAATTTAGAAAAAAAAAGGCTGCACTTCATTTACTGTGATAGCGAAGAATTTTCTTGAAAACAACGTAGCCTCCAATTACAAAGATCGTCTTCTTTGCCGGAGGAGCAGCAGCAGTGTGAGATTCTCCAACGTTCTAACGTGGAATACCCGCTAAATAGAACCATCCGGAGGCTGAGCTTTATCCCTCCGGAACTGTTTAGGGTATTACTTCAGAGCGAAGGCTACAGGTCTTATTCCATAAGCAATTTGTTTTGCGTGTTAGCTCTGTGTTTCCACTGCGTTCCAATTTCCTTCATTTTCGAGCATACTTGCTAGGATGGTAGTTGGTGTTACATGCCCTATAATTCTTTCTACTTGCTGTCTCTCGGAGACCCACGTTAGACATTCGAAGAAGATATGTTCTACCGTGTTAATCCTATTACAATAGTTGCATTCGTCTGTTTCACTTATACTAAACCTGCGAAGGTATGCTTGGTAGGAACAATGTCCTGTCAGGAACTACGTGACAAAGCAGCTCACTTGACCATGCTTTCTATCTACCCAGGGCATTAGGTATTAGCATTTTGGTCTATGCAGCACGCCCAGTATCGCTAGAGGAAACTGCACCAAGATCAAAAAATTTAGATGCGTTAGTAGAACATATTGTTACGGAAGATAAATGGATGGATTGGATATGAGTACAACTCCAATCTTAACCATGGTTAATAAAACAACAGTAATGGTCGATTTTCTTAAGAAAATACTCGACTTCGACGGTGAACCGACCAACGACAAGCCATGGTTGACAGATTTATGAGGATCATTGATGGGAAAGGCGACAAGCATAGAAAAATACCGATAATAGTTTTACTATTATTGTTATATATTTATTAAATATACTGTCAAAACCGTCGAAAGTAAGAGAGACGATAGAGACGAATTAATGATCATTAACCTAGTGAAATCAATCCATCAAGAATTTTATCGCCTAGGTTGTAACATGAGCATAAAGTTTCATTTCCTTCATAGTCGTCTTGATAGGTTCTAGAAAATTTAGATGCTGTTAACGATGAACAGGGCGAGAGATTTCATCAAGATTGAAAAACCATGGATTCTCGGTACCAAGCAAGATGGGTACCTCATAGGATGACCGACTACTGTGAGTGTTCAAAGGGACTACCAAACAAAAATACACAGCAGAAAGTGCAGAAAACGAAAATTTATTCTCTGCTGCTTGTTGTTTATGTTTTCACAAATATTCTTGTAATAAATAAGATTCTCTCTGTATATATACTAATTTTTAATAGAAATTATTTATCAACAACTTTCCCTATGGTGTTTTTATTGATCACGGGCATCATACTCTAGATGTCCAATATAATTTTTACTACTCAATGTTATTCAAGCAAACAAATATTTATACTATCAGCCAATCTGATCAAATCGTTTGCAATCCAGGTAAAACTGGGCATGCGCAACATTTACCGACTGTTAGTACAGGAATCGTATGCAAACCACCATGAAATTTTTTTCTTGAACAAACCTGCTGTTAGCGTTACCAGACTTACTACATCATGAAATGGTCAAGATGTTACTCTGGAACAGTAACTGTTAAATGCACTAGTTCAGGGTTTTGATTTTTCATCCGGCATTGTCGAAATTTCTTTAAGACTGTCTATCTTTTTGAAAAATATTTGAAAATAGTGCTAAGACAGAATCTCTACCTTCATTTAAATTAAAGGAAAGAATATTTGTAAAACTTTTAGTAAAGAGTAAATGATTCCTTGCACAATGAGAAAAAAATATCTAAAGGGGAAAAATGGGCATTTTCATTAGACACCCCCATCTAGTCATCGCCATGCCAGCGAGGGATAACGGCAATAAACGACGTAACGTGAAAATGCTCGCCATCAATTACATGCACTACTCACAAAGAAGGGAAGTACGGGGAGATGAGGAACACACAGCCTTCTGGCCAAAAACGAAGTCCAGAATACCCAGAGCAAATTCGACAAGACGTAGTATCCTACACTATCCTCTCGTTCCATCTACGATTTTCATCCTGCAACGCTATCCTTGTCTAAATACGATAAACCGGCAAGACGGCATGCCGTAAATTACTCCGATTACGCCGAAACCAACACCGCCCAGCGTTGTCCATCAGATTTCAATCGGAATGACGGCCAACGCCAATGCCAACGCCAGCGCCACCTAACGACCGTGGCGGAACTAAGCGCGCAATGAGAGGACTCAAGAGGGAATGGCGAGGAAAAAGAAGCTCTCCTTACGTAACTATGGAGATAGTGCGTGTCGAGTAAAAGAAAAGGACCGCTGCGATGTACTGAACGTTTATAGCAAGTAGAAAGTTGAGATCGACGGACTTGAAGGAAGTTGGAAACCTCGCACGCCGCTCGAGCGAGCGCTTGACTGCGATCGGGCTTCTTCTTCAGAAAGTAAGTTGATATCGGTAAAACGCAGTAGTTAAATTAAGATTAAGTTTCCGGTTCGGCACGGCTTGGCCGTGATGTGATGATGATGTAGGTAACAGGGTAAGTGGAGGAGGCGAAACTTGTGAAAGATGATGTGAATTGGACCTCGGGGAGATGAGCTGGTGTACTGGATAAGTTTCTTCGTTAAGCGCGTTATATTTTCTTTATATTTGTTATCTGTTAAAGTACAGTGCCTGTCCAATTTATTAGGGCCACTTGCTAAAACAGCGATTTTGTTAAAATATATAATGAAAAACGTATTGTACAAGCATAAGTTTATCCAGAACTGTTTATAAACATCGTCACAACTATATAACTAATATTTCGTAATGCCCCCTTTGGCTTTTATAATTGCTCTTATTCTTTTTGGCATATTGTCTATGCAAACGTTAATGGTATGTGTAATTGTAGCGTCATTATGCCACACATCCTCAATATTTTTTACTAGTTGCCCTTCTCTAGTGTTTCTTCTCGAATACATGAGTGATTTTAGAACCTCAATTGCATTGCGGTCGGGAGAATATCCCGGCCAAGGTAACACTGGCAGAGCGTGTGTTTCCAAAAAGCTTTGGATGGATTTGGCCATCTGGCTTACTGCCTTATCGTACATCGAAATCATGGATATGTGGTACCAAGACATGCCCCAATACAATATTGGTGTTGATTCATTATTCAACATACTCTACTTACCTAGCAAGTTTCATTAAGATCTGAATTTGTCACCCGAGAACCTTTCCTTGTCAGTACATAGTCTTTTATAATTCAGAACCTGGCGACGCGTACTATCATTGGAGACTCTCACGTTGGCAACGCCTCTACAATTGCTAGTTTGTATCCAAAGGAACTATGTTTTGGCACAATGCACAAATTGGGGATCAGTCTTCTTGTGCTTTCATTTCTGTCTAGCTCCTGCATTCATGCGGGTCAATGACCACACAATTCGTATTTGCGATTACTTCTGCAAGTTGGTTATAGAATTGAATAGAATTTATTGGCAATAGTAAAAGTAGCAGACAAGATAAGTTACAATAACTAATTACAGTTATATGCGAAAAAGGCTGAATCGCCTATGTCCATATATTCTACCTTTAGCCAAATATAAAAGAACCAACAGAAGATAAATTTAAAACTAAAAAACAATGCTAATACAATGGTAACTAATATGCTTGCTTGTACAGGGTGGCGCAGGGGAACGGGAAATTTTGAAATAACGTCATTTCCACGAATAAATTCATAAAACTAGTAATTTATTGACGAAAGTGCATGTATGCAGCATGCCATTTTTTATTTTTACAATCAAAATGTCCAAAAGTGTATCTTTACTTTTTAAAGATGACATCGGAAAGATGTCCTCCCATTCAGCGTTCGCACTCTAACAGCCTGTGATGAAAACTCTGGAATGCGCGGTGTAGCAAATTTTGGGGAATGGCAGTGATTTCTTGTTGAATGTTCTCCTTCAGTTCATGGATTGTTGCAGGTCGTGTACGGTACACCTTGCCTTTAAGATACCCCCACAGGAAGAAATCGCACACTCTAATATCAGGGGATCTTGCAGGCCATTCAACGTCACCGTTACGTCAAATAATGCGTCTTCCAAACAATTGACGAACTGCTGCCATCGAATGTCGAGCAGTGTGTGACGTGGCTCCGTCCTGCTGAAACCACATGTTTTCCATGTTAAGATTAAGCTCGTACAGTCTCGGTGTAAAGAATGTTTGAAGTATTTCAACATATCGAGCGGATATTACTGTCGCTGCACTACCATCCTCACGTGCAAAAAAATAAGGGCCGATAACACTATGACTTGATACAGCACACCATATTGTGACCTTGTCGCTATGTAGTGGTCGCCGATGTCACTCACAAGGATTATCCTGGGCCCAATAACGAAAATTCTGTTTATTTACGAAACCGTTCAGGTGGAAATGGGCTTCGTCTGATATCCATATGTTACCAACGAAATTCGTGTCCTCGTTAATTTTAGCCAATATCTGCCTACTAAACTCCATACGTGACGTTGGGTCTCGTTCATGTAATTGTTGCATAATCTGCAACTTATAGGGATGGAAATGTAATTCGTGCAGTATTCTTTGTAAGCTTCGTCGCTTAATCCCTAGCGTAGATGCATGCTGTCGAACGGAGCGGCGAGGACTTCTCTCGATTGCAGCTCTAACAGCCTCAATGTTCTCTGGGGTACGTACCGTTCGAATGCCAGCTGGAGCTTTCTTTTTCAAGACAGATCCTGTTTCTTGAAAATTACGCATCCACGTTGTAATCGCATGCGCAGATGGGACACGTCCATGACGTCCAAGCTGGTAATGCTGTCGAAATATTCTCTGCGCGGTAGTCGTACTATCACGATTTTTATAAAACGCTCTCACAGCCACTGCACGTTCCGCACCAGTCCAACGATCCATAATTACTAAATGGCAATGCGTTCACAACAATTGTACGACGTTACGAACAACTGCCGGCTCTACAGTGCTGACAACTGTAACGTTCAAAATTTCCCGTTCCCCTGCGCCACCATGTATAAGTGCGGTACGAAGAGGTATACAAAAGTATTGATGATTTCTTAATTGGCGTATCTACTGGAAATACGGAAGAAGATTGTTGTATTCCTCTAACACATTCGAAGTTTTTTAAGAAAAGGCAGTTTCTGACAGCAGGGCAGCTCTTATCGAAAGTGCTGACTAAGATCCTTGTCCTTATATATTATACACTTACTTAAGAGTTACAGCAATATACTGTAGCTGAAACTACGTTTGTACACCTCGCATCTGTGCTTGGGGAGTAAACAAAAAGTAACCATGACGAACGCCCCGCGAATGTGTCTGATATCTGAATCTTACTTTATTGTACAAGTACAATGAAGATTTACGTTTAATGGAGTTAACAAAAAATATTGCACTGTAAAGCAACCGCACGCAATACATATTTAGAATATTTAAAACTTTGATTTCCTGCAAACTTAGACATTCTGAAGTCGCTGTATTCTCTAACAGTCCTGACTTGCAATGCGGTGAGTGTATACGGCATCTGCTTAATTAGAGTTAGATAAAACAATAGTCTTACAAAGCATGGATCTTGTTGCCCTATCGAAGAACCTTCTTTGTATAAAAGTTGATTTTAATGCTCTACTGGTGTTCCTAATCGTATGTGAGGTATTCCGATGGAAGTGGAAAAAAGAATCGATATACACACCTAAGCTCTTCACCCACTCTAAGGGAGCAATCTCTCAAGCTCCGATATAAGTGTCAAGATTGGGCAAGACTCTAAGTCTGGGATTTCTTGGATCAAAAGCAATAACTTGATAAGTGATTTCTTTAAATTCGAATCTCTGGGCGGAAACCTTCTGATTTGTGATGTTTGCGATATGTACAGGCGATGCAAAGTGTCGGTTCAATACATTTACATTTCTCAATTAATCAGGAGTATGATTGTTGTTGCTTTTGCCAAGTCCAAGCTTTTCCAGATCTTTCCAAATTTCTGCAGGTGAAGAATAATTTAAAGTGAAACGGTAATTTAAATAGGGTTTTTACGTCTGATAGGCCTATTGACCTTATTTTGAAGGGACTTACAGTATTCAAGATGGGTCTGGTCGTTGGACCTTCGATAGCGTTGAAGAGCTTGGTTACTAGTCTTAATCATAAGACGAATATTGTAGGTTAACCGAGATGCATGTGGTTTAGTAACAGTAATTCTCTCAACAGGTGTGTGTTTATCAAAAACTCGGACAAGGTTACAGTTAAAGAAGGATACCTTCAAGTCAACCGTAGGCAAATCGAAAATAAAATACCAAGGCACTCTATACAGGTCTTTTATAAATGGTCTAAATAATCGCCTAAAAAAAGTTCTCTTAAATGATTTTTGAATTTTTAGATTTATATCGCAAGACATACCCATGTGATCAGCAAATGGAACATCAAATGTACCCGCCCTATAGGAAATAAGAGAATTTGTTATATTTAATAAGTTCAAGTTAGAATCACCCACACACACAGTAATACCCGACATTACTCCGTATTCTGATAAACTATTTTCAAACTCTCAGTTATAGCGTTAATCCTTTATTTACTTTACTAGTAGAAGAAAAATTTATAAAATAAATCGAAAATCAGGTTCATATACCTAAAAAAAAAAACGGTGTTGTTATTTATCTAATTTTATGTAAAAAAGTGAAAATTGTTTTCAAATTGGATTAAAGCAGGGGTGCATATTAAGCCCACCGTTATTCTCTTTATTTATAGAAGATGCTATTACAAAAGGTAAACAAAAAGGAAAAATATGAAGGCAGGAACCTGGAAAATGGGTGTAATTAACGTAGGAACTAATGTTTGCAAATGATATGGTATTGATAGCAGAGCAGAAAAAACATTACAGCAAAACTTGAAGATATACTAAGAAAAACTAACAAAGATAAACATTGAGATACACACGATGAAAACAAACACAACAGTAATAACGGTAGAAGAAAAGAAAAACGTAACATCAAAATCGAAGGAACAGCCTTGGAACAAGTTAAAAGTTATAATTACATACTTAGCAACAACCATTGAAAACAACGGAAGAATAGAGAAAGAAATAAATGAGAAAATAGGGAATTGTAAGCCTTCAAAAATATATAATACATTAAGAAATACATTTTTAGATAAGAAAGAAATACTAAAACAAATACAAACGGAAGTGTATAAAAGAGTGGTCAGACTAAGACTAACATATAGCAGCGAGCCATGGACAATAGAACTAAAAGCAAAGTAACGGCCGTGGAAATGGGATTCCTAAAAAGACTAGAAGGAGTAAAAAGGAGAGACAAAATCAGAAACACGTCAATCACTAATAGTCTAAATATCAAGTCAATAGAAATAATCATAAAGGAGGTACAACTGGGATGGCTTGGACATATACACAGAATGGAAGAAGATCGAATAACAAAAATGATTTTTGTAGCTAAAACAGAGGGCAAAAATAGAACTTGGAGAGGACAAATGTATGGAACATTAGAAAAGGAAGTATGGGATGGATTGAAGCCAAACAACTGGCTCAGAACAGGAAACTGTGGAAGACAGAAATAAGAGAATGATAGTCCGACACCGCAAGGCACAAAGGACGTAGGATTAAAGAAAAGGTAAAAATGTTTACGTTTTACTTTCATTTTGCTCTTACTTATTCCTCGCTGATAATAAAGCTTTGGCAATTTTTCAAAACTATTAATTACACCGCTAAACGGCTTCTATTATCCTAAATTAAACTCCATCAAACAGCCCCTCAAGATAAATGGAATACATCTACATTCGGGAATGCATATCTCTATAGCCGTGCATAGGAAGAGGTCCGCTTTTACGGCTTTATGGTTCGTAATATACACATTAAAACGATATCTATACACGCGAAGCAGCGTCTCCCCTACTACCGACCACCAAACCGTCAAACAGGACAATCACTTCTATTGCGTTTGCTTTATGGCCCAGGCCGCACACCCTTCCTGTGACGTTCAGATTTAATAAACGACTCCGGTCGATAACAACGAAAGGGAATAATTAAATCGAAAACCAACTCTTCCTACCGTTCTCTTCCTCGCGCATTAATTGTAGCTCCCTCTCTTCCCTCAACCGCGTTCGAATCTACACGTAGGTTTATATCTATGTGTATATAACGAATATAAATGAAGTCGAATATAACGTTGATGGAAGCGCTGACTCGGTGGCCGGGGCCAGGTTCGACGAGAACAAGCAACAAACGATTCTCTAATGCGAGGAGTTCGGAACGGCCGTCGGAAAAGAGTTGGAGGTAGCATCGGGCGCTGGTATTGATGGCCGGTGATTAGTGAGAATGTAGAGGGAAGATGCGGAGCTTCCGGCGGTCCGGTTAACTGTTCTTTGGGAGTCTGGGGTGGAAACTATTAACGGTAGATTTAAGAGGACGATAAACTTAGAGGATCTACTGTTGGAGGAAATGTAAAATTCGACAAATACACAAACGATAACAACAGAAGTGGTATTAGAAACCGCCTTCCAACATGGGACGTTGAAAACTATTTGCTCCATGTTGTTGATCTATCAAGACGATTAAATCAGGGAATTTAAGCCAACAAGGAACGGTTCCGGAGTGTCAAATTCAGATTTTAATGAAACTTGATAAGTACAGTATGTCGAGACTTGAAAATATTTCTTTTTATTTGTGCTGAAATTCACTCTGGGAGGGAGGGTGAGGAGAGGTGGAACACTCCTTCGAAAAAATTTAGATGCAAATCTTGTACCTTATCGAAAGATCAGGACACATGAATATCGTATATACAGGGTGTTGCATTTAAAAGCCACCCTCTTATGCTAGAGCTGATCATAGTAATATGCAAAAGAAATTAACGCAAGTTGTTAATCTCTAATATCCTTCTTATATGCCTTCTATTAAGAAAACTATCATTAACTAATAAAATTGCATGAGTTATTACGCCCTAATATTCATAATTGATACAAATGTAAACACGGAATTACACGTGATAACAAATCATTAGCACAAATAATAATGAATAAAGTATTTATTTTAATGCGTTTTTAAATTATACATTTATGATTTAGAAGAAAGAAAAAAGAAGACATTTTTTTCTTTTCTTTTTTCTTTTTTTTCTTTTTCTTTTTGTTCCTTTTCCTCTTATACTTATTCATTTCTATATACCTCATCATGACACGGTCCAATTCCGGAAGTAGTGTGCTTATTACTGACTCTGGCAGTGGAAGCCTACGTATTCATTTAAGAAAACAAAAGCTCTATTGACGAAGGCATTGATAACGATATCTCTAACCGTGCAGTAGAGTGCCACTTATGAAAATCATGCTGTTTCTCTGTGAAAATGTAGTATTATTTTAAATCACTAGCCAAAAATTTTATCTTAAGACAGTTTTGAAAAGAAGCAGTTTGTTTCAAATAAAAATTTCAGATTTATTTTCACCGAAAGAAATACAGTGGAACTCCTCTAACTCGAACCACCTAAAAAAAAAATTGAGTTACAGAAAATTCACAATTTACTTTTCATTATATGTATATATTTATAAAGCATAATATGTAATAACAATATTATATAAAATAAATAAAAAAATGATTTAAAAACAAACTGAAAATACAAACTACATGCATTAGGATATATATATGTATATGTATGAAATTAAACAAAAATTGTCCTATATACATAGGTATAAATGTGTACTTGTACATGGGAACATAAAACAATTGCACAATTAAATTGTTTTTTTAAAGAAATCCGTTATCAACTGTTGCCGAACATTGGCCGCTCGGATGTGTTCATACAATTTTTGAATTTTATTAATGAACATATATGTCTTATCGGATGTTTGTTCATGAGACATAAAATAATTCTTTAGTGTCTCGAATGCTTGTAAAACTTGTTTGTGTGATGGTTGCCCCACAATTTCTTCATCGCTTTCTTCGGAGGTTTCTTCATCTGTAATGCTTGATACACTCCTTAGAATGTCTTCGTCTGTCGGATGGTCAGTAGTTAAGAGGTTACTATCAATTTCAAGATAAGTGTCAAGAGATACATTCTCGACATTTAGCAACTCAACATAGTTTTCAAAATCTTGCCTTACTTCAACAGGAAATTCTTCTGAATTTTGCAGTCGTTAGTTGAGCAAGGGGAATTTCGACTTCGTCCTCGTCTTCGTTACCAAAACCAGCCTTCTTAAAACAGTTTTGAATGGTTTTTTGTTTAACATCCACATACCATGTCATGGCAACCTCTCTCACACAGTCGGGAAGTGATATGCTAGGAGAACCGTTATTCTCTAATGCATATAGAGTTTTTTTAAGGATTCTTCCTTTGTAATGATCTTTGAAACTTTTAATGATGCCTTGATCTAAAGGTTGTAGTTTGGAAGTTCCGTTTGGTGGCAAATATTGCAATTTGATGGCCTTCAGCTTCTGTTGTATTGCAGGATGAGCAGGGCAGTTGTCTATAAACATTCTTATTTTTCGATTCTCGTGTGAAAATTGCTTGTCCAATTTAACCAACCATTTTTCAAAAATTTCAGAGGTCTCTTTACGTAGTTCTCGTAATCTACAGGAAGCCATTTTACCCCTTTAAAACATCGTGGCTTTGCACTTCTGCCAATTATGAGAGGTTTTAGTTTTTCAGTGCCACTCATATTTGTTGCTAGAAGGCATGTGACCCGATCTTTACTAAGTTTTCCACCATAGCATTTGTCGTCTCTAATGGCTAAAGTTTTCTTAGGTAGACATTTGAAAAATAACCCTGTCTCGTCAGCATTGAAAGTATCATCTTCGCTATACCGCCCCAAAATCCCCAGCAATACATATCGAATCCAATCACGAACCTGACGATCATCCATTGTGGCACTTTCACCACAGACATTCTTATGCGATATGTCATGTCTAAATTTAAAAAATAAAATATAAATTTCATATGTGTATACGTATGTCTAATACAATAACGTAAATTTTACCTTTTTAAATTTATGAAGCCAACCAGTGCTGGCCTTAAAATTTGTTGTTCCTAAATGTTGACTGTATTCCAGTGCTTTCTCCTGTAGAAGTGGCCTCGACACCGGAATGTTTTTTTCTCTAGTAGGCACAAACCACTTAAACACCGCACTGTTTACATTTTTGTTTGAAACTCGGTTTCGCTTGAAATTGGCGGGTTTTGTAAGTTTACTCGCGAAACTTGGAATATGTTCCTTGTTTTTAATTATAGTTGACAATGTACTCGCTGGTATGTCATATTCCGCAGCTATTACCTTCTTTTTTATTCCATTGTCCACCTTTTTAATATTTCTAATTTCTGTTGTACTGTTAAACTTTTAAGTCTTTGTTGCTGAGGCATGTTGATGACAAACACTAACGAATACGACTGAATATATAGCGCAACACGCAGATGAATAAGAATGATAAAACCCGTTGTCACTGGTACTTCCCCGAATTCCTTCGATAAATATTACGTTATATCCGCTAACAAATGGCGTATCACGTACCTTTAGTGAAAATTTCGAGTTACAGAGATTCTACGTCTTAAATTTGGTTAAATTTTTTTCGAGTTAGGGATAAATTCGAGTTAAGGACAGTCATATGCATATAAATTTAATAGATAACGCACGGGATAATAAAATATTCGAGTTAGAGAAATTTTCGAGTTATGGGAGTTCGAGTTGGGGGAGTTCCACTGTATATGTTTTCGATATACCTATATGTCCAATACGATAAAGACACGTTAAATTTAATTGTGATTTTATCATCCATCGAATAGATGTAAATTCTTTCATTAAAGGTACCCATTGGTTTATCTAGAATTATTTATTAATTAGGATAGTAAACAGCTCGTTCACGAAAGCAATTTCCTTAATTCTATCCGACTCACAGACGTAATATCATCCACCCGTGTAGTCACGAGTATTATCGCACAAAAAAACATAAATTTATTAAGGTCCGAAAAATATGCGAAGTACGGTAGGGCATGCAGGGCAAAAAAGTCTCGAACGACACGCATTCTCCCCAAAATACTTTCGTCCGCTCTCGTTCAACTCGACGTCCTTCTAATGCAATTTAAAACCCGATATGCATACTAACGTTCTCGGCAACGTTTTCACATTTTCCTTGCTCCTTAGCCAGCTATACAGATACGCAATTTATTTACGGCTGACCGTATGATTTTACTTAATATTATTATACTATAGATTGTCACTCAAGCTTCTCTTAAAAAAAAATTTATATTAGATTCCATAAGATTCCTCAGTAGTGCTTTTAAGACATTTTGAAATGAATTTAAAATTTGAGGCATTATATCTTTTGGATTGAATAATTTATTTCGTCTCTGTCTTTTTCAAAAAAGTTAAAAAAATGATTTGTGTTCCTTGCTTTAACCAGACGAAAAAAGACTACATCGATGGCTGATTTAAATCTTTAATTTAATGAGTTAGCGTTCATATCACAATTAATATTAACACGGAACGTACTATATCATTAAGTTACCTTCGTAACACTTAGATCTTCATTTTCACACATATATATATTTCATATACCATTCATTCCGTTCGCAAAAGTATAAAGATTTTACGAAACATTTCTTTCAGAGATTTTCTCTGCTTTCATAAGGATTGTCCACCGCTCAAATACGATTTCAAATCGTACTACGGAAGCATTAGTCTCGAAAACTAAGGAAAACATCAACGCACCTCAAATTTCAACCGACCGACGGAATTTCCAAAGTCGACGCCCTTCTCTCGCGTAGAGCAGCATCGGGCCGTTAATTTAAAGTAATTAGTCACCGGGACCTAGTAAGGGGTTGCGGAAAACCAGCCCCAAAACGGTGGCAGCCAGGCTCGACCGAGAAGGGAAAATCCGGAAAGCCTAGCTTCTACAGTCTTGGCAAAATGTTCTCGATGTATTTACATGAAGCTTGTAATACGTAGAAGCATGCTTTTCGACAGTGCTAATACTTTTCATATGTTTCTATTAATATAATCAGAGTTAATGTTATTGCAATCCCATCGCATCCACTAAAAATATAAATCGGATTTTTTTTCTGTTAATGACGGAATATACATATTTTCAAAATATTTTCAAAAGTTGACGAAGGTTGTTAAATTGATGCTTCCCTTTTCATTGCCTGTTGTTAGGGAAAGATCATAAATATGGCGGACGTTGCCACCGCTGGTGATCGAGGTGGCTTTTAAGGAGGTATTGGTGGTTCTAGGAAAGGTCGTGGCAGAGGACGGAGCTGTGGCAAAAATGATCAAAGGTATGGATGCCTGTCACAAAGTTAGGTTGTTTAGTCCGCGATGGGAAAATCCGTGTTCTTCTTATTTCCTTTGCCTATTAGAAAATGCGAAATTATTGATTTCTTTATTGGACTAGATCTAACAGACGAAGCCTCAAAAATTGTGCTACTACAAAAGCAAACAAGTACTGAATGCATGTTTAAGGCTTTTGTTGGAGACTGTAAGCGACATATAAGATTAGGTGTCAAGTCTAGTAGAGAAATTGCTACTGCTACGAGGGTTGCTATTGTATATGTATCTAAAATTGGCAACAATGGTGTTGCTAGGAGCCATCTGACATATACATCGTAAAGTTTGACATTATTTGACTACTCAGGACGTTGTGTCATTCGGATGCTATTTGTGACTTGAAAATTTCTCAGTTCAAAAATGGATTCCTGCTATGATTCACTACGACTTTCTATGTGGATTATCTCAACAACAGTGCATCGATCATCTCACTTCAGCTTTTGGCAATGAGGCACCATATAAAACCCCTATATATACCAGTTTAGTGAAGTCAATCGTGGTCGTTGTTCACTCCGAGACGAATTTAAAGAAGGTCATCCAAAATCGATTGTTGTGGTAGAAAACATCGATGCTGTGCACGAAGTGATAAAGCAAGATCGTCATGTAATATAACGGGAGATTGAGGTATTTTTGGCCGTTAGCGTGACAAGCATGCATATAGCTTTTACGAATATTAATCCGTGAAAAGAATTGTGCGCATTGGATTCTGCATAACTTGACAATCGCTCAAAAAATACTCCTGCCGATTGGTGCTCAAAGAATACAGTTGTGGTTCGTCAAAAGGCATGTATAACATTTACACACGTTACGAATCTTGGATCTACGCGTATGAGCTCGAAAGTAAACAGCAATCGATTGTATGGGTTTTCCAAGGAAAGTCAAACCCAACAAAGGTTGTTCGCGCCAGAAGCATATCGAAGCAAATGATCACCTATTCTTTGGCATAAACGGGTATGTGGCTAGAGTGCCACTAAAGAATCATAGAAGGGTCAATTCTGAATGGTACGCAACCACTTCTTTGCCAGAAGTCTTTGAAGAAACAAGGGAAACAACCAGAGACCTAGGACCTAGGATCATTCTTCACCCTAACAATTCGAGTTCCTGTACATCAACCCAGACAACTTAGGATGTGACGAGTTATCCGCTATTACGGTCCTGATTTGGCACCCAATGATTTCTTTTTATTTCCGTCCGTGGAGAATAAACTAAGTGGTCAACGATTTTCTACGCTAGAAGAAACAGTTGATCCGTTCAAAATGCATGTTTTAAAGATACCTCAATCGGAATGGAGAAAGTGCTATGAAAATTAGTTCAAACGTATGCAAATGTGTGTCGATCATCGGGAAGCACATTTTGAAAAACAATAAGCCCATTTTCAATGACAAATATTTATTTTTATTTATTATTCCGGATACATTGATAGCAACCCTCGTATGCCAAGGACAATTATCTTAACTAAACTGTCAGTACTGCCAGTTTGTAGAGTTTACTGGTGTAATAAAATTGGTAAACCTTAGACAGCACCTTAGAAGGTAACTGGTAATTGTACTTCGATCACTGTGTGTCTAATTCACGCTCCACGGGGTACTGGGATTGTGTGAGTTCCTGCTATATTTCAACAAGAGGCTCAACTGGTACACTTTGCAATTTTCCAAAAGCGATATATGTTACCATTGTTAAGACTTTTGTTTGTCGCTCAAGACACTGACAGACCTATACTTAGGAACATTTGATATCTCTCAACTCTTGAAACCAGACGCAATTCTACAGATTTCCTATTGGGGAAACAACGATAGTGAGCGGTTTGCAAAATATTGAAGAGCAATCACGCACAGAGAAATCAAAATGGCAATCGTGGCCGAATTTAAGTATTTTAAGTAGTCATTTTTTTTTAAATTGACGTTTCCTACCACCTGACAACCAATAGGTCATCAATTATGAACCACAACTCGTCAAAGGCAGGCCGTCCAATAAGCCCAATACACGCAACCGAAGCTGTATGAGCCTCCTTCCGCTTAGGTTCTGCTATGCCTACCTTCGTTTCACCGCACACGGAATATCTACCCCCATATCGGCCGTAGACGTGCAATACCAACCAACAGCGGAGTATGTATAAGTAATAAATTGTCGCTTGGTAGAATGTCCGAGTTTAAGGACTGTTCTCTCGCAAGAGAAGCGGCGGTGCGGGGCGCGCGGGGAAAGCGCGGCGGCGACGCGGGAGGAAGTCGAAAGAGAACGCACGCGAGAGAATTTTGGGGGAAAGAGCTGGCCGGTCGCCCAGTCCGCCCGACCCCTAACGAGTTCGAGGGAGGCCGCTGGTATGGGAGACCTTGTACAACACGTGCGCTTCAGGGTGGACGTCTCCGTATATACGGCAGGACTAGATTAACTATACCAGGACCGTATACGCGCGAAATTTACGATCGGAGAGAGCGAATTTGCATATTGCGCGGAGGATATGGTGAAGAATAGATTTTCTTCTGTACGAGTTGAATCGGAGAGACATGAAATTGGGTTCTAAGCAAGAAAGCAAACAAAAAACCCTATCAGACAAACGTGCTACCGAAATGATATACCGAGGGTTTTTATGTTTAAGTAAATAGTGCTCTGTCAATTTTTAATATGGGGTGGATTTATTTTTACAAAATTAAAGAACAAGGCCTACTACGTGGCGCTGTTCAAAATTAAGGAGCAATCAATATTAAAACGAAAACAATTGAAAAGATTACAAACTTTTTAATATTTTTGAAGTTTTTGTATTTGCTTAATCTTTCCCCACCATCACCATGTGGTTCCAAATATTTCTAATATTTTGAAACAAACTCCCTCAACACTTCTGCATAAAATTCCACCCTATAGAATTTTAACTAGTTTTGCATTAGGACTTTGTATTCCTCACTTTTTTCAAAACATTTAGACCCAAATCAGTTTTCGATATGCTGAAAGAAATGGAAACTTCAGGTGTGTATGAAGATGCATTAGAGTGAAGGGAAGCAATTCATCATCCCGGCATTCCTCGTCCTTAGTTTTGAATGACACGGCACAGATCTATGACGTAATGATTATACCAGGTTCCATAAAGTCAATTATAAGCCCTTTTGATTCCTGAACACAGTTGTCATGTTGTCCTTTAAGACTGAATTTGTTTGAATTTCTTCGGTTTAGGTGCAGTGCCTTAATATTGAGGTGTACAAAATATACGTTTCATCGCAAAAATTAAAAACAAGAACGTATCATTGGCAATAACAATATACCTATATAGCTCCCTTGTAGGCTGGTGTGTCATCTCTCTGTTATTTATTCAGCTTGTTCCTATTAACATCTACTTTTCCGCATTATTTGAAACAGGCAAAATTATAGCGAGCTCACAAAAAAGCAATGCTACTTTAGCAACTTAATTAGCTACTATATATCTACTGCTGCCATTAATAACTTTGCCAAAGTATACGAAATGTTTTTAGGTACTCATAAATATCAACACTTTCGTGCAATTTTATCGGCTTTATTCGTAGAGGATCTACTGTCACTAACCTTATTACGATTACACAGTTTATAGCAGGACTAGTGGATGACAATATACAAGTTGATGAAATTAATAGAGACTTCGCGAAAGCCTTTGCCCAAGTAGACCACGGCTACTTCTACTGAAACTTTCACGAAGGGGCTTTTCATCCAGACTTCTGTCACTATTTCAAATGTATTTCCTGGGGAAAACAGTACGTTGCATACCTTGATCATATACCTGATAGATTTCCTACTTCCTCTGGAGTCACTCAAGGAAGTAACCTGTATTTTCTCCTTTTTCTGGAAATTATTTATTTAGGAACGATCTCTACTGTTAATTAGATTGCAACAAATTATTATTTGCTGATCATCTTAAACGTTGTCAGCATAGGTACCACTGCAAATTGCTATTTCATACAGTATAAACTAGAATCCTGGTGTGCCAATAATAATCTGAGGATGAACGATGAAAAATGTTAGTCCCAGCAAAGACGGGCACGTTTCAGTGCCGTGCGGAGAACCACGTAGAGTGGTGAAGCACGCCTTTTCAGTATTATTCGACTGCTCGTTGTGAGTGTTTGTCAATACACACATACTTAGACAATTTCGCGTTTAGGTACGTTTCGGAAGCGGCGTATTTTGAATAAACTGGAAAACGTAATAGAAAGTATGTCGGATTTAGAATATGAAGGCGATAGAACTACATACGTAAAGTACGATAACTATTTGACGTGTACCAGTAGACGGAAGTTTGAACGCCAACTAAAAGGTATAAAATACTGTTCTGCAATCCGTGCTAAACGATACAGCGAACAATTACTATTTGATGTAGGTGTTTGTCTTATTCTATCTAATGTATCGTTGACATTACTAGACCAACAACCATTTGTCTCCTTCTGGAGCAAATATTCGGATTATACATTACTAAGTCGGACATCGCTAAGAAACTTTGCGCCATCTGTTAGTGACTATGTTGAAAAAAACCTACAAAGGGATTTCACGAAGTGTGGTCCAAACTGCCTGAACCACCACAGTCAATTACTATGCCTTGAGGAACATTGTTAAAGGCTGCGTTTTATTACCGCGAATATTTTAATGATGTCAAAAAGGTACTAAGATATTGTCGTTCGTTTCTCGCTCTGGTCTACAACTGCCTGTTTTTCCTCTAGTCTTTGTTCCACATAAACTCATAGATGTTTTTCCAGTATTCTTGTGTATAGCTGTAGTTCTTGTAGCTTGTTTATGCTAAAGATATAGTTCTCGCTTTGGGTCTGCTCTCCTTTGTTGTAAATCGGGATTATCAGATTATTTTCCCATTCCCTTGGTTCTTTCTGTTCCTTCCATGTTGCTTTTAACATCTCCCATATCCATTTTCCTTCCTATCCTAACCATTTCTAGTAATACGCCGTTCTCTCCGCTTACTTTCCCTATTTTGATTTTTTTAAATAAATTATTACTTTATGTTGTATAGAGTTTACTACTATACTTGTAAAATAATAGCCTTCATTATAATTTCCATAGAGGTCATTTAATAACACTTTCCTCTGAACTAGCCAACCTTCACTGTCCTTTCCTCTTGGAACATTGTAACGCCTATGTAGCAGTGAATATTTTTTTATAAAACACTGTATTCCATTATTGACCGTTCAAAACTTAAAGTTAAATCTACTACAATACGTTTTCCTGGCATGATTTCCCTCATATATTAGTCAACAACTCCCTATTAAATAAACACAGAAGAGGTTTCTCAAATAATGAAAAAAATAAGTAACAAATACTGTTTACATTATTTTCTAAATTTGCATAAGTTTCAAAAGGTTATCTTACCGCCGTGAGCGGTGTAGTACCACATTTATAGTTACATTGTTGCAAAATAAAATTGGTATATATCAATACTAAACCACCGATCACATCAATGTACATAATGTCAAAAAGGTTGTAATATTTTGTTGTAACTACCATAACTTGTTTATCCAATTAGTTTATTCTTGATGCGGTTACCTTTTTATTTGTTTTCTAGTATTTCTTTATAGTGGGCAATTGTAGGCAACCAATGTAGTGTTAGAAAGCTAAGAAAAGATTGAAATTTCATTTGTATTTTTATCATTGCTATCAATGTGTGCAGATATAGATTATAACAAAAAATATCCAATATTTAGCTTATTTCGGTAAAAAAAGTCCAATTAAATCCTCCCACACTCTCTAATCATCTTCAAAAATTAGAATTACCTTTGTGTTGATTTCCACTCATCCAATGAACATATACATTACGAAAAGCTCCCATATCCCGCGACGCGACTTCAACATCCCTTAATCCAATCCTGCAGACGTTAGAGAAGACCGAAGTAGTAGAGCAGGAGAGCTGTGTGCTTGCTGTAGCCAGCAGGAACGGTAACGGAGGGGCGAAGGGGGGAAATGTAAAGTAGGCTCTGGCGATGGTGGACCTGGGTCCAGCGCTGCTGCCCTGAGGTATTGATCTGAGGCCGTGTAAAAGCCGTCCGTGTGTAAGTGAGTGCGTATGTGTGTGTGTGTGTGTGGGTGCGGGTATAAGTTAGTGCGTATATGTGTGTGCACGGAGCATATATAGTACGTGTGTGCTGACACACACCCCTCCCTCTCTTCCCCCAGTTTTCCTCCACCCGCCTCCCTTTTCCTCCACCTCCATTTTCTAACGCTTTTCCCTCTTTGCGAGGTCTTAACCACCTTAGCGCACATCACGGGGTAGATTTCTCCACGTCCATAATCGAGAAAAGTATTCTTATTGCGTGAAGTATATTGGCAAAAGTTACAGATTATTTCCTTGTCGTCTGTCAACCTTTTGACACCAAGAACACACTTATAACATTTGTAATAAAAGAATCGGCCACCTTTTCACGGGAAAATTGATCATACGAGGATGAAAAGTTTATATTATTATTATCAATAAACAATAAATATATCCTCAAATCAGAATTTGGTATGGAATGCATGACAACAAAGAAAACAAAAGACGAAAGTATAACAATTATTCCTACATAATATATACAGTAGAACCCGGTTATAACAACTTCGGCTGTAACGACACTCCTTTTTTAGCGTCAAATTTTAAGCGGTCCCGTACTTTACTATTCAAACGTCCAGGGAAAAAACCGGTTTTAGCGTCAATAACCGCTGATATAACGACAAATATTTACCACTTGAGGTATGTATTTATACTATCATTTATGGCTCAATTCCCGGTATTTGCCTAGCCTACAACCGACCGTTCGGGGATTCCAAGAATATTACCGTTCGTTGAATTAAAATTTCTTGCAATTTGACTAGCCTGCAACGTTCGACCGTCCTGGGATTCCAAGAATATTACCGTTTCTTGCAATGTGCCCGGCAAAGTTCCTAAGAAATTTCTTCAGTCGGCATTTGAATCGTGTGAGTGAAACATCGAGATTTCTTTATCGAAAATGTTTAAGCGTGAAAGACAAAGTCGCGATAATCAAAGCAGTCGGAGGTAGAAGGAAGAAAGCGGACGTGTGTCGCGAATTTAGGTTAGTTAATTCTACGATTTGTACAATTGTGAAAAATAAGAATAAAATCATGAATACCTTTGTGAAAGAGAAAGTAAAGTCAAAAAAAATTCGATCGTGCGAAAAGGTTGAAATCGACGAAGCGCTTATTATGTGGTTTAAGCAATGTAGAAGTGCAAATTTACCCGTTAATGGACCACTGCTAATGCAAAAGGCCGAAGAATTTGGAAGATTATTTGGAGACACAAATTTTAAGTGCAGTAATGGATGGGTGGAGCGTTTCAAACGGAGACATTCAATAACGTTCGGAAAAGTGAGCGGTGAAGCGAAAAGTGCTAATATGACAGAAGCAGAGACGTGGCTAAATGAAGTGTGGCCTAAATTAAGGTAAGATTATGAAGACAATGAAATTTACAATTTTAATACGGTTGTTGGCAACACTGTTGTGGGTGGTACCTGGTAACGTTCGCAAGTGGTGTAGAAAGTTTGCGGCCGATCGTACTGAAATTCATGACGAAGAAAGGAACGGGAGGCCGTCAATTGCCGACGAGACAATCGCGAAAATTGAGGAACTCATGCGTAAAGATCGGAGTATCACTCTGGATGCTCTCTCCATTTTGGTTCCTGAGGTTTCCAGAAGCACCATCCACAGGATTTTAACGGAAAAGTTGCAATATCGGAAGGTGTGTGCAAGATGGGTGCCGCGTATGCTGACAGAAGACCACAAACGGCAACGGGTTGATTCTTCCCGCGAATTTCTTCGCCGCTATGGAGACGAAAACGACAACTTCTTAGACTTGATTGTCGCGGGTGACGAAACCTGGGCATTCCACTTCACACCTGAGACAAAACAACAGTCACGCGAGTGGCGGCATCCCTCTTCGCCGAAGCCACGAAAACTCAAGCAAACACAATCTGCCGGTAAAGTCATGGCAACTGTATTTTGGGACAGGAAGGGGGTACTGTTGGTCGACTTTCTGCCTGCACTGAAGAAACTCAGAAGGGCAATTCAGAACCAGAGAAGAGGGATGTTGAGCATTCTCCACGACAACGCCCGTCCTCACGTCGCCCGTCAAACCGTCGATCTTCTGCAAAATTTTGGTTGGAACGTCATCACACACCCACCCTAGCGTCCGAACTTGGCACCCAGCGATTTCCACCTGTTCCCTAAGTTGAAGGAACATTTGTCACAACGGCGGTTCTGCTCCGATGATGAGGTGAAAGATGACGTTCAACGCTTCCTGAAGGGCATGGCGGCAAGCTGGTATGACATGGGCATTGTAAAACTGCCACAGCGTCCACAAAAATGCATCCACCGAAATGGCGACTATGTTGAAAAATAAAGCATTCTTCAATCTTTAAAGTGATGTAGCAATTATAGAAAATGAACGGTTTTTTGTATATCTAAAAATATAGGAGACCTTTTTTTTGGGATTGCCCTCGTATTATTATATTTACAAATATAATTTAAGAAAAATTTTTTTTAATAACGTGTACGGCGACAAAGATTGCAAGAACTGTATGTTGTGGAATTAAAGGTATCGCAGTAAACTCCACACGACATAAATTAATATTTTATTTGGAACGCAGTGTTTCAAGAACACATGGACTCTTATTTGCGTTTGAAGTTTACTTACGATACCTGCGTCGTATACTGTGGATACGTAAGCTCTACTGCAAAATATCATTTAAATAATTATACGTCGCACATATATTACAAAAAGTTTTATTGCTTACAATTCATTATTTGCCTTCGAAAGTATTATTCAACGACTTTTGAAACTCTGAATTTTAAGCGAAACCTCGAAATTCTCAATGATATATTTTGGTAGTTAATACAGTTTTTATTATTATTACGGCGGTTTGTAAATAGCTAAGATAGCAACTACAACGTGCGAAGATCAAACAATACGCCTTACCCGCTTCTTTCAACCGACCTGTACATCTACCGCCCCGTGCGAGATAAAAGCGGAATCATATACAGTGACAAAGAAGTCGAAGTGATTGCGTTACTCGCTGTCCGCACATTGAAGTACCTTACCCTATTCCCTGTATCCTCGGATCGTGTCGACATCTTCCCTCATTATCCCTTAGAAATCAACGTCGTCCAACCGACCCGTCGGTCCTACGAACGATATCTTTCCTGTGTGCCCGGAGAACTAGATATTCTTGAAGTTTTGATAGAACCTTGTCTTATATGTCGTGCGACTTTTCACATGCGTAGGCCCGGGATCGTGAAGATTATGTAGACACAAAGCGTATAAAGGATATGTATGCGTTGTGTAGGTCTGCTAAAAGGAAACAGAAGAGAAAATGTTGAATATTTCCATCGCTTACGATAAGATGTTTCGAACTTTGATCTATATGAATATGTTTGTATATCTAGTATGTAGGGATTATGTTCTCTATATACGAGGGCTTTTTTTTTTCAACCTGTAAGAGCTCATAAAAACAAAACAACTATAAATAACAAAATGAATTTATTACCAAAAGTTATGTACAAAGACGGTTACTACATAATCACCGCGAAGATTGATGCATTTGTCATATCTATGGAGCAGCCTTCCAATTCCCTCTGCATAGAATGTTACCGCCAGTAAATTGAGACGATCTGTAACGTTGATTTGAAGTACCTTTGTACACTCAGACGAGTATTTTCTTACATCAATAAATTTCCTTGCAAACATCTGTGTCTGTTCAAGTAAACAGTTTTTCTTCAAGACTGAGAAAATATTTCATATCAGAAAATAGTATCCTTCAAAATATACTTGCATCAAATAAACATTTTCTTAGAGTTAGATAGTCAAATAAATGCAAGACAGAAATATGTTTCTTCGAAGTAAATCATTTAGTCTTAAGTTAAGAAAATGTTCGGTGACATTGCAATTAAGAGAAGTCATTTAATTTATAAATTAATTTCTGATTAGGCATTTGGAATACTTTTATGAGAGTAGCTCTAAAAAAATAAAAGTATAACAAAACAAACTTTTCTTTAATGGAAATGTAAATAGTTGCCTTTACTATAGATTCAGTACCCTTTTCGCAAAAACTTATTGTATTATAATAACTGGTGTTAAAATAATGCCAAACGTGTAATGTGTTTTCTCTTTTGTTAATAAGGTAAGATTTTTGTTTATTAATGTTATAGGTAATCTAAGAAAAACAGTATTCAAATTACTACGTACCCACATGAAGCACAATAGCAGTAGGTGTCATTTATTAATGTTTTTAAATTAATAAATGTATTCATAAGCCTTTTTCTTTTTTCAACAAAAAAGAAAAATAGAAAACTATATAAAGAAAAACGAATTAATAGAAACTCTATTGTAGTTGGAATTCGAACACTGAATTTGAAAAACGTGCAGCGACTACCTAAGTTACGAGGAGAGGTCCAGAAGTTCGTGGAATGGAGGGGATGGAGTGAGGATAGAGGCGCTCGCTAGATGTCATTCTGATTGGCGACTCATGATTAGTATATAAGTTAAGTTGCACGCCGATAGCGTCAGGCGTTTACGAATAGTTGCCTGCTAAACAAGTCAATCCGGAAGAAAACTGAAACTATGGAGGAAATTGAACACCGTGCTGTGATAAAATTCCCTACAATGCAGGGAAAGAACGCTCAAACCATATTGAATGAAATGGAAACCGTTTATGGGGAACAGTGCCCTAGTAAGTCAATGATTTATAAGTGGCATGGTCTTTTTAAACATGGTCGGGAATCAATTGAAGACGACCTCCACTCAGGACGGCCAGTTCAGACATCGTCGAAAAGGTGCAAAAATTTCTACTGCAAGATGCCCGTTTGAAGAAAAAACAATTATCTGCATTAGTTGGAGTATCAGATACCACCATTTTGCGTATCCTACATGACCACCTTGGTATGACAAAAGTCAGTGCAAGATGGGTACCGAGAATGCTCACGCCGCTGCAGGAACAGCAGCGCGTCTGTGCGTCCAAACAATTTTTGGAGCTGTGTGGAGATAAACCTGCACAGATTTTGGAGCGGATTGTTACCGGAGATGAAACATGGGTTCGTCACTTTGACCCTGAGTCCAAACAGGAGTCCATGCAACGGCATAGAAAGGGGACACCACCGCCAAAGAAATTCAAAGCGTCAGAATCAGCTGGAAAGTTGATGACTACCATTTTTTGGGATTGTGAGGGGATATTATTGATTGATTACAAAGAAAAAGGTAGGAGCATAACCGGAGAATATTACGCAGCGATATTAGAAAAATTAAAGGAGGCCATCAAGGAAAAACGTCGAGGAAAATTGACCAAGGGTGTGTTGCTTTTGCAAGATAATGCGCCGGTTCACAAGAGCAAAGTTGCAATGGCTGCTCTGCACAGGCATGGCTTTCAATTAATAGTCCATCCACTCTACAGTCCAGACCTGGCACCTAGTGATTTTTATTTGTTCCCCAATTTAAAAAAAGGCACGTGGAAGAAAGTTTTCCGACGACAATGAGGTAAAGAAGACAATTTTGGCCCATTTTGAGGCGAAAGATAAAAAATATTCTTATGATGGTTTAGAAAAATTAATTCATAGATCTAATAAATGTATTGTTCTTAAGGGTGATTACATTGAAAAGGAAAAATAGATTTATTGTTTTATTTTATTTAAAACCCTTTCATTCCACGAACTTCTGGACCTCCCCTCGTATATGTGGGCAACAACAGGCCCGCTGTAAAATTTGATCCGACTCGCAAGACATTTTGAAAAACCCAATTAAAGATAATATTACACTGCTTACTCATACTCACACCAATTTTCTTCATTTCATTTTCTTATTTTAATAAATTGCATTATAATAACATTGCCGTATTATTTTATATCTGGTATCTATCGCTAAAAATTATGGCCACTACTTTAAAATGCACTACCTTTGAACGCGGCCCGCGAACGTATTTGCACACTAAAGTTTGACCCACATGTCAAAGGTTGCCCATACTTCACTTAAGTCATTTGACTATTATACAACATCACTTGGGGTTGTTATATACATACGTTATATTATTTGCAAACTAAATTGTAAAAATATAATGGTAGTCACCGCTTATAGTATTTTGAATACATGAAATTTCCTAGTGACTTTTTATACTACTACTACTTCAAATTTTCTGCAAGATTTTCATGAACCAAGTTAATGAATTTCTTAAGCAAAGAAATACAATTGTTTCATTACAAATACATAATTCTCTTTAGCGGAGAGAAGAATGATGAGAAAATATTTCTATTGATTTGAAACAGTAATTCTATTATGGATAATTGAACGATTATTTTCTTGAATAAAGGTAGACAGTGTTGATACAGCAAAAGTAAGGAAGCTTTTTCAGTTCGCGAAAGAGATGATAAAACTCCGTTTTTCTCGAACCATTTTGTCAACTCGTTGAATAATGTCTTCCGATGTGACAAACTTGTCTTCATCCAGAACATTTACTTGGCCTTCTTTAAACTTCCTTCATCATTCACACACAACACCATCCGCCATAAAGTTTTCGCCGTATACTCGCCCCAATCTTCAGATGCAGTATTCCCTTCTACGTAACTTGCACTTAGCGGGAGAATCCATATTTACCTACCTGCAATGGCGAAATGCCGTTGCAAGTGGCAAATATTACAGTGATGGAGATGCGCAGTCACCTTCTGGGCATATCCGTCTTTCACTGCTCGCGTGACCGTTTATAGGCTGGAAAGGAGGTTGAAAAAAACCAGCCCCCGTATATAAATTAGATGGATGCACTGTAACTCAAAAGTATTTATAAAATTTGTATTAAAGTTTCATGTATCACAACTACTTTCAAAATTTAAAGATAAAAACAAGAATATTTGCTATGGCTTTATTTGGCCCCACGAAGTCATTAAGTTAGATATATTTGAGTCTAATAAATTTAATTATCGTCTCAAATTTTCTTTTCATTATATCAGGGTATATGGAATATTATTATTATTGTCTAATGCTAAAACACAATTTTCATGAAATTTTTAAGTTGTTCATTTATTAACAGAACAGTTATTAAACTGAAAAGTGCAACTAATTTACGAATTGAGTCAATTGATCTCCATGTAGTCGAACTAACATTTCGCTCAAGAATTAGATTAAATGGGGAAAATATGTCGATATTTTGATAGGAGTTTTTGATATCATGCCACGGCTAAACAAATGTGATTTTATTATTCATTCAAGTTTAACTTAGAATCTAATCTATTTACAGAAGAAGCTGTTTTATAATAAGTATTCCAACAAACTTTGCGTAAGATCTGAAAAAATATTCGAGGTTTTATACGAAAAAAATAAATTTGACATTCTTTTCATTAGGATAATTCCCAAAATACATTAGATTTTGAAAATTCTAGAGCAAATATAACCCATTCACTACTAAAGAGTAACTTTTCTAATGTAATGAGATCCATATCTCTTTGAATAAGCGAAATTATCATACCCGAATTATAGTTCTTGAAATTCTTCGAAGATATTTGAAGTTAAAAGTATCCCAACTGATATTTTCATAATAATTTGGAATTCCGGATACATTACTGGAAGCCGAAGACAAGGATAGCTAGATTACGATACAGTACGTATGAGTGAGTACGATTTTGAAATTAATATATAATAAATTGTCAAAATTCACTGTTTTTTTGCTCTTATTTTGTATTTCGTTTATAATTTACAAATTTAGTTAGACAGGGATTGTTTTAGGTATTTGTTAAAAAAGAAAATTTGTTTTGTTAAAAGGCGACAAATATATATATAGTGGTTTGTCAATATACTTTTAAAATCTTTCATTTGCCTATTTCAATTATTCAATATTATATACTTTTGAATATAAAACAGACAAAAACTTAAATAGAACAAAACATTCTGCAAGTAAAGAGCTTGAGATTTCCTACCACAAAATATACATATCTCTTTTGGATGTCACAGCAATACTAATTTGCCTACTTTAAAATATATTTGTATATGGTTATAATAATATCTTGCGTGGCTTTTCTAATAGAATTACTATCTATCAAAAAAAATATACTTGCACAATCGAACTTTAATACGTACACATGCACAGGGACTCAAACACATGCAGTTACTTGTACCATTCGTGTTTTAGGAATCCCTGCAATTCAGGTTCTTGTTTTAAGACGATTTAAATAGAAACACGTCCATATGTGCACACATGCAGCATGTCATCAATTATATATTCATTTAGAGTAGCTAAGGTTTCTTATTTAAATTTGGGAACACTCTAGAACAGTAATATTTTCCGAAAATCAAACTCTGCCAACTATCATCTGACTGATTATAATTTAGTTGTGAGGGCCATTTATTAATGTACCATTTCCAAAATAACTTCCAACAAGGAACACTTTGTGTTGTTACATGATAATAAATAATCTAATTGATAAGACAAGTTTTCAATAGATGGACTTTATTGTGACGGTTGTCAAAGTTCGACTTTCGAAAAACGTAACTGTTCCATAGTGCTCCCAAATTTAAACGAAAACCATAAGCTACTCTAAATGAAAATTTAATTTAAGACATGGTATTCCGGAGTTTCTTACGAAACTTGACAAAGAGAGATTTTTAAGCATTGGTGAGGAATCTATTACGTTTATGAATATAACAGCAGTTATCGCAGTATCACCAATGTATTATATTCCAAATAACCTTAACCACCCAATAGAAAGTCTTAATCTACATCACTCAACATATATTATGATAATTGTTTTACTCAATTTTTCAAGAAAATGTTCCTCATATATCACTTTTACGGCTTAGAGGTAAATTTGTTTCTATTACGAATAGAAAATTTTGGTGGATGCGCCAGGAAATATTGGAATAATCACTGATTTCTTACTTTTACTTAAATTTTATTATTTTCCTTTATTACTTGTACAACGCCGCATTCCTACATTTCAAGAATTCTTTCGATATTAAGAAAATTATTTTTTTCTTAATCCTCGCCGACTAATCCAATTTCGCCGGCTTATTTTTATACACCACGTACACTTTTCGCAGCTCTATCTACATCGTCAAACTTTCACTGAAGTAATTAGCAACTAATTAAAAAAATAGGGAGAGGGGGGCCGTCTTGCCGATTACGCTCGGTCCAAGGCGTAGGGCGGGTGGCATATCTATACAGCACCACCTAGCGGAAGAAAAAGATCTTCATTTCGATGCGAGGAGGCAATGTGTTTCTCATTTGGCTAATGTTAGAGGACACCAGTAGCTGTTTAATTAAGAAACTCCCGAATGTCGTAAACTTAGCGCTCCGTCGCCTAACATCCTTTCATGTACGTACGTTGGGAAAGCGCGCAAAAGAGAGAAGAGAGAGGTGGGACGAAACGGGAGAGGTACCGAGAGATATTTATTTAGCAGCCGTTTCTGTTAATATTAGCTTTTGTAGTTAGATATGTGTGGGACTGCGTTTATTTTGCCGTTTTCCTTTTGTTTCTGGAATGTTTGTTAGCGTATAATTTGATTAGAATAGATTGGGCATGAGAAATATTGTTTGATATAAAATTACGTGCAAGTATCGGATGTTTTTCTTGGAAAACAATGTAAAGTGCTTGAGTGAAAGGCTTTAGGGGTATTAGTCGCTATATATCAATCGCTTCTTTTACCCAGACTTTCATTCGCCCATACCACAGTATAATATAGATGCAGTAATTTTACTTAAGGGAAGCGGAAGAAATTTAGTAATTTATCACGGGTATCAGGCGCAAAAAGAGAGAGGATGTATTTACGTTTTTGGTTATTAATAAACATTAGTGCTACGTCCTTATAAAACACCTCTTAATATATTATTTCTTTGTATATATTATTACCACGATATTGTTTCTTTTTATTGTATAAACAGTGAAATACACTAGGGTGACAGAATAAAATAGACACCTACTAATTAAGAAAAAGATTCTATTCTCGTTATATATACAAAATATTTTAAAATTTTTGAATTAGACTAATATTTTGTCGATCCACCTTTACTTGCGTGAAGTGCTGCGAGTCGTTGTGGCATCGAATCTATTAAATGATTAATGGTCTCTTCCGGAATATTTAACCACTCTTCTGTAACAGCTGCCACGAGTTCTTCCTTATTGCTGGGTTTTCGGGGTCGTTTCGCCATATTTGTCTGCATTATGTGCCAAACATTCTCTTTCGGATTCATGTCTGGTGATTGGCCTGGCCATGGTAAAATCTGAATCCCCTGTTCCTCTTTCCATGTGGTTGTTGTTCTTGCTTTGTGGCAGGGTGCGCCATCCTCCATAAAAGTGGCGTCTTCTTTAGATAAAATGGCGTTGTCGAATATCGGTAGTAGTCCTTCTGTTAATATTTGGATATATTTTGCCGCATTTATATTTCTGTCGCAGATTATTAATTGCGATCTTCCACCATACCATATCGCGCCCGACACCATGATGTTCACACCGCTGTATTTCACCGTCTGATGCAAAAATTTGTCGTTCAGTTGCTGTGACGAACGTATCCATACCCACGTACGACCACTATCACTGAATTGGCAGTATCTGCTTTCGTCTGAAAAAGTGACAGACCGCCAAAACTCTTCGGGCTTCGTTCGCATTTCGATTGCTCAAGCCATTCGGCGCCGTTTTTGAAACGCCGTAAGGAGAGGTTTTTTCTTTGCCACCCTTTTATACATCCCCACACTGTGGAGGTATCGCAGAACGGTGCGCTGATTTTTCTGTGAAGTTGCCGCAAGCTACTGTACTTTTTCGCGGTTCTCTTAACACTTCGCTCACAAGCACCCTTTTACTTCTTTCAGAAGGTCCGGCACGACCTGGTCTCGGCCCCACTGTTGTTTTTTCCTTGCGTTTAAATTGTGTAATCGCACGGTTAACTGTGGACAACGGAATATTTAAAAATTTACTTATTTCACGTTGCGAAGCGCCGCGTTCACTCTGGCCAACGACGCGATCCCGGGTGAAGTCGCTAATATCACTCGAACCTTGTAAGCGAGGCATAGTTGTAACGATACTAAACTATGACGAATTCCTTCCGATACATCTACCCCTACCCTAATGACAAGAGAAAGTTCTTAATTCGCTCTTAGAATTTAGCTGTTTACATATTTCTACCGCTTTACCTGGTGTCTATTTTATTCTGTCACCCTAGTGTAGTTTAAGGCTTAGTGTTTTGTAAATTTAGTACTACTTATAAATTACAATACAATTGGCAAAAGGGCAAATGCGGTGTTTTGGTATTATGTTATATGCGACGATAATTCCAGGGAGAAGCCGACAGCAAGTTAATTGATATTAACGGACATTTCAATCAGATTCTGATGATGGAGGTCTGACGAAGATGATGCATTTCTGATATTATTATACACATGTTCTCTTAAAATTACGATATTGTATGAAAACCATGAAGTTATAAATGAGCAACCAGAATATTCTAGGTGCTATACATATTTCATTAATTTATTAACTATTTTATTAGGCAAAATCTGATGTATCTGTCGAATCTGCATCTGTAGTTGTAATAAATACTTCAACCATATTATCAAGTTGATACATTTTATTCTCTTCTTCAATAGTGTGTCCCTCTTGTGTAAATGTTCCCATACTTTATTTCTGGGTACCCTGTTAAACGCTTTCTCCATGTCCAAAAATGCCAAGTATACACCTTCTCCTGCAGTCACTTTTTTGTTCTTGTTCTTTTAATGTAAAACTATGGTCACTTAGTGTTTTGCAAATCGTAATTTTGACTAAAATTTAATAGTCTTCTCCCATTATTATTTCTCATTTCTTCCCCTTTTCCACCAATCATTTTTTTTATATAATCTATCTCTCTTTCTAACTCTACCATTAAAATTTCCTGCTATGTAGATTATCCCTTTAGCGTCTTCTACTGTCATGGAGAGACCTCCCCAGAAAATTTCCTTTCGATCTGCTTTTCCATCTTCATTTTGAAATTAACATATTATTTTGGAATGTCCAGAATGCGATTTTTAAATCAAAACTCGCGAAACATAAATGCGTTTGATGAAAAATCGAGATTTAAATTCTTAGGAATGCCAAAAGTTGCTCTATCATTAAACCACGCTAATTAGGTTTACTGGACTTGTCTGTTTGATCATTTACATTTTCATCTATAGAGAAATTTTTATTATCGATATTATTACTAAATCAACGTTACTAACGGCCAGGGGATGACAAGGACAAGCGATATAAGGTAGTAGGAGGGGCAAAACAGTTAAACTCGTTAGAGTGATGCAAATCTGAGCTATCCATTATCCCGTTCCGCTATATCCACGACAGTGTGTATGCCCCTTTGTGTGTGTACGGATGTGTACGAGAGAATCGCTATCTTGGGCAAGGGCCAGCGGGAGCCGCCCTACGATGAAGACCACCGCCGCCGCCGCCGTCGCCCGCTACGGCGCTGGCTGAAGAATAGTCAGAATTTGCATCCCCCTATCTCCACGGTCTAATATATGACCGTGCCTTATCTGCTGTGTCCACCCTACCGGCCACTGTGGCAAGTGCTAAAGTTTAATTTATGTTGCCGGCACTACATTGTCACGTCTTACAGATGACCCGCCCGCAAAGTACCGACCGCCGCTACCGCTTCTATATGTACGGCGGAGGTGGCCGTGGCGGTTTTCTACACCCCCCCCGTATCCCATCTTTCGGCTTCCCGCACGAGAACTGCCTCTTTGGCCGGCCGATTTCGAAGCGATGGAGGATGGGAGGAGTAGGCTGTCGTGAATGCGGATTTACGCGATTTTTTCACGACCTCTGCGGCGCATTTGCTTACCAATGATGACGATTAACGGTGAAGGTTTAGGCTTTGAGGCTTGCTGTTTTATTTACGACAAAAGCAAGTGAATATGGCTGAAAAATTTCGAATTGGACCACAGGATTTCCTCTTTATATCTATTCTTAGATTTCCATTTTGTTTTTGTTTCACTTCCGTTTTTTTCAAAAGGGTAAAATTTACAAAATATGTGATTTAATGAAAATTTGCAAACAGTACGAGGAAAAGTCATTAAGTAAGTCACAAACTGCTTTAGGAAAGCTGAAAATAGCAGTGAGCTAGGTGTCTGCACAATCCACCTTTGTGACACAGTGGCAGTCGCCATGCGCGTACACATGCAGTGTTAAAATGGCGACCGTGTGCAAATGGGATACTGTGGAAGAGCAGCATGGTGTTGTGCGTTTTTTTTCTGGGCAAAAGGATTTCCTGCAAAAGACATTTAATGCTACACTAAGACCGCACTGCTTGATCGGTGATGTTAATGGGATCAATGAATACTACAAAGTTTGTACAATCTACAAATAATAACTCCAAAGATTAGATTTTCTATTATAGCAGCCTCTAAAAAAACCCCACAGTTAATCTTGGTTTCAGAGTAGCAGCTGTTGACGAGATTCATTCAATTTTGAATAATATAAATACTGCTGAAATTGATTGTGATGCAGTCTTTTGCAAAATCTGAGCGTCCCTATTTCCTTAATCTTTGGAAGACAACTTGGGAGTTGCCTTTGCCAAGAGTATCTAATTCTAACACTTTTTCTGATTTACGAATCATTTTTTATAAACAAATTTATGCTTCCTTTACTACTAATTTACTTTTCAAGCAGGTTTTCGAAAAGGTTTCAGCACTGCGTCTGCGCTTGCGAACGTTTTAAATAATATTATGCTATCTTTGCACAAGGATGCAGCGTGCTAATTCTAAAGCTCTTAAAACGATCTGCCATAAATTGCCTATTGCTAAGTGCAATTATTGTGGGTTTTCTGAGGAATCACAATTGCTTCTGCGCTCATTCTTATCAGGAAGAACGCGGACAATATGTTATGACAATAATAAGTCGAGAACTTTGAATGTTTCTTCGGGACCGCTTCTTTTCATAAGTTATACGAACGATATTTTAAACGCTCTGCAAACCTGTAATATTCAATCCTACGCTGACGATACTTAGTTGTTTTTCTCGTTTCCTATTGGTGATTATCGACAAGCTATGGGTACTATCAACCGGGGTTTAGATACAATTCACAAGTTATCACTTGATCATAATTTATGTCCTAATTCTAGTAAAACTAACGTCTTATACTGGTACTAAACACAATACACAATTTTTAAAGCTTAATTTTAATTTGCGAATTTCTAGTAATTTTCTATCCTTTGCTGATGTCTCTAAAAATCTCGGATTATTCATAGATATTCAATTATGCATAACATAACAGATGCCTTCTTAAAAAGACACACTTCTTTGAAGTTGCTATACGCCAACATACACATTCTGAATCTAACCTAAAGTTGCGATTGTGCAAGTCATTACTTTTATCAGTATTTAATTATTGCGATTTTATTTACGGACAATATTTGCTGTCTCATGATAAGCGCAAAATATGAAAGCTTTAAAACTTTTCTTACCGCTTGGTTTGTAACCTTCGCAGATATGATCATGTGTCTGAAAATATTAAGAACTTGACTTGGCTAAATATGGAGAACTGCCGTAAGTTGCAATTCGTCGGTTTTGTTCAGGGTTTGCTTCTGCAGCCTTCTTTGCCTGTACCTATTAAATAGTTTCTAATTCCACGTCATTATATTCATGTTCTGAATACTAGGCATCGAGATCAACTGACGGTACGTCAACACTCTACATCTCTGATCAAAAGATCCTTTAGTTCTAATGCTGCTACAACAATTCTTTACCTAATATAATGTACATCCAAGGAAAGTACTAATTTAAGACTTATCTGCTTTCTTTGCACTGACGCATGGCACCTTTTATTTTCATTCTGATTTTAGTTTTTGTTGTCTCATGAATGAACTCACGTATTTGTTAGTTTTCTTATTATTGTGTGATTGCTCCAAATTTTGCTTGTTATGATAGCTGTTTTGTCTATTCCTTTTAAACTGTTATTCTGTGTTATTTTGTGGGATCTGGTTGAGTGGAGTAGCATATGCAAGACTTCACCAGTTTTGTAGTTTTTTTTTTTTTCGTAAATAATAATAACTATTATTATTATATCCATAAGGAGGTTGCTTATAGTGAAGAGTGTTAGTCGCGTAAAACCGTGTATAATTGGGTTGAGAAATTCTCTCAGATAGGCGGGTAACAATAGACAGCATAGCAACTGAATTCTCGAAAAAAGGAATACATAAGTATTCGAATGGGCTTGCCCTTGCAACACCTCTATCGGTACGAAGAGGAAGATGAAAATCTGCTGAATAGGATTGTTACTGGTGATAGACCATGGATGCACCACTATCAACCCGAAACAAAGCGTGCGTCAATGCAATGGAATCATCCTTCTTCACCGTCAACGAAGAAATTCAAGGTTGTATCCTCGGCTGGTAGGGTTATTCTTACCGTGTTCTGGAATTTTCAAGTCCTTCTACCCCATTCCTAGAATACAAATGAGAACGTGACTGCTGAATCAAACTGTAGAGTTTTGTTGTTGCTTCGAGATGCAATTTGACGAAGACGTCCAGGACTAATGGCGAAAGGAATATTGCTGCATCACGATAATGCCAGGCCGTATTCGGATGACTTGACCCAGACGAAAATTCTTCAACATCCGGCTTACAGTCTCGACCTAGCCCAAACCGACTACCATCTGTTTGGTCCACTCAATAAGCATCCTGGCAGCAAATATTTCGAGGATTATAACGATGTTCAATAAGAGGTACAGATTCAGTCGGCAACGCAAACACTTTTATGCAGCAGGCATTGGGACACTGATCAAGCGATGTGTGGATGCAATGACTAACTATTCCCGTTAACTCCTTATGACCTACTGACTACCTACCGACCTAGTAATTGCATCAAATGCGCTTTTCGAGCATTGGTGGGGGGCCTATTGCGCTCATGAATACAAGAGCAGTTATTGCAGTACTACCAATGTATTATGTATCAGATAACTTTTCCGGCTTGAGAATTTCGCTTGTCATAAGAGATATTGGTGTGATTACATTAGACCAACTACCTCCAGCTTTTTCAAAATCTCATGCATTTTAGGTATTACGATAAAGAAAAGACCATCAAATTTATTTTTTTCGAATAAAGCATTTATCCTAATTGTTCACCAGTTCATTCGTCATTTGTAATTAAACCTTTTTGAGGTACATTTTCGTGTACAATTTTTTTTCGTTTTTTTTCTTTTATTTTATTTTAACGGAAAAATTGTTTGATATCTTATTCTGAAACAGCTTCTTCTATAGATAGTTTCGATTCTAAATTGAACTCGAATTTTTAAACTACTTTTACAAGTTTGAAATGAACAATTTTTAATTTCGCATTATGAAGACTTGTCCATGTCTTATATCTAAAGTAATTTCAAACATTCCGAAGATTACATTGTTATACCGTTTTAAATTCAAGAAAGCAGACATTTAACTAAATAGTTTAACAAAAGATTTTAAATAAACTTTGAACTACATATTTTTTAACACATAAATAGTTAATTAAGTATAGGTTTTCAAATCATTGTCACTAGTGAAGCATTACATTATATTCTTCTCGGTTTACTTCAAGCCAACGCATAGAAATTTTCCTCCAGCAATTTCAACCCTAAATTCGTTCATCCCCTACTTCTTGCCTAAC
The DNA here is from genome assembly GCA_023509865.1 of Trypoxylus dichotomus. Lineage (NCBI taxonomy): Eukaryota > Metazoa > Arthropoda > Insecta > Coleoptera > Scarabaeidae > Trypoxylus > Trypoxylus dichotomus. The sequence continues at coordinate 69,360,770 of CM042076.1, read as the reverse complement.
CTATTTGAACATTATGGTCTATACAACGGAATAAGTCACCATCTATCAGCGGCAACGAACAGTATCCACCGGCACGGTAGTAAGCTCCCTCACATGCACGCAGCATCTCACCCACCACCATCAAGCCTCGTGAGAAGCTCGCATAGGGGAAGCAAGCAGGCAGTAAAGATAAGGGGGTAATTACCCGCTGGACTACGGCCGTCTTTAATCAATAGCGTACATGTATCGGTACGTAGGGACATGTGCGAGTCGACGTGTGTGCTTGAGAGTAACGCGTCGCTTCTGTCCCTTTCTGCGGAGCGGAGGTCCTTCGCGTTGTTTCCTCCCGTTTTCGCCCCTTCGCCGCGTCCCTCTGGTCCTACGCCGATTTCCAAGCGACACTAACTTCATTTGCATGCTCGGAGCGCTACGCTGGCCAAAGTGGAACATTGGATATAACCTAATGCTAACGGATTCTAGAAGGGAAGTGCTGTATGTGAGAGGGGCAGAAGAAGGGAGGCACACTGTTTTGGAAAGGGGAGCACAGTGGGAGGCTGAATGATGGTAGATGGTATGGTGATGTCTATTTGCTTTGAAAATCTTCGACGTTAAGGGAAATGGATTAGATATTTTGAAATTGGAAATTCTAAGATAAAAACTGGCGAAAATTTGACGATTTTGGAAGAAGCTGAAAGAACAGTGAAAAAAACTAACATAAAATCCTATATTTGAAGTGCACGCATACATATCTCAGAATTAATAAGAATACTTAGTTTTAAAGTATCTACTTGAATATATCTATAATTTAACAATGTCCGCTTCAAAGTATCCTTCTTTGAAATATACATAGTGCCTGCAGCAAGTTTTCCATTTCTGATAACAGTTCTTGTTCCGTTAGGTTATTTAGAACCTGCGTTGTGATTCTTTGGGTTATTTATTGTTCCGCGATGGGAATCATTCAATTTACTCTTACACGTTGGAAAAAGAAATATAATCGATAATGAGCTGTGACTGGGGCGTATTATCGGAACAATAGAAAACATCCAAAGAGTGGCGACACAGGTTTTAAATAGCCTAACGGAACAGTACTTTCAGAATCCTACTAACTGCGTCATAAGTCTTTTAGATGGTCTATGATCTGAATAGCAGTATAACCTAGCACGTACTTATTGTACATACCATGAGAGGATTTATACAGGTACATATGGTAAATACATTACATTGACAGAGGGGATGCATGTATTTTAGTATCATTGTCTCCAAAGCTTTAATATATTTATACAGCAAACTAAATTTTCATATTTACGTTCATCGCTTGGGTTTGCAACATAGAAATTTTATCGCTACTCCTATTCACAGTCATTTTCTTATAATATTTCCACATTTTACAGTAACTTAACTGCGGAAGTTAAGGGTTATGCCGTACTTTCTACTTGTTCGAATCATTTTCCTATTATTTGAAAATAATTTTGTAACATACAATTTTGTTAATCCTGTATATTCCACGGATTTCATGTCATTCACGTTATCTAATTTCAAAAATTCAACCAAATACTCCATAGTCTCTGGAATTGGTACGCTTCGGAAAAGTGAACAAACGTCGGACGATACTGGGATTTCCCCTTCTGTTCATTCAATGTTACATGTTTACAGGATCTAAAGAATTTTCTACACTTGAGCCATCTACTTTGTGGGGCAAATTCTTGTATTCATTCACTAACCATTTGGAAAATTTATATGTTGCGGAATCAATACCATCAACCAATCAATTATATTGGTCCTGTGGAATTATCTGGTTTGTGAATTTTAAGTAGGCAATACATTTTTGGAAATTTTAGGTTATTATTAATCAAGTTAGGGCAGTTGTTAATAGTGTCTTTAATGACTCTAATCGAAGATAGGGGTTTTTCTTTCTCTGTACGATCCTGACATTAACATAGTGTTGATGCGAATGTAATAATCCGGTTTGTTAAAAATGACTATTTTATTTCCTTTATCTGCTTTAAGGTAAAAGCAATTTTTACTTTTGGGGCTCTTAATAATCTAGATTCCCCCTATCTCTACCGCGATTTTTAACATTTTTCATATTTCTAGATAGTTTTTCGTAGAGACAACCAGGTTTCTGATGTTTCACCATCAACAAATCCATTTATTAATTTGCTGGCAAATTGAGAGCAATAAGTCTTTACATGACGCTCCAACAACGAATGGTAATCAGTTTCTCACTACAAAAGCAAAATATAAGGACTTATTTATGTCACAAAATTACCGGGTCCTCCGCACCACGAAGCCAAATCTTTTACAACAATCTAAGGAAAGCTCTTCAATGTGCTGAACAAAGCTTAAAGACTATCAAAAATAACTCCAAGATCTTTATATGCTTCAACCGTAGGTACAATCTGACCTTCAAATGTATAGAACATAATTTACGGAATTCGTTTTGCGCGTGAAAGTGATGTACCGGCATTTGTTGACAATAATCTTGAATCTATTGGTTGTGCACCAGGCTGTTATGAAGTCAACATTTTTCTGAGGGAGTGAAGATCTTTTCGGTTAGAAATAATCGAGTTGATCTTAACGTCACCAGTATAAGCCAAAGTCGGACAGGAAAAGCTAACCAACAGATCATTAATAAATAATAAAAACAATAGTGGTCCTAAGTTGCAACCCTGCGGCCCTAAGTTAGAATGTAATAAATGCATTCCGATTCAAAATTCGTAAGGTTCTACAAAAATTGTTGCCACGTTGGCAAAATTGAGTGTGATCGTAATTATTTCGAAGAATAATAGCGTATTATTGTTTCTTTTTAAGTATTTATATTCTACCAGAAAAAAAAACTGCACAAACTTATTTAGTTACCTGATACTTCAACTGTAAATCTAAATCTAACAACAGGAGCAACCTATAAAACACTTCATAATGTACACATACAGAAAAAATCTACACTAAAGATACCGAGGTACACGTATGTAACTACTTGTTATGATTACACCAAATCAAAACGTACAATTCAAAAACTATTTTATAGTCTGTTTTAGCCTAATAAACTATGTTTCTAATTCAACAAATGTCCTCTAAAATGTTGTACGTTACCAAATACAAAGGCAATAAACAAAATGAACAAGTAACGGTAAGAAAACATATAAACCAAATACTGCCGGTTGGTATTTCTGATTTATAACGTATACATTTTATTCCTTTATTCATTCAGGAACTAACTACCCCATCAGGTCCATAAATTTATTCTAAAACTGACCTCGTGCAAGTATAAGTAACAATTTAACGTTTTCATAGATAGAGCAAGGACCATAACCTATACATATGCATATTATACGCGATACTTTTTTTACAAATGTAACATATTCGAGGGTTATTAAAGAAGTATACGTTTCCTTCTAACGTCTTTCCGACCTTCGCCTCGTACAATAAAATTTTAAATTTATGCCTACAAACCTACACTATATACAGTTACACAATCCTTTTTGCTGTCCAGCAAACGTTTTACCTGAGGCGCTCGCCCATATAACTTCTTATTTATTCCGGTATCGCGTTGTTTCTTCTTTTTTTGTTTCGTAAAGAGCAACTCAATCGGAAATGTCCAGGACTTGATTTAGGTCATGTATTTAATGACACATAAAAAGATTAGATTTTCGGTCAACTAGCATGTCCGTTTTTCGGGGGAACCGAAAGCTGTCCTCTCTTTACGTTCTACGTTGCTGAAAATAGTTTTTTTTTTAAGCGATAAACTAGATTTTCACGAAGACCTTCCGTGAAATTTCCTGGGGATACATAAATTAGATGGTATCGTCGGATAAGAATAATTTTGAATGCGTTTAATGCGAGTAATTGAGTAATGGAATACTTTTGGAATTTTTAGATTGCGACGATAGGCTAAATTCGTTAACGAACTCTATATGGGTTTACCTAAAGACTAGACTTGATTTTGGGGCTGGATAACATCAGAATGTAATCGCCCATATCAAATGTTTTTAATAAAATGTACGGTACCCTGAATCTGTCAATCAAAAATAGTGTTTTCGTCTGCCCAAATAAAATATATATAAACCGTATACGAGATTTCTTTATATTTTAACTAATAACACTCGCTAATATTATTTCCAGACGTAGATTTCTATTGTCAAGATGTGGATGCATTACACTTCGAGACTTTTAAATTGCGCTAGTGAGCTGGTAAATAATGTGGGTACAAAAATATAAAGATGTCTGCCTTTTCAACTATCAATTTTAGACCTTTGAAAAATATTATGCACACATTTTAATACCGGTGCATTTAAAATTTGATTTCTACAATTTGGAAGCCAGAGCGGATTAGAAACAGGAAGATATCCGTCAGCCCAGTGAAACGTAATTTAAAAGATGCAAAACCGTTGCTGCGTCGTGGGAATAAACAGAACGGTCCAGTGGGCGGACATTCACAGGGACGAGACAACAGAACAATCGTAAAACGAATTATGGACTGATGAGTCCAAATATGAAGTGTTTGGTCAAGATCGCGCAACATTTGTCAGGCGCGCAAATGACGAAAAAAAAATGCTTCCTGAGTGCATAACACCAACAATAAAGAAAAGTAGTGGCTCCGTTCTTGTATGGGGTTTTTCATAAAGTGGAACAGAGGACCTTGTGAAAGTTTATGGAATAATGAGGAAGGAGAATGATCGTGGGATATTAAAAGAAAATGTTCTACCATCCGGATTGCTCTTAATAGGCAATAATTTTAAATGGATGCACGATAGCGATCCCAAGTACACGATCTTAATCCGATAGAGTTTCTGTGGGGCGAACTAGACAAACGAATTAGAAGAGAATGTTCAATGTGTAAAACCCATCTCTGGACGGTACTGCAGAGGGAGTGGAACAATATTTCTCAAGATACATCGAGGACATTGGTAGAAAGAATGCCATGAATTGTGCGAGCAGCTATTAAATTAAGAGGTGGATTTTTCAATGAGAAGAAGGTATAGCTTATTTTATGTTTTCTAATGTTTATTATTACTTTTTCTTTTGTGTATACGTTGAAGTAAGTCGTAGACGAATAAATATTTTTTTTGTTTAAAGATTTGGAGCAAGCGTGAAATTTCGAATGAAATAAGTGTCCTTACTATTATGACCGGTAGTGTATATACAGTCGCGGACACGGTAATAGGGGCAATAACAAGAACGTTAAACTTTTATCAACTTTATTAAGAATATTTGAAAAACAGGAGTAATTATATGATAAAGGGGAAGGATATATGGTACATTTAGATACTTTGCAATTGGCTCTACTGATTATCAAGGGAATCCCGTGTGTATTTTGGAAATATGTTCAAGATAGGGACCGGATTATGTGCAAAGTGCAAAACTTCTAATTCAATTTATTTGTTTATATTTTACGTCTATATGTAGATGTATTACACTGATTAAAGTTAATTAGCGTTAGTTCAAGATAATGGACCCTAAGCATTTTGGTAAAAAAGTGGTTTGCGGATCATGGAGTCGATGTTATTGATGTTATTGATAGAGCATTTGTGGAATGACGTGAAACTTCGTTTGCGGGATGAAAAGGTTTCTAATTTGAATGAACTTTTTGCTTTGGTGCAGAACATTTCTCCAGCACGTTGTCAAGCACTTATAAAATCTATGCCTAAAAGATGTGCTGCTGTAATAAAAGCAAAAAGATATCCTACAATATTAATCAATTTTATTTTTTATCTAAAAATAGTAAGGATTGTAGTGTCCTTATTTATATATCCGCATGCATTTACATTTTTTTTTTATTTATAATGTAAACCATACAAAATTTTAAAAGTTTACTTTTTGTACTACTGCTGTATATCTATGTTATTTCATATTTTATAGAAATAATGTAATAAAAGGTGCGCAACTAAGTTCTCGCTGTTTTTTTTTTTTTGAAATGCAACTTTATTGTGAAAAATCGGTTACAAATGAATCATTCAAGTATTGGCGATCGCTGGCTACAACTTCTTCTCATATTTTTAGCAGAGCTCAAATACCGCTACGGTAAAAGTGTTCATCTTATCAAGTTATTCACGAATCAAGCTATTTTTCTATGTCTTCATGTGAGCGGAACTGCTAGTCAGCCAGACCATGTGCCACAGAACAGAACAAGTGATAATCGGACGATAATCTGGGGAATATGGCGGGTGAGATAGAACTTTCGATTTGAGTGTTTCCAGGTAGGTTTTAACAGGTTTGGTATCGTGAGACCGAGCGTCGTCATGCCGTAGAATCAGTTTGTCGTGCCTCTGCTCGTATTGTGGCCATTTTTCGCGCAGTGCTCGACTCAATCGCATCAATCGAAGTCGATACCCAGTCCCCATGACTTTCTTTCCTTTGGATTGCTGTAATGGATCTATTATTCATCACCCGTCACGATGCCATGAAGACAACTCTTCCTTCTTTGTCACTGGGGCAGTTGATCAACGACGCTCAACTTCCATTAACTTCAAATCATAAGGAACCAAAGTACCTTGCTTTTGAATTATTTCCAAGGAAGGCGATTTGGACCGCAACATGGAAAGAGAATTGCTATAATTCGAAAGTCCAGTGGAGCGTTCTCTGTACAGCAAACTGGACACAGCCCGAACTAAAGTGATTAACGGGTGGTGGCTGGTAGTCCTCTATTGAAGGGAGTCCGAGTATTGATGGATATGCTTATTATTATTATTGTTGTTATTGTTACTGTTATTGTTATTATTGTTGTTATTATTATTAGTTTCGCGGTATGTGCAATATGTACTGCGCAAAAAGAAGGGAATTGCAACATGGAAAGAGAATTGTTATAAGTTATACTGTGGCCTTTCTACAACCAAATGCATAGACCTAGCCCGAAGTAATGTGATAAACGGTTCCGGACTGGTGTCTAGAAGAAGAGGGCGTATTTTAGCTGGTAGTCCTCCTTCAGAGGGAGTCCAGCATAACTAGTATAGATGGATATACTAGTATGCGTCACATTTCACCTCCGCAAAAAAAAAAATTATTATTATTATTATCACTCCCTGTATATTTCAATTAAATTTTTACTCAACTTTATTAATGAACAAGATGAATAAATCGGATGTAACGGTAGGAAGCAATCTTGTCCGCGCAATTCGAAAGGAATTAGTTCAGCGCGATGCATCTAACATCTAAATTCGAATAGCGTCGCCCGCCTTTAATCCGTCACCAACATAGTAGATTGCATCAAAATGCAACGGCGTCTTAATTTACATGCTACAAGAGGAACGACCGCGGATTAGACCAGAGCCAGGGCACGCCAGAAGTGCCACCATACATTCATCATACGTACGCTTCTCTGCACTTGCATGCATTGCGAATGTTATCTGGTACTAGTAGTTGGTGCGCTTATATAGTCAATCTCAAAAGTCTTAGACACCATTTAAATGTGATAAAGCAAAACTTACAGCTTAAACATTCTGACATATGTTGTAGTTTTTACGTAAAATTCATTATAGATTTACGAAACATATACTTTCTAAGTAGGGATTCTAAGCCATTCGAAACTTCTGTTAAATATTTCAGGAGTTACAAATAATTTTCAATTTTTTTTGGTGTAATACAATTGAAGTATATTAAGTTAACTCAAAAATGTTGGAAATAATTAAAAAGAAAATTGATAGTTAAACTATAAAAAGCAAGATACGTTACTAAACTCTAACAAAAGGATATATGTACAATAAATAATAATAATAAACTGTCCTTATTTGCAAAATAACTTTAAAAATGGGAAATGGCGAAATCTAGCAAGATAATTCAAAATAAAAGCTTGAAAAAGCATAATGAAACAGCAATCAGAACTACAAACAAAACTTAGAGGAATCGTATAATAATAAGGAAACTAACAAATACGTGGATCCATTCACGTGACAACAAAAAAGGAAATTAACATGAAAATAAGAAAAATAAAAAGTCACAACTAAAAAAGCAGATAAGTTTTAACAGGCATATTAAACCGTCTTAAATTAGTAATTTCCTTGTACATATTATGTAATGAGTTGTAAGTTATAGCAGTATTATAACTGAAGGATCTTCTGAACAGAGATCTAGAGTGTTGAAGTATCATCAGTTGATATCAATACCTAGTATTAGTATTAGTCATGAATAAAATGACGTGGTATTAGAAAACCTTTACTAAGGCAAAGGAGGCTGCTGAATTAAGCTCAGAACAAAACCAATTAATGCCGCTGAAGGCGATTTTCCATATTCAGCCACTTCATGTTCCTAATGCTTTCAGACACATGATCATATCTACCAAGATTGCAAACCAACCTGCAACAAGAGTTTCGAAGCTTTTGTATTCTGCGCTAATGACGAAACAGCAAACATGGCCCATAAATAAAATCACGATAGTTAAATATTGATAGACTCTCAAAGTCGTAAGTTTAGGCTAGAATTTAAAATGTATGTGTTGGCGTACAGAAGCTTCAAAGAAGTGTAAGACTTAAGAAAGCATGTGACACGTGCGGTAAATTGTAATTAAGTACGAACGTATAATCCTAATTGTTAGAGACATCAGTAAAAGATAAAAAAGTACTAGAAATTTCTAAATTAAAATTAAGTTTTAAAAATTATGAGACATTAGTTTTACGACAATTAAAACAAATTATGATTGAGATATAAAAAAATAATTTCAATTCTCTTATTGCAATAACGAACCTATTATAACATTCTCCCAATTATTTCGCTTCCGGTTTTACAGCAAAATACATACATTTTTTTTAAATGGGATTCTTAAGTAATATGACTAACTTATTTGATTTTGGTACTGTTTTATTTTTGAATTGGATAGAGCCCCATTACATATACATCTTGAAATTATTTTCATAGTGTACAGGGTGAATCAAAATTACGAAACATCTCAATTAAATCTCATTAATTAATTTTCGGGTTCTAGGAACGAAACCAAAGCGAGCTTCGTTAAGATTTGCCTCACCTAAACCTAACGGTTGTTGAAATATTTTATATTTTATGAATACTTTGCAACAACTTTAATGTGTACATTCTCAAGATGAATTCCCTCTTCTTTAGACCAAATTTACACTAGAATTTACTAGTTAAGTTTTATGTTCCACAAACGAAAAATTTACTAACGTATACAAGGTGTTCAAAAATTAAAATTAAATAATTGTAAGTTTTCAGCATTAATAACTTTCTTAATGGATCATCCTGTATTATTTAATATTATTAGGCTCTCTTATAGTTACTTCCTTACATTTTCATAAAAAATGCGAATTTTGTGTTCAAATAATCACTAAAACTACGCGCAAAGTATAGCTGAACTTTGGAACTGTTGGAAGCAAATATTGTCACTTACTGGATGATTAAAGCTTTTCTTCTTCAATAAATTTAGACAACCGTCACCATTTAAATTTTCTCTAATGGAAAATGATCTTATTATTATAAAAAGCCTCCTACGACGGAGGCGAAACGTCGAGATCCCACCTTTCTCTTTTCTTCTCCTTCTTCTTTTTCTTTCCCCTTTTTTCTGTCTCTCTTTTCACCTTTTCTCTTTTTCGCATTTTTCTTCTCTTACTCTTATTTCATTTCTATATATCTCATCATAACACGGTCCAATTCTTCTACTACAATCTTCTTCTTCTATATTCATTTTGTTCATTTCAGGTCGGAAAGAAATTGTTTGCATGTCACGATGACGAATACCATTTAAGGTTAACGCAATTCCATCTGCATTTTCGGCCAAAAGGCACTTCAAGCCGCAACCTTTGCCGGGTACATTTGTTTTTCCTCAACCATATAAGGATTTCCAGCTTCCCCAACTCAGCAGTTTTGCGTATCAACAATACCATCGAGATGAAAATGAGCCTACGATGATTTTGTCATAAAAGTAGAGCGTCAGCTGTTTGCTACTCTAACATTCAATTGAGGAAGATATGGTATTGCCCATACTCTATAGGATTCAGTTCCTACCTTACCTGCATTTTATACGCGTTTAAGTACAGGTTTATTTTTAATATCCGCTGTAAAGAAGATATTAAAATGTTGAATTATTGAGCACGACGTCGAAATTAAGTTTTCTTGAGTTTCAATCACGTTGGGGTTCACACCAACGATATTATTCTCTGAACAACATTATTACATTCGGAGATTTATTTGGTTTTGTACGTCGTTTCCAAAATATTCCCACCAACTCCTATATCTGTTATAGTTTCCCATATATTTTGAAAAGAAAATCAAAATAATCTTTATAAGTTGAAGAATGTATATATATACATTGTATGTGTGTGTTGTAGCGTGTCTTCGCGGGTGAAGGATGTTTTGCTCTCGGGTTTTGTCCGCGTTCGGCGGTGGTTCTTAGAAGAACCAGGTACGTCTTGACGTTTCGATGTAATCGCATACATCTTCTTCTTGAGGTTGTAATTTCGACTATATATATATATATATACACACACAGATATCTACTTTGGGTATCCTTTAATAACTAATTATTCACAATTTTCCTTGTTTAAAAAACACACATATCGAGTATGGGTGTGTGTACTGAGTGGCCTACCATACAGGCGAACCAATGCTTTGCCATGGATATAAAACAAAATAAGAACGGACAGATAAAGATCGGGAACAAAAGTAAGATATGTTGGCATTTTTATTCTCCTAAGAAAGTATAAGTCGTTATTTTTCTCATATAACTCCGTAAAATTATAAATATCTTCGTATTATATTTAATAATAAAGTGTATCAGCTGATAGTACATACAAAATTTGGAAGTTCGGAACACTTACGTTGGAAGCCGAAGGCCAGTCTATCCTAAAGCCGAGCCAGTGAGTACGATTTCAAATGTTATAAACGTCGAATCTTCTTAATTTCTTCAAAATTAATTCTATCTCGATCTCATATTTAGTTTCATAAATTTCAAGTTTAGCTAGTCAGGGATTGTCTTAGGTTTTCTATAAAAACATTTTTTTTGTAAAAAAAGCGGTATATACAGATATTTTTTTTCATTTGTCAATATATTTGTTTTTTTTTAACTTTACATTTGGTATTTTAATTTAGAAAACATTTCCACTTAATTCAAAAAACAAATAAGTCAAAATTTTAATTCAGATATATATAACTTTAATATAATCTGTAAGAAGTTTGATATTCATTTTTGCTCGGTAGATGACATTGCTAATTATTTGAGAAATTTTTGTAATTAATTTTGATTTTTTTTAATGTTAGTATACTTTCACGTATGTATATTGTAATGATATAAATTGTTGTCCTTTATTTACCAATAAATTTCTTCCATAATTTTACTAGTTCACCTATTGCAGATATATTTTTCGTCACTGTTTGGTGCACGCCGTTAATTTTTATTTTGGTTGATGTTAGAAGTTGAAGGCGAAGTACCGTCTGTACTCTCTCTTTGTAAAATTTTAAACACAGATATTCAATCTGTACAGGTTTCTTTTAAAAGTTTTACAGATATATACTTTTGGGTATCCTTTAATAACTAATTATTCACAATTTTTCTTGTTTAAAAAAAAGAAACGACTCCCTTCAACAACACCTGCAGAGGATACGTAAACTTTACTATCGTTTATCTTATATACCGCTTTTCGTAAACATATTTCCTATGTAAATAAATGTTTCAAAATTTCATCTTTAAAAGACGTTTAATATACAGTACTCACACATTTCAATTACACTGTATGAAATATCATAATCTTCGAAATATCCCGTACGACTGGCAGCAATTTCCTGTATAATGTAACACATATCGAGTATGTGGGTGTGTACTGAGTGGCCTACCATACAGGCTTACAGGCGAACCAATGCGTTGTCATGGATATAAAACAAAAGAAGAACAGACAGATGAAGATCGAAAAGAAAAGTGAGAGATGTTGGCATCTTTTCTCCTAAGAAAGAATAAGTCGTTATCTTTCTCATAGAACTCCGTAAAATTATAAACATCTTTGTATTATATCCAATAATAAAGTGTATCAGTTGATACTACATACAAAATTTGGAAGTTCCGGACACTTACATTGGAAGCCGAAGGCCAGTCCATCCCAAAGCCGAGCCAGTGAGTACGATTTCAAAGGTTATAGACGTCGAATCTTCTTAAGTTCTTCAAAATTAATTCTATCTTTCGATCTCATATTTATTTTCGTAAATTAATTAGAATATTTCAAGTTTAGCAGGTAGCTGCTATAGGTTTTCTGTAAAAATACTTTCTTTTGTAAAAATATATATATATTTTTATTTGTCAATATATTTGTTTTTTACATTTGGTATTTTAATTTAGAAAACATTTCCACTTAATTCAAAAAACAAATAAGTCAAAATTTTAATTCAGAGAACCCAGTTAAAAAAAATTTTAACGAGCCTGAGATTTTCCACTACAATGTATATATATATATAATAGTTTTCTAGATATCAAAACAAAAGAAAATGGAAAACAGCTAAATCTTAGAACTTCTATTACTATTACGCTAAGGTACCATATCAATCTATAAAACCTCACCAAATTTGAATTTGATGATTTCCAATGCTTCATTATTAGTATCTTACAAAATATGTACATAAAATAAGTACTCTACAACTAGCAACAATGATTGGGAAAGGATTATTGAAAGGTTTTAGTGAAAATAAGCAAAGCATAAAGTGGACCGTTTCAAAATAATTTAAAACACTCGAATTTTATTTGTAAAGACTCTTAGGCTTACACGACCGATAACAGATTATATAGGTGTTGATCAACATTTCGCTTTGCATGTTATTAGATTTTTCTGAACATATTTGTAATTTCCAATGTTCAATGTTTCAAAATCCATAAAAATATATAACGCGTAATGGAATTCAAAAGAACCTCATCACTAAACATTTATAAGGTTTGTAGTACGTATAATTTTCAAACATTGTATCATATTCCTTAACTTTTGCGACTAACTGTATACGAACGTACAAATCTGCATTGGAGACCAACGTAGAGGACCGATTTTCGGTGCAGCACTATCTAGGGCCACAATATTCGAAACTCCTCTCGAGATAATGAAGTGTCTGCAGCGCCCGATGCATAAATTAGCTACGAGAGGAGTAAGCAAGTACAAGCAAGCGGTAGTGGTCCCGCTACTACACGCCGTACAACCCGTACGTAGTATGGGTGATATGGTAATGTAACCGCTGCACCTGTTATTTCGCATCGATGCTTCTCGTATTTACACTCCAGCAAGGACGATGCATCTCGCTGAATGGAAAGAGAAGAGGTGTCCGCGGAGACGCCCACCTCGCAGACTATTCCAGGCGTTCTATTTTGTTCCAATTAAGCGGGTCCCTTCCTTCGCTTTCGCGTTGGGTCAAGATGTGGTCACTTTGGCACGATTTCGAGGCTAAGAAGCAAGTTCCCGGGGACTGGGTGGAGGATCGTTGCAGTTGCGCTGCCGAGGGATTATTAAGCGACTCGATTTTATAACGTTATGGTCTTAGGTGCTCTGGTGGAATCTCAACTAAATTATTTAATTAAGGAAATATAATTTTAGGAAGATAAGGTAAATTTAAGCATTTTGATTCGTAATCTGGCTAAGATGTAAGCCTTCGTCTAGTAAACTGTTAGAAGCAAGGAAAAATGTTATCCGGAGAATATACGAGGTATGTCTCAGAATTTCCACCAAGTTTTCAAGTCCTGATAGCAATCCTGGAAGTGTTGTTCCGTTAGGCTGTTTAGAAGCTGCGTCATGACTCTTTGGATATTGTTTACTGTTGTCTTTCTTTGCCAAAAATTCTCTAACCGACAAATCCCAAATCAACTCCATGCTTATCACGTCTTTTTGGTTCTCGTGAAAAGTCGCGAAGTCGTTAAACGTCTCCGAAAAAGAGTTTTGCGTCCGCAACACAACATTGCCAGCTCATGGATCTCACATCACAGTAATGCCCCCAATCACAGCTCATTGTCGGTTAAAGAATTTTTGGCAGTGAAAAACATTCCACCACTCCCACACCCATTCCACAGTCCAGACATGGCGCCACATGATTATTTTCTCTTCCCAACGCTTAAATCGAAATTGAAACGTTCCCATTACGGAACAATAGGTAACATCCAAAGAGTCATGACGCAGAACACCCTAACGGAACAAGACTTCCACAATTGTTACCAGGAATGGAAAATTTGCTGCAGGCGGTGTATGCATTCTGAAGTAGTACATTTTGAAAGGAACAATATAAAGATGTAGATAGATTCAATTAAACACCTTGAAACTAATCATTCTCATTAATCCTGAGACATACTTCGTGTACTGATATGTTAAGTAACTTAATCAGCTAAGCAGAGACAAAGTTGAGAACGCTTTTTAAATTGGATTATGATGGAACATCATGGCGAACTCATTATAAACAAGTTTACATTGAAAATGCATCTGACAAATGCCCTAGAAGTGTTTCGCAGAAGAATTACCAAAAATGACCACAAAGAGTACTACTCTTATATGTGCACACCACTATTCAAGAAGCAAAAAGAAGACATAATACCAACGTGATCCTAAAGTCCAACAACAAAATAAAAGCAACGTGGAATCTCGTAAATGTTACTGGTAAACAAGATAGGCCCATGATAAAACTCGTAACCTTTGATAATACCTACAAAAATGTTAGGGCAAACAGTCTACCTATGTTTCTCCTTGATACAGAACCGGTTGAAGTCTATAATGCAATATGCTTGCTCATAAACACTATGGCAAATGTCGATGAATTGCCTACAAATCCAACTATTGGCGTGTATCGTAAACTTATGTTTCAAAAATAATATAGAACATGACAGACCAATTGCCTTAACAAAAGTAGTCAACAAAATAATTCTAATAAGATTAGTGAAATTAACTGAACAGTAATATACTAACAGAACGGAAGAATGCGTATATAAAGACACATTCTACTATTCGAGCAATATACACTACCGCTCAAAAGTGTTTAGGCATCCCTGTTTTCATGGATTATTCATACAGTATTATCTTTACCAAAAAAAAATTATAATAAAATGAAATACGTATTTAAAATGTAGTTCAGTAAGATAAACACCCATTATATCGCATAAGGTTTACTATCATTTACCTGCACTTGGTCGGATTACCATAAACTGTTTATTGCGGTGCAATTACAATAACAATCCCTCTGAATTTACTGGCTAAATTTAGTCATCTGTTAGATTGTAGGTAATAATGTTTAAATTACCTTCCTAGAAGATTATAGTGAAATCTGTAACCTATGGTCAGTTGCAGTGTGGTATTTACTCTATTCACGTCGTGAGCGAAATATAGTGTCACAATTTTTTTAAATGCCTCCGCGAAGAGAAATTAGTACGGAAACACGTGCGCTTATAATAGCTTACCATAAAACTGGCATAAATAATCGACAAATTGCCAAAAAAATGAAAATACACCACGCTACGGTTGACTATAACGTAAGACAATATCGGGAAACTGGCAGTTTTCTTAATAAAAGACGGAGTGGAAGGTCAAAAACGACAACATCTGCAGATGATCGCAGAATAGTGGTTACCAGCAAGTTAAATAGACGCAAAACAGCCCCGGAAATCACCGTAGAATTAAATGTTGGTCGCCAAAAACTAGTCAGTGTTTCTACAGTCAAACGTCGCCTACAGAAAGCCGGGCTCCATGGACGTATTACGATGAAAAAGCCATTACTACGCAAACAAAACAAGCAACAGCGACTTAAATGGGCTCGTAAACACCAACACTGGACCATAGAAGAGTGGAACAACGTCCTATGGACGGATGAGTCCAAATTTGAGCTGTTCGGAACCCGAAGACGCATATTCGTAAAAGGATCTGTGGGTGAACGTGCTAGAGAAGAGTGTGTTGCTGCTACCGTGAAGCATGGTGGAGGTTCTATCATCATTTGGGGCTGTTTTGCTGGCACTACTGTAGGGGACATTGTGAAAATTGACGGTATATTAAAAAAAGAAGGCTACCGCGAAATTTTTGGGGAACCACGTAAATACCTTCCGGAATTCGACTTTTGGGTCAAAATTTTATCTTCCAGCAAGATAATGACGCAACACGTTCCTCTAAATTATGTAAAGACTATTTACGCCATTTAGAAGAGGAAAGAACTTTCAAAATTATGGAATGGCCTCCCCAGAGCCCCGACTTGAATCCAATCGAGTTACTATGGGAAGAACTAGATCGGGAAGTACGGAAATCGGCTCCGACATCAGCTACTGACGTATGGAACAAATTGCAATCGAGCTGGACCTCAATAACACAAGAAACTCTGGCAAAACTTATTGCGAGAATGCCTCAATTCTGTGCTGCAATTATTAAATCAAGAGGAGGTCATATAGATGAAAGCAAAATTTAAATTAATCGTTTTAATTTTCACATTTATTTAATATATTTTTATTCATGTACGTGTATCTGTACATAAAAAAAATATTATTAACATTTTTGCTGAGTTTTTATACATTTTTGCTGTCAGTGACAGTGCCTAAACACTTTTGAGCGGTAGTGTACATGGCACTATGCAAAATAAATGAAACACTTTCTCGAAAGGAAGATCCAGTCGGTGTTTTCTTAAATCTCTCCAAAGCATTTGACTGTGTTAACCACTCGATTCTACTGACGTAACTGTCGCTCATGGGATTCAGTTGTAGGATACATAACCTCTTGAAGTCATACCTAACAGATAGGTTGCAAACTGTCAGGGCAGCTTATAATGGTGAGATCATTAAATCAACGTGGCTAAAATCAGAGATTGGAATACTACAGGGTTCCATTCAAGGACCATTCCTTTTTGTATTATATACAAATGATTTACCAAAGTTAACGCAACACAGTGTCATTATGTTTGCAGATAACACTTCGATAGTTGTAACAAAGAAGACAAACATCGAGAAAGAGGTGATGAATGTATTACATTCAACTGAAGAGAAATACTTCTGGACGCATTATGATTAAGCGTTCGTTTGTAGCTGACCAGTTTCTAACCATGTTTTTGAATTCTTTGCGCAATGCAATGGAAATTTCTTCTCTTGCCTTCTTACCTTTGTTCACTCCACAACAGAAGTGAATATAATTGTCGTTGTTGTGAGGACTAAGGGAAAATGGTTTAGGGATAGAGCCTCTTGGAGATTGGAACACGGTAGACGGCAAAATTAGCTGTTTACAAACCGCCATAATAAAACTTATAACAGTGACAACTCCTAGTGAAGACATAAATAATCTCGCTGCACCTATTTAGAAAAACGACGTTTTACGTTTGAGAAGTCGCTTAATAACTCCTCGATAGTACATACGTACGCTCCACAATCCCGCTAGGTGGAGCATTCGCTCTCCGTCCGGCTTTTATTTGTTAAGCAAATGCCCATTACGAGAACTACTGTAATACAACGGCGAAATTTAATTTCTGTGTTGTCCGAGTAGGTTAAGTCGCCGCGCATGCAAATCCTCCGCAGTCGTAAATTAATTATGAAAGTGTATTTGTATGTGTGCGAGTACACTACGGCGTGCCCTCCTTACCCTACGATCGCCCCACCCCCCCTTCCCTACGGTACGCCGCTGGAGCGGAAGGGCGGTTTGTATTTTGGGGGACCGGCGGTCGTGTTAGGCGAGGACAATTCGCGCTAACGAACTTCGCTGGCCGAGAGATACGAGATTTATCGTGTTGTTTCGGCTACGCCATGCTATTTCGCGAATCTATTTACATATTCGCCGATTATAAGCCCGAAGGAGTCCACCAGAATCTCTATAAAGTTAAAATGCAGTAAAATACGTATAATATGTGTACGTTTGCTGCTGAAGAGTGTAATTAATATGGTTACGTAAGTGCATGCAAGATAGAATTAGTATAATGGATAACTTTTATTGTTACTTTCTCGTTGACTGTGGACGTAGCAAATCATCAATTTAGTATTTTCTTCCATAAATAATACTGTCCAATACAGTTCTTGTAAAACGTTTACTCACAAAATGATGCTGATGTTCGGATAAGAAAGGTTAGAAGAAATGGTAAATGCTGCGCCAATTTTGGTTTTAAAATCCTACTCTGTGTGATTGAAGATAGCATTCGGGGAGCCTTGAACCAAATCCAATATGGGCGATATTTCGACAAAATATTCATCTGCTCTTATTAGATCTACTGTGCTGCCAGTACCAATCAATGCTTGAGATAGTGAACCATTAATTTTTATACGTTTGAACATCTTTCCTAGATCATCACATTTCCCTACATTGTTGTACGAGATTGACTTTGATTTCTGGAACATGAATGATGCAATATGTCCAACCTCGTTACAAGCGAAGCATTTAGCACCTCGCCCTTTAAATTTGCAATCTCTCAGTTGGTGTTCTTTTGATCCACAATTGAAACAATGGCTTGCCTTGCTAACGCTAGATCTAACACCTCTCTCAGATGTTTCACATGTCGTTCGTGTCTTCCTTCAGTACGGGCTGTCTTAGATTTCATAACAGCGTACAATTTCAGTTGCTTCTTTAACTCAGTGATCGTTTCTGCTCCATGTAGAATAGCTTTATCGGTTTCTGCATCAGATATTCCATCGATGACACATTGAATCAACGCTTTTTCTTCTACACACCATTGGTTAGCGATTCCCTGCATGTACAACACGTATTTTTGATATGTTTCGTCTTTATTTTTTCTTCTTTTAGTTAACTGTTGGTGGACGATGGTACTATTAACCTTCTTTGCGAATTCTGCCGTTAAAGTTTTAGCACATACAAGCATTTGTGTCAAGTTCCATCCATAAAGTAAACAATTTTCTTCAAAACCCTTTATCCATTTTTCCACTGGATAATTCCGATTTTCACCAAAAACTGGCAAAAAAAATACACTAAAACCAATTTTTTTCTGTCTTCGTTTTCCCGTTTAAGAACATCCATTTCCTTCTTCATAATGTCATCTTGGATCACTGATTCGGGTGTCTGGTCCGGATGTTCAGACATTTTTCAAATATACTTCAACACTAATTCGTCTATCAAAAAAGATCACACTTCTCGCTTTACCTTTTTTTTTCTTCTAGTCTTACATTAAATGCTCCAATTGTCCAAAAAATAACATCAGCAACATTAGAACAAATGTAAAATGTCTTACCAACTTTAGGATGGCTTTAAAGAAATTTAAAATACCTTTTAATAATTTTTAAATGTCTTTAAACAACTTTAAAATATCTTTGAACTACTTTAAAATCACTTAATAACTTTAAAATGTTTTTTTGCAAAAAAATCGAAGTCATCGAAAATATGTCAAAATGCGTATGCAACGGAAGATTTTGATGATTAGAATGGAGAAAAATTATCCATCGGGGTGAAATACTTAATATTCTTAAATTAGAGAAGGATTTAGCAATAGTTATTACACTTGACTTCACATGTTTTCAAATTTTTAGAAACGAATACGGTTTAGATTAGTCCTCTTATCACAATTTTGATTTTAGAATCGTATTTTGTATGATAGGAGACAGCATTCGGTGAGCCTTGAACCAAATGCAAAATTTCCTGTTTACAAACCTCCATAAATAATAATAATACTCCTCTTTTCGGAAAGGGACAGTTTCAATGAAACTTCTTCTGGTAAAATGTCTTAAAGATATTGAAGAAAACAGGTGTTGAAAAACAGATCAGTCTATACATTAAAAATTAAATATTTAAAAATTTTGGAAAAATAATGGGGCAATAATTATTTATACCGTTAAAGTCACTTTTTCTAATAAGGGTTTAACTATTACTACGATAACTTCTCGGAATTAAAGGATGTGTTCCAAAATTATTAAAATTCACGATTGCAGTCTAGATCATTTATTCTTCAACACCTTCAGTACACTTAATAAGAAAAATGCAGCAAATTTGTCATTAATTCTATTCACATTTACAATATTATTTTGATATGGTTTATGATAAAAGTTGCTATTTATAAAACGGGAATTACATTCATTAACTAAGCCGTTAAAGCTAGAACCATTTGATAAAGTTTGTTGACGGTTTAGTTTAAAATTAGAATTTACAATCCGCCACATTTCTCTTGCTTTATTTCGTGCTTTAATAAGTCTAAAGCCTATTCCGACTATTACGCATTCATTCCTTACGTTGTACCGTATAAATTCCGTCGAAACGTTCGATATACGTTTTCGGTGAAAATCGCAAATTCTCCTGCTGTCTAAATCTATAGAAAGCCGTTCGCAGAAGACAATGAACACCGTGCGTCGCTAAAATCGCCGCCCTGGACCGTTCCTAAACACGGAACGACGTACGCGTCCTGCGCTTCTATCTCGGGCGCTGGAGTGGGTTAATTGGATTTCTATCGGAAGGTGACCTCGGGTCAACAGCACGCTGACTCTCATCACTCTGCCGGTGCCGCGTTGCGTCTCGAAACAAGACGCTTACACGCACACAAAGCGATCAAAGCGCTGTAGAACAAAATCAAAACTATATACAGCGAGTTGGAAAAATTTACGTACATCACGCAGTTGCTTTAGAAGCCTAAATTCAAAGTAGTTTGAATTTCCGGTGTCCGTAAATAACAATCTTAAATCACAACTGCTCTAAAAGGGTTTGAAATCTAGGGTAGTTGCTAATTAGTGCGGACAAACCGCATTAGATGGCATATTATTCCTTCTAGTATTGAAGAAATGAATAATTTCTTTTTGATAGTACGAGGGCGACCTGAAATGTTTCCGGAATCCACGAGAAAAATACGATATTGATGCGGTTTTTTATTTTTATTTTTCGATGTAGTCTCCTCGGAGGTCAATACGCTTTACCAAACGTTGCTCTAATCTCTTCAAGCCGTCGGAAAAGTAGGGTGTTTCGAAGTCTGCAAAGTAGCCATCTGTAGCGGTGATGAACTCCTCATTTGAGGCAAATCTCTTTCCTCCCATTGATTTTTTCAGGTTTGGGAATATGAAAGTGTCGCTGAGACTAGGTCCGGTAAATATGGAGGATGAGAGACTAATTCACAGCGCAATTCATTCAATTTGGACAAGACGGTCCGGGATGAATGAGCCGGTGCATTGTCGTGTTGGTAAAGCACTTTTCCTCGCTGCAAACGAGGGCGATTCTCCTTCAATACTGCATCAAATCGGGTCAATAAATCGCTGTAGTATTGCCCCATGATAGTCCTTCCCTTCTGCAGGTAGTCGATGAGGATCACACCTTGGAAATCCCAAAATATTAAAAAAAATAGTTCGTATTTTACAGACACCACGCCTGTAAAATACGAACTATCTTAGGGTATTTTTAATGTGCTGGTTCTAAAAATAACTCCAATTCTTCCCAGCAGCTCTAGTTTTGTAGATGCACCACGGGGAAACTTATTACTCATACGTGAGGAATTTCACCGTTACATAATTTGTAGAACAGATGCTTTCTAACTTTCACACGCTCGAATAAAACATGAGCATCAAGATTCATTGCATTCACAACCACTTATATTGTTTTCCGAAAAACTTAAGTGATGTTATTGAGAAACAGGGGAAAGATTTCACAAAGGTATCAGTATTATGGAGGAAAGGTACCAAGGTAGATGGGATACCCATATGATGACCGATTACTGCTGGAATCTTCAGCGAGATTATTCCGGTAAACCTCACGGGAGGAAATCTTACAAAAGGAAATTTTTAACTGATAATTGAAAGTTATATATGCATATTTTTCTGTTAAAGAAATACCTCCTACCCATTTTCTCTGTGTTTCAGTTAACAGTTATCAAATAGTAATATTTAGAAAGTTACGTACATAACAATACGTTATATCTAATTTTGGCGAATTTTTACTAAATAGGGCAAAAGGAGTGAATTTCGAAAATAGATTGATAGAACAAATCTGAGGACATTTTTTGATTAGGCACCCCAAAATTGCTTAATTACTCTTAAAAAATCCGAGGCACCAAAATGTGTCTTTGTCAGTGTTATTCATGGCACTCTGCTGTGTAGTAAAACAGCAGGAATTTACTAGGTTGCCTGATAAAATACTAACTCGCACATTTAAAGTAACATAGAAAACTTTAATGGTCTTTTCTCCATGTTTACTACATGAAAGTAGGAATAATACGAAATCGACCGTTTTTTTTTACGAGTTAATATTTAATTCACGAATCCTTCTTTTAAAGTAAAATATTCGTATTCCTTCAGATGTTACATAAAATATGCTTATTACTAAGATTGAATTTGATCGGATTAGATTTTTGCGAGACTTTTAACGAATAAAAGTTTCACGGTTCCCAGTAGGATTTGAACCTACAGCTCCAGTTCGCTAAACCGGTGTGTATCCACGTACACCACGGAAACCGTCTGAACAAATAGCTATTTAAATCGCCATCTAAGTTATTAAATTTCAATTAGCAACTTTTTATACTTAGATATAATAGTGACTGCAGATATACCCCTGATATCTAAGCAGACATGATATTTTCTAGTCTAGTTAATACTAACATTGAATTTAATTGGATTAGATTTTCGTGAAATTTTTAATGAATAAAAATTTTACGATATCCGGTGGGATTTGAACCTACAGCTCCAGTTACAATACGACTTAACAATCTTGTCAGACACAGTGAACTCACCATATTTATTTTCAAATCATACCAACACTCTTTCAATTATCAGTTCATTTTGAAGCCTATTATCAAGGTAAATTTACTTTCCAACGCAAGTGTACGCAGAAGGTGGCCATCGAAACCGTGCCGCACTATACTGGTATAGGTTGGTACGCGTGAAAGGATTAGCACGCATTTCCACCTTTCTGATTGGATTTTAATTGATCGGGATTTGGACGGGCGTGCGGCGGGTATTTGCCGGGCCTTATTCTAAACAATCCAGAATTTATCCTTCATTAATAAGGTTCGCGCGATGCTCGTGCAACGCTTTTGCGGGCGTCGAAGCGGACGACGTACGGTGATTGGTTCTGTTGTAAATTGGCCCGACTATACTGGCGAGTTACGGCGATGCCCGCGGCGGCTTCGCCGTTCGACGAATGGGTCGGCAAATTTTTCGGACGCGTCCGATGTAATCTAAAGCGACGTCGATGGTGTATTAGATGACGACTGGTTGTGCTTGGGAAGTTTGGAAAGGCTTAATTGTTTGTTCGACAAAGAAATTGTATTGGGAATATTTCCGGGATTTATTAACTTAAGTTGTGCTTGCGTTTTTCAACGGTTAAATTCGAAAAATTCGACATGTATAAATCATAACTCGACACTTTATTTGACTTTTGAAAATGGAGCGCAATTCAAACATAGAGGTTTGCTCAATTCTAGCAGAAAAACAGACGCAATGGTTTTGCCAGAATTATCTTTATGCCAACAGCCAGTCTCCAAAATTCATGTAACTTTTTTTCAGTACGCCTGCGCGTAATCGCCATATTGAAAATAATATGAGAAAACAACAAAACAACTTCTTCGTATTTACTCTATTTATTTACGTTTCATAACCTTGCAAGTCGGTTGTATACCAGTATTTGGCAGAATTTACGTTTGAAATACATCATAGAATTTTAAAAGTGCTTGAGTTACAATACATGCAGAGTTTTTGGTTTTTTTGTTAGTTATTTCGTTCTCATTTTTCTTCTGTATTTCATTGTTATTGTTTATTTATTTATTTAGACTATAAGACAAAAATGAGTAGTGATGGTAATAGTGGAAAGGAGGACGCAAATCTTCATATTTTTGCCGTGCAAAACTGTAATATACATTCATTAAACAATGAAGGATATAACACATGGGCTGAAAAGTCCCGGGCCTAACACATAAATGACGCTAGTTTTATTGCAGTCACCTTTCTCTCAGTTAGTACTAGCCTTCAAAAGACAGCTCTTAAAATTTCATGATATTCTATTTATTAGTTTGTGAGTTATTGTGGTAAGAGTCACGCTACTTTTGTTATTTTCAAAACAATGGATCAAAAACAATTTCGTGTTTTAATTTTATAACTGCTTCTTGATGGGGAAAAAATACCGTTCAAGCGAAGCAATGGTTTGAAAAGGGTTATGGGGACTCCGCTCCATCAGAAACAACAATAAAACGTTGATTTGCTGACTTCAAACGTGGTCGTAGAGACGCCGATGATACAGAACGCAGTGGACGTCCAAATGAGGCGGTAACACCAGAAAACATCAAAAAAATTCACAAAATCGTTTTGAGTGATCGAAAAGTGAAGTTGCGTGAGTTACCTGACATCGTAAAGATAACAAAAGAACGTATTGGCTTTATATTACATGAGCATTTGACTATGAGAAAGCTCTGTTCAAAGTGGGTGCCGCGTTTGCTCACTGTTGACCAAAAATAAGAACGTGTTGATGATTCTGAGCAGTGTTTGGCCATGTTTAAACGTAACAAACCGGAATTTTTGCGTCAATCGGCTGGAAAGGTTATGGCCTCGGTATTTTGAAATGTGCGTGGTGTAATATTCATCGACTATCTTGAGAAAGGAAATACCATCAACAGTGAATATTATATAGCGTTATTGGAGCGTTTGAAGGCCGATATTGCAAAGAAACAACCGCATATGGCAAAGAAAAAAATATTGTCTCATCAAGACAACGCACCGTGTCACAAGTCAATCAAAACAATGGTAAAACTACATGAATTGAACTTCGAATTGCTCCTACATCCACCGTATTCGCCAGATTTGGCTCCCAGCGACTACTGGCTGTTCGCAGACCTCAAAGAGATGCTCGCCGGTAAGAAATTTCGTACGAATGAAGAGGTTATCGCTGAAACTGAGGCCTATTTTGAGGCAAAAGATAAATCATTCTACAAAAGTGGTATAGAAATGTTAGAGCGGCGCTGGAATGATTGCTTTGCTCTTGATGGAGATTACGTTGATGAATAAAGCTAATTTTGAACCAAAAAACCGTGTTTTCTTTGTTAGGCCCGGGACTTTTCAGCCCATGTGTTAGTATATCTGAATAGGGTACTGAACCAACTACAGTTAAATAGAAACACAATTACCTATTGTGCCAAATATTGAAAGAAAAAGCAGTAAATGCTTTTACCTGTGTTTGGGAGTATCTGATAAAAAAGTGTTTGGAGAAACATTCTTGCCTAGAATGCGAAAAACATGCTATAGAGGCATCCAATTATATTACTGCTTCATCTATATTTTTCCATTTTAAAAGTGTTGAAGAGGACAAATTATTTGGCAAGTTTAAAAGACCAGGGGAGCCATTTGTTCCTGTATATATATAAAAATGAGAAACAATTTTTTTGGGACAGTTTTCTAGTTTAGACCTTCGCCCTAAAATAGGGTACACTTTAAAACAATATTTGGGAAATGTCAGTTACGTACCACCTTGTCCAAATTTTGTTGTGGATTATTTACTCTCATTATACGTTAGATTGAGCATATTTTACGCTATAAAATTCTTAAATAGAAAGCTGATCTCTAACAAACAAAAAAAAATGTAAAATTAAGTATAGTGAGATATTTATAATAAACACTAAAACACGATGTGTTGTTTCATTTCTCTATTATATTTAATTTTTTTGATTCATTTTATAAATTAAGAAGGATCGGAAGTCGGACCGAACTAAACTGTCGATACAAGGATAAGTACAACACGATATGCAACAATCTGTTCTTTATTAATGTGTTAGAGTTGTAACTGTGTCGAATTACTAATTATATTATTCATTTGACTCCGATCTGATCCCTAGTAATTGAAATATTCTACCTTATTTTTCCTTTAGTAGATCTGATATAGTAGTAACTTCAATCATCCAGTAGTATTATGAGTAGTATCACGCGAAATTCCAATTATCTATTAACAATTGAGGATGTGATGATCCCGGGTTTGATAGTGAACGGTTGCCTTTACTTACCCGCTAATTCTTTTATTTAATTTAATAATAAAAACGTCTACGTTTCCACATATTTAGAAGACAACTGACACCATCCCAGTTTTTAAGAAGAGAAATAAATTTTGTATCGAGAATTACCGCATATTATAAGTATATCGTGTAATCTTGGTAAAGCGCTAGTATATATATTATACAACGAAATTTATAGAAATATACAACCTCTTTTGTTTATACATCAGCATGCGTACGTTACTGATCGATCTGCTATAACAAACTTAGTATGTATAACTCAATATCTCTCATCGACCATGGATCAACTAAAACAAACCGATGTTGTATACACAGACTTCCCAAGGGCATTCGATTCCATAAATCATGAGCTGTTATTAGCTGAGCTAGAATGTGTTGGCCTCTGTCCATCATTTTCGAAGTTAATAAGATCGTATCTGGCACACCAGAAACAATATGCTTTTTATCGATATTCTTCAGACACAATTCCAATTCCCTCTGGTGTTCCTCAAGGTTCTAATTTCTGCAACATCCTCACAGAGCAAGACCTCCAGAATTGTTACCAGGAATGGAAAACTTGCTGGAGACACTGTAGGCATTTCAAACGGGTATAGTTTGAAAGGGACTATATTAAACTGTAGATATATTTAAATTAAACACTTTGAAAGTAACCATTCTTATTAATTCTATAGCACATGTATTTTTAAAAAGGTGTGTTCTAGAAATAAAACTGCTACATTTCACAAAGTTGGAAGATATCTACTGGAACAGTTCAAGAAATGTAGTTAAGATCAGCCATCGACAAACTAATCAGGTACATTCTAAAATAAAGAATATCATAAAATCAAGGAACTTTAAGAATCTGTTTATGTTGTTTTCTCCTGATGAGAGTAAATTCTACGATAATAACCATTACAAAGTGTACTTGGTATCCCTACGACTCAAACAATTAGAATACTTTAGTGGTGGTTCTTTTAAAGAGAACCTGTTAAAGGTATATCCAATCTTATTCCTACAATTTGCAAAAGGAACCCTGGAAGCTCAAAACTGAAAAAGATCCTGGAGAGTATCGACTTTGACGCGTTCACACCTTCAATTTCCTTGCACTGGTCGTTCGCCTTTAGCCAAAGCCGGTCCTGTACTGGTGAGTAAGTTAAAGAAAAAATAAACAGGCCCGGTAACATGTGTTTATACGACATCATAAAAAACTATTTTATGGCGCCTACCCCTCGTGGATCGGGACAGCCGGACATTAATCAGAGAGGTCAGTTGCGGTACCCCTCCGTATCCCCCCCGGCCCGTCCCCTACGCAACGTGTTTCCCCAAACTTCGCCCGCCTCGTGAATTTTGACGTGTTGCTCGTAGTCACCACTGCCGCCCTCTGCAGGCACGGTACGACGAAGCCCTTTCCTTATTGACGACTCTGTCTTCTTTAAATGTCCGGGATGGATTTACGATGCGTAGTAAAAGAAAAATAAGGAAAAAGCGGCACGGTATCAAACGCTTAACCTTCGGAAATACGTAAGTAGTATGCAGTACTATCACGATGTGGGCGGTTGAGAAATACGGAAAGAATTTGAAATTAGGAGGAATTTTTCTTTCTAAATTGTATTAGATGATTTCTAATCTAACAAAGAACGATCTAATTACTAAGAAAATGCTTAAGTATGGAGGATCTGAATTGAAAACTGTAATCACCTTATTGTTTCAAAAAATTATTTTGACCCAAAAAGTGTCCACTGCTTGGACAAGCAGCATCACAATACCGATCTACAAGAAGGGAAACAAACACGACCAGGAAAATTACAGAATGATATCGTTACTAACCAGCATAAGTAAGCTGTTAACAAAAACTATTACAACGAAAATAACGAACAGAATAGAAAAAAAGGAAGAACCGCAAAGGTTTAGACAGAATAAATCGATATATATAATAAACCTTTGTTTCTTTGTCTAAAAGATCTCAAAAAAGCGTTTGTCAGAGTGTGAACAGCTGACGTCATAGAAATACTCCGGGGACATGAGACATCCATACCTTACATTAACGTAATGAAAGCGCTCAATAAAAGTAAGAAAACAGGGGTTGACGAAACAGATACCAACAGAAATTCGTCGAGGTGATAGTATGACTAAAGTTTTGCTCAACCTCATCATGGATAAAATAATTAATAGTGTAAAAGAAGTTGCTAGAGGGTATAGGATGAGGCAAGAATCTATAAAGATACTATGCTATGCTGATGATGCAATCTTGATGGCAGATAACGAGGAAGAACTACAACGACTGCTATATCGGTTCCAAATGAAGGCAGGAAATCTTATTCTGTAGATATCTATGGAGAAGACAGAATCAGTGGTCGTAACAAAAGGGCCCACTAGATATAAATTGGCTTCTTCCATTCAATGAGAATTTTTGGTTGATCAATAACAACAATTGTATCTCTTAATAATAGTAATGAGCTGTCTGATAAATTCTGTTATTAATTCACAAAAATGTAATTTCGGATCTGGATCTTTTTAATTAACTCAGGAAAAATGTGCCTTGAAGGTCTCAAGATTTTGAGAACAGATTTTTTGGGAATCTCATGAATTTGTCCTAATATCTAGATAGATCATTATTTTCTTATTATTACATTCTTCTATTTCCATGACACAAAAATTCTATTTATTTACCACAACGACAAAATGAGTTGAATAATTTTAATGAAAACTGGAAGTCTTAACAATATAATTAAAGGTTTTATAGGCACAACATGTTTCAACCTTCCCACATCTCCCCTACTCTAAAAATAATCAGTTCGTTTAACAAAATGTGCTCAGCATCCAATACCTACTTCAGTTATCAGAACGAACATAACGGAATTGCGCAATAGAACTAAGATTTTATATAATTCTCTGTGCATGGTTATGATGTTAGCAGAAATTTGGTTGTGCAAATCAATTAATACTACTGAGATTCTTACCTCATGTTGCAATATGGAACATTTGCTGAAAACAATAGTTGGACTGTTGTGCGCAACATAATTGAAGAACATTAGAATGTGGATGAGATAAAGATATGCTTATGCATATCGAGGACTGCGGTGCATTCGATTTTACATGAACATTTTGGTGTGAGAGACATCAATTCTCGAAGGATTATGCATAATTTGGCTGAACTTTAAAGAAAGTCAATTGGTGTAAGGAAATGCTCAAGAAATGTTGTTGGAGAATTGCAAAATCTACGGTTTGAATGTTCCAAGATGAGTCGAATACCATAAAAGTTGTTGTAAACTTCCAAAAGAAATAGGCGCTTGTTTCTTTGATTGGACTGGATATGGCGCAACCCTGGAGGATTGAAGAGCAGTTAATGTTGATATATAATAATTTATTTGTCAGGAAGTATCGTTGAAAAGGAAAGATAACCGAGGGCATCGTTCCATCCTTCATCGCGATAATACCAGCTCTAACACAACACATTAAATACTTGTCTATTTGAAGGAAAAAAACTCAATTAATGTTTTATTACCCAATTAATTGCCTAATGACTTCTTTGAATTCTCGAATATTAAACAAAAAGGGCGATTTTCATTTCCACAGGAGACTGTTGAAGCTTTCGAAAGCTGTTTTTGCATATATACCAATTTCGGAATGAAGAAAATGTTTCGAGAATTGATTTGAATGCATGTAAAGGTGCATAAGTCTTAAATTGAAAAGCAATGAAACGGTTTGTCACAAAAAAATGTTTTCCTAGTTTTTGTAAAACCTTAAAAGGCAGCCTACGTAATACTTAACTTGAAGGGTATGGAATGTAATGGTTATTTGCATAAAATCAAGTAAATGTGTATTTAAATAACATAAGAGATTTAACAAAATTTATTATTAAAATCAATATTGGCAGTGTCCAGTGCACCTTCAAAATAGAACTTCCAGCGCGGTGTTGGAACAGAGTTTCTTGACTTTTGAAGACTGTTTGAAGTTTCTTGACGTTCTTGACCAAGTGATTTTCAGAATGTGGCAATTCTATACCCAGCGTAGTATCCTACAAAAGAAAAAAAACTCATATATGACGAAATTCTCGTCACTGCGATAATTATCCATTCACCAACCATGAACAGCATATTTGGGGCAGCATTAAAAGGTTTGAAAAGTTTAAAGGGTGTCCTTCGATCTTGAAGAAATCTTCTTTCGCTCTCCTTCAGCATTAATTGAATATCGAGATTTTTTGGATCTCCTTGTCTAGCAATGATTTGTTGGACAGGAATAATGGTTAAGAAGCATTTGTCGTCCACATTTAAATTGCGACTACCCAGGCTTCCATTTTTGCACATAACGTGTACATCTTCTGGGACGTTCAAACCGTCTAAAATTGCGTGTTCAATATACAGACAACCTACTACCAGACAACCTGTTATTCTTACCTACCACCGTTATTACTGCGAAATCACCAACCTCTTCTAAACAATCCAAAGCGCCTTGATTACCATAATATTTATTTGTTGCATCAGTACTACAAGTGGCTTCTGAAATAATAACATTCTGCTTCAGTATTTCTTCAAATTGCAAAGTTTGCAGCGACTTCAAAGCCGACATATTGCCAAAAGTGATGGTAAGCACCTACTGCTTACCATCACTTTGTACTTATGTACATCTAACCCACCAAACTCCATAGAGTTGAAACTCCTACACATTCTATATATTGAGGACCACATAGCGATGACATGTGTAAAATCTACTTGATTATAAGTTAAGAAGGATTTAAAGGTTAAAGTAACACCACCATCGCCACATCTACTAATTAATTCAAATTTACGGTCTTCTCTAAGCACATAAAACTTTTGAAATTACCTGTAGCAGTCATTTTTAATTTATAAGTATCAGTATTTGCACTGTTACTAGAATTGCTACGATGTATTCATTACAGTACAATTTGGAGTATATTCAAAACATCTGAAGTTGAGTTTCTCAAACATAATGGCTCTGATGCAAAATTAGCTTAACTTTTCATTCGTCTTTTTCGAACTTAGAGCTTGTTCTGGAATTTTCAATAGAATTGCGCCCGCTCGTAGTAAAATGTGAATGAAAACTTTTCCCCAAAGCACTATGAGTCACACCTTCCAATATACAATTAGTGAGACACCTGCTTTCAATTATTAACTGAAAAAGAAACTAGAAGAATAGATTGTTATCTTACCTCTGAATGCTGATTTTTCTACACATAGAGAGCAAAGATTTTTTGTTCCGAGAGTTTCGGCTCCAGGCATACAAGAGCTTCCTAAAGTGTCATCTAATACTTGCGCATATGAAAAAGTTTCGTTGTTTAACAAAATACTTCTGGTAACATCGATAAACGATAACCACGCTAGAAAATACGCAATGTTCAATAAAAAAAACTCATTTAATTATAATACAATTAACTCACGTATGCCGCCGTATCGCGGAAAGCATGCCTTTTTTCCTTTTAAGCTTTCGAGGGACATAATATTTCCTTTTACCACGAGAACAACGCGTATCAAGGACTCCCTTTCAGTTTCTAGAAAAGCTATCGTCTCCAGGTTATCACTGGAAATATAGTAGTGACAGGTCTCTGTTCAAAAATATGTATTTGTAGTTGGCTGCTCTTCCGTTCTCAGGTTCCCCGCCATGTGGAAAGTTTATAATACGAGGGTTGTTCGTAAAATAAGGTTCACAACGATTTTTCACAATGAAAAACATGTTTACTGGCATTGAATAATACATCTCAAGCTTAGACTTTTCCTTAGTTTTCGACAAAATCGCCATTGAGATCGATGTATTTCTGCATACGGTGCACCTTCTTTTTTATGCCAGAATCGTAGAACTTTCCCGCCGCGCCACGAAGGTAGCTCAAAGTCTCTTCTTTCAGCTCCTCTCCGGTTCCGAAATGCGTCCCACCCAGGTGTTTCTTCAATTCAGGGAAGAGATGGTAGTTACATGGGGTTACCCACTTTGCGCAAACCTTGGCACCACCTTGTTGACATCAAGGATCATTCCGCAGAGCTTCCGAACTGTCGCCGTTCGAACCTTCACCATTGTTCGTTTTTAAATTTTGTACCCCATTTGCGCACGTGTTGTACGCTGATACACTTTTGTCCGTATACTTCACACAGTTGGGAATGAATGCCCATTGGCACAGTGTTTTTTGTACACAACAAACGAATCTCAGACCTGGCGGTAGAAGCGTGTGGAAGCTCCATCTCTAACGGCTGCCGAGCCAATACACCGTGGCAGACAGCTCTTCAAGGTGGAGACTGAGAGAAGGATCCTTGCGACTACAGCTTCTTGATAACCTTATTTTACGAACAACCCTCGTACTTGCCGTTTCGGTCATCCCGTCGCGATCTTCTTCAGAAATGAAAAAATGAAGATGATCGAAACATGAAACGCTATAAAATAACAACAGAGGACCCGAAAAGCAAAGAATAAACAGCAACAATAACAATGAAAGCTATTTGTAGTGCTTACAGATTTGCGGAATAAGCAAGATCAGCGTCAATGGTGACTGCATCTGTCTTGTTCGTCCTAATGGCTTCGATACATTCTGTTTTACTGGGTGTTTGAAGGCATGACGGAACTGGCTGAATTCCGTTGTGTAAACTTGCTCTGCTCCAAACTTCGCATTTGCGCTGTTCATCATCGGACGTCGTGCACCATCTTACTTTGATATCACATTCTTCTAATTGCTTAGCTACGCACACTCTCTTCCCTAAAAAAATATTTAAGGACACTGCTGATTTTTTTAAGTGAAAGTATCTCAGCGTGTCATACTGGGACACAATGTGCAACTCTCGATTTTATTTATAAAATTGAATAGCCATGTAAAGCAATTAAGTGCTTGGAAGTCTTACACTCTCAAGAAGCTTGTAAAAGATTTTCAATTTTAAGGTGAAAGAGTTAAAAAAAATTGAGGGTTATCTTTCGGTAAAATTTTATAATCAAACTACATTGATGTATATTGCAATAATTATGTTAGGCGGATAGTTTAATCCATTCCTCCATATTAACATTTAATGAGTGCATCTAGTTTTCTGGCTAATTCCAGAAGTTCACTCAGCGAAATTTCGATCTTACGTATCAGAAAAATATTACGTCTTTCCTCTCTAAGTACTCCTTCTCCTGAGCGCATTTCCTTGCAAGTGCCTCCTTAATTAAGCTTTACCAGTATGACGGCTCTATCTCAGCTCAGAAACGCAAAAATTGTTACAAATTCTGGTAGCGGCGGAAGATGAACTTTATTGCTGCTTCTAAGTATAAGACTGTTTCTACAGGCAAATATAAACTTAGAGCAAACCTTCCTTGTTCTAAGAATTTGGGATGTTAATCAGCCTTCTCTACACAGAATTTTGATGTACGAGGGCTGTTTTTTTTTCAACCTTCAGTCGTGCCTGTAAACAGTTACGCTAGGGGTGGGAGATAAGAACGCCCGGAAGGTGACTGCGCATCTCCCTCACTATAATACCTGTCACTTCCAACGTCATTGCGCCAACCAAGTTGCAGGCACGTAAACATGGCTGCTACAAATCATTCCTCCGCCAAGTGTAAGTTTTGTAGTGTAATTCGATTCCTTCAAGCGGAAGAGAATAAATAGTGCAGCAAAAATTCACCGAAGAATGATTCGAGTGTACGGTGTTGCGCGTGAATTGTGTATGGACTTTAAAGAACGACGAGCCGATGTCTATGATGATGCACGATTGTTGAACGAATTGACAAAATAGTTCGAGAAAAGCCGACGTTTACCATCAGTTGAGTGTGGAATTTCAAGATCAGCTGTATACATATATGTAACGAAACACGCTACGCTTCAAATGTAGCTTATCTAGAGCATACTTACAAATGGTGCATTCCACTTGACTGTCGGTTGCTGTATATTGTTCCACGGATTTAGGACATCTTAGTGCTCTTGTACAATCTTTCATTTTATAATTGACGGTTCGCTAGTCGTCTGACTAATAACGACCAGCGAACCGTCAACATCGTCGTGAAGATGTCAGTCTCAGTGTTTAGTGAAACGTCAACATATATCAATTCAAGACCACGACCCACTCCTCCTACCATCTCAACTCACTGGCGGTAATATTCTATGCAGAGGAAAACGCTCGTCTTTAGATATCACAAATGCATCAATCTTCACATTGGTCGTGTAGAAAAGTAACCATGTTTGTACATAACTTTTGGTAATAAATTCATTTTATTATTTACACTTGTGTTGTTTTTATGAGGTATCGGAGGTTTAAAAAAAATAGCCCTCGCATTTCAGTTCTTTCAAGATAATGACGGAAGTTTTGAGTAAAAAAATTCAAACCGTGATTTTATATGATATTGGCTTCTACGAATCTGAGAGCAATATTGGTTTGGTAAAAGCGTAAACATATCATTCTCAGGAGAAGGCAAATTTCGTGAAGGTAATCCATCGACGTTTATTGTTACCATGTTGATGTTGAGCGTAGTGCCATATACTTTGAGAATGAAGTTACAATGGCATGAAAACTATAAAAACGATTTTGCATAAATATTTAAAGATAAAGAAGCTTTATGATCTTTGGATCTCATAAAATTTTATAGAATCTCAAAAAACGGTGTCATTACTGGTAGAGAAACTAATTACACCAATCTGAAAATCCACGATGGGCTTAAATCAACAAAATTGTTCGAAGTGTAGCATAGTAAAACATAGGATGTTCTCCCTGGTTTGATGAGAGTGTAGCATGCAATTGATTTATGATTTTAAATAAAACAATGCTTCACGTTTCAGTTAAACTACCTTTAAAATAACAAAAACAATGTAAATATTGGGATAAAGTCGGGAAATACGCCTAAGGCAGCAAATATATGACGCACCAACTAATAAATTTTATATTTAGCCACCAACTATGCCAAATTTTTGAGACTATAAATTTTTTAAAACTATAAATGGGCAAAGTGTAGGCTAAGCTCTTGCAGAAATTCCACAACTATTACCTCTTTTAGATATTATTGAAACGATTGCTTACGTCTAATTTCCTCAAATGAGGTGGATTGACTTATCCTAATTTCATAATCTTCGCCGGGTATTAAGTTTGGAAGCAATATTTGCTTCAAATGCTTTGCGATTCCTGGATATTTTCCTAAAGATGCAGAATTTGGCATCTTCACTTTGTAGATTGCATTGGATATAGAGTGTTGACCATCGAGAACTTTAATTACCTCCGAAAATTCTGGCAACCAAGTACTCAATTTGCTAAGTAAATCGAAGTCATTATCTCTGCAAAATTTACTATGCTAATATGTCCACGGATTTGCGTTATTGTCTATTGTACGCACCTTTCTAATATAATCACCTTGTTCGTAACACCGGACCATCCGCATGACATAGCACTGGAAATGGTTCCATTTTTACAGATGGTGTATCCTGTAAAATTGTGTGTACTTCTGAGGTCTGCTATTGTACGTAATGTAGTAACAGCTACGGCAGGGGTTCTTGAATCGATGGCGCAATTTAAAGTTTCCGTAAAAGCCATTCCTTTATTAAATTCGTAAGGTGTAACCCCGCATCTTGCCGCCATGTTTAAGTATTTCTTTTCTGAAATTATGTAAATATAAATTTAATTTTTTCTTCAAAATTATTCATACTTATAGTCCATTATTCATTTTAAGAACGCAAGTTAATATTGTGAACGCACAATGGTTGATATCGATAGAATAATTGCATTTACTCTTTTATTCGGTAATTGTGTGTTAGTACACTCGAGTGGTTTCTAGAGTGTATGTCGTTGGTTCAACCAGGCGTACACTGATGAAACTTACGTAAATGCATATGATGCCTGTGAACCTAATGGTTTACGAAAAACGGGATTGCATACTGCACGTAACAGAAGGAAAATTTAAATAATGTAATACTATACGGGACTCTGTTAAGATAATTTGTACTCATAGCCAGCTATTGGTATTTCACAAACCATTGTGGAGCAGAATCTGTTTCATGCATATATTTTGGGGAAATATGTTTTGTAATTGCCAAAAAGAAGCTGATTGCGAAGTAAGACTGCAGAAATGAGTGCTTCCACAGTAGCGTACGGCTCGGTTACTATCAATATAAAGAATAATTGATGTAATTATTTACTATTTTAGTCTGACTATGTTGCTGATGTAGAGTGGCGCAAGAACTAGCATGCCTTCCAATTTTGACTCAGTCATACTTCTACGACCTGGTGAAAATATGTTGGTGTATTTGGAAAAGGAACGTTCTGCGCCTAATTACGTGGTATTTGCGAATTTCAAAAGGACATTCGCATCATATTCACACTCGTGGTTTTCAGTTAAACTCGTGTCTATACGCACTACAGTTTGAGAATTGGGATTGTTCTCTATAAGCGCACACAATTTATCGGTTGTCTGTATTCCTATACTAACTAACTAGATGCATGGCTGAAAGCATTATCCTTATGGAACAGCACACCGTGTCTTAACTTTCCCCGGCGTTTCTCCTCAATAACGTCTCGCAATTTAGAAATCAATTGTGCGTAGTAGGCCTCTGCATTGCTCTGTCCTTTTTGCAAATAGTCAGTCAGGATGATTCCTTGAGCATCCCAGAACACAGATAGGAAAACCTTTTCAACAGACGGCACGATCTTAAATTTGCGTGGAGGAGGAGAACTGTGATCTTTCCACTCTCTGTTTTGCACTTTGGTCTCATCCATGGTTACATACCGACTAAGAAAGTTCTCTTTGTTTGCTTGACCTTTCCAAAAGACGCTTACAAATCAACACCCGATTTCTTTTTTAATCAATGATTAACATTCTGGGCACCGATCTTGCACTCATATCTATCAGTATGTTGCGCACCACATAATGTCTACAATGTCCCTTATGCGTACTCGACGGTCCTGCATTACGATATCGTATACCTTTCTAATGTGTTTGTCTGTTTTTACCGTTATGGGAGGACCACCGGCATGGCATGTTGGTGTTCAGGGGATGTTTTTCCGCATTTAAAATCTGGACACCAGCGTTTGACTACATCATAGGAAACTGCAGACACGCCAATAATTGCCATAATGCCTTTATGAATTTGAATTGGCGTCATGCTCTTTTTCTAGACGTAGTTTATTACGGCTCTTTCTTCTACAGGATCCATTTTTATCAATCACGACGCACAATTCAAGAATTAACCACAGCACAACAACACTTTGAGATACAAACTTGATATTATGTAGATGTGATTCCCTACGTCAGTTAATTAATTGTCAAAAATATTAATCAAGCAACCAATTAGAAGTAGGTGGGAGATGGGGAACACAGATCCGCCCTTGTCAAACCGTATTTATCAATAATTTTAATTTTTTTAAGAATGCTTACTTACTTAGTGCGGTATCAATTTCATTGTCCAGTGTCCATCTACCAGGTCTGTACAACGGCCCAAACTGATCATGCAATGCTTTTATATGCTTTTCAATCAATGGTAATTGGTTGTAGGTGCAAATATCTTTTCCGTTTTCGAATAATACAACTCTTTCGAATTCCATAAGAAATTGGGGATTTACATCTGTTAAGTCAATACCCGGAAAACAGTAACTAAAGTTTTGTATGTCTCTTAGGCCATTGGCGACGTCCTTATTGACGAATATGGCTATTTCATAGTCATATGGATCTGACTCTAAAATATATAGAAATTAGACAGCACCAGTTACACAATAAAATGTAAAAGAAGCGAAGACCAGCAGAAAAAGTAATCCGTACCTTTTGTAATTTGCAACATGCGAATATTAGCCTCAGACTCGACTAAAAATGCCGCTTCTGATGAAGCTAATGTAACATGAACGATCCCTTCTCTGACCTTCTCTATGCAGCTTAATTGATCTTCGAGTATTATGCAATTAATATCGTTAATTTCTTTGTTGATTTGGCGACATTCCTCTACGTATTCAGAAGTTACACACACAGTGTCTAAAAATAAAATATAATTTTCTAATAAAAAATAATGAATATTATGTAATTCAGTTTATTTCATTTGTTTTACTAGCGCGAGACGATGTGTTGGTTTAAAAAATGGTCTGATATTTTATCCACATATAGTATTCATCTAAATAAACCAAAAAGTCTTAATAAACGTAGGTCTGCAATTCTTAGTTCTATTTCAAAGATAGAGCTGTTTTTCCATTGCATACAGCGAATTACATTTTCGTAAACAAACGAATAGTAATAAGCGTACTATTTCCAGAATTGGACCATGTTATGATGAGATATAAAAAAATAAAATAACAGTAAAAGAAAAAAGAAATGAAAAGAGGAAAAAAGGTGAAGTAAATATAAAAGAGAGACAGAAAAAGAAAAATAAAAAGAAAAAGGAAAGAAAAAAAGAAAAGTGGGATCTTAACGTTTCGCCGCCGTCCGAGGAGGTTTCTTCAGGAGAAACAGGGAAACCAAAGTGGCGCGGTAACTCGATCACTTTGCAAGAAGGTCACGGTAACTCGACGTGTTAATCACGCTAAAGGCGGAAACCTTCTGAATGTTTTTTTTCTCTTATACCTATTTAATTTTTTTTATATCTCATCATGACACGGTCCAATTCCGGAAATAGTACGCTTATTACTGATTCTGGCCGTGGAAGCCAACGTATTCATTTAAACGAACAGTACATGTCATTTTATTAAATTGTATTTCTTAAAATAAAAATTTGTTCTACATGTCCACCAGCCATTTGCGCGTAGGCTTCACATCTTCGTCGAAAAGAATCTACTACTCCTTCACACAACCTTACATTTTGTCTAATTATTTGGCACTCATTTTGTATTCACTGCGGTGGTCCATCCACATTGTTAGTTGCCCTTGTATATATATACTAGCTGCTCTAAAGTGAGTTTACATCAGGCGACCTATCTAAGTGGCCATGACACAGGACCTTTCCGTCCTATCCATTTGTTGCTGTACGTTTCATTAAAAAAAAAATTACAGTGAGAATAAAGTGCGGTGAGGTCCCATCGTGAAAAAACTATTAGTTAACCCCATCAATTAGGGGCACATCGTTCAGTAATGGGGGTTAAATATTAATAAAAGAAAGTCCAGATAGTTTTAGTCATTTAAACGATTCGGTAAAAGCACCATGATCTCCCAAAACCGCTTAACCAAACGTTCACAGTATATCGACGTTCACCTTTTATATGTGATGAAGTAACGCGATTAGAGAATGCGTCAGCTTAGAGGCGTGGTGTATGGCAAAGCGGTTAACACGACTGAACATAAAGTGCATATTGGCCATCCCCAAATTTTTATAAAAAGGCATTTTATAAACAAATAAACAGCAATTGACACCAATACGTACAAACAGACAAACAAAATGGCACGAAATGACAGTAATAAACAGAAACTGACTAATCAGACGCCATCGAAATGAATGACATTTGTCGGAAAGCGGTTCTAAATTGAACCTACGGTTATTAAGCCTCGTTTGTTTAAATAAGTACTATGTTACTCGGTACATATACTTACACTTCTTAGAAGGCACTAATAGGGATCTATTTGCACATTTAAAGACAACTAATATATAGACGAAGAAGTTGAAATAATACATTTTTTAAAATTCATTAAACACATACGTGTTACGTACATTTCTGAAATGATTCATTCAATGTGAAACAATAGATAACATTTGATATCGATTTATCTAATGTTTTATCCTACTAGACGATGAGTAAATACGTATCCAGTAAACCATAGACGGCGCAAACTATACCTATCACTTAATAAATTAATAATTTAAAGTAACTATGTACAAACTTTTTAACAGTATAGATTTATGGTGAAATCAATTAAACGTTATAGAAACAATTAAACATGTGTATAAAGATATGATTTATTTCAATTTAAAAACCAATGTTTTTTTTTCTAAATTTTATAGCTTCTTATTTTATTCTTTTGAATAGTGTTTGGTTCACGCGGTTATTTTATTTTGTTGTAGTTGAAGGTAAAGTACTGTTATCTTCCTCTTTTTTAATCTTCAACTACATATTTTAAATACAGTAGACGCTCGATTGTGTGACCGATATCAGCCAATCACTATTCACATTACTGAAGTTTACATTAGCGGGCCTTATTCTATTTATAAATAAATTGCATAAAAGAAAATATATATGTTCATTAAAAAATAAATTATGAACAGTGAATAATATAATACATCTAATAAATAAATAAAAAATAAATTTGAAATTATTTTGAAGAATAATGTGCTATTTTTGTTTGCGTAAATTTACGCTTGGTATTTTCTAATGCCATTGTCCGTAGTTTACGGAGCACTAAAATATCGAATATGTTATGTCTTGTTCTTCAGCCCAATCTAACGCTGGATTAAAAATTCCTACAGCTTGCGTGTCACTCATTGTATTTTCTTTTTCAATCAAGGGTTCTCA
The DNA here is from genome assembly GCA_023509865.1 of Trypoxylus dichotomus. Taxonomy (NCBI): domain Eukaryota; kingdom Metazoa; phylum Arthropoda; class Insecta; order Coleoptera; family Scarabaeidae; genus Trypoxylus; species Trypoxylus dichotomus. The sequence goes on along the minus strand of CM042076.1, from coordinate 69,320,625 downwards.
TCTTCACTCACCCCATCTTCCTCTTCATCTGCATCATCCATCTCTTTATCGTCATTTCATAAACTAACATCTGTAATTGTGCAAACAATATCGGGATTTATTGCTTTTAATAATTTGAGAACATCCGAGGATGTACTGTCAATAACTTCACCATTAGATAGTAACTATTTTCTAATGATGGTTAGCGGTACATCGTCTTCATCTTCATAATCATCACTGGAGTAAAACAAATTTTTCCAACACCTTCTGATTGTTTGCTGGTGCATTCCACTTCATATCTAAATTTAAAATTGCTTCATGTAAAGTTACTTGTTTTAAGGATTCACAAATATTTTTAGGATGTTTTGATAACACAGACGAAAGTAGAAATTTTCGATAATACAATTTAGTAATTTTTATTACATTTTGATCCATCGGTTGGATAAGTGGTGTTACGTTGGGCGGCATCAACATAACAAAAATTAACACCGCCTCTATTTTTATAACGCTTCTGGAACCATTTCAGATATATGCCATTGGTCATCCAAGCGGATTTTGAGCAGTTATAATCATCAACGGGACTCTCACAATTTCTAAATGAACGTGGATTATTTGCCCTTCCTACTACTACTAGCGTTGTCTTTCCGCTTTTCTACCCGGCGCAGATTTTTCAGGTGGTGCAACATAGGTTTTCGTAGGTAATAGTTTCCTTTAAAGACTGGTTTCATTTGCATTGTATATTTGCTCCTCATTTAAATGTCGCTGTTTGATTTTGTTCATCAACTTTTCCTTAAACGGTTGCACTAGTTGTGATGGTGCCGATAATTTTTTACCAGATATCGACAGCAGTCGAATTCCACACCTCCTTTGAAATCTTTTTAGCCAGCCATCACTGGCATAAAATTTTCGGTCTCTTTTATGTTTTCATTCAATAATATTGCTCTCTTTTTAATTAATTCACCGCTAATTGGTGATGATTATCCCTTTGTTTTAAAAACCAATTATACAGACGATTTTCCATTCTAGGTGCTTGGGCATTTTTCAAAGTTCTGCGATTTTCCGGGCACCCGTATGTATCTGACACACGTTGTAAAATTAGTGACTTGAATCGCTTATTTTAATTTTACAGATTGTAACTTTAGATACTCTATATTTTTTTGCCAATTGAGTCATCCCCGCAGCTTGTTTAATCTCGTCGATGATGATTATTGGACGTGGATGCCATGTCTGTTCTGGTGTGATTTTAGCTGCACACCACTTTATTTCGCAAAAGCCAAGAGAGCCAACGCTTACAGGAATCCCATACATAAATCGGGGAACAACCGGTGCCGGGGCTGAAAACGTTTACGCAACATTCTTTTGATCGATTCAATTAGGGGAAATAACCGGTACCCTGCAGTGTTTATTTACATTATCGAATTGTACGTGGTGCAAGTTTGTTTACATTACCGGGCGTTCCATTTGATCCTATAGTAACAGTTTTCTGTTTACATGACCGCGACGTTTCCACTGCCGGGTATTTATATGAGCGAGCATTTACTGTATTTAATCCATACAGTTCTCTTGTATGTATTGAATATTACAGATGTCTAAGTTTTGGTTGAGGTTCACAGAAAAGCTTTTTCTTTAAACCAACTTTACTATCGCGTACAAAAACTTACATTATAATACGGATGTCGGAGAACTTGTGTATGGCAGATAAGACACACGTATGGTCATTTGCTGATTCTGAAACTCATTATTAATATTAGTTAAGTGATACATTTGTATGATAGACCAATTGTCTATTTTACGTTATGTGCAGATCCTATATCTGAAAGGAAAAGTCCCGTATGTGTGTTTAGATCATGTAATTTAGACGTTGCCGGTCTGTAGAAGACGTAGAGGACGAGGAACCTGAAATTTTAGTCGGTTTGCTTAGTTCTTTTATGTGCATTATTGGTTTTTAGTTTATCAGTGCTTATTTCGACTTTATTTCTGTCTAAAATTTTTATTCTCTTATACGGTTCCACCTTTTATGTTATGTGTAGAAGTTATTTTCTCTTGTTGGTTTTCCAGGTTTTCCGTCACCTTTTGATAGATTTGTTGTAATTTGGTTTTATGATTTTCCTCATAATACGTAAAATATGATGCTGGTAAGAATATTTCATTCGCATTTCTAAAATTTGTATGTCCAAACGTTAGTTTGAATGGAATATAGTTTGTTGACGAATGAATTATTTCGAAATTTTCATCAGGATAGGATTATTTAAGAATTCTTAAATCTTCAATTAGAGTGGAATGAAACCTTTCCACTATACTGTTAGATTCATGATGCTTAGGGGTAGTGAAATGAATTTTTATTTTATGTAAACTTAGAATTTCTTTTACGGCATCATTACTAAATTCGCGTCAGTTATCCAGTAATAATTTTTCCGGAATTTCAAAACAGGAAAAATATTTAATTAAGACATTACTGATGTGCACAGGAGTTTTTTCGCTAATACTTATTGCTTGTGCAAATTTTGTAAAAACATTGAGTAATGTTAAATAATTTTTTCCATCATAGGTATCTATATGAATTATTTGGAATGGTTTGGAGGCTGTTTCGCAGCCATCCAGAAGTTTTGCGAGTATCACTGCACGAAATTCGATTTTATCCATTTTTCCAAGAACTCGAAACATTTGATAGATCTCCAGTGAATAGCGGGAGATACATAGTCGTGCTACATCCTACATTACTAGAACGCTGGGCTTGTTTATATACCGAAGCGATAAGTTTTTGCTGACTGATTACCTATTCTTAGTCGGGAAATTATAAAACCCAATAGGGGTTACGGTGTAGGTATTGGTAAACACAAATTAATTCAAATACACACATTTCAAAATTTATTAATTTTTTTATGATTTTGGCTAAATATGTTTGGTTTTAAATGTAAATGCATCAAATTTACACAAGAGCAAACAATGATAACATAAATAAAGTAATCAAGAAAAAAATATATATATATATAATAAGCAAAGGGAAATATAATTATTTATTTTAATGTTAAATATAGTAACCGCCATTTACTCAATAACAACATGCTATATGAAATTTTTCTAAGAGAATTACACCATCTGTTGCAGCTAGAGTAATACGATAGCATTTTTAAGAAACTATTTACAAATATTTTTATTTTCCATGTTTGCTTTGGAAAGAAATCTGTCTGCTGGTACTGGTGTTGTTGGAATAGATAAATATCCCTTTGTATATAATATAATTCTGGTAGCAATAATGCGTCATCCTTAGTAAAGAGGAATACAATTTACATTTTCTATTTCCAAAATACTTAGTCAATAGAAAACAGACACCTTTGGAAGCAATGCGCCTTTTCAATTTTTTGTGGATTTGTATGTTATGACAAGTTAAATGCATAATAGTGTTCAAGATGATATACATAAAATCATTGCACATTACAATTATAGAATAGATATAAACCTAAATTATAAAATAAAACTAGCAAAATAACATATATACACCACCGCTTAAAAGTGTTTAGGCACCCCTGTTTTCATGGATTATTCATATAGTATTATGTTTACCAAAAAAAAAGCATTATAATAAAATGAAATACGTATTTAAAATGTAGTTCAGTAAGATAAACACCCATTATATCGCACAAGGTTTACTATCATTTACCTGCACTTGGTCGGATTACCATAAACTGTTTATTGCGGTGCAATTACAATAACAATCCCTCTGAATTTACTGGGTAAATTTAGTCATCTAGATAGATTGTAGGTAATAATGTTTAAATTACCTTCCTAGAAGATTATAGTGAAATCTGTAACCTATGGTCAGTTGCAGTGTGATATTCACTTTATTCACGTCGTGAGAGAAATATCGTGTGACAATTTTTTACAATGCCTCCGCGAAGAGAAATTAGTACGGAAACACGTGCGCCTATAATAGCTTACCATAAAAATGGCATAATTAATCGACAAATTGCCAAAAAAATGAAAATACACCACGCTACGGTTGACTATAACGTAAAAAAATATCGGGAAACTGGCAGTTTTATTAATAAAAGAAGGAGAGGAAGGACAAAAGCGACAACATCTGCAGATGATCGCAGAATAGTGGTTACCAGCAAGTTAAATAGACGCAAAACAGCACCGGAAATCACCGCAGAATTAAATGTTGGTCGCCAAAAACTAGTCGGTGTTTCTACAGTCAAACGTCGCCTACAGAAAGCCGGGCTCCATGGACGTATTACGATGAAAAAGCCATTACTACGCAAACAAAACAAGCAAAAGCGATTTAAATGGGCTCGTGAACACCAACACTGGACCATAGAAGAGTGGAACAACGTCCTATGGACGGATGAGTCCAAATTTACGCTGTTCGGAACCCGAAGACGCATATTCGTAAGAAAATCAGTGGGTGAACGTACCAGAGAAGAGTGTTTTGCTGGCACTAGTGTAGGGGATATTGTGAAAATTGACGGCATATTAAAAAAAGAAGGCTACCGCGAAATTTTGGGGCATCACGCAATACCTTCCGGAATTCGACTTTTGGCTCAAAATCTTATCTTCCAGCACGATAATGACCCAAAACATTCCTCTAAATTATGTAAAGACTATTTACGCCATTTAGAAGAGGAAGGAACGCTTAAAATTATGGAATGGCCTCCCCAGAGCCCCGACTTGAATCCACTCGAGTTACTATGGGAAGAACTAGATAAGGAAGTACGGAAATCGGCTCCGACATCAGCTACTGACGTGTGGAACAAATTGCAATCGAGTTGTTGGACCGCAATAACACAAGAAACTCTGGCAAAACCTATTGCGAGAATGCCTCGATTGTGTGCTGCAATTATTAAATCAAGAGGAGGTCACATAGATGAAAGCAAAATTTAAATTAATCGTTTTAATTTTTCACATTTATTTAATATATTTTTATTCATGTACGTGTATCTGTACATGTTTTTATACATTTTTGCTGTCAGTGAGAGTGCCTAAATACTTTTGAGCGGTAGTGTATATATTTGACATTAAACAATATCTTAGCATGTTTGATCCGTATCAATAGTATAAATTTACAAATCACAATGATTCATATTAGTTCTGTGCATCAACGTATTCCCTAATATTGCAAATTATTAAAATAAATAACCGTATCAGTTTTCAATTCAGGATAAGTGTTTCATAATTACGTTTGTGATATTATTGCTGGAGAGATTATCACCCCAACATTCATTCCACCTTCCCACGCATAAGATTTTAGCAGTGAACGGATAACTTCTTTCGTAAAAACATACCTGTTCAAAAGACGTATATATCACGTCCTAGATAGGTTTTCGTTTGTTTGTTATAACAGATCTGGGTGAACATTATCGTATGATTTAAAAGACAAATTAGATAATTAATAACGATATCGTTACCATTGTGATATGCGATGTTCAACATATCGCCTTACATAAAGTAGATCCGCATCAGGTATCGAAACAAATTCTAAACAGGAGATACAGATATTATTGATGTTTCATAGAACCCCAAATTAAAAAGAATATTTACCAAAGATATCAAAAAAAAATCATGTACGACCATGTAGACCAGAAAGAAGTGGCGGTACCCATCATGCACTAATTTTATTCATACCCCAAATGGTCATGGAGAATTCAGCGAATACTTGTTTCGGATATGTTTGTTATCACTGCCAATTCCTTCACTTTCAAACGGCGATCATCTAGCACTAAATCTGCATTAATTGAAATTTGTTGAGGCGTTATCATTTGAATTGGACGACCCGACAGTTCATCATCTTCCAGGGATTCTTGCCCCAAACGGAAACATTTTACCCACTTTTTTACAGTGGAATACGAAGGAGATGAATCACCGTAAACGCCATCTAAACGTTGTTTTATGTGATTAGGCGTATACCCTTCTTCTCTTAAAACTTTTATGGCCGCGCGATACTCAATTTTCATTACTTCAGACATTTTCATGGGCTAGTAATGTTGTTTGGCTGGCTACTAAAAACTACTACTCTTCAAACCGTAATATTTATAGTGTAGACTTCACGTCTGCGCATGCATGCAGTGACGGAGTTTGAACACGCTTGAGCCTGTATAAGCATGTCAGGCCGAGAATTTATGGCACCTGCAGACATAATCTGAGCAAAGTCAACGGTTATAATACGCATGTGCGTCTCCCGTTATTCTTTCTCGCTGCAGCATTCCCCTACAACCAGCCTATCAGCCATTCGCCGTAAGTACTTCCTTGCCCTGCTACATCATGGTTATAACTATAGTGGGGAAGCCGACACTGTTACGTGCACAATTTGATGTCGTATTATTATTTTCAACAATGCTGTAACTCGATTACGATCCTAACGATTTCTTTGTATTTCCGAATGTCAAACAAAAAATGAAATCTTCACCACCTAAAGCTCTTGAGGCTTTCAAAAGATGTTTTCCAGATACTAACTCCAGAGTGGAAACATGTTTCGAGAATTGATTTGGACGCATGTAAAGGTGTATACATTTAAAATCGCAATAAAACAGTTTGTTCCAAATAAAAGTGTTTCTTTCCTAATTTTGAAGGATATGAAATGAAATGCACTGACAAAAATTCGTATATATATATTGCACAAATTATTAAGATTATAATAAATAATAATAATAATAAATATAAATACGGTAACATAATGAGAACATAAAAAAACTTTAATTCATTAACTTTAATTACATTCGAAATATCATCATCTTGATTATTGATACCAACGTCAATATTGTGAGTGGTTGTACGTTTAGAATACAACTTCCACCATTAACGTGTCGGAACAGAAATTGGTGGTTTTTGACTAAATAATTTTCAGAGTTTGGCAATTCTACACCCAGCGTGGTATCCTACAAAAGAAGATATTTCTTAGTGGTGATATCTTCATCACTACGGCTATTATTCAATTACCAACCTTGAACAGCATGTCTGGTTCACCGTTAAATTTTCCGAAAAGGTTGAAAGGCGTCCTTCGATTTTGAACAAATTCTCTTTCGGACTCCTTGAGCATTAATTGAATATCGAGATTTTTCGCATCTCCTTTTCTAGCGACGACTACTTCGGCAACAGTAATGGTTAAGAAGCAATTATCGTTAACATTTAAATTGTCATTAGCCAAGCTCCCGTTTCTGCACATAATACGAACATCTTCCGAGAAAATCAAATCGTCTAAAATTGTGTGTTTAGTATACAGTCAATCGATTATCAGACGACCAGTTAATCTTACCTGCCACAGTTATCACTGCGAAATCGCCGACCTCTTTTAAACAATCCAAAGCACCTTGATTGTCATAGTATTTATTAGTGGCGTTGGCAGCGCAAGTGGGTTCTGTAATAATAATAACATTTCGTTTCAGTATTTCTTCGAATTGCAAAATTTACAGCAATTTGAAAAATGAGATCTAATTAATAATAATGATATTTCATGCTTTCGCATCCCCCAACAGCTTTTCGGCAATTACTATGGATATCGGGGTTCGAACCCGAGACCTCCGGACTGACCGCCAAGCGCGCTAGGCACTGAGCCACCAGCCCGTCTAATTAGCATATTATTGTAAATCTAATGTTATTTAAAAGTTTGCTGAGCAGTAAGTAAAAGTTGGACACTCTGAAGAATTTTGAATTGTATTATTATTATTATTACTATTAGTATTTATTTATTATTATTATAAATAGCTCAAAACGTAAGGTATGAAATAAGTCGGGCATGAAACAATAGAGTAAATACAGCTCAAGATAGTAACAATAATCAAACCAACATATGATTCAATGCGAAGCACAACACAATGAATTATTGCACTAAACGCAGAAGGTGGTTGGGGCACACGTGTATGCCATCATCAAAAAATTCGCCCAGCTAGTAGTAACATTTCGATAGTAGCCATGCTTTAACTGTCTTTTCGAATTTGTACGTGCTCAGTGATTTCCAATATTTCGGGAGCTTATTGTAAAATTTCTTACCCCAATATCTCTGCGGAAAGATGTAGATTATGCTTCGCGATGTGTATTTTGGGGTCGCGAATATTATAGTTGCGTGCTGGGTATTGGTTCGTGATATTATTTAATATTGTTTGTGAATGTAGCGGCTTGATTCTAATATAACACATGGGCTGAAAAGTCCCGGGCCTAACAAAGAAAACACGATTTTTTTGGTTCAAAATTAGCTTTATTCATCAACGTAATCTCCATCAAGGGCAACGCAATCATTCCAGCGCCGCTCTAACATTTCAATACCACTTTTGTAGAACGATTTTTTGCCTCAAAATAGGCCTCAGTTTCAGCGAAATAGAGACAGAAGTGTACAAATGAGCGGTCAGACCAACATTAACATATGGTAGTGAGTCATGGATAACCACGAATAGAATCAAAAGCAGAGGTACGGCCATGGAAATGAGATTCTTAAGAAGGATAAAAGGAGTAACTAGAAGAGACAGAATCAGAAACACGACAATCACTAACAGTCTTAATATCAAGCCAATAGAAATAATCATAGAAGAGACACAACTGGGATGGCTTGGACATCTACACAGAATGGAAGAAGATCGAATCGCAAAGAGGATATTTGAAGCCAAAACAGAGGGCAAAAACAGAATAGGTAGACCCCGAAACACCTGGAAGGAACAGGTGTATAGAACATTGGAAAAGAGATGTATGGGATGGATTGAAGCCAAACAACTGGCTCAGAACAGGAACCTGCGGAAGATAAAAATAAGAAAATAAATAGTCCGACACCGCAAGGTACAAAGGACATAGGATTAAAAAAAAAACAGGTTTTGTATTATTTCGTTTTTCTTTATATGATTGTTCTATTTTTTTGCTCTAAAATGTAAAAGGTTTATGAATAAATTTATTGATTTAACACCTACTGCAATTGCGCTTCAAGTGGGTGCGTGGTAATTTGAATAGTGTTTTTCTTGGATTACCTACAGCGTTGTTAGACAAAAATCTAACGTTACTAACAAAAGAGAAAACACATTACACGTTTGGCATTATTTTAACACCAGTTATTATAATACACTTTTTGCAAAAAGAGCATTAAATCTATAGCGCAAGTAACTGGTTACATTTCCATTAAATAAAGGTTTGTTTTGTTTTACTTTTATTTTTAGAGCTACTCTGACAAAAGTAATATTGCCAAATGTCTATCTAGAAATTAATTTATAAATTAAATGACTTTTCTTAATTGTAATGTTATTGAACATTTCCTTAACTTAAGACTAAATGATTTTCGTCGAAGAAACATTCTTCTGTCTTGCATTTATTTGATCTTCTGACCCCAACAAAACATTTATTTGATGCAAATATAATTTGAAGAATATTATTTTCTGATATTAAAATTTTTTTTAGTCTTAAAGAAAAACTATTTACTTGAATAGAAAGAGATTTTTGCGAGAAAATCTAATTTCTTAATGTAAGAAAGCACTTCTCTGAATGTACTTTCAATTATAAACGTAATAGTACTATAGCCTATGGTTATTTTACCTTGTATTGAAATTGATACGCATAGGGAGCAAAGATCTTTCAATCTTGCGCCAGGCATACAGGAACTTCCCAATCTGTCATGTAATACTTGCGCGTATTTATAAGTTGCGTTGTTTAACAAAGTGCTTCTGGTGAAATCTATGAAAGTCAGCCACGCTAGAAAATACACAATGCTCGTTAAAAGAATTCATTTAATTATAAAGCTATTAACTTACCTACGCCGCCGTATAGCGGAAAGCATCCTTTTTTTCCTTTTAAGCTTTCGAGCGACATAATATTTGATTTTACCACGAGAGCAACGCGTACCAAAGACTGCCCTTTAGTTTCTAGATAAGCTATCGTCTCCAAACCATCACTAAAAATACAGTAGTAAAAGGTCCCCGTTCAGAAATATCTACTTCTAGTTGGCTGCTTTTTGGTTCTCAAATTCTGCGCCGTGTAAAAAGTTTGTAATACTTGAAATTTCGATCATCTTATGATGAAGTGAAGAAGTGAAACTTTCTACACAGCAGTGAACCCGAGAACCGGAAATCGGCCTGTAACAATAGCCGTGAAAAGCTGAAGACGAATATATTTGTAGTGCTTACAGTTTTGCGGAGTAGCCAAGATCAGCGTGAATGGTCACTGCATCGGCCTTATTCGTCCTAATAGCTTCGATACACTCTCTTTTGCCAGATTTTTGAACACATGTCGGAATTGGCTGAATTGCGTTGTAGAAACTTGCTTTTCTCCATGCTTCGCATTTGCGTTGTTCACGTTTAGACGTCGTGCACCATCTTATTTCGATTCCACATTGATTTAACCGGTCTTTAGTTATGTCCTTTCCGTAATCTAAAAAGATAATCTAAGAACCCCACTGACTTTTTAAGTGAAAGATTTCAGTATATCACGCTGAAATACGATGCGCAACTCTCTATTTTACTTAGCGCTTACTAATAACAAACAAGTTTAGAGGTAGCCATGAAAAACATTCAAGTGATTAGGAGCCTTTAGATTCTTGATAAACAAAATATTTTGTTGAAGAATTGAAGCAAATTGTTGATTATCTTTCGATAAAATATTACAGTCAAACAACATTAAAGTATACTGCAATGGTTACGTTGAATAAATAGTTTAGCCTATTCCTGCATATCGACCAGCAAAGTCTATTACAATATGTCGGTTAGAAGTCGATTTCTGTAATTTAATTGTCTGTTATCGCGTAGTCGCTATTTCATATGCATGTACGATTTATACCGTTCACCCTTTTGTTTAGAAATGAGTATTGGCAACGCGAAAAGTTCTAGTGGTTGTCTTCAAGGCACTAAACAATAAAACATTCATTACCTGTGTTTGACTGACACAACAAACGTAAAGTAACATAATATTCGGTTTTTAATCATTTCCACAAGAAGTTCGTTCCTGCGTACGTGTTACCAAAATACAGTAAACAATCGCTCATGTAAATACCCAGTAGTGGAAACGTCGCAGTCATGTAAACAGAAAATTGTTATTATAGGATCAAATGGAACGCTCAGTAATATAAACAAGCTTGCACTACATCCAATTCGATAATGTAAACAGTTTAGGGTACAGGGTATCTCCCGATTTACGTACGTAATTAAATCGATCAAAAGAATGTTTACGTAAACGTTTTCAGCGCCGGCACCGGTTCTTCCCCGATTTATGTATGGGATTCCTGTAAGCGTTGGGTCTCTTGCCTCCCTTGCATCTCGTGAAATAAAGTAATGTGCAGCTAGAATCGTGCCAGAACAGATATGGCATTGACGTCTAATAAAAGAACGACGAGATTAAAAAAGGTGCAGGGGTGACTCAATTGGCAAAAAATATGGAGTATCTAATGCCACAATCTGTAAAATTAAGCGATTCAAGTCACAAATTTTACAACGCGTGTCAGATAGATACGGAAGCCCGGGAAACCGCAGAACTTTAAAAAATGCCCAAGCACCTAGAATGGAAAATCGTCCGTGTAAATGGTTTTTAAAACAAAGGGATAATTATGGTCCAATTAACGGTGAATTAATTAAAGAGAGAGCGAAATTATTGAATGAAAACCTAAAAGGGATCGAAAATTTTGTAGCCATAGGTGGCTAAAAAGATTTAAAAGGAGGTATGGAATTCGGCTGCTGTTCACTATTTACGTGAAACATGGCTAAACGAAAGTTATATCAAACAAAGAGTTTGGGTAGATCATAATATGAAAACTTGACAGCAAGCGTTTAATGAAGGACTGACTACAGCTTTGCATAATCCTACAAGGAAAGGAAGAGATCTCATTATTTTCCAGATAGGATCTGAGGCTGGTTTTGTGAAAAAATGGCTTATTGCTTTTCGAAGGTAAAAAGGCAACCGATTATCATGAAGAAATGAAAACCAAGGTGTTTGAAAGATAGTTTCATCAAGTATTGACAGTGCTGTCAAACAATGCTGTTATTGTTATGGATAATGCTGCATATCATAGTCGTAAAATTAAGAAAATTTCAACGACATCTAGAAAAATCGATATGCAAGGTTCGGTTGAAATCAAAAGATATCGAGTACGATGAAGAGATGGTTCGATCTGAATGTCGATATTTTTTGCGCCTTAATAAAGATCAACATAATACACATGTGACAGATAAAATGGCAAGAAGTTGCAATAAAAGTGTGTTGGACTTACCGCATTATTACTGCGAACTCAACCCCGTTGAGCTAGTGTGTGTTCAAATAGAAAATGAAGTGGTAATTAATATTCAAATTAATAGATGTAAGGGTACCTTTATTACAAATACTCCAGAATGCCACTGGAGACAATTGGAAAAAGTGTGTAGAACATGTGTGAGTAGGATGAATTGATCGATGATATAATCGAGCCAGTTATTGTATCAGTCAACAAATATAGCGGTTCAAGTAAAATAATAAGTTATAGTGAATAATCATTTTAGAAGCTAATGAAATACATTAGCACATATTTAAGATCAAGTTATTGGCTAATACGTGTACGCTATATTCAGTCTAAATTATTGTTCTCTTTTAAGTAATCAGATATAACACATGGGCTGAAAAGTCCCGGGCCTAACAAAGAAAACACGGTTTTTTTGGTTCAAAATTAGCTTTATTCATCAACGTAATCTCCATCAAGAGCAACGCAATCATTCCATCTCAATACCACTTTTGTAGAACGATTTATCTTTTGCCTCAAAATAGGCCTCAGTTTCAGCGATAACCTCTTCATTCGCGAAATTTCTTACCGGCGAGCATTTATTTGAGGTCTGCGAACAGCCAGTAGTCGCTGGGAGCCAAATCTGGCTAATACGGTGGATGTGGGAGCAATTCGAAGTTCAATTCATGTAGTTTTGTCATTGTTTTGATTGACTTGTGACACGGTGCGTTGTCTTGATGAGACAAAATTTTTTTCTTTGCCATATGCGGTCGTTTCTTTGCAATTTCGGCCTTCAAACGCTCCAATAACGCTATATAATATTCACTGTTGATGGTATTTTCTTTCTCAACATAGTCGATGAATATTACACCACGCACATCCCAAAATACCGAGGCCATAACCTTTCCAGCCGATTGTTGTGCTTTCGGGTGCTTTGGACGAGGTTCACCAGTTGCTGTCCACTCAGATGACGATTGTTTTGTTTCCGGAGTGAAGTGATGGATCCATGCTTCATTCATTGTCACATATCGACGCAAAAATTCCGGTTTGTTACGTTTACACATGACCAAACACTGCTCAGAATCATCAACACGTTCTTGTTTTTCGTCAACAGTGAGCAAACGCGGCACCCACTTTAAACAGAGCTTTTTCATAGTCAAATGCTCATGCAATATAAAGCCAATACGTTCTTTTGATATCTTTACGATGTCAGCTAACTCACCCACCTTCACTTTTCGATCATTCAAAACGATTTTGTGGATTCTTTTGATGTTTTCTGGTGTTACCGCCTCATTTGGACGTCCACTCCGTTCTGCATCATCGGTGTCTCTACGACCACGTTTGAAGTCAGCAAACCAACGTTTTATTGTTGTTTCTGATGGAGCGGAGTCCCCATAACACTTTTCAAGCCATTGCTTCGCTTGAACGGTATTTTTTCCCATCAAGAAGCAGTTGTAAAATTAAAACACGAAATTGTTTTTGATCCACTGTTTTGAAAATAACAAAAGTAGCGTGACTCTTAGCACAATAACTCACAAACTAATGAATAGAATATCATGAAATTTTAACAGCTGTCTTTTGAAGGTTAGTACTAACTGAGAAAAAAGTGACTGCAATAAAACTAGCGTCATCTATGTGTTAGGCCCGGGAGTTTTCAGCCCATGTGTTAATTACATTTTGTGCGATTTTAAGACTATGGGAAAGGTTCTCAGCTAAACTTTTGCAGCAATCTGTTCTTTCACACTACTCTTATGTCTTTTTTTTATTAAAACGACTACTTACCTCCAATAGTTTGTAATAACTCATTCGACGGACCTAGTATTACAATTTTATGAACTTCACCGGGTGTAAAGTCTGGAAACAGTAAATGCTTCAAAGCCTCTTTTTGATCTTCATTAAGTTCAATTTTCTCAGATAATAGCGCGGCTGGATATTTTACTAGATTAGTTGCAAACGTTGAACTTGGTATCTTCACTGTTTGGATGAAATTGGCTATTAAGTTCTGATATTCATCAACTTCAAGTATATCTGAAAGTTCTGAGAACCAGGCTCCCAATTCGGTAAATAAATCGCCAAAAGTATCTCTGTAAAACGTTGAATACCATTGTTCCAGCGATTTTCATTGTTACCTATCATACGTACCTATTCCCTATAATTATCTTGTGCATAACACCCGACCATGCACACAAGTCAGTACTGGAGGTACTTCCATTTTTGCAGATAGTATATGTTGGAAAGTTGAATGTACTCTGGCGGTTTGTAATTGTATCTAACGTAGTAACAGCCACCGCAGGATTCTTTGAATTGATGGCGCAATCTAAAGCTGCCGTAAAAGCCATTCCTTTGTTAGATTCGTAAGATGGGGAGTTACATAATACCGTCATTTTTGGATATTTCTTTTCTGAAATTACGTCAAAATCAATTTTATGTTTTTAGATAATAGTTGCAAGTTATTTCTATTTATAATTATTCGGATTTGTAGTCCATTCATAATTTTATTTATCTAATAATGTTTATTAATTCACGCAGATCTTTGAAGTGCGTGGAATAATGTTTTTAAGAGAGTCTTAACAGATAAAGCAAAGATCTGTAATCGATTTCGTTTGGAGAAAAGCAGTTTGATTCCAATGCATTCAAGAACTCATATCAAAGATTTGGCTAATTGTACAGTGATGGCCTTGATTAATGTCTCCCCTCCTATGACGGAAAGAATATCAAAACTACCTTCCCTATGACGCCGTCGACAGTTCGACTTCTATTGGCTATTGCAGGTGTAAACCTTATTTATCTTTTTCTATTGTGACTTTCGAAACCAACATATTAATACTACATTAAAGATTTTATGGACGATTAGGGGATTATAATATACACTACCGCTCAAAAGTGTTTAGGCACTCTCACTGGCACCAAAAATGTATAAAAACTCAGCAAAAATGTTAATAATATTTATTTTTTATGTACAGATACAAGTACATCAATAAAAATATATTAAATAAATGTGAAAATTAAAACGTTTAATTTAAATTTTGCTTTCATCTATGTGACCACCTCTTGATTTAATAATTGCAGCACCCAATCGAGGCATTCTCGCAATAAGTTTTGCCAGAGTTTCTTGTGTTATTGAGGTCCAACCCGATTGCAATTTGTTCCACACGTCAGTAGCTGATGTCGGGGCCGATTTCCGTAATTCCCGATTTAGTGCTTCCCATAGTAACTCGATTGGATTCAAGTCGGGGTCTTGGGAGGCTATTCCATAATTTTGAGAGTTCCTTCCTCTTCTAAATGGCGTAAATAGTCTTTACATAATTTAGAGGAATGTTTTGGGTCACTATCTTGCTGGAAGATAAAATTTTGACCCAAAAGTTGAATTCCGGAAGGTATTGCGTGGTTCTCCAAAATTTTGCGGTAGCCTTCCTTTCTTAATATACCGTCAATTTTCACAATATCCCCTACACTAGTGCCAGCAAAACAGCTCCAAATGATGATAGAGCCTCCACCATGCTTCACGGTAGCAGCAATACACTCTTCTCTGGCACGTTCACCCACAGATCTGCGTCTTCAGGTTCGGAACAACTCAAATTTGGACTCATCCGTCCATAGGACGTTGTTCCACTCTTCTATGATCCAGTGTTGGTGTTCACGAGTCGCTTTTTGCTTGTTTTGTTTGCGTAGTAATTGCTTTTTCATCGCAATACGTCCATGGAGCCCGGCTTTCTGTAGGCGACGTTTGACTGTAGAAACACTGACTAGTTTTTGGCGACCAACATTTAATTCTGCGGTGATTTCCGGCGCTGTTTTGCGTCTATTTAACTTGCTGGTAACCAGTATTCTGCGATCATCTGTAGATGTTGTCGCTTTTGGCTTTCCACTCCGTCTTTTATTAAGAAAACTGCCAGTTTCCCGATATTTTTTTACGTTGTAGTCAACAGTAGCGTGGTGCATTTTCATTCTTTTGGCAATTTGTCGATTACTTATGCCATTTTTATGGTAAGCTATTATAGGTGCACGTGTTTCCGTACTAATTTCTCTTCGCGGAGGCATTTCAAAAAAATGTCACACGATATTTCGCTCACGACGTGAATAGAGTAAATACCACACTGCAACTGACCAGAGGTTACAGATTTCACTATAATCTTCTAGGAAGGTAATTTAAACATTATTACCTACAATCTAACAGATGACTAAATTTATCCAGCAAATTCAGAGGGATTGTTATTGTAATTGCACCGCAATAAACAGTTTATGGTAATCCGACCAAGTGCAGGTAGATTATAGTAAACCTTATGCGATATAATGGGTGTTTATCTTACTGAACTACATTTTAAATACGTATTTCATTTTATAATGTTTTTTTGGTAAACATAATATTATATGAATAATCCATGAAAACAGGGGTGCCTAAACACTTTTGAGCGGTAGTGTATGTATATATACGTATATATATATACATATACATGTTATTTTTTATGTTCTCGCGGACGTATGATGTTCTCTCGACTTTGACCGCGTGTGAGAATTATCCTAATAAGGAGTCTTTCCTCGACATTTCGACGAGATTGCACACGTTATATTCAGGAGATGATCTGCACTAATTAAAGCTAGAAATGGACCGACTCTCTGATTTCTAGCTTTAGCTAGTAACAAACCATCTCCTGAAGATGAAGAGTGCGATCTCATCGGAACATCATATATATATATATATATATATATATATATATATATATATATATATATCGATATACATAAATACACTTCTAAGAACACTTATCAATTCGTGTCATAAAATATAAATTGAATGAAAATCTTCTTCATTCAAAAATTTTACTTATCGATAAGCTTTATTCATTCTGTCTTTCAAGTATTAAAACACAGAAATTGTATTAAAAGATTACTTTTGTTTTATATTCCGATATTAACGATATTATCAACGTAAATAACCATTTAATCGTTGTTCGGCTTTAAAAGGTAGCTGTCACTGTATTTTTTAATACCGTTAAAATAGTTTTCAATATAAAGTGTCGTGCATTTTTATCTATTTAGCAAAAGGAAGCGGAATCATATGCGATAAGCAGTGGACCTGTATTCCCAAATAAGTGTGAAGACATATCGTATCTAATAGTTACCACAGAAACATACTCTGAGCTATAACGTTATATATAACTATTGAATTCATTGAAATGCAGATAATGCACAAAAAGAATAGATAATTATTCATCAATCATTTACTTATTGTTAATTATTCTCTTCCTAAGAACGTGTACTTACTCAGTTCAATATCAAGTTTACGATCTGTTGTCCATCTACCGGGCCTACAAGACGGTCCAAGGTAATCATTCAGTGCTTTTATGTGGTTTTCAATCAATGGTAATCCATTCGTTGTGCAAATATCCACTTCGTTTGCCAATAATACGCTTCTTTCGAATTCCGTAAGATATAGAGAGTTTACATTCGTCGAATCGAAACCCGGATGACAGTAACTAAAGTTTTGTAAGCCTTTTATGCCATTCGGGACATTCTTATTGACGAATATGGCCATTTGATAGTCATATAAGTTTAATTCTAAAAAAAATATAAAAATTAGTCACCACGATTACACAATAAAGCGTAACTAAAGCGGAGATTACTACAAAATGTGGAATATTTACCTTCTTCGCGTTTAAACGTAGCAAGTGCAATAAGATTCTGCTTAGCATCGGCCAGAAATGCAGCTTCCGGTGAAACCGATGCAAAATGAGCAGTACCTTCAGTTACCCTTGCGATACAACTTGATTCATTATCGAGCACTATACATTCAATGCTACTTGTTTTTTTATTGAAATGTTCACATTCGGTAAAATACTGAGGAGTTACGCATAGCTTATCTAAAAACAGAATATTGTTTTACCTATACCCATGCATCCACTTCTACTTACATTTTGCACAATTAACTAATAAAAGTCCACTTATACCGAAAATAAATACTATCACGAAGATACTCATTGCTAGACTGTTGATCAACTACTGAACGCATCCTAATCGTTCATTTTTTTTCGCCAATGTTATCTCTTAATCTATGCCATACCTTTTGTTATGTTCAAAGAAAAGACCACATTACATGTAATACTATGTTTATTGTAAAATACAAAATAGTTAATGTTAATGGTTCAGCTTAGAGGAGAGAGAGAGAGTGTTTGTATCAACGCTTTACCTTATACCCTAATTTATTAATATATAAACAATATCCAAGGTCAAAGATGCATGAACATAGGAAGTCTACGAAAATGACGATAATACAACGAAAGATTACAAAGCGTGGAAACTGCATTAAGCAAAACGATAAGAAAATAAACATTAGAATCTGTAACAACGTTTACAAATAAACTAATCGAAAATATTGAGTGAATTACACATGACAATTACAAGTATTGAATTTATCTAAATGCATAACAATAAATGAGTCATATGTATGTATGTATGTAGACTGAATAAATACTATTTCGTTTAAATACATATAACATCGAATATATGTATAACTCTATTTTATTTAAATATACATAATATTAAAGGTATAACAATATTAAATGTATAACACTTTTAATAGCGAAGATAAGAGACAAGACGATTCTCACTGAACTCTATCAACTGAAATCAAAGATAAAAAACTGGCAAACATTATGTGAATGAGATTTCTTTAACCACATGCTTATTAAATACTCATGCATATTACTAACAAATGATTTTATTTGTATTGCGGAAACTGTAATGACGACGAAATTCTATAGAATTACAAATGATGCACGTTTGCTACAACAGCTACAACGTGAAGATATTCTTAGCTATACAGCAGAAAGGCAAATTAAACTCGATATATTCAAGTGAATGGAGATATATTTTATTATACAAATATTAAATACATATGTAATAAAAACCTAGTTCCGACAAGATATATATACACTACCGTGTTTAGGCACTCTCACTAACAGCAAAAATGTGTAAAATCTTAGCAAAAATGTTAATAATATTAAAGTTTTGCCAGAGTTTCTTGTGTTATTGAGGTCCAACTCGATTGCAATTTGTTCCACACGTCAGTAGCTGATGTCGGAGCCGATTTCCGTACTTCCCGATCTAGTTCTTCCCATAGTAACTCGATTGGATTCAAGTCGGGGCTCTGGGGAGGCGATTCCATAATTTTGAGAGTTCCTTCCTCTTCTAAATGGCGTAAATAGTCTTTACATAATTCAGAGGAATGTTTTGGGTTATTATCTTGCCGGAAGATAAAATTTTGACCCAAAAGTCGAATTCCGGAAGGTATTGCGTGGTTCTCCAAAATTTCGCGGTAGCCTTGTTTTTTTAATATACCATCAATTTTCACAATGTCCCCTACACTAATTCCAGCAAAACAGCCCCAAATGATGATAGAACCACCACCATGCTTCACGGTAGCAGCAATACACTCTTCTCTGGCACGTTCACCCACAGATCTTCCTACGAATATGCGTCTTCGGGTTCCGAACAGCTCAAATTTGGACTCATCCGTCCATAGGACGTTGTTCCACTCTTCTATGATCCAGTGTTGGTGTTCACGAGTCGCTTTTGCTTGTTTTGTTTTCGTAGTAATGGCTTTTTCATCGCAATACGTCCATGGAGCCCGGCTTTCTGTAGGCGACGTTTGACTGTAGAAACACTGACTGGTTTTTGGCGACCAACATTTAATTCTGCGGTGATTTCCGGGTCTGTTTTGCGTCTATTTAACTTGCTGGTAACTACTATTCTGCGTTCGTCTGCAATGTTGTCGCTTTTGGCCTTCCACTCAGTCTCTTATTAAGAAAACTGCCAGTTTCCCGATATTTTTTTACGTTATAGTCAACCGTAGCGTGGTGTATTTTCATTTTTTTGGCAATTTATCGATTACTTATGTCGCTTTTATGGTCAACTATTATAAGCGCACGTGTTTCCGTACTAATTTCTCTTCGCGGAGGCATTTTAAAAAATTGCCACACGATATTTCGCTCACGGCGTGAATAGAGTAACCAGTACCACACTGCAACTGACCATAGGTTAGAGATTTCACTATAATCTTCTAGGAAGATAATTTAAACATTATTACCTACAATCTAACAGATGACTAAATTTACCCAGTAAATTCAGAGGGATTGTTATTGTAATTGCACCGCAATAAACAGTTTATGGTAATCCGACCAAGTCCAGGTAAATGATAGCAAACCTTATGCGATATAATGGGTGTTTGTTTATCTTACTGAACTACATTTTAAATACGTATTTCATTTTATTATAATGTTTTTTTTGGTAAACATAATACTATATGAATAATCCATGAAAACAGGGGTGCCTAAACAGTTTTAATAGCGGTAGTGTATATCTGTGAGTCACTCGATTTCATAATGCTATCTCATTTTGCTGGCCAAATTGGTTTCTAGGCAAGTTTCTTCCAATTTTAATAGTACATGCCAGAGGGACAATCGACACCTCCAATGAAACTTCAATTGGCAAAACCTAATTGAATAAGCAACAGAGCTAATTCGTATTGAATTTTGTTTTGAAATAAATTAATTATACGCCAAGCTGAACCTGACACCGCAAAAAAACAGCAGAACATTCGTGAATGATTTCGTAATTTCAATCTCTCCGCTTGCAAGCTTCAACTTGTCGGATTATTTCAATGGTACGTTTCTTTTTCATCATCGTGTAGAACGAACTGGATGCATCCGTTCCGCGTCGATTCTGCGAGAAGATGTAAATACGTAGCAAATTGAACCCTGATAATTTACCGCAACGATCTCGTCGGCACGTGACTCGTCCATTATTCTCTCTTTCGTATTCACCTCGGAGAGGCGGAGCGATGAATGGCGCGCTGAATATGACTTCTTCGATGTCCGACAACCCTTAACCTTTGCGCTCGTTCCAGGAGCAAGTCTTTTTTTACGAATTGAATGGCGCTGTGACCGGTGGCCAGCGCGAACTCCGACCCTCCATTACATTTAACATATATTTTGCGAGAGTTCGGGTCGCTTTGAATGGAAGCAGAAGAATTAAGGTGAAACGTACCTTCAATAAGTTATAAGGTGGAATATGTTTTTTAAGCATTTCGTGACGATTTTATTACCGCGTAACAAAGATACACTGTCGTGGGCAGGTGTAAAGAAGAAAAAGTTATACTATGTTAGAGATTTTCTAAGTTCTGTTCACATCATGATAAGCATTTAAATCTGTTGAGATGCAATTAAAATTAAAATTCATATACAGTAAACTGTCGTTAGCGCAAATACCCGGTAGTGGAAACGTCGCAGTCATGTAAACAGAAAATTGTTACTATAGGATCAAATGGAACGCCCGGTAATGTAAACAAGCCTGCACCACGTACAATTCGATAATGTAAACAGTTTAGAGTACCCGTTATGAATGTTTACGTCAACGTTTTCAGCGCCGACACCGGCTGTTCCCCGATTTATGTATGGGATTCCTGTAAGCGTCACAAATTTTACAACGTGTGTCAGATACATACGGAGACCCGGGAAATCGTAGAACTTTAGCCAACCAAAGAGCCTAGAATGGAAAATCTGTGTATAAATGCTTTTTAAAACAAAGGAATAATCATGTTCGAACTAACGGTGAATTAATTAAAGAGAGAGCAAAATTATTGAATGAAAAACTAAGAGACCGAAAATTTTGTAGCCAGTGATGGCTGGCTAAAAATATTTAAAAGGAGGTATGGAATTCGACTTCTGTCCATATCTGGTGAAAAATTATCGACACCACCACAACTAATGCAACCATTCAAAGAAAAGTTAATGAACAAAATCAAAGAGCTACATTTGAGTGAGGAGCAAATATACAATGCAGATGAAACCAGTCTTATTAGGAAATTATTACCTACGAAAACCTATATTGCATCACATGAAAAATCTGCTCCGGGTAGAAAAGCGGAAAGACAACGCATAACTTTTCTAGCGTGCATTAATGCTAGTGGTACACACAAAGTAAGGCCACTAGTAATGGGAAAGGTAAAAAAATCCGCGTTCATTTCGAAATTTTAAGAGTCCCGTTGATTATAAACGTTCAAAATCGGCTTGGATGACCAAAGGCATATTTCTGGAATGATACCTGTTACGTTCTCCTGGTTTGAAGAACAACGCCGCTGTAGCCTGCTCGTAATTTCCTAAATTACTTGACCAATACTTACTTGTAGAGTATGTTCGCTTATTTACTAGAGGAGAGGTTGTACAGTGAAACTCAATGCGCATGCGCAAAAAAATATATTTAAAAATGAAATGGTTACACGGTTTCCACTCTTGCCTATGTACATGTACGATGTACGTAAGATATATAGATTTGCAATAATTGCAGTTATTCGAGCTCTCTTATACATGTAATGTACATTAGCATTTGTATATGTATTTTCATTGGTAGCAACATAAAGTAATGCCTCAGCATGTACGTTGCAACGCTATGTCTTAATTCTGTTTAAAAGGTTAAACTCTTATATGCTTCCGCTGAAGCTTTGTCAGAGGCATGTACTAATGCCTCTATCTGTTTGCATGCACCACTACCTTTTTATAGGGGAGCCAACCCTATTTATTTCTTAAATTTATAAGCGCACCTCGGTGCTATGCTTATTTATATGTCCTTTTCCGGGAGCCTAATATACTTTCCTTGTTTGAAATTTGCCTAAGGGACTTGGCCCTGTATTATTGGCATGTATTTGTACTTGACCAAATACGTTTGTTATATTCACATTTATAGGGGAACCCACCCTATCTCTTAGAGCTTGAACGCCTGGTCGAGGGCGACAGTAGCGATAATAGCCGATCTCAATACAAAAGTAATGTCACAGCTACCCAGGCGTTCTCGTTTGAAATATTACGCTATGTGCAATCTTTAGCTCTATACTACTGCGCCCCAAAGAAGGGAAAAATCCAGTAACCAGCAAATGTGCGAACTGCGCACCAATAAGTAAAACGGAGCGATGATGCCGACATTACATAAGAAAACTGGTCCGTGACACTCGTCCGCTACGACGAGCAACTAAATGAAAAATTTCTAAGTCCCGATACGACAAGGACCGAACAAACGTACAAAAGACAACGGGCGCTGCGGCCGCAACGACCGTCAGCAAGACGCGGAGTGATCGTACTTGTAGAGGAGGTCTATACATGCGCGCCGACAATCTCACCAAAATAATTTCCGACACAAACTTAACTGAAGACTAAAAATATGTATAGACGACAATGGACACAGTAGCCTCGACGTACGATGATAGAAAATCGAGAATTTATACTTATTAAAAAAATCTATACATGTGGTCCGACGACGTTACCAAATGACTCCCGCCAGAAATAAATGTATAGACAACGTCCTCGACGATTCCCGCCAAAACTAGAAAAACTTAGAAATCTCTAATAATCTTACGATGACGTTACTGTACACGTTACGACGAGGCACGAAAGGTGACCGAGAGTGCACGATCGCTAATACCTCGACTGTCGCGCGGAGACGACTGCCTATGCTTGTGTACCTTAAATTTCAAGAAAACTCCCATTACATATCCGACGACGTTGCAGTGAATGATTTCTAATTAGGCAGTTTTAGCTAGCGTAATGCGAATGGCTGACTTGCATACATATACAATGCGTAATGTACATACATATTAAAATAAAATTGATATAAGAGAGCAAAATAAATAAATATAAAAATGAAAATAAGGTAATAATGCTAACCCATACGGTTGAAAAGAAAATAAAATCATATAAAATACATAGTAGTAAAAAATTGATAAAACACAAAAAAAAAAAACAATGTTAAGTCCTTAACAATACCAGAAGCACTTTATCGCTCAGGTATGGCAATAAATGACGATTGCAAGGACTGTGTGGATGTACAATTCACAGGTATAGCAGTAACTCCACTCACACAAATTAATTAATTATGCGGAACGCAGCGTTTCGGGAGCACGTGGGCACGTGGGTAACACGGTTGACAATGGGAGCCCACGTGCTCCCGAAACGCTGCGTTCCGCATAATTAATTAATTTGTGTGGAGTGGAGTTTACTGCTATACCTGTGAAGTATGGCAATAAAGCTGTAATAATAAGTAATGTAATTTAGTGATACATATTCAATAGGTGCAAGATTTCTTAAGAAAGCAAAATCTTCTAATAAAGGCGGTATTAATCTTGGATAACACACCGAGTCATCCTCCAGAGGAACAATTTAGAAGCAACGATGGCTCAATTTTTGTTATGTTCGTGCCACCCAACGTAATTCCACTTATCCAACCGATGGACCAAAATGTAATAAAAATTACTAAATTGTATTATCGAAAATTTCTACTTTCGTATGCGCAAGTAACAACGTGAAACAATTTTAAATTTAGATATGGCGTGGACTCCCTTAACCAGCAAACAATCAGAAAGTGTTGGATAAATTTGCTCTACTTCAGTGATGATTATGACGATGAAGACAATGTACCGAAATGTACCATTAAAAAACAGTTACTATCTGATGCTGAAGTTATTGACAGTGCATCATCGGATGTTCTCAAATTATTAAAAGCAATAAATTCCGATATCGTTCACATAATCGAGCGTCTACTGTATTTCTAGATACATTCATTGTTCTGCATGCCGGTACTGGTGACGGCTCCATACTACGAGCACCTAAAATAATTGTTTCCAAAAAAAAAAGCCGATAGCCGTGGTGAAATGAATAAATCCATTTTTCTTACATTGTAGGTACATTATGACCATTTCACTGTAATCAGCAATAACTTCAGCTTCCTCTTGATCAAAATATGCGTAAAAGAATATTTTGGCAACACATTTGTTCAAATAGACACGAAATGGACTTTAATAGCGTGTTTTTATTCGTACAAAATTGATTGTACCTTCCATAGGTAAATTCCTTCGCCAAACTATGGACAGAAGGCAAATATTGATGCCGATATTAAGTTTGCTTTTGATTAATTCCGAAGTACCGCAATAATAACTAAACTACCGCTAAAATTTTCGGCATACCTATCGCTTCCTCTACCCTTGGGCGTAGCGCGTTTTCTTCGTCCTCATTTTGGTTCGTGCATTAAATTTTCCGGGTCTAAATTATAAAATAAACTGGCCATCGGCTATTTTATACACGCATATCATTATTTGTACTGCATATACGCTATACACTAGGGTGACAGAATAAAATAAACACCTACTAATTAAAAAAAAAGATTCTGTTCTCGTTATATATACAAAATATTTTAAAATTTTTAAATTAGACTAATATTTTGTCGATCCACCTTTACTTGCGTCAAGTGCTGCGAGTCGTCGTGGCATAGAATCTATTAAATGATTAATGGTGTCTTCTGCAATAACCACTCGTCTGTAACAGCTGCCACGAGTTCTTAATTATTGCTGGGTTTTCGGGGTCGTTTCGCCATATTTGTCTGGATTATATGCCAAACATTCTCTATCGGATTCATGTCTGGTGATTGGCCTGGCCATGGTAAAATCCCTGTTCCTCTTTCCATGTGGTTGTTGTTCTTGCTTTGTGGCAGGGTGCCCCATCCTCCATAAAGGTGGCGTCTTCTTTAGATAAAATGGCGTTGTCGAATATCGGTAGTAGTCCTTCTGTTAATATTTGGATATATTTTGCCGCATTTATATTTCCGTCGCAGATTACTAATTGCGATCTTCCACCATACCATATCGCGCCCCACACCATGATGTTCACACCGCCGTATTTCACCGTCTGATGCAAAAATTTGTCGTCCAGTTGCTGTGACGAACGTCTCCATACCCACGTACGACCACTATCACTGAATTGGCAGTATCTGCTTTCGTCTGAAAAAATGACAGACCGCTAAAACTCTTCGGGCTTCGTTCGCATTTCGATAATCGAAATATGTGAAAAAACTACGAAGGGACATGTTTGGTGTGCATAGCAGGTTTACTACACCAGAAGATATTGGAAATACGATTATCAACTACAATGAGCTAGAAAGCTGTAACAAAGGTGGAAAAGTCAATTATTATTAATAATTAAAGGAGAAACATACAGGATTGGTTCCTTCTGTTAAGACAAGGGTGCACAAACAACGGACCACCCGTAATTCAAGACTACAGCATGCTGGCTGGTATGATCAACTAGGTCCTGACCCTTGTAACTTACAAGGGAAAGTTCCTGCGTGTCAAATTCAGATCTTGGTACGTAAATAGAGGGTATTGAGACTTGAAAATAATTTTTTTTGTTTGTGCTGAAATCCACTCTGAGGGGTGAAACACCCCTTCAAAAATTCACAGATTTTCAGTTTTCTACATTTAATTCTTGAACGGAAATAGATAGAACAAACATTTAAATGCAAATATTATACCTTATCCAAAGGTCTTTCAGGACACGTGAATGTGGTATACGACACAGGGTGTTGCATTTAAGCGCCACCCTCTTATACTAGAGCTGATTATAGAAATATGGAAAAGAAATTAACGCAAGTTGTTAATCTTTAACATCCTTTATTGATTTTAAAGCATTTTAAATTATACAGGGTGTTCCAAAGGTAATATTATATAAGAACTTATGTATATCTTATGCCTCGCACGTACTACGTATACATGCACCAGAAAAGGGAAACAGTTACTCTATATAACCTCACTTTATACAGTTTAGGTAGTTCAATTTGCTTCGCATTAATTAAATTTTATCGAAGTACATAACTGCAATCGCCAATTGATATGCTATCAGGTGCAGCTGTTGTTAGTCTAAGTCGATATAAGTAAAACACGACAAATACCAATTTTAAGGATATACATATTTTGAAATTGGCGGTATTTGTTCGATTCTAAATATTTCGATAATATACCACAAAACTGTTTTTTTGTTAAGGCATAGAAATACAAATATATAATAGAGATAGCGATGTGATTTTATACTACATTTATATATTTAACATAGTCTTATAATGTACAATAAAATACACTAGGGTGACAGAATAAAATAGACACCTATTAATTAAAAAAAAGATTCTATTCTCATTATATACACAAAATATTTTAAAATTTTTAAATTAGACTAATATTTTGTCGATCCACCTTTACTTGCGTGAAGTGCTGCGAGTCGTCGTGGCATCGAATCTATTAAATGATTAATGGTGTCATCTGGAATATTTAACCACTCTTCTGTAACAGCTGCCACGAGTTCTTCCTTATTGCTGGGTTTTCGGGGTCGTTTAGCCATATTTGTCTGGAGTATGTGCCAAACATTCTCTATCGGATTCATGTCTGGTGATTGGCCTGGCCATGGTAAAATCCCTGTTCCTCTTTCCATGTGGTTGTTGTTCTTGCTTTGTGGCAGGGTGCCCCATCCTCCATAAAGGTGGCGTCTTCTTTAGATAAAATGGCGTTGTCGAATATCGGTAGTAGTCCTTCTGTTAATATTTGGATATATTTTGCCGCATTTATATTTCCGTCGCAGATTACTAATTGCGATCTTCCACCATACCATATCGCGCCCCACACCATGATGTTCACACCGCCGTATTTCACCGTCTGATGCAAAAATTTGTCGTCCAGTTGCTGTGACGAACGTCTCCATACCCACGTACGACCACTATCACTGAATTGGCAGTATCTGCTTTCGTCTGAAAAAAATGACAGACCGCCAAAACTCTTCGGGCTTCGTTCGCATTTCGATTGCCCAAGCCATTCGGCGCCGTTTTTGAAACGCCGTAAGGAGAGGTTTTTTCTTTGCCACCCTTTTATACATCACCACACAGAACGGTACGCTGACTTTTCTGTGAAGTTGCAGCAAGTTCAACTGTACTTTTTCTGGGTTCTCTTAACACTTCGCGCACAAGCACCCTTTTACTTCTTTCAGAAGATCCGGGACGACCTCGGCTCCACTGTTGTTTTTGCTTTGCGTTTAAATTGTGTAATCA
Source organism: Trypoxylus dichotomus (assembly GCA_023509865.1). Taxonomy (NCBI): domain Eukaryota; kingdom Metazoa; phylum Arthropoda; class Insecta; order Coleoptera; family Scarabaeidae; genus Trypoxylus; species Trypoxylus dichotomus. Next base: position 69,292,592 of record CM042076.1, on the reverse strand, counting down.
CACGGTTAACTGTGGACAACGGAATATTTAAAAATTAAATTATTTCACGTTGCGAAGCGCCGCGTTCTCTCTGGCCAACGATGCAACCCTGGGTGAAGTCGCTAATATCACTCGAACCTTGTAAGCGAGGCATAGTTGTAACGATACTAAACTATGACGAATTCCTTCCGATACATCTACCCCTACACTAATGACAAGAGAAAGTTCTTAATTCGTTCTTAGGATTTAACTGTTTACATATTTATACCGCTTTACCTGGTGTCTATTTTATTCTGTCACCCTAGTGTATATACGCTTACTTCGTATACTCGTTCGATTCTCTGTGAACAAACGACCCTTTCGGCAAAATGTAGCATTTAAATTAGCCACTTCGGATTCGATGCGTTCATACTAAGCCTACAGAAACGAATGCACACTCATTGACGGCGATGATACATTTCGAAAGCGGTTGGATATACCCGAAGTCGGGATTCATACGCGTATAGTTAGTATGTGTATGAATACCGGATTAGGTAGATGATGGGGAATCAACGGTGACGAGTGTTAACAGATGTCTTAAATGATTTTCAAACATTAGAGTATGTTTTGGAATATCAACATTTTACTGTACAATATTTTTGCGTGAAAAAGACATGTTAATAGCAAACAACACCGGTTAAATACGCAACATGTGTACCACTTTTTCCAAATACACCAACATATTTTCGCCTCGTCGTAAGAGCATGACTGACTCAGCACTGGAGGGCTTGCTAACAACAAAATCAAACTGAATTAGTAAGTAGAGATATTCATTATTTTTAATATTAATAGTAACCGAGCCGTACGTTACAGCGAAAGCGCTCGTCTCTGCAGTCTTATACTCTACCTATCTATGATATGGTGATTCAGAGATATTCTGGAAGAAAAATATAAATGGTTTTAAATTTTAAAATGTCGAAATACAACATAACACAGAAACAGTAATTCTATTGTGGATAACTGAAACGATATGTGCAAAATATGTTTAAATATTTGAAATGTTATTTTTCAAAATATCGCCGATATATAAATAAACACGTTACGTGTTTCAAGGCCAAACTGTTATCTCTCATTATCAACGAACGTCTTACTAGGTCAATAGCATCTCACAGCTGAATTTATTGCGCTGTATCTGTAATTTATTATTCTCTTAAATAAAATCGCTCCTGACCGAAATAAACAATTTTCAGAGAAAATATTTGAAAAGTAAATATATTTTATGGAAAAATAGACAGTTTATTTAAATCATAAACGTAGTACCAAAAGAATAACAATTTAAGAGGCACGTTTCGAGTCAATTATCCTCCGATTACCTGGTGATCAAACTATTCTCAATGTTTTTAACAAATTCAAAGCAAATAGCAACATCAGGTGTTCCTCAAGGTTCAAATCTTGGACCACTTCTCTTCAATTTTTATATAAATGATTTACTATCTCTGTTTACGTGTCACGTCTTAGCATACGCAGATGACGTAAAGATATTTAATACTGTTGGTAGCATTTTCGATTGTAAACATTTACAAGACAATCTTCTTCGCATTAATATTTGGAGCAAGGTCAATTATCTCCCTCTGAACATCAACAAGTGTACTGTGGTTTCCTACAATAACACTCACACTACTTTATACTATAACTACCAAATTAATGATGCAGCCATACCACGCAATATCAAAACTTTGGATCTTGGTGTTTTGTTCGATGATAGACTGTCATTTACGGAACATATTTCGTCCATGTGTTCATCTGCTTCCAAAACTCTCGGTTTTGTCATGCGTTCTTGCAGGCATTTCTCAGACTTAGGTGTAATGAAACGTTTATATTATGCCTACGTTCGTTCTAAGCTTGAATACGCCTCTATTGTTTGGTATCCCCGTTATTTACACCAAGAGCTTATGATCGAACGCGTTCAAAAGAAATTTCTAAAATATCTCCTTTCGAATGGACAACGTGTATCCTGCAAGAGGTATCGAGTATTATAGCTTACTTGTTGAGCATGGTTTTCTATCTCTTGCTGACCGCCGCGAGCGTAACAGTGTGGAGTTTCTTTGCAGGATCCTGAAAAATACTGTCGACTCGCCAGCCCTTCCAGCGCAAATAAACTTTACCGTACCTACTCATCATACTCGCTACTATAATACATTTCAAGTACCTAGAGCTAATACCAACATTTTGCTTAAGGCACCTCTCAGTCACATGGTGAGGAACGCAAACAAACGGGATCTGGAGCCATTTTTGTGAGTCTTTCTTTTTTTGTTTGTTTCATTATTATATACATTTTCAGCATGTTATTATTGTAGGCAACACGATTTTAGTTATTTTATTTTAAATAAGAATTGTATTGTAATTTGTCCTGTAATTGGCCCTTGGGCTGTTGGGCAATAAAGGATTATTATTATTATTATTATTAAATAGCTATGTTCTAATATCCCACAAACAAAAACCAATCATATTTTAACATAACACATCAAATTGAATATTCTACGTTACGTCACAGAACAACAGAAGGAAGAAATTTATCTACTTCTTTAATGTTTGTGTAGTCTTATTTTTCTACCTTCTAAATGAAGTGAAGTTAGATAGCCGTCATATTCAAAATAATGAAGTGGTATAACTTATTCCGTTGACTTGTAAGGAACATGCTTGAAGAAAAGGGTTAATAAGGTAAATAATACGATTATGCTTTTATTTTAGTAACAACAATAACATTTAGTGAAAATTAAATGTATACAGTTGATTATAAATTAAAGAAGTTGATTATAGAGGTGTATATATATATATATATATATATATATATATATATATATACAGTATAGTATAGTAGTACATCACACCTATAATGTACTATACTACTAAACCAATAATAAAGTGGCATATTTCAATTTGTAGGGATCAGTTAGGGGTATAAACCTGGACTCTAGCACACTAATAGAGAACATGCCGATAAAACGTTGAAGGTTGAACAAGCGACTGTACGAGTAGTAGTGACTTATACATATGTACATACAATCCCTACGCAATTTAATAGGGCCACTTGCGAAAACAGCAATTTTATTAAAATATATAATGAATCACATGTGATTCATAGTTGATAAGGACAGCCGTCGATCCCCGCCTCCCTATAAGATGAGTAATATCTTATCGATCTAACGAAGTATAAAAAAATATTACAAGAAAGCACTTTCCCGTATGTAGGTAGTCTTTTCAGTTAGTACTCTGTTCTATTACTTAACAAAGGATTAGTAACAAAAAGGAGAAACATTGTTTAGGAAGTGAAGGAGTTAAATTTGGTCTTTTGGCAGTAAAACATGGTTTCCTCATATGTGATGTGAAGAATGTTCACAGCTGCAAGAAAAAACAATCTTCTCCAAGTTAATGTTAGTTAGGTGCAAGACTAGCTAAGGTTCGTCGGTAATATTGTTCACGACGTTAAAAGCCTAATTATTAATACTTGAATTACAACGACCTTCCCATCCACTACTACCCTTTCTCTTTATCTCTTCCGCAGAAAGTTGGATTAAGCATGGAACTGATTAATTCCTTGCTTAATTACGAACAACAAAAGTGTTCCGCCTAATGTATAACGTATATATAAGGTCTCTCATGCCGCATTTATCTAACGGATTATACACTTTTTCCGCTTCGGATTCTCCCAATGCTACCTCTCTCGCATTCCGCGCTCCTTTGTCATTCTCATACTTGTTCTCGTTCCCCCCTTTCGATTCAGACGTTAGCTCATTTTTCTCGTCTCCTTACTGGTCCGATGTTATACGAAGTCTTCTGGCTAATTGTCTACCGTCTTTGAAGGGGTACATCCTCCTTTTCTGAAGTTCTAGATTTTATGTCCGTGTGTCTTTTCGTGAACGGAAAGGGAGTCGGCGCGTCATCGTCGGATGAATAGGCTCATCGTATATGTAGTTAGGGGTCGAGGAGACTTTTAATTTCCAGTGTGTCTTTACGAAAAGGGGGAATCTTCCTATTTACTTTTGTTGTGCGCGTATAGTAGGGTGATGGTCGGTTTTTGATTTACTGGTACTTGTTCTTCCTGGTTGGTTGAGATGTTTAAAAGAGAATGGTTGTTAGAATAAGTTTGCTGAGATTGGGAAATAGGTACTATGGAATTAAATTGTTTGTTTTGCAATCAGAGAATTGTTTATCTGCAGTGAAAGAATTCAAATTCAAGTATATTGCGCCATTAAGAAGTCGATTATAAAATATAGGTCTTCACATGATATCGTTGACAATGCATTATAATTGGGGGTTGTTGTTTGACCTATTTCCCCGATTTGTGGAACTTACATAGTCCGACTTTTTGGAAGTGTATCTACTGCCAACTTGTCTATGTAAATTCCACAAATGATGGAAATAGCTCAAACAACGATTCCACTTATAAAATATAACCGAACAATATTGCTTCGTATAATTCCGAAGCAACAGAAGTATACAAGACCACATTTTTACATTAAGATTAATAACATACAAGAACATTTGACAGGATACACAGAAATAAAGTATGGGAATGTCTAGACAAAATAGGAGCAAATTAATGACATCTGTCAAAAGTTCGTATTGTAGTGATATGTATTATTTTTTAAATCATTTAAAATATCAATGTTTTTCTAAATTTTTCTTACACCTCTGTATTTGATATTTTCCCGTTAGTGTATGGTTCACGTCCTTATTTTGTTATTGTTGATATTGTTGTTGGAGGCAAAGTACCGTTAGGACCCCCTCTTCTCTAACTTACTTATAATATTTATTCCTTACAGTTTTCTTTCTGTGTATTAAATTTTACAGATATCTACTTTAATTGTTCATTATTGACATATAATTTACAATTTTAAGGTTAATAAAAAAGAGTCCGTTAACTAACATGTGCAGTGGAGACAGAAACTCCACTATCGTTAACTATATATATCGTTTTTCGTAAACATATTTTTGTATTTAATTATAATTTCTTCCAAATTTATTTCTAAAAGACGTATAATGTACTGGACTCACGCATTTTTTATGATATTACTAAAATATCTATCACCCAGAAATAAAGCATACTATCTTCAAAATTTTTCGTACATCGGATGAGTGGCACGCCCGGCAAACTTGTAAATAATTTCATTCCATCAAGAGTGTCTTTACTATGTGTCCTATCACATAAGTAAACAAGCTGAGTATAGTGAGTGTATCCCCGACAACGACCTGATATAAAATAACGATTGCGTCAAAGTCAGAGATGTCGTCATTTTTCGAATTAATTATAGTATTTGAAATTCTCCAAAGTTATTTGAAGTTAAAAGTGTACCAGCTGGTATTTTCACACATTGGTGGATGCCTAACACCAGGATATCTAGAATGCTATACAGAACCTTACATTTGGCTATTTCAATTATTTAATATATATAATATATAATGTATTTATACTTGAATTTAAAACAAACAAAAAAAATTAAATCAAGGAACCCATTCGGCAAATTAAAAGCTGGATTTTCCACAACAATATGAAGAAACAGCAAACTGTATAATTTTGCAGAAAACAAAGGTACACAGAGGTATTGTATGCAAAGCAAACTGTTAGACAAGGAGGTGAACTACTATTTATAGTTTCAAAGATGCCTTTGAAAATGCGAACCGCAGTTATTCGCGAAACGTCAGGCACAAAAAACCTAGTGACACGGCGAAACCCAACAACCGTTACGACTATGACAAATGGCCGTGAAAGTCTAAGATACTGTTTAATAATAATAATCTTTAATAATAATAATCTTTATTACCCAACAGAAAATAATTCCATTTACAGGATAATGTGACAATAACATAAAATAGTATAATACAACATAATGTAGTAATGATATAATATATACAGTGCAGTAGTAAACTTAAATTACAAAAATGATACAACTGAATCATGAACATAAAAATAGCTCGGTGACACCAGAATGCAAGAACAAAGTAGGACGACATTGTAAATCCATGTAGACACTTCAACAAAAAGGATCATCGAGTAATTCATTGGCATTCCTAATCATATGCGTAATGGGTGCTTTAATAATAATAATAATAATAATATCTTTATTGCCCAACAGAAAATAATTCCATTTACAGGAATGCGAGAATAATGTAACCTAGCATATATATGTAGTAACAATATACAGCGCAGTAATAAATTAAAATTAGTCGAAAAAGATACAACTGAATCATAAATATAATAATGGCTCGGTGACATCAGAATGCAAGAACAAAATAGGACGACAATGTAAATCCAAGTAGACTCTTCAACAAAAAGGATCGTGAAGTAATTCATTGGCATTTCTAATCATATGCGTAAAGGGTGCTTTAAACAGAACATTAGTTTTGCATGACGGGACCTTAAAATTAGGGAAGGACCTGGTATCGTACTGAGGTACCACAAAATTAATTTTGGAGAGAAGGGATGGAGCGTCAATAGCGTGATTAATTAGTTTAAGTAGAAATTGACTGCTAAATTCCTTCCTTCGATCCGATAACGATACAAAGCCGTGTCTCCTCAGCAGACCAGCATAATCAACATCGCGTCCAGGGTAAGTGCCATCAATTTTGAAGGACAGGTATTTCAAAAATCATTTTTGCACTCTTTCAAGTAGTACTTGCAGATGGAGATAGTGAGGATACCAAATTATGGAGGCATACTCCAACCCAGTGCGGACAAGCGAATAGTATAATGCTTTTAGCGAGGCAGGATTATTGAATGATCTGCAGGATCGTATGAGAAATCCTAAGGATTTCATCGCAGAATTTCGTATGGACAATATGTGGTCTGCAAACGACAAATTTGCATCAAACTGCACGCCCAGGTCCATCACAGACGAGTGCCTAGGAACAATAGCCTGACTTACAGCATAGTGAAAATTGTATAGTCTATGACATCTGGAGTAGCTTACAACAGCACACTTATCCAGATTCAAATGAATTCCATTCTGTGTACACCATCTAACAATTGTATCCAGACTGTTCTGGAGAAACAGACAATCTGCCGGGGAGGTTATGGTATTGTAGATCTTAAGATCGTCCGCGTAAGCCAGTACATTGCAGTCCAGCCCCTGTAGGAGATCATCCAAATAAATATTAAACAAAAGGGGACCCAAATTGGATCCCTGGCACACACCAGAGGAAGCAGAGAATGTTAAGGATGTATATCCATTGTAGTGAACATAGCATGAACGATCAGTTAAATACGAGCGGATCAATTCTGTTACACTTGGCGGAAAACCAAAACTACTCAGCTTAGATACCATAAGGGAATGATTGATAGTGTCAAATGCTTTACTAAAATCGGTGTATAATACATCTACTTGTTGACGTCGTTCCATGGATTCGGCAATATGCTGTGCTAACTCAACAAGGTTGGTTGTAGTAGACCTTCCTGGAATGAAACCATGTTGTCGCGAAGATAAGTAAGGCTTGACACTAACGTAAATTCTGTGAGACAGAAGATATTCAAAAATTTTTGCAAAGTTAATAGCTATTTTGTAAGCAAATTCATAAGAAACATGAGTGGTTCTTTAAAGCAAGCTCTCATATCCTTAAAGGTATAACACTTCTTCCATTTAATAGATGTTCTATATTAGTATGTTATGTATGTACTATATGATCATATAAATTTATCATCTAGCAAGCCATGTAACAATGATAAATAAAATATATTTGCCATGTGTACTGTGATGGTTTATCGACACAAAAATGTTTACAATAAATCATTGAACCTGCTGGTACACGTCAAATTGTTGTCGCATTTTACACATTTAATTCTATCATCTTAGTATTCTAAACCCGGCATACTCGACATTACGTTTTCTAGATTATTCGAAATACGCCTAAATGCGACATCCTTTAAGCACGTGTGCACTGACAAGCACTCACAACGACCAGTCGAATAATACTGAACAAGCGTGCTTGGATACGGGTACGAGATTCACCGTGCCGCGCGCTTCCCTCCTTCTCGTGGTTCCCTGCACGGTACTGAAACTTGCCGATACTATTGATTACTGTATGGAAATGCTAATATTGTTAATTATACCTTATGATCGATTAAATTTACTCTCTACTAGCAAGCCATGAAATTTTCTTATTTAAACGTAAGTTGAATGACTATAAAACGAGTAAAATGACAATTTGTGGCGTGAGTGACGACTTTTAAGTGTAGGTGGTTCAATAGTTTAAGTCACTTCGATTTTTCCCAAAAAAAACGTAAACTAAAATTCCTCAAAATTTCGCTCATTTTAGATTTGCTTCAATTATAATTATTTTCCTACAATCAAGTCATCAAAATCTTCGGTTACATGAAATATTTCCGATGACTTCGATTTTTCGCAAAAAATGTTGCCGAAACGTACCTAAATGCGACATTTAGTATGTGTGTACTGACAAGCACTCACAATTTCGTGCCGCACACTTCACCCCTCCACGTTTTTCTCCGTAAGGCACCGAAACTTGCCCCTCTTTGCCGAGACTAATTATTAAACTTTTTTATTTTTCCAACGGAAACGTTTGTACGTAGTTATTTGTCAAAACGTCAAACCTAATCTGACAACAGCATGTTTCCGGTGTAACAGAAACTGAATCATCTACACTTAAGCGCTATCACTAGCGCCACAGAATAAGTCAGTTTACACATTTTTAAAGTTATTCTACCAACTTAAGTTTAAAGAAGAAAAAAATTCTTCGCTTGCTAAAAGGAAAATTGAATCGATTATATGGTATTGTCTTTCTATATAAAACGCAATGGTTTGAATTCTCTGTTGAAAACATAATGTCAACAACAATCATTGATACGATCACCCCTCAGTTTTGGCAGAATTACACAGGTCCAAATCAAAATACTCGCAGTACGCATACCAATCATCCGAACAGCGAACTCGTAGCTATACAAGGTTTTTGATTTTAAAACGGTTGAATATTTCATTTCGGACCTGTCGCTCTGGCAGGTGCGTATTAAATAATTTTCGGTGTATCGGCTGTCGACGCTTCACCCCCCCGTCTCCTCGCCGCCACTACCGCACTCAAAACAACAGCACCGGCGTTGGCTAAAGGGTTCGACCTCTTCGGGGCGGCGTGGAGGTGGTGGCTGCCTCACAATCCGACCGTCCTGACGTCGTGTCGCCTGTTTGTTTCCCCGGAGCTGGGAGTCCTTCGTAGCGTGCGTACGACGCGGGCTCCTTCATTATTAAAGGGGGGAAAGTTCCGAAATGTCACAGCTTTTTGGTCTTATCAATAATTAAAGCATCGGAAAAGGCAAGGGTAGACGTAGGTTTTGTCATCCGAGCTTTAGCACGATGAGGACTTGCGGAAGCTAGGAAAACTGAAGGCCGAAGGTGCTGTCGGTCGCGTTTTGTGTACTCAACGTGTAGAGCTGGCTATTTTGTCAGGTTGGTAGTATGCGCCCTTATGTTGTGTGGATGTATATTATGTGACCGGTAGAAAGAAATTGCCTGGGACAAGAGAATACGTTATTACAGAGCAAATAAAGAACCAAAGCTTATCTTGAATTGCACTACATACCTAGAACTTCGTAGTAGTTTGAATTCAAGTCATTGTGTTTAATCTGATTCGTATTACTAAAGCTTAGCTATTAGTCTCTTAGACAATCTTCTTTAACGTTCTTCTAATGGGATTACTGTTTGTTTTTATTTATACTACTACTACTACTATTAATACTACCACCACTGAACCATTGTTACCATTCTTCTGTTAACGATACCATAACCAAAATATCGAATTTATCTGATAAGTGTATATAGATGACCAGACCAAGGATGCCTATTCCAGACGAGACCGTACAAGAGCAAAATAAAGACGAAATATGGGTGTTATTAAAGAAAAGGGTCGTGTAACTCGTATGGTGAAACCCAACATATTCAACGTCGATGAACAGATACTAGGTAGTCCCCAATAAAGTCGTCTCTAGGCAAAAGAGATCCAGCTAAGTGATAACTATGGATAACTGGAGTCCTTACGAGACTAATTGACAGCTTTGCACTTATTCACATTAACTGTCAGCTTGTTGATACGACACAGGTGCAATATATTACGTTGGCTCTGTAAATGATTACAATCCTGAAAATTGGTGATAGTGATATATAATTTTATATCATTTCAAGTTAACGATATGTTAATTACACTTAATTTAATAATTATCCGTCAAAGAATTTTATTTAAGAGTCTACTGGTTATACACAAAAAGAAAAATAATCTACTTCCAAGTTACCTTAATGAAAGATCATTGAAAACGGTCCATGATACTACTCATCTTACAACGCTAGAAACTACAATGGTTTCTATATTTCTTTCATAGAATCCAGACTTCCAAAAACATATTTGTAAATGGTCTGATGTTATATAGTACATTAATAATAATACTTTACCACATGAAATTAAAACTAACAATAATAATAATAATATTAAAGGGTATTAATGCATATTGTTGAGCACTATAATCGACTGTTTATTAAGTTCCTTTGTTTCTGCCTTATTGCATAGATTGTTACCTAAATAAACTATCTATCTACCTGCCTATATCAAAGACAAAAATGGACCCAAGTTCCTCCCTTGAAGAACGGTATTACAAAGAGAGTGAAACGATATTTCTCAAGATACGAGTGGAGGTCCAGAAGTTCGTGGAATGGAGGGGATGGAGTGGGGATAGAAACGCTGGCTAGATATCATTCTGATTGGCGACTCATCATTAGTATATAATTTGCAGCCCTATAGCGTCAGTCGTTTAGGAATAGTTGCTAAACAAGTCAATCCGGAAGAAAATTGAAAGTATGGAGGAAATTGAACACCGTGCTGTGATAAAGTTCCTTACAAAGCAAGGAAAGAACGCTCAAACCATATTGAATGAAATACAAACCGTTTATGGGGAACAGTGTCCTAGTAAATCAATGATTTATAAGTGGCATGGTCTTTTTAAACATGGTCGGGAGTGTATTGAGGACGACCCCCGCTCAGAACGGCCAGTTCAGGCCACCACATTATACATCGTCGAAAAAGTGCAAAAATTTCTGCTGCAAGATACCACCATTTTGCGTATCCTACATGACCACCTGGGTATGACAAAAGTCAGTGCAAGATGGGTACCGAGAATGCTCACGCCGCTGCGGAAACACCAGCGCGTCTGTGCGTCCAAACAATTTTTGAAGCTATATAGAGACAAACCTGCACAGATTTTGGAGCGGTTTGTTACCGGAGATGAAACATGGGTTCATCACTTTGAGCCTGAGTCCAAACAGAAGTCCATGCAATGGCATAGAAAGGGGACACCTCCACCAAAGAAATCAAAGTGTCAGAATCGGCTGGAAAGTTGATGGCTACTGTCTTTTGGGATTGTGAGAGGATATTATTGATTGATTACAAAGAAAAAGGTAGGAGCATAACCGGAGAATATTACGCAGCGATATTAGAAAAATTAAAGGAGGCCATCAAGGAAAAACGTAAAAACGTCGAGGAAAATTGACCAACGGTGTGCTGCTCTTGCAAGACAATGCGCCGGTTCACAAGAGCAAAGTTGCAATGGCTGCTCTGCACAAGCATGGCTTTCAATTAATAGTCCATCCACCCTACAGTTCAGACCTGGCACCTAGTGATTTTTAATTGTTCCCCAATTTAAAAAAAGACTTACGTGAAAGAAAGTTTTCCGACGACAATGAGGTAAAGGAGGCGATTTTGGCACATTTTGAGGCGAAAGATAAAAAATATTTTTATAATGGTTTAGAAAAATTAATTCATAGATCTAATAAATGTATTGTGCTTAAGGGTGATTATATTGGTAGGAGGAATGCCACCCATTCTTAAATTAAGTAGACTTTTCGAAGAGAAGAAAGTATAAATTACTTTATGTTTTCTAATATCTATTATTAATCTTCTATTGCGTACACATGTGCAATATGTCATTAGACGAATAAATATTTTTCTTATAATTGTCTTGTTTAAAGTTTTGCAGCAAACGGCAAATATTGCATGAAACAGGAAGTGCGCATGCTATTATGATCGATAGCGTACATAACTTGCTGAAATAAAAAAATTCCCACAGAATTATCGAGGGCAACTTCAAACCCTTAGATAAATAACGCAATTCAAATCTACGATAACAATCGCTTCAGCAGCTAATCTAAATAAATCACGTGTTATATTCCATATCCAAATCGATAAGAATACACAATACCATCGGACTTGCGTTCAGTTATAGCTACGTAACTGATTTTCTTTCCTTATAAGCACATCCGTCTCCCTACATAGTCTAGCATTACTTGCGCCAAATAAATCTTTTGCAAATACGAGAAGGGGTGAATTAGATCCTCTTCGTAATCATAATCTAACCCCTTCTTCGACGTTTCGCTGCACTATACCACTAATACGCGTGCTATTGTTAAGGAAATAGAGAAGTGTCCGTTAGTATTTCCGTCGCTATATACCATCTCTTCGTCTCTTTTCACAATCGAAAATAAATTTAGCGTATCTTTAATGTTGTAACGAATTTTCGGCGGCCCGTATGGAAACGGCCTAGATACAGTTTAAAGGAGGTTTTAGAATTTATAACGACCTTTTTGCAGGTAGCTTGATAGGTTAATGTGAAACAAGTCTCTCTTTGCGATGCACGTGTATACAAGACTATTGTGGCTGGCAAGAAAGTAATTTCGGTTTTTGATGTGAAATAGAGCTCAATTTTTTTCTATACAAGAAAATAAAATTTAATCAGTCAAGTATCTTCCACTCTGTTTGATGACCTTCTATCGTTTTTCTGGTAACTTCTGGCCTTTATCAGTAAAAAACTCAACCAAGTGCGATTTGAGGTCATCGTCATTACTGAAACATTTACTATTGAAAAAGTTTTGTAAACCCCGAAATAAATGATAATCCGATGGTGAAATATCGGGGCTGTATAAGGGATGTGATATCACTTCCCAGCCAAGCTCCAATAATTTTGTACGCTTCGCTAAAGAAGTATGAAGTCTCGCATTATCGTGGTGGAACATGATTCCTTTACCACTTATCAATTCTGTCCTTTTCTCTTTAACTACTTCGACCAATTTCATAAGTTATTGGCAGTAAACATCTAAGGTTATCGTTTGATTACATGGAAGCATCTCAAAATACACAACTTCTTTGTAATCCCACGAAATAGACAGCACGATCTTTTTCCGATGCAATCTTTTGATTTGACTCGTGCTAGTTCGTCATGCTTGGGCCATGATCTTTTACGATTAATGTTATTGCAGACGATCCATTTTTCATCTCAAGTGAAAAGTCGTTTTGAAGAAAGAGTCGATTGTATTACGTTTGAAATGCGTATCGCAAATACTGATTGTGTTAAGTGAATTTATTTCAATTCGTATGGAACCCAGATAACCAGCTTCCTAATGAGTCCAAGACGTCTTATGTGATTTTCAATTGTTTCGTGTGACACGTTTAACTTTTTTCCAATGTCTTGCACCATTATATGATAATTTGATTCAACTGCGGTTTTCATTTCGTCGTCATCAGCTTCAAAAGGCCAACCAGGACGTTGGATATCTTGAAATGAAAAATCTCTAGAACAAAATTTTTTAAACCAATTCTGGCACTTGCGTTCTGTTAAACTTCACATGTCTCCTTATAAATCGCGGCCGCTTTCTTGCTTTTATGAAAATGAAAAAGTAAACAAGATACCAATATAATGTCCGCTATCTATGCAAGCCGAACTTACTAATATATCATCAGTTATAGCATATTTATGTTTAAATTTAGATAATCTTCTGTATAATAATCTGTACAATAATGATGTCCTTGAGAATTTATATCAAACATAGTACGAGGGCCATTCAGAAAGTAGACAATGTTTTTATTTTCTATAGATTTTTTTATTAGATATAGTTAAACTGTATTTAACAAGAAATTAGATGCCCAAGCTACTTTTCTACGTAGTCATCGTTCAAATTTAGGCACTTGTCGTACCGTTTTATCAGCTTTTCTGTGTCTTCTGCGTACTCAGTCGTCCGCGAGAACATAAAAAATAACATGTATATATATATATATATATATACGTATATATACATACACTACCGCCCAAAAGTGTTTAGGCATCCCTGTTTTCATGGATTATTCATATAGTATTATGTTTACCAAAAAAACATTATAATAAAATGAAATACGTATTTGAAATGTAGTTCAGTAAGATAAACACCCATTATATCGCATAAGGTTTACTATCATTTACCTGCACTTGGTCGGATTATCATAAACTGTTTATTGCGGTGCAATTACAATAACAATCCCTCTGAATTTGCTGGATAAATTTGGTCATCTGTTAGATTGTAGGTAATAATGTTTAAATTACCTAAATTAGATTATAGTGAAATCTGTAACCTCTGGTCAGTTGCAGTGTGGTATTTACTGTATTCACGTCGTGAGCGAAATATCGTGTGACATTTTTTTGAAATGCCTCCGCGAAGAGAAATTAATACGGAAACACGTGCGCTTATAATAGCTTGCCATAAAAGTGGCATAAGTAATCGACAAATTGCCAAAAAAATGAAAATACACCACGCTACAGAAGGCCAAAAGCGACAACATCTGCAGATGATCGCAGAATAGTGGTTACCAGCAAGTTAAATAGACGCAAAACAGCCCCGGAAATCACCGCAGAATTAAATGTTGGTCGCCAAAAACTAGTCAGTGTTTCTACAGTCAAACGTCGCCTACAGAAAGCCGGGCTCCATGGACGTATTGCGATGAAAAAGCCATTACTATGCAAACAAAACAAGCAAAAGCGACTTAAATGGGCTCGTGAACACCAACACTGGACCATAGAAGAGTGGAACAACGTCCTATGTCCAAATTTGAACTGTTCGGAACCCGAAGACGCATATTCGTAGGAAGATCTGTGGGTGAACGTGCCAGAGAAGAGTGTATTGCTGCTACCGTGAAGCATGGTGGAGGTTCTATCATCATTTGCGGCTGTTTTGCAGGCACTAATGTAGGGAACATTGTGAAAATTGACGGTATATTAAAAAAAGAAGGCTACCGCGAAATTTTTGAGAACCACGCAATATCTTCCGGCATTCGATTTTTGGATCAAAATTTTATCTTCCAGCAAGATAATGACCCAAAACTATTATGTAAAGACTATTTACGCCATTTAGAAGAGGAAGGAACTCTCAAAATTATAGAATGGCCTCCCCAGAGCCCCGACTTGAATCCAATCGAGTTACTATGGGAAGAACTAGATCGAGAAGTACGGAAATCGGCTCCGACATCAGCTACTGACGTGTGGAACAAATTGCAATCGAGTTGGACCTCAATAACACAAGAAACTCTGGCAAAACTTATTGCGAGAATGCCTCGATTGTATGCTGCAATTATTAAATCAAGAGGAAGTCACATAGATGAAAGCAAAATTTAAATTAAACGTTTTAATTTTCATATTTATATAATATATTTTTATTGATGTACGTGTATCTGTACATAAAAAATAAATATTATTAATATTTTTGCTGAGTTTTTATACATTTTTGCTGCCAGTGAGAGTGCCTAAACACTTTCGAGCGGTAGTGTATATATATTATATTATAACTGTAAATAGACTTCATTGTTGAAAGTAACTACAGCAGTCTGATAAGGTACTATTTGCGTTTACATCAACATAGTTTGCGATAAGCACACAACTTGACAATTGAACGATGCATGAATTAATTACACATTATTAGATAAATAAAATTATGAATGGACTACAAATCTGAATAATTATAAATAGAAATAACTTGCAACTATTATCTAAAAACATAAAATTGATTTTGACGTAATTTCAGAAAAGAAATATCCAAAAATGACGGTATTATGTAACTCCCCATCTTATGAATCTAACAAAGGAATGGCAAAATTTAAATTAAACGTTTTAATTTTCACATTTATATAATATATTTTTATTGATGTACGTGTATCTGTACATAAAAAATAAATATTATTAATATTTTTGCTGAGTTTTTATACATTTTTGCTGCCAGTGAGAGTACCTAAACACTTTTGAGCGGTAGTGTATATTATAATCCCCTAATCGTCCATAAAATCTTTAACGTAGTATTAATACGTTGGTTTCGAAAGCCACAATAGAAAAAGATAAATAAGGTTTACACCTGCAATAGCCAATAGAAGCCGAACTGTCGACGGCGTCATAGGGAAGGTAGTTTTGATATTCTTTCCGTCATAGGAGGGGAGACATTAATCAAGGCCATCACTGTACAATTAGCCAAATCTTTGATATGAGTTCTTGAATGCATTGGAAGGAATCAAACTGCTTTTCTCCAAACGAAATCGATTACAGATCTTTCCTTTATCTGTTAAGATTCTCTTAAAAACATTATTCCCCAAAGACTATCTGCATGGTAAAGAAGATTAATATTCGGTGTCTACTCATGTTTTCAAGGAGAAAGAGACATCGTTAACAAAATGCTAACCGAAAGTAATTCCCACTTTAGAGAACACATTCGCCATAATACTTCTTACGAACTCCACGTGAAAATAACAAATAACCTCCAATTATTTATAATACCTACTTTATATAACCTCCTTCTAAACTCTGAAGGCAGTCCCCGGCAAATGCATGACGTTAGCCGACCTTAATCGAGCAAGGATATACCTACACGTTGGGCATACGCATATACACGTATATATAAATGTGTTTATTAAATTGTCATGACACGTACGCTCATAATCCGCTGACCAGAGGTCATTTATCAAAACTCGCTCGGACCCGTGCTCTTTTGCCGGGCCACGACGAGTGTTTTGTTGATGCCGCGTTTCCTATATTAAAGGAGTCCGTTGATGTCCCGTTTAATCCCGAACATGCGTACGGCGGTCCCCATTCCACCCGTTACTTTTTTTTTTCGAAAACGGGAAGAGCAGGAAGTCAAGAAGTGTCCATATTAAACTGTCATAAAACGTTGACCGCTTAGGGAACGCGTCCGAGTAATTTGTACACGTCGGAAAATATGAGGACAATATATGAATAATATAAGTTGAAATTTCGTACACTTTACGGTGGTATACCTGCGAGTTGTTTGTGGAGGAGACGATTTTCGGCGGTAAAACATGAAAATGTGGGATAAAGATGGTGAACTATTTCTTAACAACATTTTAGGATGTTTTTAATTTCATTCATGCTTCCCCTTATACAGCTGTGGCCATATGTATTCGCCACCCTTTTTTGTTTTTTATTCCGACGAATATATAAGAAATAAAAGAAAATTGATCGATGAAAATGTTTCATTGCGAGTGTATACAGATATATACAGATATTGCTTAATATTTGGTAGCTCCTCTCTGGGCTTTTATTACCGCACGAATTCGTCGGGGCATACTGCTCACTAAGTTGTAGCACTGTTCGGGTGTGATTTTATTCCACTCTTCGAATGTTTTTGTTTTTAAGCATTGCTTTGTGGTAGATGAGTATTTAGCTACATTTCTCTTTAAAATGTACCATAAATGCTCAATTGGCGATATGTCCGGGGATTGTGCCGGCCATTCCAGGACCCGCACGTTAGTTTCCTCGAACCAGCGCATTACTTCGCGAGATTTATGGCACGGTGCATTATCTTGTTGGAAGTAATACTCTGGCTCATCATTATCGAATAATTTTAACGCACACGGTTCCAGAACTTCTTCCAACATGTCGATGTACGTCCGACTGTTCATTCGGCCCTCGCAGACGAACAGTTCTCTGACGCATGTTGCACTCATGGAACCCCAAACGATTATGCTACCACCCCCAAACTTGACAGTCGGGATGATACAGTCTGGATGGAAGGCCTCTCCTCGCCTGCGTCGCACGTATTGAGGCCCAGGTTTACCACAAAGCTACCAACAGAAACATGAATACTGTTACATTTTGGAACCCATTAAAAAGAATAAAACACTGTAGATACCAGGAATTGAATACAGAATACCGCAAATACAATAATTATGTATTACTTACCACAATATTTGACTCATCCGTCCACATAACATTGGCCCAATTGTCAATGGTCCAGTGGCGGTGACTTTTAGCCCACAGCAGTCTCTTTTTCCTTTGTTGCGGAGACAACCGTGGTTTATGTCGAGCTTTGTATCCACCTAAATTTAATTCACAAAGGCGTCTTCTAACCGTGCGAGGAGAAATAGCAACATTATGTAGCAGAAAAAGCTCACTGGAAAGCTGTTTAGACCCTTTTTTCCGGTCTCTGCTAGTTGTCTTTCTTTTTCGACCAGTTTTCTCTTTGTTTGTCAAGGATCCACTCTCTTTGTATCGTTTTATCATCATTCTAACAGTCGATCGCACACATTTCACTTGTCGGGCAATAGCAGACACCGACAACCCTTGCTTTTCTAACACCATAATTTGTCCTCGCTCTACCTCCGTCAATTCGCGTGTTTTCGGCATTACTTTTTACTGTATACTATCGTATTACACAGACAAAATCACAGACACAATATCTTCACTCTAACTAGCTCAACCTTACTCTTACAACTTTTAAGAAAGACTGAAGAAATATTCAGAAATTACAATTTTACGTCTATTTTCTAATTTACTCAGAATGGCCTGCAATAAACCATTAAACCCTCATTACCAGGTACCTAGTTAAGTCCGTCATCGACCCTGCTTCTTAGAAATACAATAATATTCGTGTAACACGTTCAAAACGAGAGTGGCGAATACATATGGCCACAGCTGTATACAGAGTAATTCCTAATTAACAAATAAAAATATTATATGGATTCAGATATACACTACCGTCTGTAGAAGTTTGGCCAAGTAATAAAAATTTCAAAAATCGAAAATAAAAGACAATTAGGACTACAAAAATAAATGTATTACCCTTAAAAATAACAACTATCAAGATCTAACGAAAAATTTTATTTTTTCCTATTCATTATTAACAAAATTTTTAAACATTCTTTTCGTCAAAAAAATCCACCTTCTGCATTGATCAATTAATTAATCGATTAATTTTTTGAGGTTTTTGCCTGGGATGTTGTTTCATTCTTGTTCAGAGATATTCCAAAGCTGTTGCTTGGATGTAGGACTTCGACGTCTTTTGTCAAGTTCATCCTACACTAATTCTATAGGGTTAAGATCTGGACTTTGTGGTTGCCACGTCATAACTTGTAAAATATCTGCTGGATTTTGTTTCATTAAGACAACGCACCGTGTCACAAGTCAATCAAAACAATGGCAAAACTACATGAATTGAACTTCGAATTGCTCCCACATCCACCGTATTCGCCAGATTTGGCTCCCAGCGACTACTGGATGTTCGCAGACCTCAAAAAAATTCTCGCCGGTAAGAAATTTCGCACGAATGAAGAGGTTATCGCTGAAACTGAGGCCTATTTTGAGGCAAAAAATAAATCGTTTTACAAAAGTGGTATTGAAATGTTAGAGCGGCGCTGGAATGATTTTTTCTAATGTTTTTCTAATTCATATCATGACTGCGCTTTATTTAAGCAGCCCCACTATGAAGTATGGGTTCCATGATATACCACTAGTGATATTTCAAAAGATGAGAGTCCAAGGAATAGTTTAACCACAGAAACACTCATTGTCGGGTACTTATATAGGGGTCAATTTCATTCCATTTATGTTTAATATCTATTAATGCTATTTTAGAACAACAGTCAACTTCTTACCTACCAAAGAAGAGAATGTTTTTAAAAAGCAAAGCAGTCTTTACCAGAGCATTTCCACTTCTAGCATCCTATCGAATCAAATGCGGTTAGATATATTAACAACTGGGTAACTAAAAATATTATTTCTACCATTGAAAATTGTGAAATTTTTAAACGATATATTTTGATTAATATAGATTTAGCTCGACTACGATTGCCTAGATATGTTCGAGTAATATGAGATATATTATATACGTAAGTAGCCTTACTTATGTATATAATATATGCATGTTCCTTTTTTGAGTGGTATTACACAAAAAAGGATTTACGGAGAAAATGAAAACTTATGTACTTGTAAATGTTCCATTCTTATTTCATAATTATAGTCATACAATCGAAATACAAAATTTAATTGTGGATAGCTTGGTCAAATTAATATTGTAGGTATATATAAGGTAAATAAATAATCTGATATTGGTACGAAAAAACTACATCTCCCACAGATAGAACGCAAAAAGCAGCTACAAAATACAGAAAAAGACTTTGAAAACATGATTATTTTGTTGTACATACTATATAACATAATACACTATAAATAAATCACTTGTTTGCTATTCTTTTTGTTTTCTTCATAAGTATCTTTGTAGATAATTTCTTTTATAATGCTATTTCTTTTAGTTGTCATTGCAAACTAGGAATAAAATTCAATGAAAGCATTTAACCACGTTTTCACTAATTACGAAGTACAAAATATAAAACCGTTTTACTTTCGCGGTTAAACTGTTAACGATGGTTTGTCGCTAGATGGGTCTGAAACTTGTCTTACAAAATATGCATTGACATGCGCACCCCCGAATAAACCTGCTTGTGCGTACGTTAGTGTTAAGAACGTATCTTTTTATGTGAACCTGATTAAAGTTATTATGATGTCGAGAGGAAAACCGACAAGTTTAGAAAAGTGCTCTGTAATTGTTGTTTTTTATCAAGAAGGTTATTCAGTGCGTCAAATTTCCGGAGAAATACATATTAATTAATAAATCGACTGTTAGTGATATCATTCGGAGACATCAACGAATTTTAAGAGACCGAGCACGTTCAGGTCATAACAGAATAACAGCTCACGCCGACGATGAGCGAATAAAATTCCTGAGAAGGGAAATAGAAGACTGACAGCACCAGAAATCGCCGCCGAAATGAATCGCGACCGCGCAGGAAAATTTTCTTTTACTACAGTGAAAAGAAGATTAAAAGCTGCAAATTTTCACGGCCGCGTTGCAACAAAAAAGAACCTACTTCGACGGGGAAACAGGTAAAAACAGTTACAGTAGACAAAAACACATAGAGATTGGACAGTGGATAATTGGAAAGGGGTGTTATGGACTGATGAATCCAAGTTTGAGGTGGTTAGACAAACAAGGCGCGTTTTTGTAAGAAGAACTAAAGGCAAACGAATGTTACAGGATTGTATAGTGCCAACTGTCAAGCAAGGAAGAAGCTGTGTGCTTATTTTTCCTACGTCGGTGCAGGGGACAAACGAATCGAAGTTATTTTGCGGAACGAGGGTTATTTAGAAATACTGCAAGAGACCCCACTCAGTAGTGATATGTAAAGATTTCTTAAATGAAGAACAAGATAATGGCATTTTACAAATAATGACATGATCGCCGCAAAGTCACAATCTAAACCCCATCGAACAGTTATGGGATGAATTGAACAGAAATGTCCGAAAAGTATGTCCTACCCCCGTAGGCCACCTGTGAAACATTTTACAAGAGGAATGGACTAATATGCCAAATAGAGTCTTTGAAAAACTAGTGAAGCAGATGCCTCGCATTGTGAAAACTGTTCTTCGCGCAAAACGGAGTTTCTTTCATGAACGGAATGTTTAGGAAGTTTTTGTTTATTTTTCGTTAGAATTACTTCTTTTACTTTTATACTTTAATTTTAATTGCAATTAATAAAATGAGTTTGAATATTTTCTCGTTTTTCTTTAATTTATTTGCGTGTCCGAACTAATATGGACGGTAGTGTATATATTATTATTGTAAAAGTAACTCCTACTTTATCACATTAGTCTTCAAGATAATACTGTTTTATTGAAAACTATGAATATGTAAAATGTATCCGTATTTATAGCACATTATTATTAATAAATTTGTATTTCTCTATCCTAAGAACAACCACAGTTCAATAGCACTGTGCGTTCTCTAGATATTGAATTTTTTTCTCGCTTTTCGGGCATTTAACCCAACTGTTCGTCGTACATCACAGAATCGCTAATTTAATGTAACATGAGTTTCTTCTAAACGTATTTTTTTCATTTTATTTTGCTATGACGTTATCGTATGATCAAACTTCTAACCGGTAGTGAAGTTTAACAACAATTAATCACTTCCCATCTTATTTAATACAATACATAATCCAAAAGAATAAAGACTAGGTAATATGACGGTATCGATAACGTAAGAAAAGAATATCGCCCCGTTAAAAGAACGACGACCCTATAAATTTTCAATGGCATTGTCGTAGCCGAGCAATCAGCGAAAAATAAAGGCCGAAAGAGAAGCCCCGGGGAAAGCTACACTTAGGACGTCGAGAGAACAAACACGAAGACAGTCAGTCAGTCAGTTACAATTATTATCGAACAGCGTACAGCATCCCGTTCGCAGTTCTCCCGACGGCACCAACTGACAATCCGATCTGATAGATCGCTATTATGCGACATAAAATATAGATCAGGCGAGCACAATAAGGTGAGAGATTGCGACTGCCCGTGGCTGGGAGGCAGTCGGGGTACGAGGGAACGATGGAACAGAACGGTTGTTCTCTCCCATCCGTATATACCGTAAGCTACGAGCTAAGAGATTCTCAGGGTGTCGAAGCGGAGCATCCATCATTCTTCGCGGACAAAAGAGACGCACCACCGCATATATCTTGCACGCATAGTTCTCCCTGTGTATGCGTGCAAGTCAACGTGCGGAAGAGACAGAAAAATAATGTAACAATTGCATTCATGCAGCGAACAGAAATAGAACCGTGGTAGTAAGTGCAGCGAGGAATATTTCTTTTCATCGGTACTCCGCTTTTGTATTCGTTCAAGAATGGTAGCGATACGAAACGTAGGGTCTAAATACGTTGTCTTTTTCTTCCGCGCTTCATTTGTCCGGAAATCTGTGTCACTATGTCAAATATAATGATAGAATGAAATAAAAATAAATAAAATGTGTGGCTGTTAATCCTATAACTTTTGATGATATCGGAAAGTTCTACGTTTGCCCCATACCCTTGTGATTAAAACACTATTGAACTTATTCCTTATTTGGCTTTGTCTTGCATGTATTGAATTGCCTACCTTCAACCATACCATTGAAATTTTCTCTTTTAAAATTGATGGAGATTACCAGCGAAGAGATTTATTTCATGACAAATGACGGTATAAGACTATGTATATAACCATTCATATCGAAGTTATACTTTCGATTCAAATTTATCCATGGCAATATTGGTATTTTAAAGCTTGTCGTATCGCATTTACATATGTTCTCTTCGATTGCAATTAATTAAATATTAATTAAATAAATGATACAACTAAATAAGCTCCAACTATTTTGGTACATTAAATAACCCAAGCAGACATTTATATTGGAATTGATGTCACTCTTACTGTATTATTGCTGTATTCTATCAGGTCATGTAACCATAATATATTGCACATAAAATGTGAAAAGCTCTGCTATTTACTATACAAATTAACCAAACTTTGACGTTTACGATGCTGTCATTTGAGAGTTTCATCGATTAAATTTGACCAGTGTAATACAGCCGCCGATCGTAGCGCTATCTACTGCATTCTTAACGTGAATGGTGTATAGGATTTATATTAAGAGTAACAAGGAATGATTGATGTAATTTATATATTTCATATATATTTGCGTGTATTTCACATTTGTGCGCTCTAAGCTTGAGTATGATAGTCTGATCACTTTTGTACACATTATCTGTAATCTCTACTCGAAAACTTGAGGGGAAGGTTCTTCGAACATTCGCGTTTTAAAAAATATGTAGTG
Organism: Trypoxylus dichotomus; assembly: GCA_023509865.1. Lineage (NCBI taxonomy): Eukaryota > Metazoa > Arthropoda > Insecta > Coleoptera > Scarabaeidae > Trypoxylus > Trypoxylus dichotomus. The sequence goes on along the minus strand of CM042076.1, from coordinate 69,268,863 downwards.
TATCGAATACAAGGTTATGATTGTAATATTCTTTACAATTACGTCGCCGTCAAGCAAAAGCGTGATTTCTCTACACTTTGGTGAATAATAAGAATGATAATTCACAGGTATAGCAGTAAACTCCACTCACACAAATTAATTAATTATGCGGAACGCAGCGTTTCGGGAGCACGTGGGCTCCCATTGTCAACCGTGGTACCGACTGACAATGGGAGCCCACGTGCTCCCGAAACGCTGCGTTCCGCATAATTAATTAATTTGTGTGAGTGGAGTTTACTGCTATACCTTGAATTGTACATCCACACAGTCCTTGCAATCGTCATTTAATAAGAATGATAAACAAATGAAACATTACATGTGTTACAAGAAACAATCAGCAGACATTTACGAGTAATGGGGAGATCAGTAAACTCGGTAAATGGGTCCCGCACGATTTAAATGAATTAATGAATGAAATAAAATGAAATGAAATGAATGTCAAATATCCGGTGCATCCGGACAAACATATCAAATACCCGGCGCAATCGTTAATACACAACACTATCGGCAACAAATGATCAAACTAGAAGATATGGCAGAGTGATTTTGTTACACGACAAAGCGTCGTCTCACACAGAAAAGCCAGTGAAAATCATCTTGAAATCGCTTGGATGCGACATCCTTCCACACCCGCCGTACTCCCCAGACCTGGCGCCATCTGACTTTCATCTCTTCACCTCAATGGGGCAGAGCAGCACTTCAGCAATTTCGAGGAAGTTGGAAAAGACCTCGACGAATGGTTTGCCTCAAAAAGCAAGCAGTTTTTCTGGCATGATATCCATAAATCACCTGAAAGATGGGTAAAATGCTTAGAAGAATAAAAAAAAAATAATTGCGTGTTCCCTTTTAGCAAAAGCCCGGAAAAACCTATACATACGCCTGGCAGATATTTCATTGTTGTAATACTCTATGCCCATATGCTTAAAGAACGTTATAAAGTTATTTAAAAGGAAAAAAAAGAAAGGTAGAAACATTCCCTCCTCTTTAATTGAAAAATTATTTCAACGTAATTTATTAAAGGCCTCGAGGTACGCCAGGCTAAGAGGCACAGGTCGGACAATCATCTGACCGCGAACACAAAAAATGCATTTACAAGAAACGGTTTCCAATTCATTATTCAAACGGACGACTCAAAAGTGTTCGAGGTTTTCGTAAAGGAGGTACGACATCTCGGAAAACCTGTCCGTCCAAGCCATGGCGCGACGTGCATAAGTAAAGGAATTAAAAAATCATTTTCAGAACGTGCGCACAACGTCCGAGAATTACACTTCTTTCCCCTTCTATTAAAACGGACCCCGCTACAATAATACCACCGGTCATTTTAATTTATACTTCCCCGCCTCTCTTAGCGAATCCCGTAGCTTGCGAAAGGGTGGCGCGACCCCTTTTTTTCTCCGAAGACGATCACGGTCAGTTAGACTTGTAATTGTACAAATTTATCTTGACCCATTCAAACGGCAATTTAAAACGCATGTAACACTTTTTAGCGCGCTACAAATCATGTTAGCTGTCCGACGGTCAGTAAAAGAAGGGGTGAAAGTTCCGGACCACCCTTTTCGACCGCATGGTCGCAGGTACTCCATACCGATTCACCTATGACCTACCTCACGTTCGATTCGGGCACCCTTTTCCCCCGATCAAAGTGCAACAACCAAGTAGGTAGTGTAGTAGCGGTAGTAGAGTGACCCTCTCTCTTAAAAGAGAAAAAAACAACGAAGAAAGGAAAAGAGCTCTTCATTGTTATTTATTTCCTTGTATCTTCTTCCTTTTGCCCGATTCGGTTGTTTCGATTCTTTTTTGTTTTCATTGAAACGGGCTTCCAGGTCCCGAAAGATACGTATATGTACGTGCAGGGTCCGTTATTACTTACAACCACTTGAAATTCGTTATGGCTTAAGGATATAGAATATTTTCTTTTAGCTGGCATTAAAGTTGTCTCTTTTGTTGTATTTCATGTGTAATACAGATACCGTTGTTAAGAGGGTTTAGACAAGCAATTATCCGTTATTTCGGGTCCGTAACTGCAATTGGAGCTGACTTAAGTAGTCACTGATACAAGCGATAACTTTGGAATACTACAATAACTCCACAATTTACTGTCAATTTGGAAAAGTTATTCAATTTAAAACAGTTAAAAGTGAAAATTCAATTTCCTTATTATTACCGTTGAATTTAAATGGACTGAATTTTTGTGATATTTTTAATGAATAAAAATGTCACGGTTCCCGGTAGGATTTGAACCTACGGCTCCAGTTCGCTAGACATCGGTCTAAACCGGTGTATATCCATTTGCACCACGAAGATCGTCTGAACAAATCGCTATTTAAATCATCAAATCAGTTATTAAATTTAAATTGGCAAATTTTATACCTAGATGTTACAGACGCTAGAGATAACACATGGGCTGAAAAGTCCCGGGCCTAACAAAGAAAACACGGTATTTTTGGTTCAAAATTAGCTTTATTCATCAACGTAATCTCCATCAAGAGCAACGCAATGATTCCAGCGCCACAGCCAACATTTCAATACCGCTTTTGTAGAACGATTTATCTTTTGCCTCAAAATAGGCTTCAGTTTCAGCGATGAAGAAGTTCATTCGTGCGAAATTTCTTACCGGCGAGCATTTTTTGAGGTCTGCGAACAGCCAGTAGTTGCTGGGAGCCAAATCTAACGAATACGGTGGATGTGGGAGCAATTCGAAATTCAATTCATGTAGTTTTACCATTGTTTTGATTGACTTGTGACACGGTGCGTTGTCTTGATGAAACAAAATCTTTTTCTTTGCCATATGCGGTCGTTTCTTTGCAATTTCGGCCTTCAAACGCTCCAATAACGCTATATAATATTCACTGTTGATGGTATTTCCTTTCTCAAGATAGTCGATGAATATTACACCACGCCCATCCCAAAATACCGAGGCGATAACCTTTCCAGCCGATTGTTGTGCTTTCTGGCGCTTTGGACGAGGTTCACAAGTTGCTGTCCACTCAGATGACGATCGTTTTGATTCCGGAGTGAAGTGATGGATCCATGTTTCATCCATTGTCACATATCGACGCAAAAATTCCGGTTTGTTACGTTTAAACATGGCCAAACACTGCTCAGAATCATCAACACGTTCTTGTTTTTGGTCAACAGTGAGCAAACTCGGCACCCACTTTGAACAGGTCTTTCTCATAGTCAAATACTCATGCAATATAAAGCCAATACGTTCTTTTGATATCTTTACGATGTCAGCTAACTCACGCAACTTCACTTTTCGATCATTCAAAACGATTTTGTGGATGTTTTTGATGTTTTCTGGTGTTACCGTCTCATTTGGACGTCCACTGCGTTCTGCATCATCGGTGTCTCTACGACCACGTTTGAAGTCAGCAAACCAACGTTTTATTGTTGTTTCTGATGGAGCGGAGTCCCCATAACACTTTTCAAGCCATTGCTTCGCTTGAACGGTATTTTTTCCCATCAAGAAGCAGTGTAAAATTAAAACACGAAATTGTTTTTGATCCATTGTTTTGAAAATAACAAAAGTAGCGTGACTCTTAGCACAATAACTCACAAACTAATGAATAGAATATCATGAAATTTTAACAGCTGTCTTTTGAAGGTTAGTACTAACTGAGAGAAATGTGACTGCAATAAAACTAGCGTCATCTATGTGTTAGGCCCGGGACTTTTCAGCCCATGTGTTAGTAGCTTCATTCAAATATATACAATGCAGATAATGCTAGAATTTTGCAATGCACTATTTTGTGACTTGTGCAATTATAATATATTGTTTATTTGAAGTATTTAATTTTGAAGGAAAACTTTTTTAAATAAATGTTTTATCACGATATGTTTCCTTTCTTTAGTAGTAGGGGGCCCAATCTGATATTTACAGGGCGGAGGTGGCTAGGTCTTTTTTTCTAATTTATTAAATCACTTAAGCAAACTTATCCTCTAAAATGAATTGTAATATTTATAGCACAAGCCTCTATCAAACGCCAACCAACTTATTATAATTTAAAGCAATAAGATAGCAGCAACCTAAGAATACCTAAAAACATAAATTGAAACTTCCAAAACGCAAACGAGGCACGAAACAAACAAACTAAAAAGTAAAAAGAAACGAAAATCGCACCAAACACGTCTACAATAATAAACAGGATAGAAAGAGACGAGCAAAAAAAAGACGAAAACGATTACACAAAACGAGATGCCTATATAAAGTCGAAATTGTGAAGCAAGAGGAAGAGCCGAGCCGCGAAGGGGTGGAGAGGGCGAGGCGAAAAAAAATGGAATGCGGCGGAATGAGCGCGATGAAGGCCAAGGCCAACACGATGCACTGTCGAGGTTGATCCCGCGGATCGCACCCCAAATAACGACGCCCCTAAAATATGCAGTCCGAGCTCTTCGAAGAGATATCGAGGGACGATAAATAATTATCCCTTTATGGATTCTGTAAAAATGGTAATTGTTAATTAAAATTTATGATTTATAGAGATGATTTTGATTTATTTCCTTTTCTATAAGCCGGAAATACTTTTTATTTGGGAGGGAACACAAGTAACCTGGAGATTCAGATTTAAAAATTGGTTGTCGATAGATATACACTAGCGCTCACAAATAATAATGTTTGCGAGAAATTTATTAAAGAAATTAACTTTACTCATTAACCTAAAATGTTTTATTGACAAAATAATACATTCTAATAAAATACGTAATGCTGTTTTATCATAGTAACCCCCTTTTGCTTTAATAATTGCCTAACAGATACGGGACATTCTTAGAATTAATCGCTTCAAATGTGATTCATCTATAGCATTCCACACTTTCTGCAAAGCATTCCAGAAAAATTATCCATCATGGCGAAATACTCAATACTCTAAAATTAGAGAAGGATTTAGCAATAGTCATTACACTTTTCATGCTTTCAAATCCCTAGAAACAAGTACCGTCTAGATTAGTCCCCTTGTGCCATTTTTGGTTTTAGAATCGTATTCTGAATAATTGTAGACATCATTCGATGAGTCTTGAAGCAAATCCAAGATCAGTGAAATTTCAGAGTGGTGCCCCGAAAAATCGAAGTCATCTAAAATATGTCAAAACGCGTATGCAACTGAAGATTTCGATATGACATGTTTCGCTATCACTGTAGCTTCATCGGATATTCTACTATTACTGCACTAAAACCTTATTTATACTCAAACTTAAGGTACCCTTAACTTAGATTAATTAAAGATAATGTGGACATAATGTGATTACATGTGTTTACATAATGGGCTGATTATTTCTCTAAATTCTTAGTACTAGAGTTCACAAACAAATTCAACAAAGATGAATTATTCAAGCCTATTTGGTCATTAATTAATACATCTGAATATTTAAATTTATTTATCTCTAGGAATTCGAGTAAGTTTAATATTAGACCTTCACTTTCGAAATGTAAAATTTCGAAATTATTACTGAAATTGTTGTTGTTTTCCAGTAAATAGCGAGCGTAATTGGAATCTTTATTTTTTATGTACATAGCTCACATTATTAAAAAAATATACAATTCTGAGCCAAATTCACAATAAAGAATTCACTACACTTATTTAGTAGAGAACATAAAGCTACCAAATAACGCAATTTAATTTCTTTTGACGTCACGAATCTATTTCCAAGTATCCCAATAGATGAGACTACTAACTTGGCTGAAAATCTTTTGGTAATGAAATATTTGATATTATAAAAAGGAAAGAGATTAATTCCCTTAAAATCTGTTTAGAACAAAATTACTTTGAACTTCACAACAAGATATACACGATACAAAATATATATAATGATGGCTTGATAATGGGTAAAACTCTTAGCCCAATATTAGTAGAAATATTCTTGGATTACTTAGAAATACAAATTTCTACACATTCAAATTTCAAACAATTTATTTATTGGTATGTAGACGATATTTGAATTTGCTTCGCAGGAACAGATAGACAATTAAATAATTTCGAAGAATTAAGTAATAATCTACATCAGAATATTAAGTTCACTATTGAAAAACAAGTCAATAAAAGGTTAAATTTCTCCTCTTGTGCTATAGACAGTAATATGAAACAATTCAGCAAAATATCCTAATCCTAAGATATAAGGCAAACGTCCTAAAGCGTGTACGCTATTCCAGAGGTCGTTTAAAACGGTGATACCGCAAGGCGGTGCCCGTGGAGGACCTTCTCCGCATAGTCGATCCCTCAAAACATTTAATCATTAATCATGCAGACCGTTGTCCGAATCGTCACCCCATATTAATTATTCTCGGGCGCCGGACTTAGTTCTCTTCGAGAAATGACCATGCGCCTATACCACCGCCGAGGAGTTCGCGGCTAACACGGCTTGGCGACAAGGCCGGTTGCTTCGCCGGAGGTGGCAAAAACGGGAACCCGGCTGCCGGTGGCGGTCAGCGTCATTTATTTCGAAGAAGGAGGCGGACGCACGCATGATGATGATCGTCGTCACTTCGTTTTTTATTCGCGCGCTTTGCCCTTTTAAAGTGTAAATTCCCGGCGACCGTATATTTTTTCGTCGCTACAGTTCGAGCGCAATATACCGACCGGGGGACGACGCGGTAATTTATTAAAACGTTTCCTCTTTTTAATTTAATTGCTGGTCGCTTTTAGAAACTCCGACGCCGCTAATGCTTCACTAACACGCGGTGTATCGTCACGATAGTAAATGAAAAATAATTGTTCTTTCTCCGGTAAAAGTAAGAGAACGTCCATATGTAGTGTTATGATCGCCTATTAAATTATAGAACGTTAAATGTAAGATTTCGGAGTTATCGCAAATTACCGACCTAACGAGTTCTAATTAGCAATAGGTTAGTCAGTAGACAGACTGTCGAAACGTCGGACTATACAATTTCAATGAACACTGGAAATAGCCCAAACAGCAATTCTAGTTATTATGAGAATCCATCTTCAACAGTATCACGTCAATTGCAGCAAAGACATAGAAGAAAAACTGAATAAATTCTCAGATATTTGCGGAACAGAATGTTACAAAAAAAAGGACAAGAAAGGATACACAAATAAATTTTTACACATTATCAAACCTTACATCTTAAATTCAAATACGCAAAGAGCCGAAACAATTTCAGTAAGCCAGCTGCTAGTTTCAGATACTGAAGTCCATACCCAAATAGAACAAATTTCAGAAAAATTATTCAATTCCTTTAGATACTATTTTCAAATTAGAGAACACCAGGCTGCCATTACATGAAGCGCTAAATATAGTAGATTACTTACACAACTCTTATACAACTCCCGATTTTCAAAGTATAATGCGTATAGATAGGAATTTTTGCGTCAATCTACATTAACAACACATTTTTAATATCTATGGTAACCGAGCCGTACGCTACTGCGAAATCACTCGTTTCTGTATCCTTAATACGAAAATATATTCCTTAGAAGGGACTGTAACGCGGAATTGGGCGAATCAGCCGCTAAAAAGTTATTTATTCCCTAATTTTGCCATCAATCCTGACAATACCATCGAGTAACCACTATCCACTACATTGAAAAACCTTTAATACCACGTGACCTGAGAAAATTGATCTTGAAAATGGAATTTTCGGATTAGGAATCTCCCCTACTAATAGGCGTTTAATTAAAATAAAAATTGAAACAGGAAATGACTATACGAAAACTTCCCATAAACAAAATTCTAACTAAATAAGGTTGCATTGTACATGCGAATATCCGTGAGAAGAACCCAGTAAGTCTGGCCCTGAAAGTAACATTTGTACGACTACCTTCGCACCAAGGAAATAGGAAGAGGACACGTCGCCATACAATAACCGAATTATAAATAAAAATGATTCAATTTCCTAGACGAAAACGGGGAAGGGTTGACCGTGCTACTTCGGTGACCGGTTCGGCGGTCGAACAACAATCGGTCGCAATTGTCTCCTTCCTTCACAACCCTGCTTGCAGCTACTCACGCCGAAGGTCCTTCGCAGATCGCGTTTGACCCTAATCAAGCGCCGGACACTTCCGATTGTACTTTACTCTCGAGTTTTTTACCCTGTAAGAGAATTTGTTACGCGACAATAACTTCTCTAGCCGCGAGAAATGGGAATAGAGCGGTTGTGCCATTGATTCTATTCCTCTATTCGTCCTTCTATATAAGGCGTTGTACTTTAAAAAAGAAAAAAAGAGAGAGGAGGAAAAGGAATGTATGTGGGAAACGGACACTCAGTTGCATCGAAAATTTAATTTAAGAAATGAACGTTGTCCTTCTTGATATGTGACTGTTGTACGCGATTTACTAGGATAATCGGTACTAGCTTAATATCTCTTCAGCAAGGAAGATTAAATAACCAAACTAAGTAGAGAAACTTGGCTTATCATAATGTCGATCTCGAATGTTAATCGGGCATTTGAGGAATTTATTGAAGTTCCGCAATACTATACATATTGATATCTCAATAAGATCCATCAAACGAATATTAGAAAATTTTTGATCATACACGGGATCCTAATATCAAGTTAAAAAATTAGGGAATTTTATAGTGTTGCAATAGCAATCCAAAAAGAATGTGATTTTTGTTATACAAAAGATATATTAAGTGGTTATAGTTGCTACTAAGAGGCTATACGTTAATAGAACTTTTCAAATAAAACCAAATGCGCCTGGAATATCAAAGGTAGATTTGGGGCCATATACCTATTGTCTATAACCGCCCCTACCAGTGTCAAATTTGCGATAAACTGCAATGTGTTAGAACAAATAAATGTGAATACTTATGTCACGCTACAGACATGTCAGTTTTATCAACTTCTGTTATTCATAATAATAATACTTTATTGCCCAAAAGATAAAACAATATCCAATTACAAGGCAAAATTTAGTAGTTAGTGTACACATGTAAAACCAAATTACTTGTAAGTGGCAATACGGCAGTACGGTGTGAGTGTGCGGTACCCAACGCGTCGGAAGCGTTTTCATACCCAAAATTTCGTGTAAGATATGTCCAACGTGTTCCTCTCTTCTGAGACGCTTGTTGTCTCTGCTATTTCTTTCAGCTTCAATCGGCGATTAGCTAACACAACATCATGCATCTTGTCGACCATTTTACTGTTGGTAGCGGTTTTTGGACGTCCACTGCGTGGTTCATCACTTTTACTTGTGGCGCCACGTTTGAACTCGATCATCCAGAAGCTGATGCTCGAAAATGATGGAGTACATCCCCCATGAACCTCTAGCAAAATATTTCGAATTTGCGTGGCCGTTTTTCCCGCCATACAGAAGTATTTTATCACTGCACGAAATTCGATTTTATCCATCTTTGCGAAACACGTGACTTGCTACACAAAACACACTCTTAAACCACAACTATTGGACAGTAGATGTCTGAAATTTTGACAGTTGCCATGAAAAAGGTTGAATCTACTTCAGCCTTCGTGCGCAATCTCTTGCCGATTCCGGAAATATTTCAGGTCGCCCTCAATCAAAAAAAAAACAGTCGATTTTGGTAACGAGCATCCATACAATCAGCTTTTAAGTTTTGCTCGTGGAATGCAAACATGGTCCTATAATCAGATTGATTACAATCTATCATAATGGCCAATTTGATCGGTGAGGATTATCATAAATTAAAGCATTCAAAAGATCTTCATCAAAGTCTCATCTTCAACACAGTCATGCATTCGTTATATTTGCTATGCACGTTGCGCTGCTACTTTATTGGACTAATAAAACGTTAACCGTTAAACTACTGGATTGAATTGTATACTTTCAATTTTGTATTTAATCATCACTTTCGCTAGACCATAACCTTAGCGAATCAGTAAATACTTTAGTTTTAATATCTACAAATGATTCGACACAATTTTCCGATTCACCACGTCATTCTCGCGTAAAAGTTCCATTGAACTTTCTTTGTTTACCGTTCTCGCCTACACACAATAACAACAGCTTGCATCTCGTGTAATGCCTTCGAAAAGAAGACCAACAAAAATCGCCCTGCGGTGGCCGTGACCGTTGTCTGTGTGCATTCGCTTTGTTGCTGTCTGCGGCGCGTTAAAGTTTGGCGATACTGACGCCGTGTGTGCCGGTGAGAAATCGCGAAAAACATCCACCTCTCTTAACCTCCGAGACTGGAGGATATTAATCTGTTAGGTCACCTTTACGTCACGTTATACGCCAGAATGGATAGATGTAATGAAATCCTTATACTCGTACGCAACCGAAAAAGAATTGTGTCTTATTTTTTCTTTTTCTTTGATTTTGATTTTAATTATGCTCGAATAGTTTACACTTTCAGCATTTCTTAATTATTCATACTATGCTTCTTCGACCAATATTTAAGCATATTTCCAAAGAAATATTTTCCTTTTCAACATTTTACAGAAACAAAAAAGAAATCATCCCATTATTTTAGTATGTAAGTTCGGTATAATACAAAATGTCCCAAAAATCTTACAAAATAAAAAGAATATAATAAAATAGTGGCAAGGTTTAATTAATAAATTGCATTTATTTATTAAAAATTATGTCTTCTAAATGTGTTCTGTTATCTTCTTGGTTGTTCAGGCATATCTGGACGATTATTCTATTCCCACTTAATCGCTGTCCATATTCATGTATATTTAATGTGTTTAGTATTATTACAGACAAATAATCTGTTGTCGTTCAAATATTCGTAGGATTAGTATCATTAAGTATGTTTAAATTTTAGAATTAGTACAAAATCCCAGCAATGTCCCTATGTATTGTATCTTCTTAGTATTCATTAGCAAATTCCTCATTCTCATTTAGAGTATTATTGCTGTGGTTCCTAAATACGATTATGATATTATAGGTAATTATCTAGAATGTTCATTATTGCAAGGTCACTCAGGTAGTCCTGTTATTACCGATAAGACAAACCGAGGCTTATTTAAACCAAACAAAACATAATTTGAAACGAGCATCGTATATCTCCAAGAAGGCAAGTCATAGTTTTAGATACAATATTAGAAGAAGAGTATACGTGTATCTCCATCAAAGCAAGTCATAGTTTTAGATACAACATTAGAAGCAGAGTATACCTGTATCTACATCCAAGCAAGATACAGTTTTATATATAATATTTAGGTGTGAATAGAGTTTCAATTCGTCATTGAGCGGGTTAACAAGTTATTCAGTGTATTAAGTGTAACTTTGTAACTTGACTGAAAATATAGTGTACATATTGTATTTACTAGTTTTATTAACAACGTGTTACAAAGAGAAACATAACTTCTTCAAACTAGGAGGAGTCCAAACATTGGTATTCCTCTAGACACGAGGCAACATTTTCGAAAACTGCTCGCTACATATTCTCTGTGATAGCCGCCATTTCTTTTCGAGTATTCTCTTTTAATTCATTCATAAGCTGGGGTAAGATAAGGTACATTCATAGGATTACATCTGTAAATAACACATAAAAAAATTATCATCCTCATGATCATAATAGGTACGTGATCTCCATATTGTATCGTAAACAAAAATCTTGCTTGTCAAAATCCAATAAAAATTGCAATAATCCCTACACAAATAGAGATTAATAATACGTAGGATTAGTAATTTAGATTTTTATCTAAAAATAGCACGAAAAAATTACACACATACGAGATAGAAGCCATAAATTCTCGACCTGACAGGCTTATACAGGTTCAAGCGTGTTCAAATTGCGTCACGGCATGCATGCGCATACGCGAGGTCTGTGCTATAAATATGACATCCGAGAATGTGACTTTCAAGAATTGGAACATCCACTGTATAGTTCGGATATGGCTCCTTGTGATTTTTATTTGTTTCATAATTTAAAGAAGACGTTAGGGGACGTCGTTTTAAGGACGAGAGTGAGTTGCAAGCAGCTGTTACAGAACGGAGCTGTTACAGATAACGAAACTGAAATTGATGGATACAACGTAATTAAGGCAGTCTATTTAAAAAGTAAATTAAATTACCGAGTACGAAATATTTATATTGATAATTATATATGGGTGGTAAGTGCGGAAATTAATATGGAAAATCAACATATCTTATTAGTTATAATATATCATCCCCCACAAACAATGGATAACTTGTTTTTACTATATATCGAAAATTGCATTGATTCAATAATGATTTCAATGGGAAAATCTTAATAATGGGGGATTTTAATATCGATTACAATAAGGACACATTCTACAGCAGAAAGATTAAAGAATTGCTTTATAGAAATGCATTGTATCAAATTGTTACTAAATGTACTAGAATTGCAAGCAGTAGTAGAACATTGATCGATTATATTATAACGAACGATAAAACAGTGGAACATAATGTTCACTCAACACCAAAAGTTAGTGATCACTGTATAGTATCAATACGTATTAATGAATTTGAAGATGTACATAATGATAACATGATTGTAAGACGATGCTTTAAAAACTACGATGTAGATACATTACAATACAAAATATTTAGCACAATGTGGAATAATTCAGATGTTAATGTAATGGCCAATTGCTGGACCAAATCATTACGTGATATTATTAACACTATGTGTCCAAAACAACAAGTGCTGTTACGTAATAATTGCACAAACAAGTGGATAACTTCAGAAATTATAGAAGAAATGCGCACACGTGATGAAAAATATAAAATAGCTATGTTTACTAACAACGTCATAAATTGGGAAGAGTACAGGTTTCATACAAACATAGTAGTCACTATGCTACGTAATAGCAAAGAAAAATACTATAGGTTATTACTAGATGAAAATAAACATAGACCTGTTGAATTATGGAAAACTTTAAAAACACTTTTGCCTAAAAAAAATGGTTCCGCTAATACATACGTAGTTTTTGATAATACCGAGGTGAAAGATGATTTAGAAATTGCACAAAATTTCAACAAATATTTTTAAAAGCATAGATGATATAGTCCAAAATATACCAAATATAACAGTTACGAAACCTATATGCATACATGAAAGAAACTACAATAAATTTGCAAAATTTCGCAGTATAAATTTGAATGGCATCAAAGCTATAATTAACACGTTGAAAAATACAGGAGACGTAACTGGTGATGGACTAACGACCAAAATTATTAAAGATGCTGCTCGAGATGTCTGCAAATAGAATCCATGACATAGTGAATGCTTCACTCGATACAGGTACATTTCCGGAAAACTGGAAAACATCGTACATTCTTCCAATTCCCAAAGTGGCAGAGACAAACGCATGTGAGGAATTCCGGCCTATTAATACTGTACCAAGTTACGAAAAAGTTCTGGAACTGTGCGTAAAAGACCAACTATATGATTTTTGTGAGCGAAACAATGTGATTCATCATAATCAATCAGGATTTAGAAAAGGTCATTCACGTGAAACTGTTATTGTGGATATATGTCACAAGCGGTTGCAAGAAATGGATAAGGGAAATGTTGCGATAGCTATGTTTTTGGACTTCCGTAGGGCTTTTGAAACTATTGATAGAAAACTATTAATAAAGAAATTAGAAATGTATGGTATTTGTGACAAAGTTAAGGACTGCTTTGATTCATATTTAAATAATAGAACTCAAAGAGTGAAGTATAATAATAGGGTACCTAATAGTTTAAATGCAAACAATAGTGTTCCATAAGGCACGGTGTTAGGTCCCTTATTGTTTAATGATTTATTGTTGTCAATGGAAGGCTGCAATATATGTATGTTTGCAGATGATACTATGTTATACATAAGTGGTAGTAGTGTGGGCGATATGATGAAGGCTATGAATAATCAACTTACGATATTATATCAATGGCTGTGTATAAATAAACTAAGCATTAATCTTATCAAATCAAAATATATGGTTATAGATAGCATACATAAGTTGAATAATATAGATATAGCTCGTATTAGAATAGAAATTGAGAACAGTGATTTAGAAAGGATAGACTACATTAAGTACTTGGGAGTTACCATTGATAAGCATTTGCTATTCAAAGATCATGCAAAACATATTATGAATAAAATGTCAAAAAAAGTAGTGTTTATGAGTAGAACTTGCAAACATTTATCACTGTATATAAAAATGCTTGTTTATAAATCTGTAGTTGCACCACATATAGAATTTTGTGCAACAGTACTTTTTAATTTAAATAAGAATGAAATCCAGGAAATACAAAAAATACAATAGAGTCATGAGAATAATTTTAAAATGTAACAGATATACCCCAGTTAAAGATATGTTACTCACACTTAATTTAATGAATGTCCGCCGAAGAATTTTATTTAAAAGTCTAGTGTTTATACATAAAATGAAAAATAATTTACTTCCAAATTACCTTGGTGAAAAATTGAAAACCGTCCAAGATACTCATGCGTACAACACTAGAAACTATAATGACTATTATATTGCTCCCTTTCATAGAACCCAGACTTCTAAAAATATATTTGTATGTGGTTTTATGTTATATAATGGTTTACCATATGAAATTAAAACTAATAATATTAGTACCTTTAAAAAGCATTTGTACATACTGAGCACTGTAAGTGATTGTATATTGAAGTTATTTGTTCTGTGTTATTGTATATCTATCTATCTAACATTTTGACGGAAAAACTTAAGATTACTTTTACAAGGGTATTACATTATTAATTAATCGTTGTAATAGATGTATAGAAAGTTAGGAGCGATTATATTGAAAAATGACATTTCTTATATTGTTTCAAGTTTCTTTTTTCTATATCAAACGGAGAATTTATGGCACCTACCTTATACATTAAAAATGAGAGTAAATTTACTATTATTATCCAGTAGTATTACTGACATTAACGTAATGATAAGTAGTATAAATTTTAGTTTACTGGGTTTCTAAAGGATTGTTAACATTTAATAAAATATCCAGGCAAAACTACTATGATTTTTAGTCTATTTTTAAGGTTGAAAGAATAGAAAGATTTTCCGCCAAAATCAGTGTAATATTCTTTCAATATTTTGAATATTCATTGACAACCTGTAATATTATTAATGCTATAATACCTGATTTATTATATTATATTGCCTTTACAGTAAAAGATAAAATTAATAATATTAATAGTAGTATGGCTACAGTTACAATGCACTAATAACAACAAAAATAAATTACAGATACACTCTGATTGAGAACCACTGGTTTTGTATATTCAACCTTATCGCATAAATGATTAAAGCTATTTTAATACGGTAATTTTCTGCCAAGTTACTAAGTATGTTGTAATCTTTTGTTTGTACCAATTGTTTATATTACAATCCTCTATAACAATACGCGGTCTTACAATGCAATATATACAATACATTTCTCTCAGTTGTTAGATCGTTTACAACATGGTCCATACGTAGAATCAATGTTTCTATAACCAGGTAGTCTCTTACAATGGTTCGTTGTCTTCTCCACTTCCTATAGTGTCTGGCGTCCCTCAGGGTAGTATCCTTGGCCCTATACTGTATACTACCTATACATGTAATATTGTAAAATGCTTGAAACATTGTAAATACCACCTTTACGCTGACGATACGCAAATTTATTATTCGTTTAATAGCGACAAAGCGCGCGGCGCCCTTTCTAATATAAATAACGATCTTCAAAGGCTTATTGACATATCACTAAAGCATTGTCTTCATATTAATGCAAAGAAAACTTCTGTCTTGGTTTTTGGTCGCACTAAAATTTGCAATGCTGCTATACCGCATATTCAAATCTAAATTAATGACGAAATTGTTTCTGTATCAGATTGCGCGCGTAATTTAGGACTTTATTTAGACACCAAACTTCGTTTCGAAGAAGACATATCTCGTTTATTAAGACTTAGAAGGTTATTGTAATTTGAAAATTTTTGTATTGCAATAAAGAATGTTTAGATTTAAATTTAAGGAACTCTATGTGAGTCTCTTGTCTTATCTAGATTTCATTTTTGCGTGAGTGTTTACTATAACACATGGGCTGAAAAGTCCCGGGCCTAACACATAGATGACGCTAGTTTTATTGTAGTCACCTTTCTCTCAATTAGTACAAACCTTCAAAAGACAGCTGTTAAAATTTCATGATATTCTATTCATTAGTTTGTGAGTTATTGTGGTAAGAGTCACGCTACTTTTGTTATTTTCAAAACAATGGATCAAAAACAATTTCGCGTTTTAATTTTACACTGCTTCTTGATGGCAAAAAGTGCGGTTCAAGCGAAGCAATGGCTTGAAAAGTGTTATAGGGACTCCGCTCCATCAGAAACAACAATAAAACGTTGGTTTGCTGACTTCAAACGTGGTCGTAGAGACACCGATGATGCAGAGCGTAGTGGACGTCCAAATGAGGCGGTAACACCAGAAAACCAAAAAAATCCACAAAATCGTTTTGAATGATCGAAAAGTGAAGTTGCGTGAGTTAGCTGACATCGTAAATATATCAAAAGAACGTATTGGCTTTATATTGCATGAGCATTTGACTATGAGAAAGCTCTGTTCAAAGTGGGTGCCGCGTTTGCTCACTGTTGACCAAAAACAAGAACGTGTTGATGATTCTGAGCAGTGTTTGGCCATGTTTAAACGTAACAAACCGGAATTTTTGCGTCGATATGTGACAATGGATGAAACATGGATCCATCACTTCACTCCGGAATCAAAACGATCGTCATCTGAGTGGACAGCAACTGGTGAACCTCGTCCAAAGCGCCCGAAAGCACAACAATCAGCTGGAAAGGTTATGGCCTCGGTATTTTGGGATGTGCGTGGTGTAATATTCATCGACTATCTTGAGAAAGGAAATACCATCAACAGTGAATATTATATTGCGTTATTGGAGCGTTTGAAGGCCGAAATTGCAAAGAAATGACCGCATATGGCAAAGAAAAAAATGTTGTTTCATCAAAACAACGCACCGTGTCACAAGTCAATCAAAACAATGGCAAAACTACATGAATTGAACTTCGAATTGCTCCCACATCCACCGTATTCGCCAGATTTGGCTCCCAGCGACTACTGGCTGTTCGCAGACCTCAAAAAAATGCTCGCCGGTAAGAAATTTCGCACGAATGAAGAGGTTATCGCTGAAACTGAGGCCTATTTTGAGGCAAAAGATAAATCGTTCGACAAAAATGGTATGAAATGTTAGAGCGGCGCTGGAATGATTGCGTTGCTCTTGATGGAGATTACGTTGATGATTTCAGCCCATGTGTTAACTGCTTAGATGGTGTTGATAGAGCTAGAATTCAGCGACTGCAAAATTCTTGTTTAAGATTCATTTACGGCATTCGTAAGTTTGAAAGAATATCCGACACTCTGAGATGAGCAGGTTGTGTATGACATTTCGAGCTGAGCTCTGTGCTACTATTTTTTTATCACAAATTGATTTACTATAAAAAACCTAGCTCTCTTTAGAACAGACGTTCACAATATTAATTTAAGATTTAGAGGTCTACTCACCCCTCCAGTTCACAGCCTAGAGATGTTCAAAAGGTCATTCTCTTACATGATTGTCAAATATATTAACGTAATCCCATTGGAGTGTCGTGTCTCAAAAAGCCAACACTATTTGCTCGTCACCTGTGCAAGCGCTACTACCTTCACACATAGTTAGCATTTTCTTTTCTTCTGTTTTAGCTTCTTTACTCGTGTATTATTTTTCATTCCCACTTAATTGTAATTTTAATTTAAGTGTTAGTTAAGCCGTATAGCTATACTTTTATTATGTATGTATATATTATGTAGGCCATCCTCGTGTTTGAGAGGAAGAGCAGCTGCTTATTTGTAAGTTTTCTATTTATATTTACCTTGTATTGTTTACCTCTATTTATCCTGTATTTCGTGCTAATAAACCGCATTATTAATTACTGTGAGGGTTATCATTTGAAGATAGAAATCAAAGGTAGCAAATCACTTTAACGACTTTTCACCAGTTAAACTAGATCATAATACTATCAGATCTTGTACAATTTTCTACAGACAAGGAAGGCACCGCTTTAAAATAATTTCTCGTACCATTAAAATTCATAAATAGAGTCCTTCGCAAGTAATCCTAAATAAAGATCCATATCTAATAGAAACATACGTGAAACGAACCCGTGTATGTCACAACCGCCGTTCCTAGGAGATTACCTCGATTAGAATCGCAGTTAGCGATGGGATAATTATGTAAATTCTAATTGCCCGCATCGTCCGTCCCTTTAGACTGAAAATCGAAATTACGAATCGCATACCCGTCCCTCCGTCCTTTCGTAGGGCCACGGCGACTTACCTTACCAATTACCGACTGCTTGTCGCATCAAACGTATTAAACGTATTCCTATGCTCGACAAAAAATAACGTTGTAATGAATATAGTCGGCCGATCGGGAGGGGAGGAGGGAGGTAAACCGGAGGAGATACGGAAGGGAAGCGAAGTGCTTGCTATCAATTGCGTCCCTTAACCGATCGCCTCCTCAACTAATGAAACGAATTTGCCATAGCACTGCGGTCGGATCGATTTGATAAGATCTCTTCTGCTAGTAGCGAGGCGTCGAGTACGAGGATCCGGGGGTCACTTAATATATTCGACTAATCGGTGAGTATCTGGCCGGGAGAGATCGTCTTGCTTCCATAAAGACACGATACTACCAGATAGTTGAAACATATTCCGGTAGATGTCACCAATATTTTTCAATCAAAATTGCAGTTTATTATAGCGCGTTCAAATAAATTTTACCTCAAAGTAGCCTTTGAAATCATCATTACAGTCCCTGTCCAATTTATTAGGGCCACATGTTGAAATAGCGATTTTGTTGAAATATATAATGGAAAACGTATTGTACAAGCATAAGTTTATTCAGAACTGTTTACGGACATCGTCACAATTATACAACTAATATTTTGTAATGGTTCCTTTGGCTTTTATAACTGCACTTATCCTTTTTGGCTTTAATGGTATGTCTAATTTTAGCATCATTTTGCAACACATCCCCAATATTTCCTACTAAATGCTCCTCTGTAGTGTTTCTTCTCGAATACACGCGAGATTTTAGAACACACCACACGTTTTCAATTGCATTGAGCTCTAGAGAATTACCAGGCCAGTGTAACACTGGCAGAGCGTACGTTTCCAAAATATTTTAGATAGATTTGGCCATGTGGTATGGTGTCTTATCGTGCATGAATGTGTAAGGGCCTTTCGGATCTAAATGATTGATGTATGGCATCAAGGCATCCTTCAATACACGCTTATGTTGGTATCGATTCTTGGTGCCTTGGCAAAAATACAGGGGTCCAAGTCCTTCGACTAATATACAGAACCATACCATAACTGACGTAGAGTGTTTCACCGTTTTTAGTACACTAACTTTACCAAACCATTCTGATGGATGTCTATCAAATGTCGGTCATGGCTTCTATACTCCATTCACGTTAAGAATGCAGACTTGGTATAGATAGGCCTTAAAATACGGGTTTGCTATTGGCTAATGGGCGAGGCATGTTCACACAGGAGAAATTCATGCAATTTCTTTATATGAAATTTCTGTCAGTTGTCAAATTTACTTACGATTTTGTTGCCGTTGTTTCCTGCAGTTTTTCATGGAATTTCATCAAGTTGTGGCAAAAGGAATTCTTTTCAGAGTTCTTTTATCTCATTATGTAATAATTCAAGGTACTACATAATTAATTATAGAAACAAAATAATTTTTACTCTACTATTACAAAATTACAGCTTTGATTATGGTATGTCCGAGGAAGCAATAGTACATCCAGTTGCAGGACCATTGAAAAACCCTCACGGGAAAACATATTAGCAGCAGGCAGAGGCTAATGGTGTACAACTTATATATGCAATTGAAGCAAGAAAATTGCAAGTCAACGTCTGGTGACTGCAACATGACTTGGTTTAAGTGAAAGAATAGTATGAGAACAGTGCCAAAGAGATTAATACAAGATAAATTCCCAGCTTTCCCCCTAAGAAACGCCTTTGAGAAACAATATACGATCACTTAGACGAAGCTCAAAAATCTATAATTAGGCGACATGTCCATTCTTCTTTTTAAGAAATGACTTGCCTACATGTACAAAATTATTAAATGTAAATATAATACATTTTGACGTTCGATTTAAACCAACTTATTAATCCTTTGCAGGTTATTACTGCATATGACAATTTGCGCTGTTAGGATTTAAGTGGTTAAAACGGAATCGAAACAGTGTGCTAATGTAACAACAAGACCTTGTGTTTATTACATGCTAACAGTAAAGAAATCTTTTTATTTAAATTTATTGCAGATATAAAGAAAAGACAACTATATAAATTTGTAATATGTGCAGTTAAGAGATTTTTATAATTAATTAATATATTTGATATTTTATTGTAGCTATTAATATGCATGCAATTATGTATTGACTGTACTGTCGTTGAAAATATACATTGATTTTACTGCAGTCGGGTTACAGTAGACAAATATATTTGCACTGCTGTTTTCTTTCACTGAACAGCTCATCTAACTTCAGCATAGTCAATAACCAAATTCTATGCAAGATTTAAAGATGTTGTATGTTGGTATATGCTTTGAACCCATTCAATGGACTTGGATACAGTCCCGTTGAGCCCATTATGTATTGTATAATCAGCAACATTCCTCCTTGTTTGGCTTTATCTTGTATATATTGAATTGCTTAGTTTCAATTATACCATTGAAACTTTCTCTTTTAAAATTGATGGAGATTACCAACGGAGAGATTTACTTCTTAACAAATGACAGTATAACACTATGAATATAACCACTCATGTCAGTTATATTTTCGCTTCAAGTTTATCCGTGGCAATTTTGTCATATGACATTTATCTTGTTTTCGATTAACACCAAATGCATTCTCATTTACTTTTTAACATAATTAAGTATGCTCCAACTATTTGGGTAAATGAAACAACCGAAGGATACTTTTATATTGCAATTGATGTTACTTTTACTTTATTATTGCGGTATTATTTTACCGGGTCATATAACCATACTGTATTCCACATAAAATATGAAAAACTTCCTATTTATTATATAAGATTTCAATAACCAAACTTGGATGTTTACGACGTTGTCATTTGACAGTTTCATCGGTTAAATTTCACCAGTGTAATACACCGCCGATAGTAGCGCTACCTACTGCATTCTTAACGTGAATGAAGTATAGTTTGACTCATCGCTGAATACGATCTTTAACGAAAAGATATTATTCAAACAAAAAAGTTATGCTTGATTTACATATTGATTTAAGTTATTTTATCTTACCTTTCGTCAATCTTCAATTGTGTAACGTTGATGACGTTTTGCCCATTAATAACGTGCTCGCTTCATCATCGATGTTATTCTTGACTTTCTCGGGGGCGCCCGCATTTTAATAAGGCTTCGTACAATCGTCTACGCACTGTACGCGTGAATATGTGCACTCTCTTCCAGTACCTGCAGTGGGTATCTTTTCTCTCATTATAATGGCGATTGGCCGCACTGTTTGTTGGAATACTTTTTCTTTCTTTGTAATTGTGTGCTGAGAATACACTCATGTGCCCAATAATGCCTCAATACGCAGTTTTTTCTCGTTTGGTATGAACCTTACATAAGCAAATAAATATTCTTTCTACAATAGTAATCGATCCAAATAATATTGTATGAATTACTGAGTCTTTCAATCTTCTTTCTAACCATCATGATGTATACGTACGATGTATACTCATTGCTATGTAATACAAGTAATATAAAAGTATAGGTGTTGTAGAAAACTTAGAGAGTGTTATAAGGAAAGATTACGCTAGTGTACATATAAATCCGTTACCTATTTCTAAAGAATACTTTAAATATATGTATGTGTTACATCTGCAGATGTCGAACGGTCATTTTTATAAATATAAGAACCTCTACTTGTGTACTTTCCGGAATCAATGTGTTTCTATGATCAGAAAGAACATAATCTATAATCTTTCCCTTCACTTTATCGTCTAAGTACTTTATTCCGCAACTGAGCTTTACAGGTGTTATGGGTTTATCATTTCCACTTATACAGCACAGTTACCTGTTCAAATATTATTTCACAGATTAGACAATATGACAATCAGGAAATCCTCGAAGTATGTAATATTACGAACGTACTTAAGTACTTACAAAACGCAATGCGAATGTCATAGATTACTTAGATAAAACCATTTTTAAATGTATTACTATGAGATTATCATTTTTTCATAAACCCCTGTGAATTTATTAATTTCATGATATAATAATTTAAATAATAATTCCTCCTGGAACAATAAAATGTTAGCTTTATCTAAAACGAGAAATATTTTAAAAAGAAAATTATTTTAAACACTGCCTGAAAACTAAGTTAATATAATCCATGTTAAGGTGTTTAGTAAATAAAAAAAGCTTTATCATTTACCTAAAATTTAAGATCTCAACCCAGCCTAAGAAATAGCATCATCTATGAAGTAGAAAACAGCAGTTCCTAGAATTACTAGTGCTATTGCTTAAAATTGGGGTATTAATCATGAGATGGCGCCACATTAGGTGGAACTTTATATTACGTAATACACGTACTCAGATGGAACGATATTGTGGTATTTAAAATATAAAATAATACTGGCATAAGTATTCGAAACATTTCTCGGAACTTTGACTTTTTAAATTTACTGACTTCTTTCTATGTCCTATATATACATATTTGTAATGCTTTACGGACTCTATTTGATTTCTTTATTAAGAAAGGTCATATAAATTATATACCATTAGAAAATGTAGAATTTAGAATCTCTCATAAGTACTCCAAACGCTAAATAAGATGGCGAGTGGCAGCATTAGAAATAATGGAACAAATATACTTTGAATATTACTTCAGTAAGTGGACGTGCGCGTTTTTAAAAACAACTGCGGCGCATCCCCATCGCACGCCATCTAATTTGGCGTTTACAGTATTTGGCAATTGAAAAAAGAAACTATTTTGGAAACACAAATAGAAAAGTAAATTCGTGAACTATATATCACTACACAACAGTTGCATTTACTTAGAGTCAGAAGTTTGAGCTTTTATATACAAGCTGGTGAGTAAATAATAAGACGATTTCCTTTACAAGTATTCAAATTTGGCAAAATTCCTTGATTTTCTATTGTAACATGACTATTTGCAAAATTTAATAGAAAACGTTAATTTGAAAAAAATTAAACACTGGATGGGGAACAAATGAAATTCAGTTATACGTTATTATTTAAAGATTAGGAAATTTTGCATTCCACATAATTTCTCGTCGACATTTTTCTGCAAATGTGGAAAGAATTTTTTCACAAATAAAACAATGATGTTTATTAAATAACAATATAATCTCTGGCCTCCTTCTAGTAAAAAATTACTTCATAATATTATGAACATTGATCTAAACATTAGATCATCATTTTTAAAAGGAAGTGTAGTTACAGATAAAAATGATATTTAATATTTATGTTTTTATCATGCGAATACGTAATTTTATAATAATATATTTTTAAACAACACAAATTATATAATAAAGAGTAATTAATTCCAAATCTACAGAATTTTTCTAAAATCTTGGTTAAAATATTGATGACACCTACCTAAATTTGTTTCAACTATCTAGTAGCACTGGTTTCAAGGTTTGAGTTTTCTCTGGTAACTTACAGCGACTAAATAATCTCGAACATACCTTTTATCCAAGAGAGGGCGCTGTTTAAAACGTTTTGACAAATCATTTTAATTTATTTTTTATTTTTAACTTTAAATCCTGTATAAATCGTAAATAATATTAATAAAATTTTAAACTAATAATTCCATCCTCTTTCATATAAATATGTTGAGTTGTCTTTAACTAACAGACAATCGTCTAATTTACCTGCAGTTTACTGTGCATTGCACTTTTTGTCAAGGGTCTTGTCTTGCATAGAAAAAGACTTGTTATAGCTGTTAATAAATCATAAATCCAGTACGAAAAATTATGATTGTTCGATGATTAGTAGTTGTGACAAAATTGCAATGGAAAAATTATGCCGATCGTGTATGTGCGAAAGTACGAACGGCAGAAACTTATTTGAAATTAAGGATCCACTAGATCAACCCCACCTTATAGCCGATATGCTTATGGCTTGCGCCTCCGTCGAGGTAATATCCAAACATTGTATGGTTGATATATTTAAATAACACTTTTGCTTTTATACAGATAACGAAGGGTGATCTTTTGCCAAAAGTTATATGTGCGCAATGTGAACTGAAACTTTCTATTGCTTTCGACTTCAAACGACAAAGTGAAAAAGCTGACGTTTCTCTTCGGCAATTAGTACAGGGTATAGACGAAGGAATAGAAACAAAACCAGAAGTAAATGATTATTATAATGATGATGATAATGACACTATAAGTGAAGGAATAGACATAAAACCGGAAGTAAGTGATTCTTATTATGATGGTGATAATGGTACTATGTCTAGTGCAGATGAATCAAATGCAAGAGGAAATGAAAAGAATTTACTTAATTGTCAATTTTGTTCGAAAGGATTTCGAGCAAAAAGTGATTATAAATTACATATGCGGAAGCATAATAATGAGAAGTTACATACTTGCCATCTATGTCAAGAAAAATTTTCAAAAAGCAGCTTACTTAAACATCTACGAACTGTGCACAAAACTGACGTAGGAAGTAACTCTTATGCATGTGATGAATGTGATTTAACTTTCCCTAAGGCTTATTTATTATCTGGGCATATCAAAAAGCATAACAAACAAATTACGAATGATGTTGCAGCTGATAATGTTAATATTAGCATGTCGGATAATTTATCCAATGAAGAAAATCGAAGCAAATCAGATATGGATAAATATGAATGTAAATTTTGTAGTAAGGTTTTAGCAACGCATGTAGGTTTGAAACTACACATGCGAAGACATACTGATAATAATCTGCACATGTGCCATGTGAGTTTAAACGAAATAATATTTTAAGTTATCAATTAACAGTATCGTTTTGCTTTCTAGGTGTGCGAAAAAACATTTACCAAAAATAATTACTTTAAGCGTCATATGCTAACACATGGGATTGAAGTCGAAGCAAAGAAATCTTGTGGCAATAATAAAAAGGATAAGAAGATTATGCAGTGCGAATTTTGTGATCAAAAGTTCAAATACGAGAAGAATTTCAATCAGCATATCCATAACGAACATGGAATATCGGATGACAGTGATGCACCACTAAGCGCCTTGCTTAAAGATGAAGTTGAGCGTAAAGAAAAAATTACTGAATCTCAGAAAACAGATGAAACTAATGGTAATTGCAAAGTTATGTGGGTATATATGAGGGAAGGGCAATCTTTAATGGCTTTGGAGCGAAACTATCATTTTTTATGCAATGTGAACAGTGATTTCTAAGTTCGGTTTGGGGAAGTATGAATAGAGCTCCTTTTTAAGTAATTTAAGTATAAAATTCATAGTGCAAAACTCAATAGTTTCTGATTTATTTCTACTTGCCAAGAATATTAAATTTCCATTATGTTTCGTAAATTTAATTACACTACATAAAATAACAGCATAAACTAGAAAGGTAACGTTTGGCAGAAATTTATTAAAGAAGCAATCTACTCAGTAACATAAAATGTTTAATTGACAAAATAGTGCATTCTAATAAAGCCCATACTGTTGCAATATTTCTTCAAAGTAACCCCCTTTTGCTTTAATAATTACCTAACATACGCAGACGGCATTCTTAGAACTAATCACCCCAAATACGATTCGTCTTGTGCTGTCTTACCAACTGTAGATTTTTTCCGAACCTCACGATCCAAATGATCCTTCTCAATGGGGTTGCAATCAGGGCTCTGTGACGACCACTCTGTTAAAGATAGGACTGCTTTAGAAGATTTGTCTTGAAAACAAACTTTAACCAGTTCTGTGTTTGAGGTCGACATCTTGCTGATAAATTAATTTACATCCGGTTGGTACCACATCGTTTTGTAGAATTCTCAAATACACATCTTTTGCCATTCTTTTATCTATTTTAACCAATTTTCCAGTCCTTCCGCCTCCAAAGCAACCCCGTACCATGATGTTTCCTCGTCCAAGTTTCACTGTTTTTGAAATACACTCGTGTAACATTTTTTTCTCCAGGGCGGCGACGAGCAAACCTGCGACGTTTACTTCCGAATTTAGATGATGGACGAATCAAACGCATTTGTCAAATCATTACACTCCAGTTTGCGTAAGCTTTTGACCAATTTAGTCTTTTCCGTTTGTGTATAGAACTTAACTGACTCTTCGGACCGGCTTTTATTAGTCTCCGTTCTAGTAACACACTTATTGGCTAACGGCGTTGTAAGTGCCAAGGAGTGAGGAAAACCACAAAGATGCCTCAACCCTGAGAAACAGGGCTCTCAGTCACAAGCCCCGATAATACAGCTATGGTTTTAATAGACGGTGTAAATAATATTTATATAAAACACTCTGTAAATGCTCCACTAAGTCGTATAAACATTTTTATTTCGTCTGACTATATAAACATATAATTTCTTAAAGGTGTTAATAAAATACTTACATTTGTTTGTATATGATACTACGAAATACTTTCAATTAACTTCATAAAATCTTTTCAGCTGTGTGGTATTTAGGTTATAATTTAGTTCGATTGTATTTTAACCATTATTACTTGTAGTTCTAATGGGTTTATTTGCATGATACTCGTAAAAAATGAACATTGAAGCATACCCTGCAATAATTACTTTTCATAACAAAGGCAGAAGCGAACATTCCATTTCAAACAGACTACAAGTTCAAATCGGAAATTCGTTAAAGGTTTCTCCTGAAACTCACGTCGATTGTTTTCATATTAAAGACAACAATTTTATTCATTTCATTATAAATAGAAGCGCGATTCTGTGACCAAAATTAGGATTTATTTTATGATGCTCTAAAGTACAGTTGGTAAAAATATTAATGCTTTGCAAAGCGGTAACTGTTGAATGTAACAAGGTATCGATAAATCTGCTCTGAAACATAGCGGTCTCTTCCTTCCTTTCAATTGCTCTATTCACACAACATTCAGAAATATTTAGTTGTCGAGCAATTTCTTCGTTTCGTGAAAAGCGCCTATTCTGGCGCGCGATTCAGTGCCCAATTCCCGTCTTTTTGACATATCTTCGATGAAACCGAATAACACTCTGAAATAGGTCCCTCCAAAAGAATTTCGGTTTCAATATTTTGTAATTCTTTTCGAAAGTAATTGCCAATCAAAAGAAATTGTATGTTTCAAAAATAACCAAGACACTGTTTTTCTTTTATTGAATAACAACCATTTGCTATGTGAAAGTATATGCGAACAAAAAAATGTTTTAAAAATGAGTATAGATTTAATGTTTTGACAGATGCTGATGTAACTGATAATGACGCAAATCAGAACATCAATACCACTCCTGATAGTGAATTCCTGATGATAACGAAGGTCACCAAATTCTATACATGCCACGTATGTAACACCCAATTTGTCCGTTCGAATCATTTAACACGTCATATGACCTTGCATAAAGCAATTTTGATATATAAATGCCATCGTTGCGAGACGGCTTTCTCAACGCCCGAATATCTCGCCAAGCACGTCCAAGAGGATCACATCGATAAACCTCATACATGCATGATATGCGATAAGACGTATGCGAAAGGGGAACAACTGATCAGGCATTTGAAAGTGCATCTGAAACCGACCGAACTCGATATCAAATGTTCGATATGCGAGAAGCAATTTACTAGGTATTTGTTCCTAGCACGTCATCGCTAAGTACTTCTAATTAATCATTTTCCTTGCGCGTCTGTAGGTCTGATCAGCTAGTGAAACATTTGAGATTACATCTGCAACAGGATAAGAGTCACAGATGCAACGAATGCGGTAAAATTTTTAAGAGATTAGACCATCTACAAGCACACCAACGGATACACAATGGACAAAAGACCAACACCAAATTACACCTTTGTATTTATTGCGGAAAGGAATTTAAAAATTCGAGTAATATGGTGCGTTTGTTGAGAATATCCTGAAGGTTTAATAATATCTTACTTTTATTTCTGCATATTTTTAGATAGTACATATGAGAAGACATACCGGCGAAAGACCATATAAGTGCAGTCATTGTGGTAAGGGATTCCCCCGTTCGCATGATCTCAAGTGCCATGAAAGGACGCACTCGGGGGAAAAGCCATACGTATGCGTATCGTGCGGAAAAGCCTTTAATAAAAGCAATAAATTGGTAAGTAGTATCAGTTTTATATAAATTATTCCGTGCGTTCGGGGAGCTCGGGCGCCGCCAGCGCTGAGCTCCGCTAACTCGAACGGTGTCCTGAACGCGACTGCTAGATGCCGGTATTCGATCTAGCGAAAGAAAGCGCTGGACAATCTAACGGAGAGTGAGGATAGGCACCCAACACTCAAATACAAATTCGTATTAAGCTGCGATCTATGTAAGGAAGAAATGAAAAATATTTGTTTTGGTTGCTGATCCGGATCCCTATAAAAATACATTCTATAGAAGCTTGTGTTGCAAAAATAAACAGCAGTATTCTTTCTCTTATGTCCGATAGACCATAATTTATAACTCACGCTTTAACGGCAAAAATATCGATATTTACAAAGTAAGAAAAGACTAGGATCAATTTCGGAAGAAAGTGATATATATATATTATATATATATATATATATATATATATATATATCACTTAGTAAATAATATACTGAATATCTTCAGAACTTTTAGTTTTTTTCAATTTTGCTACCCTTATTTTTGATAGTGTCTCTTATAAGAGCCTGGAAACTATCATGAGGTGGTCTAATGTCATCGTCCGGAATACGATACCACTCTTGTTGCAATATGTTCCACAATTGATTTAAAGTACTTTTTACAGTCACGATAATCCCAAACGCCTTTGATAATATTTAAGTTCGAGCTTTGTGGCGGCCAGAAAATGCAAAGTAGTTCGTCCTCTTGTAGCCGACTGAAATAATTCTTGACCAATCGAGAAGTGTTTTTGCGAACGTTATTTCGCTGCAGGAGGAAATCATTACCAATTAGACGATGCTCGGAAGGTATAGCGTGTTACTCCAATATTGTTCGTTATTTCTCCGTTGTAAACTTCTCTTCAATTTTAACATTGTTACCAACTCCTTGTAATGAAGTGCAGTCCCAAACCTGGATATTGCCACTCCCATGGTTCTGGAAGAGCTCCTCCAACACATCGCCTAACATAATGACGCCTGTTCGATTCAAGGAATTGAAATTTAGACTCGTCGGTCCATAATACTTGCCTCCATTCATCGCCTGTCCAATTTTGATGGTCTTTAGCATATTTGAGCCATTTTACATCTTCAAAGACCGCCTTACAGTCGAACCATCTACCGACATGCGTGTAGGTTCTAACTGTCGTGCCAGTTTGGCGTTTACTTTTTTTCTTAGAGCTGTTGCTTTCGACATATGTGCATTCGCTTTGGTAAGTTTTTCGGTCGTCCAGGCTTCAAGTTATCCATCACTTCGCCTGTTTCGTTATATTTTTTAAGAATTTTTGGCCATTGCACTGAGAACACTTCACACGCCTTGCGATTTCTGCTTGGATATAACCTTCTTGATGTAAAGCAGCTTTATTTCTGTTTAAAAACGATATTTTCCGTATTTTTTTCAAATGTATCCATTTTATCACAACTTGCAGCACCAGCTTTTATAGTATACTCGCTTCCACACTATTATTTTTTCTGTTTGGAATATAACGTAAAACTCGTTAGAGCAAATTTAAAAGAGCACGGATGTGACTTGGTGATGAGGCACATGCTGGTAGGCCCTGTTCTTTAGTTACCGCTGGAAACATTGAGAGAGTTAGACGTATGATCGATGAAAATCCAAAATGCACCTATCGAGCGAATGAGGCAACTCTTGGTATTGGATCCGCAATAGTAAATTCAATTTTACATGAACATCATCGAATGAAAAAAAAACAATTATTACTCGTCACTTGCTTAATGATTTCCAAAAGGCAGAGCAAGTAAAAATGTAAACTAATGGTGGACATCGTATTCTATCTAAAATTGTAACAGGTGATGAAACTTACATCCCATTTTATGATATTCCTACTTGCGACGATTCACGAAGATGCAGCAACATCAATAATAGCTAAAAAGCAAAGGGCTGTCAAGCCTGATTTGGCCATTGTGATTTCTGATTGTTCTTTAACATAGAGAAACATTTACGTGGTCGATGTCTCACAATGAACGATGAGTTAAATCGATGAATTGCTTTATACTCATCAATTTTTTGAGAGCATTCCAAAAGATGACTGGCTTCAAGCTCTTATGTTGTGGAAACTTCGGTTACAAAAGTGCATTGATGCAGGAGGTGAATATTTTGAACAGAAATAAAATCATGTTTATAAAAAGACGTAGTTTTCTTGTATCTAAAAATATATAGCGTGACCCTGGTATTATGAATTTCATATATGGTAGTTGATGATACAGGACTCTTATTTAATATTCTCTAAGATGTGCCACTGTTGAATGATTTCACAGTACCAAAATTATTGTTAAATTAACTAAAGATTTCATTCTTTCTTTTCAGCTTAGACATACTCGTGTCCATACAGGAGAACGTCCGTACGTTTGCAACATATGCGGTAAGGGATTTACCCAATCGAACGACCTCGTCTTACACACGCGCAGACATACCGGCGCCACACCGTACGCTTGCGGCGTGTGTCCGGCCCGGTTCATACAATCGGGGCAGTTGAAAGCGCACAAGATATCCACAGGACACTCGATTGAAACGCAACCGGATCTGAAAGGCGGTCATCGCGTCGAACCGGTGGTCACGCATTCTACTCCCGTACCTATCATATCCAAAACCCACGCAGAAATCCAGCAAACGAAGGTTTCGCAGCCATGCCACAATTCCGTCGATACTACAGTGCAGGCAACCGTCATGGAAGACGCGGGGGCGATAACGACTTCTAACGCTGTCAAAGAAAACGTGGATGAATCGAATGAAGTCCATTATAATTACACTAATATAGTAATGTAAACAGTGATAATAAGGAGAAGATCGATCAGCAAAACAATCCGAAGACATTCCAAACTCGCAGTACGAATCTGTCTACGTCGTACAGTTACAGTGCTACCAATCGTTCGGATAGGACTTGAAAATTCAAATAATCAGATTTAAATAGTTATAACATTATATATTGTTTAAAATCATGTTATTGTATTTATTTATCATGATTTTACGGTAAAGTTCTCTTCTTATTTTTAACAAAACACAGTTTAAAACAGAACTAAGAAAAATATGTACTTTATGTATGAGAATATGGAATAATGTGGATGCAATTTAATTGTATAGCACTCCCGCTAAAATGAATACGAGGGTGACCTGAAATGTTTCCGGAATCGGCAAGAAAAACACGGCATTGGTGTTTTTTTTTATTTTTATTTCTCGATGTAATCTCCTCGAAGGTCAATACACTTTCAAACGGTGCTCCAGTATCTTGAAGGTGTCGGAAAAGTAGGATGTTTCAAAGTCTGCAAAATAGCCATCTGTAGCGACTCATTTACGGAAAATTTCTGTTACGCTGATATTTTTCAGGTTTGGCCTGGGACCTAGTAATAATAATAATCCTTTATTGCCCAACAGCCCAACGGCCAATTACAGGACAAATTACAATACAATTCTTATTTAAAATAAAATAATTGAAATCGTGTTGCCTACAATAATAACATGCTGAAAATG
Organism: Trypoxylus dichotomus; assembly: GCA_023509865.1. Classification (NCBI taxonomy): domain Eukaryota; kingdom Metazoa; phylum Arthropoda; class Insecta; order Coleoptera; family Scarabaeidae; genus Trypoxylus; species Trypoxylus dichotomus. The sequence continues at coordinate 69,237,094 of CM042076.1, read as the reverse complement.
TATATAATAATGAAACAAAAAAAAGAGAAAGACTCACAAAAATGGCTCCAGATCCCGTTTGTTTGCGTTCCTCACCATGTGACTGAGAGGTGCCTTAAGCAAAATGTTGGTATTAGCTCTAGGTACTTGAAATATATTATAGTAGCGAGTATGATGAGTAGGTACGGTAAAGTTTATTTGCGCTAGAAGGGCTGGCGAGTCGATAGTATTTTTCAGAATCCTGCAAAGAAACTCCACACTGTTACGCTCGCGGCGGTCAGCAAGAGATAGAAAACCATGCTCAACAAGTAAGCTATAATACTCGATACCTCTTGCAGGATACACGTTGTCAATTCGAAAGGAGAGATACATTAGAAATTTCTTTTGAACGCGTTCGATCATAAGCTCTTGGTGTAAATAACGGGGATACCAAACAATGGAGGCGTATTCAAGCTTAGAACGAACGTAGGCATAATATAAACGTTTCATTACACCTAAGTCTGAGAAATGCCTGCAAGAACGCATGACAAAACCGAGAGTTTTGGAAGCAGATGAACACATGGACGAAATATGTTCCGTAAATGACAGTCTATTATCAAACAAAACACCAAGATCCAAAGTTTTGATATTGCGTGGTATGGCTGCATCATTAATCTGGTAGTTATAGTGTAAAGTAGTGTGAGTGTTATTGTAGGAAACCACAGTACATTTGTTGATGTTCAGAGGGAGATAATTGATCTTGCTCCAAGTATTAATGCGAAGAAGATTGTGTTGTAAATGTTTACAATCGAAAATGCTACCAACAGTATTAAATATCTTTACGTCATCTGCGTACGCTAAGACGTGACACGTAGACAGAGATAGTAAATCATTTATATAAAAATTGAAGAGAAGTGGTCCAAGATTTGAACCTTGAGGAACACCTGATGTTGGAGAAAACGGCGTAGAGGAATAACCGTTGTAGCAGACATAACACTCCCTTCCAGTAAGGTAAGACTCAATCAACGTCAGGAAACCCACACCAAAACCAAATTTATCCATTTTTTGTAGTAGTATCTCGTGGTTAATGCAGTCGAAAGCTTTAGAAAAATCTACGTAAATAACATCCACCTGCTTTCGCTTATCAAGCGCTTCACTAAGATATATTAGTTCCAGTGAATATGCTGCAAACAATGCCGTTTCTCCTTCAATACTGCATCAAATCGGGTCAGCAAATCGCTGTAGTATTGCTCCATGATCGTCCTTCCCTTCTGCAGATAGTCGATGAGGATTACACGTTGGGAATCCCAAAAAATGATCGCCATGACCTTTCGGGCCGATGGAACGGTCTTCGCTTTCTTCGGAGCCGATTCGTCCGCAAAAGACCACTGCCTCGACTGTTCCTTGGTCTCCGATATGTAGTGGTGGATCCAAGTCTCATCCACGGTTACGAAACGCATGAAGAAATCCCTTGGATTGACAGACACTCCTCCGAAACGGTCACGCGATTTCGTTTTTGTTCCGGTGTGAGCAAACGCGATACCCATTTCGCCGAAAGCTTATTCTTACCCAAAATTTCGTATAGGATATGGCCAACGCGTTCTTCTGAGATGCCTGTTGTGTTTACTATCTCTTTCAGCTTCAATCGGCGGTTGGCCAACACGACATCATGAATCTTGCCCATTTCATCGTTGGTAGCGGTTTTTGAGCATCCACTGCATGGTTCGTCACTTGTGTTTATGCGGTCACGTTTGAACTCGCTCACCCAGAAGCTGATGGTCGAAAATGATGGAGTATATACGCCACGAATCTCTAGCAAACTATTTCGAATTTCCGTGGCCGTTTTCCCAGTCATCTAGAAATGTTTTATTACTGCACGAAATTTGATTTTATCCATTTTTGCGATACCGCTTAACTTGGTCCACAAAACACACTCTTAAACAACAACTACACTAGGGTGACAGAATAAAATAGACACCTAGTAATTAAAAAAAAGATTCTATTCGTTTTTATTTCGCTATATATACAAAATATTCTAAAATTTTTAAATTAGACTAATATTTTGTCGATCCACCTTTACTTGCGTGAAGTGCTGCGAGTCGTCATGGCATAGAATCTATTAAATGATTAATGGTATCTTCTGGAATATTTAACCACTCTTCTGTAACAGCTGCCACGAATTCTTTCTTATTGCTGGGTTTTCCGGGTTGTTTCGCCATATTTGTCTGGATCATGTGCCAAACATTCTCTATCGGATTTATGTCTGGTGATTGGTCAGGCCATGATAAAATCCGAATCCACTGTTCCTGTTTCCATGTGGTTGTTGTTCTTGCTTTGTGGCAGGGTGCTCCATCCTCCATAAAAGTGGCGTCTTCTTTAGATAAAATGGCGTTGTCGAATATCGGTAGTAGCCCTTCTGTTAATATTTCGATATATTTTGCCGCATTTATATTTCCGTCGCAGATTACTAATTGCGATCTTCCACCATACCATATCGCGCCCCACACCATGATGTTCACACCGCCGTATTTCACCGTCTGATGCAAACATTTGTCGTCCAGTTGCTGTGACGAACGTCTCCATACCCACGTACGACCACTATCACTGAGTTGACAGTATCTGCTTTCGTCTGAAAAAATGACAGACCGCCAAAACTCTTCGGGCTTCGTTCGCATTTCGATTGCCCAAGCCATTCGGCGCCGTTTTTGAAACGCCGTAAGGAGAGGTTTTTTCTTTGCCACCCTTTTATACACCCCTACACTGTGGAGGTATCGCAGAACGGTGCGCTGACTTTTTTGTGAAGTTGTCGCAAGCTCAGCTGTACTTTTTCGGGGTTCTCTTAACACTTCGCGTACAAGCACCCTTTTACTTCTTTCAGAAGGTCCGGCACGACCTGATCTCGGCTCCGCTGTTGTTTTTTCCTTGTGTTTAAATTGTGTAATCACACGGTTAACTGTGGACAACGGAATATTTAAAAATTTACTTATTTCACGTTGCGAAGCGCCGCGTTCACTCTGGCCAACGGGTGAAGTCCCTAATATCCCTCGAACCTTGTAAGCGAGACATAGTTGTAACGATACTAAACTATGACGAATTCCTTCCGATACATCAACCCCTACCCTAATGACAAGAGAAAGTTCTTAATTCGTTCTTAGAATTTAGCTGTTTACACATTTATACCGCTTTACCTGGTGTCTATTTTATTCTGTCACCCTAGTGTATTGACAGTAGACATCTGAAATTTTGACAGCTGCCATAGAAAAGTTTGCCCTTGCTGACCAATGAATCCACTTTAGCCTTCATGCGCCATCTCTTGCGGATTCCGGAAACATTTCAGGTCGCTCTCGTAGTACTCATATTTTCCTTCAATTTTCATCCTATGAATTAAAGGCAAATTGCAATAATTGAAAAAAAAGAAAGCTTTATTGAAATCGATCTATTTAACACATGTTCATTTTTTTAATTATAAAAACATATATTTCAAGATAAGGGTCCCGAATATCTCGCAGTGAACTAGTGATTTAAATTTATGTTAACGGTGAGTTCGTGTCCCTTCTGTTTCAGGGATATTCGCTGAAGGTGCTGAATTTTTACTCTAGGAGTTTGTACACAACATGAACGACATTTACACAATACTAATTTTGTATGGAATTCATTATATAACCAGGTTATATTAAATAACTTTCAAAATCGACGGAGGAAATAACAGAAAATTAAAAATATGTCCACTTGTTAACAAATCAATTAAAAACAGGCCTAAACGAAATGATAAATGTGGTATAATCTAAATATCGGAACGATTTGTCAACAATTCGAACATTGGTAAAGCTGACAATATGAAAACGGTATGGAGGGTTCAAGGATATGCTTGTCATTGAGTATGTTAGCTTTATATTTGTTTGTTTAAAATTTCTGTTTACAAACGGTACACACTCCTATCGTGAAAAATGTATATCTAAAAATTATGTTTAAAAATGTTATTTTAGGTTACATTCTCAAGTCGGTGATCTAGTGGTAGGATGGCCCGCCTCCAATTGTACCAGCATCAAATACCGGGGTCAATCCCTATCGGCGATATAACAGTGTTACAGGTCCATATTTTCTTAATACAAGAAATTGATTGCATTAGAAATAGTAGGGTAAAATCTCAAGAGAGAACGCAACTAGACAAATTGATATATTCGTAGCACGATATTATCGACTACGTCACCGCTTTTTCTACTTTTTCTAAAACGTATTTTAAATCACCATTTCGCGACTTAACATTCGGGCGCATATACATCTTTCGAATTATAAAAGTATATATCGTTAAGGCTATATCGTTTTTTTAATGTTGGTTTCTGTTTCAGCATTGTAATGCTTTATAAACCTGGCAGATGGATCCGAAACATCAATCCATTTCGGCATCCAATAGTGCGGAATAAAGGATTTTCCCATTCCCGGATAATGTTTTTCGAATACCGTCCTGTAGTAATACGCTTCTTTCGTTTTAGGCGTACAATGAGGAAATTCTTTCGCTGCGATCTCTTTCTTGAACGGCTCTGAAATCTTCTCCTCGACGATATCCTGCAAAATTTGAAATAGCGATTTCTTCCTTGACGTAACGCCATCACTAAAAAAAAAGGGAAACGAAGAGGTTATTGTTGTCTCGATATGTAACATGTTTAAAATACTCCTATACCTGAAAGCTTCTTTATGTCGCCATAAAATATCCTTTGGTAAAAGGTTTTCACTTTCAAACGCGGATCTTATTAGGAATTTTTCGATGCCTTTTTGAGGCCGAATCATCTCCTTTGGAAGATTAAGATAGTAGTAGACGAACTGCTGATCTAGGAATGGCACTCTAAGCTCTAGACTGTAAATATAAAAAATTTCGTACATAATTATTTTTTTGTTTTCATTCAAATTCATTATTAAAATGTTCTTATCATCTGGTATATTTCTATGTTAAAAATAAATTGAAGATTTTAATGCTTTAAATAGTATCCAACCAATTATACGTGATAAAAACGCTGTGGAATACAGCTTTTCTCATGGTATTTCAGTTACCCTATGCACTGCCCTTTGTGCGCGCCCTCTCGGGACTAGCAATCCATGTATCATTCGTGAGAAGGGTTGGGAAAAACTGTACCCGCTTGTTTTCGCTGTGTCTAAAGGCAGACAAGTGTTTCATTCTTTTGGCACTATGCAGAACTTCTTCCATGCTTGACCGTTGATACTACACAATCCAGCAACATTTTTTAGCCTTTCGCTTTTCTTACAAAAACGTGCCTTGATTGTCCGAACACGTCACACTTTGACTCATCCGTCCATAGCACCAACAAACCTTTTGCCTTCAGTCCTTATTTTATTCACACTTTGTCGATTACTCTCGTAAACGAACAACTGTCAAAATTTAAAATGGCCGGAGGACCAATGACAACCGACAACATCGTGTTTCACCCAATATCTTTCCAAAGAGCTAATAACAACAGCGTAAAGATACTGCGATATGGGAAATATGATAGTTAAGTTAATAACGATTTCTTTTATATTTTCAACTTAAATGAACGAGCGTTTGTTTTAAAAAAACAGTGTTGTGTTATCCACCGAAATTTTATTTAATTAACTATTATGCTATAATTATATACTAATATAAAATACTTTTAATTTATTTGTGTGGTCGCATTGTATATTTATGACGTCATTTGATTATATGTATGACGTCGCGTTAATGACGTGTATTAGAACTTATCGTGCATCTAGTATATTTATTATTCCAAAGGCAACCTACCTTTGGATTACTAGTGGTGTTGGCGCCTATATTCACAATTAATTGTAATGTGCGCAAGCGCATTTGCTATATAAAAATACAACGCATGCGAAGTAGACAGATTGTAAGCAAGTGCAAAGAATAACGAACAACGTTGAGCAATGTAACAGCTATTTACTAGTCTATTTTTCAATAAAAACAATTTAAAAGAAATACAGTCCACTACTACAATTAATCATCAACATTTGTTGGTCCATTCGAACCGGATACGATTGAAAGTATCAAGAAAGATCGTACGAAGGTACGCCACCACGTGGAGCGACATTAATAGAGGTTAATGTGCATTTATCAATTCCTATTCATTTTTGCCAAGGTATCTTCAATATGCAATTATACTGTTACTACGTCGTATGGTACTATTATCCCATATATATCCTCAAAACCACATGATTTCCAATCACTAACCCCAGCACACTTTTTAACTGGACGAACAACTGCTGTGGTACCATCCATCAAAACAGACTCACATGTCATCAACTATTGGATCAATTACGACAACAATTTTGGAGTCGCTGGTCTAAAGAATATCTCACAACGAACGAAGTGGGCAATCAATCCAGGGTTCATCAAGGTTGGAACATTGGTCCTTTTAAAAGAAAATAACTTGCTTATTGCATCATAGCGATCAGGAAGAATAACGCAAGTTCATCCTTGAAGCGATTGCGTCACCAGAGTTGACGACAAATGAAGCATATAGCAATATTGTTACCTATACTTACTCTGTATTGTTATTATGTGTTGTTAGTTATACTTACCTTTTTTTACTATGTACCATTTTATTATTTGAAGGACCAAAGTCTTTTAAGGTGGGATGGGGACAATTAAATGTAATGTGCGCAAGCGCATTAGCTATATAAACATGCAACGCATGCAATTAGACAGATTGTAAGCAAGTGCATAGAATAACGAACAACGTTGCGCAATGTGTGCAATGTAATAGCTATTTAGTAGTCTACTTTTCAACAAAAACAATTTAATAATAAATTCATGCCTTCGCATCCCAGCTTTCCGTCAATTACAGGGGGCATCGGCTGGGCATTAGTTATTATTACGCGGAGCGTCTTAAGATAGTCGTTCTCAGCATTCAACATGGAGTGAGGAAAACCGCAGAAAAACCTCAACCCTGAGAAACAACCCCGGGGTTCGAACCCGGTACCTCCGGATGATAGCCAAGCGCGCAAGGCACTGAGCTACCAGCTCACCCCATTTAAAACAAATACAGTCCAATGCTACAATTAATCACCAACAAGGGGCTTTTTGTAACTCTTTCCTGGATGTGAAAAACAAGAACGATACGGTTTTTTTAACAGTCTACAGGCATCGCCAAGAAATTGGTGGAAGAATTTTCATAAGCATATATATTCTCACCTATGTGCAGCTGTTGTTCTATCTGCCCTTAGTCCATCAAACAGATATATCTCCCTCAACAATCTTTTACTATCTTCCAAAGCCGCATCTGCGTCCGGAGCATCTCTAAAGTAAATATAACCTTGCGCTACCTCATCTGCACCTTCACCGCTAAAAATGACCGTACTATCCGTGTTTTTCTTGATAAACTCCGACATGATGTACATGCCAATGGAAGCTCTGATCGTCGTGATATCCGGCGTTTCCAAATGATAGATTACTTTATCCAGATATTCTCTTACGTCCTTCTCTGTAAAGATGATCTCATGGTGTTCACTTCCGATGTGTTGGGCGACTTTTCTAGCGGCTAGGATATCTGGACTATCGTCCATTCCAATTGAAAATGTCTTAGGAGCACAAAGAGGATTACAATAAGCATGAGAGAAGTTTGAACATCGAGCGTGAAGTTACAAACCTGCACTGGGTGTTTTGAACCTAGTTTTTTCAGCAATTTCACGACTAAAGATGCAATCAACGAGGAATCCAAACCACCGGAAAGCAAGCATCCTATTCTTCTATCTGCCATGAGACGTTTTTCTACGGCTTGCGTTAATAGAGTTCTGATATTTGCCAAAACATCGTTGGATAATTCTAAAAAAGAGAAAGAAAATAACAGTCGCAATCTATATCTTTCCTTTGCTAATCCAAGTGGAAAGATATTTAACTCAGTCGGTAACACGGTTGACAATGAGAGCCCACGTGCTCTCGAAACGCTGCGTTCCGCATAATTAATTAATTTGTGTGAGTGGACTTTACTGCTTTACCTGTGAATTCTAAAAATATTGTTCTATAAAAATTCAACTTAAAATTAGAACATGTATATTTAAAATTCTTTGACCTGGCCGTATTTTAATCATTTTAAACGTGATATAAATTGCATGTTTGCTAAGTATTCGAATTAACATGGTATTTTTTTTTGTATCGAATGGCAAATTGCACATTCCTTTATGGTATACATATCACGTAAACGCAAACGTAGGCAAAATGTAATGTTTTATTCGGATAACCTTTAACACCGTGGTTATTAAAAATATAATAATAAAATAGAGTAATCAAATCATGGCAATTGATAAAGTACTAGTTTAAATTTGCTTTTGATTTTGCTTCTAACAACCAGTCAGATGAAACATCTCGTTTAACAAGGAAAAACCGCATTTACAATATCTCGTTAGATATTTTAGTTTGGGAAATTTCGAAAATATATACGAATAAAAAAGGAAAATTACCTTCGTATGGTACAAAAGGATCGAATGCTGGTTTAAGTCCAGGACCATGGTAGGAGAATTGCTGCTGCAATTTCGCGCATCCATCTTCTAATATTTCGTACACTTCAACCGTACCTGGAGGGAATGGCTCTAGGGTCCTCTCAACACCGTTCAGCTCCTGTTCAATGGGTACCAGGCCTGCACACGTACCAATATCCCACTTTTAATTAGCAAAACTAAGTGAAACATTCAATACCTTTCGCCTCTGAACAAATGCCTAAAATGCCATCGGGTGTAGTTAACCTAAAGAGCGGTCTGACGCCGTACGGATCTCTTGCCAAATAAACTCTTCTTTTACCGAAATCTACGATACAAAAGCCGAAGACCCCGTCCAGGTTTTTGACGGTCTTTTCGATTCCGAAGGTGTTGTATAGATGCAAGATGCATTCAACATCGCAGAACGTTTCATACTCGAAATCAAATTCTTTTGCCAACTGTGAAAACAAATATTCGTTATTGAGAGTCAACGGGCATTGATTGAAACCTGACGGACCCTCTTGCAGTTGTAAAGTTCGCCGTTACAAATTAGAACGGTGTTAGGATATTTGTGCAATTTCATTGGCTGCATTCCGTAGGTGGTGTCGACGATAGTCAAACGATGGAAGCCTATACAGGCGTTCTGTGAAAATAATATGGGATATGAAATAGATTATTATTGCGGGATTTTCGACAACCTTAATCTTTTCATCGTATTCTATCCTCCAGCACTCTGGTCCTCTATGAGTGATTTTGGGGAAAGCTGAGAAACAGCAGCGGTTAACTTCGCTTGATCCAAACAAGGCCCAAATTCCGCACATGTTGAACTAAAATAATCAAGAAACGCTAATCAACTGAGATAAAATCTACATTTAAAGTGGAAAGCAAAAGTAATTGTGGTAAACTTTTTCACAAACATTCGTATATGTACATATTTCTACTTAATATTTGTAAACATTAATTGTATTTCTTTAATAAGCGACGCTAGAACAATACCACAAACTTAAACATAAAATATTTGATAAAAGATGAATGAAACCACAATCCTTACGTCGTTAATTCAAATATCGAATATCGAATAGGTAGTTGATTTCCACTCATATTTATAGAAACGTATTTCACAATTACGTAACAGGATTTTGAATAGATAACATTCTTCCAAACAAAATCATTTTTAGAAAGAAGGATTTCTGTAATGCGTGCATTTTTTTTTTGTTTTGATTAAACCTACATTCACTGGCCAGAGTGGACGCGGCGCTTCGCAACGTGAAATAAGTAAATTTTTAAATATTCCGTTGTCCACAGTTAACCGTGTGATTACACAATTTAAACGCAAGGGAAAACAACAGCGGAGCGGAGGCCAGGTCGTGCCGGACCTTCTGAAAGAAGTAAAAGGGTGCTTGTGCGCGAAGTGTTAAGAGAACCGCGAAAAAGTACAGCTGAGCTTGCGGCAACTTCACACAAAAGTCAGCGCACCGTTCTGCAATACCTCCACAGTGTGGGGATGTATAAGAAAAGGGTGGCAAAGAAAAAACCTCTCCTTACGGCGTTTCAAAAACGGCGCCGAATGGCTTGGGCAATCGAAATGCGAACGAAGCCCGAAGAGTTTTGGCGATCTGTCATTTTTTCAGATGAAAGCAGATACTGCCAATTCCCAGATATCGGTCGTACGTGGGTATGGAGACGTTCGTCACAGCAACTGGACGACAAATTTTTTGCATCAGGCGGTGAAATACGGCGGTGTGAACATCATGGTGTGGGGCGCGATATGGTATGGTGGAGGATCGCAATTAGTAATCTGCGACGGAAATATAAATGCGGCAAAATATATCCAAATATTAACAGAAGGACTACTACCGATATTTGACAACGCCATTTTATCTAAAGAAGACGCCACTTTTGTGGAGGATGGAGCACCCTGCCACAAAGCAAGAACAACAACCACATGGAAAGAGGAACAGGATATTCGGATTTTACCATGGCCGGGCCAATCACCGGACATGAATCCGATAGAGAATGTTTGGCACATAATCCAGACAAATATGACGAAACGACCCCGAAAACCCAGCAATAAGGAAGAACTCGTGGCAGCTGTTACAGAAGAGTGGTTAAATATTCCAGAAGACACCATTAATCATTTAATAGATTATATGCCACGATGACTCGCAGCACTTCACGCAAGTAAAGGTGGTCTAATTTAAAAGTTTAAAATATTTTGTATATATAACGAAATAAAAATATAATAAAAACGAATAGAACCTTTTTTTTAATTAGTAGGTGTCTATTTTATTCTGTCACCCTACTGTATCTCCGCGACAAGGAAAATTACGGACAGCAAGAGCCACTACCGAACGGAAGAGAAGGAAAATTATTCGAATAGTATTCAGCGCAGCAGGCAATTCAGCGGCGACAGCACCTCAAATTCGGGATGCTGCCGGAATTTCTGCATTCGTAAGGACAGTGCAAAGGGTTTTGAAACAATCTCCACGTATTCGTCGATTGAAACTGAAAGAAAAACCGGTTTTAATTGCCCAACACAGAGAAGACCGATTAAGTTTTGCAAGACAACACATGCAATGGAGTGAAGACTGGAAAACGGTCGTTTTCACAGATGATAAGCGATTTAATCTCGATGGACCCGATGGATTTCAACATTACCGACTTGAGAAAAGAACCCAAGATGATATCGTGGAAACTTCAAGGCGGCGGAGGTGTTATGATATGGGGTGCAATTTCTTATTCAGGGGCAGTTGAAATCATTTCCATCGAGGGAGCTCTAAATGCCCAGAAATACCTAGAAATGATCGATAACGTAAATGGCGTAATCCAAAATCAAGTGGCCACGACAGACTATTCTGCAACAATATAATGTTCGGGTAGTGAAACAATGGTTAGAACAAAATGAAATAATTTTATTGTCATAGCCACCGAAATAAAAATAGAAAATGTTTGGGAATGGTTATCCCGAAGGATTTATAGTGGTGGGAAGAAATTTGCAAATAAAGAACAGTTGAAAGTGGCCATTCGGGAGGCATGTGAAGGACTTCCGTTGGAGTACATTCAAAATTTGTATAATTCATTGCCAAACATTATTAAATAATGTTTTTACCAATAATTTCGTTATTTTATTTTGCTGCGTTTAATCAAATATCGGGCAAGAGTTCCATACAAATAAATAAATGAATTAGTTTGGTTTTGAACGCAATTAACTAATTATTGCTTCAAAGATTACGTAAAAAGTGTTCCGAGCTGATAGTAAATTACATATAGCATCGGAAGGCTGAGTTTCGCAGACTAGCTTGTGGAATGGTTATGCCGTAGGAATTGTACACAAAGTTAATTTTTAAATTCGAATCAAAGCGACGTTGGGGGTAAGTAGCCAATTTAACAAGCAGGCTATAGTAGTGTTACGTAATCATGAATTTCTTTTCACTGTTTTTCAATTTTTATCCCATGATGCAGATTTATGTTTTTCGTTTTTTTTACTTAAAATGAATTCTATGTAATTATAGCGTTGAGCATAATTACAAGAAAAATGTACGTATAGATTTCAGAAAATAACAATACCGCCTATGGTAGCAGTGCGTGTGACTGAAAGAAACTTATCACTTGAAAGAGAGGCAGAATACATCTTCCATACTACTCATAATATGTATTTTCTGCGAAGGGTTCGCTTATAGTAACCGATTGTATAACCTTGAGCTCTGTGCAGTAAAGTAATACGTCCGGGATTACGTAGTCGAGGGAATGGGATCCTTATTGATGAAGAATCGCATTGTCGCGCTCATAACGCACTATTGTAAATACCAAACAGAAATGCAGAAAGTATTCTCTGCCATACATAAATTTCTATTCATTAAAAGAATGTTGTTTCTGTCGATATTGAATTGATACGTTGGTATTGTTTTTTAGGTATTTTCGATATGCCTTTTTGATCCATTTTATTCATTATTTGCTTTATTTTTATTTGAAAGCTGTTCTTTTTAGAGCTATTGCTTATCAGTGTCATTGTCCAGGTACGTTTTCTGTTACGAATTTATATCAAACTAAGTGAACTTAATTTTCATCGTTTTTGTTATCATTATTTTATTACCCGTACAAAATTTGTTTGAGGTGCGACTGGTAGCGAATTCATATGTGAAACAATATTGAAAGTTCATCTCCGATCGTTAGCCGAACGAGAATGTCCAAAAGAAGATGGGTGTCGTCGAAACGTCGACCTAGTCGTAAATAATATTCCCCGTTCTGATAGGGGCCGTGAATATTATTTCACATACGGCGACACATAATATATGTATGTTGAAACGGATGTTTTCGCGGTCACGTATGATAAAAATTCCCGCTCCCGAAGGATATATACTAGAGGCGCGATAAGTTCCAATGCACGTCATCAATAAATCATGACATCAGCTTTTACGCTGTTGCCGAATACACAGACATAAACTTACCTTTAAACCTAACATAATATACAAATGTAACCTAACCTTGATTACTTTGCTTACGGTATATCAAGTAAAAAAATAATAATTAGCACTACAGAATTTATTAAGTGGCATCTGGCAATATATAAAAGTGTTCAAACTACAAAAAGTAAATATATTTCGACTGAAGGAAAATCATGTTTTATTTGTAGCATTTAAAATTATTTACGAATTACATATAAAAAAAAGTAGGTGATGGATCACAATTACTACACTTTGCATATGCGGTCTCTAGTTAATATGTATGTAACGATTGCAATACCTTTTTCTAATTTTCAATTGGATTAACTATTATGTTTTAATTATGTACTAATATAAAATACTTTTAATTTATTTGTGTGGTCGCATTTTCTATTTGATATACCATATTAAGTAAAGTAATAAAAGCTACGTTACATTAATATGTTGGGTTATGTATATAAAATTACGAAGCCCTTCGTGGTAAATAATATATTTTAATATTTTTCATGTGCAGAAAATATTTATAATTGCGTAATTTACTATTGGAATTCTATAATAGCAAAATGATGCAATGTCGGTATTTTCAGTATAATTCTAAATTTCAAATATAATTTAATGTTAATCAACATATGAAAAATATTAAAATATATCGTTTACCACAAATCGCTCAGTAGTTTTATTAAAGAAAATAAAAAAGGAATCGTAAAAGCATATGCTGTAACTAACTCTAACTGATAACCTCAAAATAGCATTCTCTGCAACATATAATATTTAACAAAAGGCCTGGAATACTTACCTAGTATGAATGCAAATAAATAAAGAAATATAAAGTATAATTTGCACCACTCACTTATAAAATTAATTCACCGCAGGAATGTGACTAAGTTTACCGCGTGTACAAATGTAAGATCATATGTAAATCTACTTGACAAATGCACTTGGTGCATGTTGCATCTTAGTTCTTCCGCCAACCGAATTGGCGCCACCGAAGCTTTCGTGGTTTATGCAAACAATTTCTCACGTATCTTTTATCCGTAGGAGCAAACCACCCTGAATCATATAACCGGTACTCCCCGCGGTTCGATATCTTTGGCGGGACCACGTGATACCGTGTTTGAAGTAGCTTACCAAACCAGTAGGCGGCGTCTCCCTAACGATGACATAGAATTTAGTTCTCGTGATGTTGACCTGTTTTAGGCCACTAAATTACTAACATTGGTCGTAATAAAAAATATTCAGCACATATATTTGAAATTGTTTTTGTTGTTCTCTCTCAGCACCCTCTTCCCCATTTCTGCCTCGTGCTCTGTTGTCTGTCACTTCTCCGTGGATCTTTTATCTTTGATTGGTGGTGGTCGTTTATTTTCCGAACACTTCGAAGGTTACTGCACTCCCATATTGAGAATTCGGTCTTTTTGAAGATAGTAGTGGTGCATTAATCAGAGATAATATATATAGGAGATAGGAATCTGTTTGATATTATTTTGTGGCTGTTTAGCGCCACCTACCGTTTGCTAAAAAGTATTTCAAAGCACCAAATCTAAATCGCGATTTTAAATCTTGTATATATAATATATTCTGCACGCTCTATTGCAACAAATATTCTTCTTGCTATCTGCTGCATATGTTGCGAATATAGCAAGCATTTTCAGCTTCTTACCAAATTATATGCCACTGTATTTTCACTGTAACTGACATGAAATATTTTTTCTATTTAACAAGAATTATTTCGAAGATATATACATATTTTATTTACATACGAAAAAAATATACAACTTAAATGAAATGGATATCGAATTTACTAGCACCATCTAGTGAATAATAGGGTACATCAATGTAACTATCTTCTCCCTGCATTCCTGACAGAAGTACAGATTACTGTAATCAATAACGCCAATCATCAACCGATGTCGCAATAAACGTTGTATGGGGGACTAACTCCAGAAATCCAAAACTGAAATTTTTAACATTGATAAAATAAATCATGAAATAATGCTGCTTTAATAACCAATCAAATCTTCAAATAGCAAAAGTTGTTTATTTCTTTAAAATATAATCAATTATTTCATAGAATATGCTTGTCACGGAAGAAAGTTACGGTTTTACTTTTACCAGAACGCGTAATTCAACTCTTATGAGATTGATCCGGTTTATACTCTTTAATGTATACGAGTAAACTTGAAACCATGAAAAAACAAAAAAGTTTCCTCGAAACTAACGTTTTTCCCCCAACATTCCAACTATGCAATGATCGGCAAGAATGGCCGCTGATAATCAAATGGAACAAAACCGGTTCCCTGCTTTCGAGGAGGTTCACGCGTGCATTGCCCAATTACGTATTAGAAGCGATTCTGCTCGGTAAAGAATCACAATTGTGTATACACAAATAAACGTATGGAAAAAGAAGATTAATTATCTACTATTGTTGTAGTTATTTTTAGGACCTTCTTTGCCAGATGAGAGCTGATGAATAGTGAAATTTTATTGAAATCGAAGAACACTTCTACTGTGGAGTACTACACTTGTTGTCAAGAATGTAATACAATTGTTGATTAATGAATAACTACTATGAATTAGAATGTTTGTTTTCCTACTTAATGCCACTCTCATCATAGTAGATTTGGAAATAGTTATTTCTCTTCTATGGCACAATTATTTTATTCCATCACGACCAGCAAAATTGTTTTCTTCTATAGGATGTTGACGCAATATTCAATTCACTTCGTTAATAACAACTAACGAAGAACTAAGTGTTGTTAAATGCATACGAGGGCGACCTGAAATGACCTGCAGAATTGAAGGATAAAAAACTGTGGTTATATGTAGACGGAACAACCGATCGCCAAAAACATGAGGCGAATGTGTTGGTACGTACAATGGAAGAGCTTTAATTGTCATCCCATATCTTACTTTCAAACGCGTTGCAAAATGTACTAGCGATGAAATTTTAAAAGTGGTGTTGAGGGTAAAAACCACTAGAAAACATAAAGTAAATTTTTGTTTGTTCTTATCGAAAAATCCACCTCATGATTTAATAATTGCTAACACAATTCGTGGTATTCTTTCTGCTGATTTCCTTGGTGTATTTTGAGGAATATTGTTCCACTCTCTCTGCAATACCGTCCAAAAATGAGTTTTGGATGTTGGACATTCTCTTCTACTCTTTCTGTCCAGTTCGTCCGATAGAAGCTCTATCAGACTAAGATCCGGACTCTGGGGAGGTCAAGTCATATTTATTCTCTAAACCTTTTCTTCTAATAACTCGTGATAATTCTCCATCCTCATTATTGCAATAATTTTCGCAAGTCCCTTGTTCCGCTTAATAAAAAACAATCCCATACAAGAATGGAACCACCACCTTTCCTTATTGTTGGTGTAATGCACTCAGGAAGCATTTTCTCGTGTTTTAAGCGCCTGACAAATGTTCTGCGGTTTTTACCAAATACTTCATATTTGGACTCATCAGTCCATAGTACATCTTCCCGTCGTTCTATTGTCCAGTCTTTGTGAGTATTAGTCCATAAAGAGGTTTTTGTTTATTTCCACGACCTAGCAACGGTTTTCGTGTAGCAATATGGCTGTGGAGGTTTGCTTTTTTTAAACGACGTTTCACTGTGCCTCCCTGTTTCTAGCGCGATTCATTTCTGCCGTAATTTGAGGAGTCTTTAATCGTTTATTTCTCTTACTAAGCAATTTTGTGCGTTAATGGTCGCCCCTGGATGTTGCTCGAGGACGTCCTGGACGATTTTTTGCTAGCAAGTGTACCAGTTTGTTCGAAGCGACGATCAGTTATATTTACTGTCGATTTTTCCCCGGAAGTATTCCGTACAGATGTAGCGTTAATATTGGTGATCGTCTTTCAACACTATGTGGTTTTCCACAAGGCATTTTTCCACAGGAATTAAATTATTTGCTCGCTCTAATGATAAACTACACTCACTGTTAATATAATTTATGCATACTTTATGGAGTAAATACCATCTCTACAGGAACTCAGTCAATTCTTAAAATGCGCGTTTCATTTATATTCTATATCTAATGACGATTACAAGGACTGTGTGGATGTACAATTCACAGGTATAGCAGTAAACTCCACTCACACAAATTAATTAATTATGCGGAACGCAGCGTTTCGAGAGCACGTGGGCTCCCATTGTCAACCGTGTTACCAGTCGGTAAACGCTGCGTTCCGCATAATTAATTAATTTGTGTGAGTGGAGTTTACTGCTATACCTGTGAATTATTCTATATCTACTCGTATATTACTTACACCTGGTATTCTTTGTATTGTACCTAATTATTTCACGGTTTTGTTTCGTTTGATGTATCGTTATTTATCAAATTAGTTCTTTAATTAAGTAAATTGTGTACATGCTTATAGAATTAATACATTAATACAATTGTTTCTTTTTAAATTACTTTATTAAAATTTAAAGTGTCAATTCTATTATCGGAGGTGCTGTATATAAATTCTCAGTAAATCGACGTTTTTTAGTGATTTTAACATTAACACAATCTTGTTTGACATAAGTACGCTATAGACGAAAATTGTTACAATATAACGAATATCACATATAATTCTCCTACGATGTACTCTACCGCTCCTGATTTGCCGATATAATTTGTCAGCTCTACATACGAGACGATATATCGTCTAAATGTACCTGCTTTTGCAATCAGGGACACAATGGCACTGTTGGGTGGTTGCAACAGCGTAATGTAATTTAAAACGCATCTAAAGGAATGCCTAGAAAATAGCACTAAACACAAAATCGCTATAACGTACAGCTTGTTCCTCATGATACTGGTGAAATCATTCATCATGTGAACAGACATAAAGCGTTAACGTACAGACATGTTTCTGCCAACCCGGCGTCATCAACGTGGTTTCGAGCAGTTTTATGCTAAATACATGTAATTCTCTCGCTGCTACTATCGCCGTATCTAACCCTACGATACAAGTGAATATTCATGGCGCTAACTAGTGCCAAAAGATTGAAACACTTGTCTGCAAAGTCAGACATAGCGAAAAGAAGCGGGTACAGTTTTCTACCCTTCTCTCGAGCAATACATGGATTGCTATCTCGAGAGGGCGTGCGCACAAAGGGCAGTGCATAGGATAACTGCACATGTAATGATTTCTCAAGCTTACCATGACGTATTTAAAACGCTGCTAACGGCAGGTACGCAGAAACATGTCCGTGTGTTAGCATATTATGTCTCTTCACATCTCTTTCTCGTGAATGATTTCACCACTACCATTAAGAAAGCTGCATTTACAGCGATTTTGATTTTAGTGTAATGTAGGAGTTAAAGAGATGGAGAAAATTTCGCTTGAGCAGTTTAGACTTTAACCTAATAGCGGATGGTAAAGACTGTTTAAAGAAAAGCGTAATTCAAGTTATTCTTGTGACATAGTAGGAGCAGATACAATTGACAGCTTCCTCAAAAAGTTATATAGGAAACATTTTCTCAAATCCACTTCCTAAGATAGTTTCGTTCTAATCTTAACGATTATCGACGTAACGCCATTCAGAACATAATTTACGGCAAACAGCGATTAATAGAAAGGCGAATTCTACTCTAGTTCGTATCGATGGCAATGTGATATCCATACTAACATTAATATGCTCGGAAAGAGGAATGCGTTAACTGTATTACAACAAATCCGGAACTAAGGTTATAATGAGATTTTATGTCGCAGTAAAATAGACTTGAAATATCGCTACTAAAGTAAAAATCTACTCATTTCCGTTTTAGAATGTAGATGATGACGATTAATATTTTTAGTGATTATTTGTCTAGTTTTTTTTCTTCCACCATCTCTGACGTAATACGCTTGTTATTTTATTGATTTGGATCCTGTTTATAAATGATTATTTTATGCCAGTGGCAAAATTTTTATTCCTTTGATTGCCGATGTTTGTGATAAATAAAATATTATTAGTGTAAATAGGTGTCAGAGTTAGAAATAGTGTTTGTGCAGATTCCTTTTTAACGTCAAAAATGCGTCTTACTTTTCTGTAGAAACTATTTTTATAAAACAGTCACAGTATGCTTTTATACAGCAGTAATTTTCTTCCAGGTCTTGCAAAGTATTCATTCATAGTTAGATGTATTGTTTTTGCGTTTGAAGTAATCAATTTCTTTATTTATTTATATATTTATATATTTTTTAAATGGCACCTCTTAATTTTTATAATTGAAACATGAATTTCTCAGATAACTTTAAAGCTAGATTGTCTAATCAACCCTCACGTTTCTAAAATAAGCCATTTTTGAGTGATTAAATTTTTCCTTATAAAAAAAGTACACATACAGAGTATTAGAAATTGCTGTATTGCTACAAGAATGTATTCATGTACAGATTTAACCTCTTAGATAATTATTTCTGAAGCTATGCTGCATCAAAATCCGTATACCAGAAGTCTTCAAACTTTTTAGCCAAAGCGCTACTCTTAGCTTCCACTAATTTCGAAGGGCAAAGACCTAGTTAGTTCATCATATCAACATGCTGCAGTTTTGCATTTCGCGCAAATTTCAAAATCACGCTACGAGGGCGACCTGAATATTTCCGGAATCCACAAGAAAAACACTTTTTCAAATGGTGATCCAGCCTGTTCAAACAGTTGGAAAAGTAGGATGTTTCGAGGTCTGCAAAATAGCCACCTGTAGCGGCGATAACCTCCTCATTTGAAGCAAATCTTTTTCCAGTGATTTTTGCAGGTTTGAGAATAGGAAAATGTCTTTGGATGTTAGGTCTGGTGAATATGGAGGATGAGAGACTAATTCGTAGCGTAACTCATTCAATTTGGACACGACGATGCGGGATGAATAAGCCGGTGCATTGTCGTGGTAAAGGCACTTTCTTCCTCTGTAAACGAGGCCATTTCTTCTTCAATATTGTATTGAATCGGGTCAATAAATCGCTATAGTATTGCTCCGTGATCGTCCTTCCCTTCTGAAGATAGTCGATGAGGATCACACCTTCGAAATCTCAAAGAATGTTCGCCATCACCTCTCCGAGCGATGGAACAGTCTTTGCTTTCTTCGGAGCTGATTTGTCCCGAAAAGTCCACTGCTTCGATTGTTCTCTAGTCTCCGGTATGTAGTGGTGGATCCAAGTCTTATTCATGGTTACAAAACGCATGAAGAAATCCCTTGGACTGCGTTGGATCCTTGCCAGACATCCGATTTTTGCTCCGGTGTGAGCAAACAGGGTCCACATCGCGCTGAAAGCTTTTCCATACCCAAAATTTCGTGTACGGTATGGCCAACGCGTACTTCCGAGATTCCTGTTGTCTCTGCTCTCTCTCTTTCAACTTTAATCGGCGATCGGTTAACACGACATCATGAGTCTTGTCGACCATTTCATCGTTGGTAGCGGCTTTTGGACGTCCTCTGCGTGGTTTGTCACTTTTGCTTGTTGAACTCGCTCACTCAGAAGTTGATGGATCAAAAATGATGAAGTACATCCGCCATGAACCTCTAGCAAAATATTTCGAATTTCCATGGCCGTTTTTCCAGCCATCCAGAAAAAGTTTATCAGCGCACGAAATTCGATTTTATTCGTTTTTGCGAAACCGCCTGAATTGCTACACAAAACACACTCTTAAACAGCAACTATTGACAGTAAACGTCTGCAATTTTGACATTTGCCATAAAAAAGGTTGTCTTTGCCGACCAATGAATGCCGATTTCGGAAAGATTTCTGGTTACTCCCGTATGGCGGTCGGCAATATATCAAATATCACTAGCGTAATTTTTCTCCAAAACTGACCAACGGTTAACCTACTTTTTGGCGCTTCAATTTAAAAACACTCCGCGGAATTAGAAAATAGCGTATAGTTTAGTAAAAGTGCAGGTGTTTCATTATTTGAGTGTAATTAAAGGTACCTCAAATCTTAAAGAAAAAACTAGAGCACTATCCAGAACCTCGGCACGTCATAATATTAATTAGCATTGCTTTTATGTGAAATTGAAAGGTAGGTAGTAAATACCTTAGAATTAATACTAAGAAAACACAGTTGATTTTGTTTGACCCACGAAACCATCGACAAGCAATATTTATGAAAGTTATCATTTTAGACAGATTTATCTCAACATATGAACGACCTTAATTTAAGATTACAAAGAAAAAAGGACAGTTTCTGTCTGATTTATACGCTCATATTGTCTCCTCGACAAAAGAATGGTTTCGTTTGAAGCATAATTAAAAAAAAATGTTTCAAGTATTTAAATCAAATACTCTAGCATTCAGTTAGCAAAGCGAGACTGCATTTTGATGCAATTGGAAACGACATCAAAATGCTTTTAACGCCGACATTTAAACCCTTGTCCTAGAACTTCAAATGGAAGTGACAGAGTTGCAGTGTAGTCATATTTTAAAACATAAATATTTAAACCCATCATTGCTGAAATTTTATAAGTGTCTTTCACCGATGTCGTTTAATCACTTGCATAAATTTGCTAATGGCTTATTTTCTGACATTTTCCAAAAAGAAATATGCAAAAACCTGTTTACAAATCCAAGTTAATTGATGAGAATTTGAAGTCGCTGCTGGTTATTTTCACAAGCAAACATGATCTACTACTGCAACCAATTGTCAGTGGAAGATGGCAGCTATAAATGTCATTAATCGTAATTACAGTGTTTAATTTAATTATGAATGTCAGTGATTTCTTTATTGGTCGTTAAATAGAAAAATCTGATTATTAGTTTGGTGTTTTTCAAATCGTGCCTTTTGAGATACATGAAATATTAAAAATATTTAAGAAACTGTCTCTTTCGATAGAAACTGACAGCAATGAATTGACAAATTTATTTGCAGAAAGACAAATAAAGACGATAAAGACCATACGACAGAAAAGATACAAAATTCCTTTTACAAATTCTTCTTTGCTTCTGGGTAATATCAGATGGACATTTTGGTTCATATTTGGTTATTCCAGATTGACTCCTTATCTACATCGTAAAAGAATTCTGTCAATTTATACTGGGGTTCATTAGCAACTTTAAGATAATTACAAAGGTTATAAATTTATTAGTTTCCCTGGGAATAGTATTTCCACATCAAATTTTAATGCATTTTCGCAGTATGATTACAATCTTGTAAAATATACACGCATTTATTGATTAATTCAAAATTACTTTAAAAAGCTAGCATTATTACCTTGCATTGTATGTAATTTTCATCCGACTGTTTGCAGTATAGAAGTTAATTATTTCATGTAAATTAAAGCGAATTATTCTGATAGCATCTAAAAGTAATAAGGATAAATTTTATATAAAACGATTGGAACACGATGTTACAATGATAGTTGTAAATAAACACGAAAAAATTAACACCCTTGACCTTTTCTTTGGATCCGGAGTCGAGGATTCATCTATCGATAACTGAGAATATACACTCTTGGACATTTGCTGATGAACATCTATTATACATACACACGTCGTGCTAAGTATATAAAGTATTAACAAGTGTATAATAAAATCAAATGCAAAAAAATTCATTCTTCATATAAAAGGGGATACTGCTATGAAAACACAAATTTATCTGATTGCATTGGAAAGAAACAATATTGCTTATATTATACATTCCCAGGTATTAATAAAAGGAATTGTATTCAAATTTTACTGAAGTACAGCGCCAATTTTTGTAGTATCAGTAATTGGAGTAGAAACGTCATGTCTGGTAACATTTCGGCAACATTTAATGTAAGATATGTATTGTATTTACAATGAAAATTGCCTTTACATAAATATTTGTTGTTTTAATTTCCTCACATGACTATCTTCACAGTCAAAAGTGGTTGTAAAATTTCGCATCTACTCTTCTACAATTTTGAACATGCATATTTACAGGCTTTTAGAAATCTGGCTAAAACGATTGCAAGTATACTGGCTTGCCAACTTTATGGTCTCTTAAGGTAAATATATAGGAACATAAATGTAATTACAGAAGTTCGTGGAATGAAAGGATTTTAAATAAAATAAAACGATAAATCTATTTTTCCTTTTCAATATAATCACCCTTAAGCACAATACATTTATTAGATATATGAATTAATTTTTCTAAACCATCATAAAAATATTTTTTATCTTTCGCCTCAAAATGGGCATCCTTTACGGCATTGTAGTCGGAAAAACTTTCTTCCACGTAAGTCCTTTTTTAAATTGGGGAACAAATAAAAATCACTACGTGCCAGATATGGACTGTAGGGTGAATAGACTATTGATTGAAAGCCATGCTTGTGCAGAGCAGCCATTGCAACTTTGTTCTTGTGAACCGGCGCATTGTCTTGCAAGAGCAACACATTCTTGGTCTATTTTCCTCGACGTTTTTCCTTGATGGCCTCCTTTGATTTTAGTAATATCGCTGCGAAATATTCTCCGGTTATGCTCCTCCTTTTTCTTTGTAATCAATCAATAATATCCCCTCACAATTCCAAAAAACAGTAGCCATCAACTTTCCAGCCGATTCTGACACCTTGAATTTCTTTGCTTTGTAAGGAACTTTATCACAGCACGGTGTTCAATTTCCTCCATAGCTTCAGTTTTCTTCCGGATTGACTTATTTAGCAGGCAACTATTCGTAAACGACTGACGCTATAGGGCTCCAACTTAACTTATATACTAATGATGAGTTGCCAACTCCCCTCGTACATCATGGATAGCATTGTATGGTTGAAAAAGTGATATTTCTAAATATATAGAAGCATATAAGCAGTATATTACAAGAAGTATATATGTATATATGCTAGAAAGAAATCATAATGCTGAAAATAAAAAGCTAATTCAAAATGTAAACAACAATGTTTATTTAAATTGTTATCAAAGCATGGAAATTTACAAAAAACAAACATATTTTGATGAATACAGATTTAAGCCCTCTAAATTTTAGTATTTATTCTTTATTAAATCACGTATGACCAGAACCAGTCACTGTAGTTGGTTAGTTCAGTACTACTGCTAAATATGAAGATAGTGAGCTGTTTCTACCGGTGCTATAATGCTCGACTTTTGTGATTTATAAGCCGGGAAGTTTAAAAGAAGTGATAGAGATTTTGAACAAAACAAGAGATAGAAAATGGAGCAGATGGAGAAGAAGTCAGAATGTGTGGAAATGGAAGAAAATGTGGGTGAACTAGTATTGTCATTAAACATTATTGGAGTGCACTCATTTCAGCGAAATTTCCATAGTTTCATACAATTTTGTAGTTCCTCTATAAACATTTAGCAACGGTATGAGTTAGGATTTACCTAGAAATAGCAGAGACATTGTTTTGTCAATATCGCAACCGTTACATATAAAATTAAAACGCCAAAGATAAAAGCCCTGTTAAATACAGCTTTTCTCATGGTATTGGTGAAATCATTCACGAAAAAGGCAATGCGAAGAGACAAAAAACGCTAGCACACGGATATGTTCAAGCTGTATTTAACAGCGCTTTTATCTTTGGTGTTATTTTCTTGTCATTTTCTAGATGTGATGAAATTAGAAATTTCTATAATTCCACAGAGTTAGATAGACATATTACGAAATCAGTCAATACTTTTCAATGTAAAAAAGCCTCTAAACATCCTCAAAAGTTTATTTATTGAAGTATACATATTAGTTAAGAAAAATACCGAGAAGGAAAGAAAATAAGTTGTTATAAAAAGGTAGGGTTTTTAAACTGAACCATAGCTAAGAAAATAGGACGATCCCATCATCTCATTAACAATTTTATAATTGATTAGGGCAATTCCTAATGCAAGGCCCCGCCGAGACTGCTATTTTTTCGGAAATGTAATTACGTTGAAATTGTAATTTTATCATTATTAATGCATGGTTTAGTATTGATATTCATATTAATATTATGATTAATTTATTTATTAATTTCGTGTTAATGAATCTATAGAAATTTCGCTGAGTGTATATTGCCTGACTTAGCATTTCAATACCCTAACTTAGTACAAAAACAACCTTTCAAAGAATGGAGTGTGGTGTATTCAAGATTTATACGTCTCTGGTTTGCCGCTTGAATATTATCCTTCATCACGCATTTGTTTCTCCTCAAGCTCTTGAAGTAACTCCATTACCATGATTAGGTGTTTATAACTAAGTGTCTCCAAGTGTATACATGAAGCCGAAAATGATACAAGTATTAATCTAAATCGTTCATCTCACAGGAGGATGATCGACTTCTGGACATTGTTATCGACACCACTACCATAATCGCGTCTACTACGTCGTCTTGCATCCTACTTCCACCGCCTATCGACTGGTTTTCCCCACGCCTCCTTCAATAGTCGGATGCAATACTAATTTCAATCGTAATATGTAAACGAGCTACTAAAGTTTCCGTAAAACCATTCGCGTTAACATGTTTATCGCGGATCTGTTGGTGCCATTAAGCTGGTTTCGCGCAAAAAAAAAGTTAAAGAAGAAAAAAAACGAAGAAGCCGTCGGATTATTGAGATTTCTTGTAAAAAACGGGCGTTTATTATCCATATAATCATGCTTATTTAGTGATGCATATGTTGGTACGCGTAAATTTTAGGGATGGCAAGAGCTCGTTAGCGTCTTTATTTTATCGCTTAATGGCACTTGCATTTCGAGAAACAACCAACGCAAATAGGCGTATTTATGTGGAAGTTTGAGTAACAAGCCAAGCAAAGAAGATAATGTTTGAATGGCGTAGCACGTTCTACGCATATTTTTGTAGACTAAAGTTTATGCTTTGAGTATTTTGTATGCCATACGTGGATTAGTATAACATGTTTGTGGAGCGCTTATTCTATATACAGAGAGACTTATTAACGTATAGATTTTGAGAATAGATGTAGTGTAACGTAAAGCAATGTGTATATTGGTATGATCCCTCGGTCTTTAAAAATTATGACCAGCGTCGGGTTCTTCTATGTTGTATAAGAGATAATTTGGAATTGCACTTATACCTGAATGGCTGGAAACATGCAAATACATAAAACGAATGTTTAAGATCTCTTTATTTTTTCATTATATATTTATTTACTCTTCTGTTTATTATAAGTAGAAGTCTCTTCAGTCGGAATCTGCGATAATTTATTTAAAACAAGTTAAAATTATAAGAATGTAATGAAAAAGAATGCATGTAGTTTAGTTTGAAATAATGTAAATAGTTTTGGCACGAGTTACAACCATAACATTGCCAATACAATTTTTGCTGACTTCTATATGAGACGTGGTTTTTACTAATTTGGGTGTGGTGAATCCGAAAATCATATTAGTTTTTACGTATCTCGTCAAAATTTAACTTTATACCATACTATGCTCTGTGAAGAATCACTAATGAGGCTAAGTTGTTACCTAAGAAGTGGTAAGATATAAACAAAATATAACATTTTAATAATTTATTTATTTAGATTATATTTTAATAATCATTACTGTACTTTCTGCTGTGTAGTTTGGTTTGGCAGTCCCCTTGAACACTCCAACAATAGTCGGCTATCGTATGAGGATACCATCTTTCTTGGTATCGAGTTTCCTTGGTTTTAAAATCTTGATGATATCTCTCGTCTCGTTCATCGCTTACAGCACCTCAATTTTTGGCAAGTCTATCAAGATGACTACGAAGAAAATTAAGCTTTATGCTGATTTCACTAGATCTTTGTAATTGGAGGCTTTTTTTCTAGAAAAATTGTTCATAGTGAATGAAATCCTGTTTTTTTTCTCAGCTTCGTTCATAGAATTGATGAAATTGGAACCTGTCATTAAAGTTTTAATTTGAAATACCTCAGCTTCAATTTTTCTGTAACTTAGTTGTGAAAACTTTTGACATATCTACTTAAAACAGTCCCCTTGCAAATGTGGAGCTTTAACATATTGCTTCATAAGACCCAATTTCGGTAAACAAGAAATGGCAGCACCTCAATTTTTGGCAAGTCTATCAAGATGACTATGAAGAAAATTAAGCTTTATGCTGATTTTACTAGATCTTTGTAATTGGAGGCTTTTTTTTCTAGAAAAATTGTTCGTCACCATAGTGAATGAAATCCTGTTTTTTTTTGTCCTCAGCTTCGTTCATAGAATTGATGAAACTGGAATCTGTCATTAAAGTTCTAATTTGAAATACCTCAGCTTTAATTTTTCTGTAACTTAGTTGTGAAAACTTTTGACATATCTACTTAAAACAGTCCCCTTGCAAATGCGGAGCTTTAACATATTGCTTCATAAGACCCAATTTCGGTAAACAAGAAATGGCAGCACCTCAATTTTTGGCAAGTCTATCAAGATGACTATGAAGAAAATTAAGCTTTATGCTGATTTTACTAGATCTTTGTAATTGGAGGCTTTTCTTCTAGAAAAATTGTTCGTCACCATAGTGAATGAAATCCTGTTTCTTTTTCTCAGCTTCGTTCATAGAATTGATGAAACTGGAATCTGTCATTAAAGTTCTAATTTGAAATACCTCAGCTTTAATTCTTCTGTAACTTAGTTGTGAAAACTTTTGACATATCTACTTAAAACAGTCCCCTTGCAAATGCGGAGCTTTAACATATTGCTTCATAAGACCCAATTTCGAAAAATGCGTTCCATATTTGGTATTAGTGTACCTTTATTAGTTAAAAATAAGAGTCATATTTTAATCAGCAAAAAGAATTTATTTCATGGTCAGTATAATCAATGAGTGGTGAATATTATCCAAAACTTATAGAGATTAATTTAAATTAGTTGGGAGCAGATGTCTGGGCTTTAAATTTTAATAAAATAAGGACGGATGGCGAACGGAGAAAAAATGAGCCACAGAATGTGCAATATATTAAAGAAAAATAATGGAATAATAAACCCAAATTGCACGTATACTTTAAACATGAACTGTAATCACGAACAATTAAAGTATCTAAAGTTTGAGCTGTTTGAATTTGGTTTTATTAAAATTGAAAGCGAATGGAATGATTTATTTGAATTATGGCTACATTAGTTATTTATTTAACGTGTTAATAAGAAACCTTATTCATTTTCGTGACTTCTATAGCGTGCATTGGCATTCGTCAATCTGATAGAAAACTGCTAAGCACGTCCAAGAATTTCTTTGCGTTCCTTTGATAAACATCATGTGCAATTTTTCCCCAGAATTTACGGTTTTGCGACAACAATACTTCAAATTCTCGTACAGTATGGATTAAAACTTTTCTAAAACCAGTAGGAAGCATATGGCGCGTCTTTGCGTTAGAACCATAACCGATATAAGGCATCCAACATTTCCCCTTGAAACGCCGTCTGACTCTATTATCAATATCCTTAGGTTTATGCCCGTTTCGTTTAAGTTTTCCATAACGGTCGGACTGATGTATGATAAATTTCTTCGATCTCTTCTTGATGATTTTCGGCGTATAAACTGGATAGTCATTGTGTATCACGAAACCTACCAGAAAGAGAAGAAGGAGAAAAAGAAGAAAAATAAAAAGAAAAGAAAAATAGAAGATGGTGATGAAACAGGCGAGGAAAGTAAAGAAGAAGAGGAAGAAGGCAAAGATGACGGGAGAATTAGAAGAAGAGAAAAGGAGAAAAGAAGCCGACGAAGAAGAAGAAAATGGAATCGGAATAGAAAATGAAGAGGAAAAGAAGCATACATAGAAGAAAAACTAGACGAAAAAGAAGAGAAATGAATCGAAAAAGGAGAAGATGAAGAAGAACAGAAGCAGACTGCGAAGAAGAATAAATTCAAGAGAATGAGAAGAAAGAAAAAGAAATCTAAAATGAAGAGGAAGTAGGCAGTAGATTTCACAGGTATAGCAGTAAACTCCACTCACACAAATTTATTAATTCTTCGGAACGCAGCGTTTCGAGAGCACGTGGACTCTCATTGTCAACCGTGTTACCGACTGAATGTGAAAACTGCACACACGCAAATTATTCTCTACGAAGGCTTTAAAATTTCTTAAAACATATGCCTATTTACAATCTATGGGTGGTCTCAGGGTTTGTGTGAATTTTCAGGAAAGGATGGAACGAAAACGAACCGTATCTTAAACAGGGCCTTTATCTTGTATTAATCTCTTTGGCATTGTTCTCATACTATTCGTTTACTTAAACCAAGTCATGTTGCAGTCAACAGACGTTGACTTGGAATTTTCTTGCTTTAATTGCACATATAAGTTGTACACCATTAGCCTCTGCCTGCTGCCAATATGTTTCCCTTGAGAGTTTTTCAATGGTCTTACAACTGGATGTACTATTGCTTCCTCGGGCATACCATAATCAAAGCTGTAATTTTGTAATAGTAGAGTAAAAATTATTTTGTTTGTATAAGTAATTATGTAGTACCTTGAATTATTAAATGATGAGATAAAAGAATTTTTGCCACAACTTGTTTATAGAGATGAAATTGCATGAAAAACTGCAGGAAACAACGGCAACAAAATCGTAAGTGAATTTGACAACTGACAGAAGTTTCATATGCATGAATTTCTCCTGCGTGAATATGCCTCGCCCATTAGCCAATAGCAAGCTCGTATTTTAAGGCCTATCTATTCCAAGTCTGCATTCTTAACGTGAATGGAGTATAGTTACTCATTTGTTTTAAGTAGTACCACACTGAAATCAACTAAATTTCATTAGTTTTTCCTGTTTATGAATTTTATTGCTTTTTTGTTAATTTTGTACAAAATCTTAAATAAAGTTTCAGAATCAAACAAATTCTTTGTATTTACTTGCTTAATTTACTAACATTATTGCTTTCTTGCAATTTTATTGCAAGATTTCGTAAGTCCTTACGGTATTGCCAATCCGTTGTATACCTTCTTCTATGAAACTTTGCCGCAATTTCGCAATAAGTTTAGTAACATCAGTAACGCAAGGACACGACATTCCAAGAGCAACAGTTTTTAATGGAGCATGTGTTACAAATAATTCTAGGAATCTAGTTCACATAATATTGATCTTAATATCAATATCCGGTTTATAAAACATGTCGGAAACGAAAATCACAATAGGTTATTAATATAACGATATTCTGCTACTGTTCGTAACTCCCAAATTTAAATTTCTACCCTAACACTTCCTTATTATTCAAAACGTATATACGTAAGTATTCTATGTATATCAATGAAATAATATTTACGCAAGCGTCTCATCATAAACATCGTATTTTCATCGTAATCGACCGCAAGGCAGAATTCCGAGAAGCTTTCCACATTAATTCACATCATCAGAATCAAGTTTTCATTTCTTTCATTTCGATTTTTCCTGTTAGCTGCCTCGCACCTTGCTCTCGATGATGAGTAATTGCGTTACATTAAACGATGCTCCACCACCGCAGCCGGAAACGTTCTTCGATATGACGACGATCAGTATGATCGCGTACTGAAAAAGGATCATCTTCAAATGACAATGAAAAAGCAAGACGTCTCTGCGAACGAGGTGGGAGACCCTTCAACGCGGATGTAGTATATAAGTAAGACGTTGGCATCGGGCAAAAGAGAGTAATTTTCGATAGTGGCAGAAACGTGAAAGTGATTAGATTGGGGCTATTTACCTATCATATACACACACGTATAAAATAGCGCGATAGAAATAAATTTACAATTAAGAGAGCGTTCTTGTAGAAGCAAGTGAAAATGATAACGTTGTGGGTAAGTTTTGTATAAGATTCGAAGTCATTATAAATTAATTGTAATAATTAATTTAATTGCAATGATATGGGATTTGTCCAAAATACTTCTCACAACCTCCCCTTTTCTTAAATTTACTCAGATAGTTTCTATTTTGGGGAAAAAAAGAGTAGGTATGGTGTTAACTAACTAATAATTTACGAAGGCAAGGTGTTAAATTTTAATGCCATTTGATGATAATGTTAAGCATATTAAAGTACGTTGATAACAATGTTTTTTGATCTCATTTTAAATGAAAGAAATACCCATTCGAAAGTCGGGAAATTTTTGTTTTTCTTTTTCTTCAAATATAACTACAAAACGAAGAAGGATAGAGAAAGGACTTGATACAAAAGTTGTACCATGTTTAAAGGTGTTTTAGAATGCGTGATTAAAGTATATATAGGGTGTTACGTTTACACCTAACCCTTATGTGTTTATCTTCTTGCAAAATATGGGAAAATGTTTCAAGTTAAAGGAATTTATATTGTGAACTTAACTTTGCTACTATGCAAATTAGAAACAACATTTTCTTGATTTCTAAAGATTTTCAATTCCTCTCCTGTACCATTTTAATTTAAGTTTCCGATATAATAATTTCAATAATGATAAATGAAATAATAGACACTCTAAATATATGAGATAGGCACTATAAATTCTCGGTCTGACATAGAAAAAATAAACTTGGAACAATATAAGAAATTTTATTTTTCAATGTAATCTCCTCTAACTTCTATACATTTATTACAACTATTAATTAGTAATTCGATACCCTTGTAAAAATAATCTGAAGTTTTTCCGTCAAAATGTTCTATAACAGCTGCTTGCAACTAACTGTCGTCCTTAAAACGACGTTCCCTAAGGTTTTTTAAAATTAGAAAACAAAAATCACAAAGAGCGATATTCGGACTATACGGTGGATCCTCCAATCCTTGAAAGCCACATTCGCGGATAACAGCTTATGAAACGACGGCAGTATGGACGGGAGCATTGTCGTGCAATAATCGGACACCTTTTAGCAATTTTCTACAACGTTTTGCACGAATACTGCCCCTTAATTGCTACAATAAAGACCTATAATATGTGCTGTTCACAGTTGGGTTGCGCTTTTTAAAGTCAATTAGCAAAATGCCGTCACAATTCCAGAATATTGTGGTCATCACCTTTTTTGTTGGTTGAACGATTTTCGCCTTTCTGGGAAGAGGTTCATCAGCTCGCCGCTATTCCATGGACTCCCTTATCGATAGAGGATCGTAAAACAGAATCATTGTTTCATCCCCTGTCACAATGGCCTTCGAAATCGGTTCATTATTCTCATTAATTCTGAGACATACCTCGTAAATATTCTTTTAAATATGTAGAAGAACAACTCTCAAGAAGAAATTTTAACATTTCTGTGGCTTTGATAAATACACAAGCTTTTTCCGGAGATGACCTATTAAAGCTGTCAGTAAAATTATTACTGAAAGTTTAAATCATTTACATTCTATAAACAACTTCAAAAGTAATTCTTAATTTCAGATAAGAAAGGTCAAACGATATAAAGGAGTACGTTTTGAAGACACTGGTATAGGTATGCAAAAATATCAATGAATACGCAGCATCTTTGGCGTCTTATTTAAAACAATCAACAGCATACGTTTTTGTTTGTTCTATAACCACCTGCATCGATATATAATAATCCTTAAATTCATAAAAAATAAGCATTTAACTTATAATATGTTCGATAACACATTAATACAACTGGCGTCTTCGTTTTTTTGTAACAATTCACGTTTACCTAAACTTCTCTAGGATATTTCAAAGATCAAATCAACGCTAAACATTTCGTGGTACGTCATTTTTTTGTGTATACAAAAAATTGCAAGAAACCTATGCGGAAAGATCAGCTCAAATCAAATATCAAAGTATCTACATATGTACATTGTTTCGAAGCATTGCCTAAAAATAACCAAATAGAGGAATTACACAGTGACATAACCGCGGATTAACATAACATTAGCATAATCTTCTGCCATATTTTATGTTGGACTGTTACGACGTTATATTTGTCTATTGAAAGTGAATTTAGTGAAACGCCACAGTTGCGAGCAA
This sequence comes from Trypoxylus dichotomus, assembly GCA_023509865.1. Taxonomy (NCBI): domain Eukaryota; kingdom Metazoa; phylum Arthropoda; class Insecta; order Coleoptera; family Scarabaeidae; genus Trypoxylus; species Trypoxylus dichotomus. The sequence continues at coordinate 69,204,520 of CM042076.1, read as the reverse complement.
GAATTTATTCAAATTAGCTTTGGACGACTTGCGTTTTTGTTGTTTCTTATAATCGTTTGGCAGCAAAAAAGGTGATTTTATGACATTGACGATCTCGCTTTAATGTAGGCATCTATTGTTTATCTATGCATAAAAATGTTCCTTCTTTATGATTTTCTGGGAGGAGCAATCATAAAGAAGACAAGTATTTTATTCTGAGATAGATTATTGGAAGAAATATTTTACTGTATATTTATGTAATTTTGCGCGATATCTTACAAAGCGTATTACAAAATAAAAAGGTTATGACATTTACTTACGCATTGACTTTAGAAAACCTGGTTCTAGAAATCGAGCTAAAAATACAAAAAAGAAAGATAGTCTCTATATTAGATCAGAGCTAGAAATTCACGAAAAGGGGTTTCCTACGTCTCCTAAAACAAGAGTTTTAGTTTGAACTGCCATTTAGGCTAGATGATGCTTAAAAATTTACGTTATCAAAATAAAATTGCAACATGAACATTGTTTAAAGTTAAAAATTCTCTAAACCACTCAATATGGTATTGATACACTTCACTATGCCCTTTATCACAACACTTCACGAAATCAGGAGCCATGATTCGATTTCTAAGCTATCATCTTCAGCAGTAATACTGAACTAGAAATATGGGTTCATTGTTAAGGGAGTAATGTGAAGAAGGATAGTGAAGTGTTTCAGTATTCCAGTGTCGCATTGTTCAAGTACATGATGATGTGATAGTGGTTCTTTCAAGATTAAACTTGCTGACTTTTATTTTATTTTGATGTGCTGAATTCGAAAATCATATTAGTTTTTTGCATATCATGTCAAAAATTTTACTCTGTGCCATAAAATGTTCTCTGAAGAATCGCTAATGCGACTAAGTTATTATTTAAGAATTGATAAGATATAAACAAAGTATAAAATGTTAATAATTCACTTATTTATTTAAATATTATATTAGTCACGAGTCTAGTACCACTATTTGTTCTAATAATCATCAAAAAATTACAAGAGTACTTGTAAAAACACAAGCAATAATATGGCAATAAATTTTCGTTTGCTGCAATCTCTGCTGTGCATTTTGGTTTGGCAGTTACTTTTGAACACCCCAACAATAGTCGGCCATTATATGAGGGTCCTATCTTCCTTGGTACCGAGTTACCATGATTTCTAAATCTTGATCAAATCTCTCGTTTTGTTCGTCTCTTACCATACAGCACCAAAATTTTCGGAAAATCTATCAAGATGACTATGAAGGAAATGAAGCTTTATTTATGCACATGCTACAAGTTAAGCGGTAAAATTTTTAAAGCATTCATTTCTCTAGATTTTTGTAATTATAAATTCGGGCTTCATTTTTAGCTTCGTTCATAGAGTTGATGAAATTTGGATCCGTCATTAAAGTTTTAATGTGAGGTTCTAGTTTGAGGTCCATCAAATACCCCAGCTTTAATTTGTGCATAACTTGTTCGTGGAAACTTTAGACATATATACAGTGAAATCTCGCTTGAACGGACACCAACGGGACCAACTGAAGATGTCCGTTCAGGAGGGGATAAAAGAAATATGTAAAAACAATGTACAAAAATCGCGTTTTAACGAAAAATGAATATATTAAAGAAACTGGGACATTTAAATCGTATATGTATATAAATGTTTTTAAGATAAATAAAAAACTTTAAACTTAAGAAAAAAAAGTTTATTTGCTTTAGATATATGCATACAAAGTATAATATATGTACATAGATACATAGATGTAGTATGTAATACAAAACAATGAAATGAATAGTCACTTTAAGGACGCAAAAATTCATATATTGTTCTTTGTCTTCTCTTTCTCTTTAAAACGGCGTCTCGAAATCGTATTTCTAATTTAGAAAGAAGCTCCAAAGACTCTGTATCTTCGTGATTTTCGTCAAAACTTTTGAGCTGCTTGGTCAGGGTAATAGCTTTACCATAATTTGGGATAGCTTCTGTTGGCACTGGATCCTCATCGACATCAGAATCTTCCGAAAGTTCTTGTATTTCAACTGGATTTGCAATTTCTTGTTCTGAATCTGGATCTTCAACATACAAATCTTTATCTACGTTCAAAAAATCATTAAGGTTTTCATAATCCGTCAATTTCAATAAATTCTTATTTTTGAGGATATCTGAAAGTACACTAAGAGGCAAATAATCTTCTAGGTCAGATGTATCAGCCAGTTAACTGGTCTTTACTTTGCATATTTACATGATTAAATCCTGTTTCGTGGAAGGAATTTTGAACTGTCTCTTTGGTTACTTGGTCCGAGGTGGTTTTTGCCAAATAAACTGCATCCAGTGGTGTAATTTTCTTTATTAACTCAAAAGCTGTACCAGCAGTTTCAATGTTCATTAGCAGATGTTTGAGTATTCGACTTCGGTAATAAGTTTTAAAATTCTTTATAATCCCCTGGTCAAGTGGTTGACAAGCTGATGTACAATTAGGGGGTAAAAATAATATTTTTATATTATTTAAGCGAACGTCTTTCGGATGAGTTCCCGCATTGTCTAAAAATAACAAAATGTTTCTTTTTTCTTTAGCCATTTTCCAATCTAGGAAACCACTCTGTCATAATTTGTCGTGTCATCAATATGAACGGTAAATCCCCGACCAAATTGGGGAAGTCCTAAGTCACGCCAGGCAGAAATGCACGACATAGGCTGCGTTTGTACCGAAAGATTAAAGTCGGTAAATCTCCGGTTTACTCGGGGAAGTCCCACCGAAATTGGCGCGCGGCGCGATTGAGAAATGCAATAGTAATACTCTCGATATAAACATAAGATAAGGCGTTTCTTTTTATTTTATTTTTTGTCTGGTTAAGAGAACATTTTCTCGTGTCCGCGTCCGTTCAAGAGAATGTCCGTCCAAGAAGGAGTTAATACAATGGATATTATATGAGAGCCGGTCGGGACCATGAGAAGCTGTCCGTGTAAGGGGGGTGTCCGCGAAGGGGAATTTCACTGTACTTGAAACAGTTCCTTTGCAAATCTAGAGCTTTAACGTATTACTTCATAAGACCTAATCTGATATGAAGGGATGGAAAAATTACATTTTCCCTTGTCTACTAAAGATTCACTTACAATATTTTTGCAATTATTTGAACAATTAAGAATTTGCAGTATTTAGTTAACGATTTTCAAAAATTTTGAAATCGGGAAAACAAGAAATGCCGTAGAAAAAACGTGACGTCATAGAGAAAAACGGGTTTCATATTTGGTATTAGCGTACCAATATTAGTAAGAAACAAGTGTCAGTTTTTAGTCAGCAGGAAAAAAAATACTTGTTGGAGCGTGTCATTCAATTGTAAGAATATTCTTCTATTCCAGTAGCTTGTAACATCATTGCCTTCCCGAATCTCTCTAAGATACTAAAACAAAAAAATGGTGCTGGGATGGAACTTATAAGGCTGACAATCACCAACACCAGCTTCTGCAATTTTTTATTTATCCGCTTGTATAATCTTGGACCAGTTTTCCAGTGGTTTAGTAGAGTCTCCGAGGAAATGTACTTATCATCATCAGTAGTTCAACAAGCGAGTTAGCTAATCTTGTGACTTTTACTAAAAGCTCAATGCAAAATATTTATAGAAACATATTTTCGTTTTTAATTAACTTTATTATGCGTTAAAAACATCGCAGTGACATTCTTAGCGTGTTTAAATGCCACGCTAATTGTATTCTTTTTAATTCCTGTAAGAGACCGTGACCTAATCACCTAATCCTCAATGCGTGTTGTATCATCACTTGAATTCCTGGTCAGCCTACACTACAAGTTGTACCGCATAGTATGCAAAACGCGACATTGACCATAACAATACATATTAATTGTAAATGTCACTGAAAAACGCATTTGACAAATATCCTTATGAATAACACGATTTGATCATGTCTAATATGCTGCTTATAGCATGTAGTGTAACAGCAATAAGGATTAAATCGAAAAAAACTAGCTAGTGTGTCATGTTTATCTTGCTTTACAAGGTTATGAAAACCTAACTTTGTACCGTCGAAAACGAAGACGGTAATTTTTAATATCCGGAGCTGTATCAATACACGGGTACATTGTGGTTTATAATATGTTTTTGGAGATATGCGAAAGGTAAATATTACGCAATATGTGTAATGAAGAGAAGGTGTTTAAATAATTTATTTGTACATTTATACTGCTATGAACGTGGCTTGAATAACAGAAATATTGCAGAATAAAATAATATATTCCTTTGAAGGAGTTCTAAAATACTTACCAGGTGTATGCATAAGATTTTTCCGGTATTTTGCTGAAAATAAATACGTAATTTTCAAGGGAAATTATTTTTTTATTCAAAATATTCATTTCACCGAATCTTCAGGTAATTTATAGATACCATGCCGGAAAAACTGTTTGCCCTTTGACGCAAACCATTCGCCGAGCTATTTTCCAACTTCCTCGAAATTGCTGAAGTGCTGCTCCGCGAGCGCGTTCCCCATTGATGCGAAGAGATGATAGATGGCGCCAGGTCTGAGGAGTACGGCGGGTGCGGAAGGATCTTGCATCCATGCGATTTCAAAGTGTCTTTCACTGGTTTTGCTGTGTGAGATGGCGCATTGTCGTGTAACAAAATCACTCTTCTGGCCCATTCCGATCACCTTTCGATTAATGCCTGGTTTAAATTAATCATTTGTTGGCGATAGCATTGTATATTAAAGGTTTCGCCGGACTTCAAGAGTTCATAATACGTAATACCGCTCTGGTCCCAGTAGATACGGAGCACGGTCTTCTTGTCGAGATTTGGCCTTGGTGTTGAAGGACCGGCGTCGCCAGGTGAATGCCACGATTTTTTTCCGCTTCTAGTTTTCAAAATTCATCCATTTTTCGTCACCCATCACAATTCGATAAAAAAATGATTTCGTTTCGCGCCGTCGAAGCAGCATTTCACAGGAGACTTCTATTTGACGTTCACTCCAATCGTGCGGGACCCATTTACCGAATTTATTGATCTTTCCCATTGCTCATAAACGTCTGCTGATTGTTTCTTGTGACACATGTAACGCTTTTGCTAATTGCCGTTCAGTTTTAGTTGGGTCATCATCCAATAACTCCTGCAATTGCTCGTCTTCGCATTTTTGTAGTCTACTAAAGCGCTGAATGCCTTTCGCATTGAAACCACCACTTTTAAATTGTCGAAACCATGTCCCATATGTTCTAATCGATGGAGCGTGGTCACCACATGTTTCTACCAGCAAACAAACAAGAAAAGTTTGAAGACAGCGTCAGAGAGCGCAGCCAATGAAGCAAACGCTTGGTTTGCAGCGAATAAATTAAAAATGAACAAAGAAAAAACATAACACTTATTGCTTACCGCGAAAAATCTTAACGTTAAGTCTGGTCTTAGGTTCCTGATATTGCAGATAGACTCGAAATTAAAATGGACCGCACACATCGGCATACTTGCCACCAAACTGACGCCCACATTATACGCGCTAGGAAGAGTGAAGAAAATAACCAGTCATCATACTACCAGAGTGACATATTTTGCCACATTTCATTCCCTGTTAAATCATGGTATGCAACTCTGGAGATTACCCATCGAGTCATCTAGAATATTTCTTCTGCAAAAGAAAGCAGTTAGGTTGCTATGATACTTGGAAACTTGTAGAGGCAATTTCAAAAAAGAAGGAATACTTATGTTAATAAGTGCGTATTTACTCACAGTCCAAACTCACGTCCATAGGAACAGGGATCGTTATAGTATCAATGAGCACACTCATAACACGAAACTGTAACCAGTTACATAGGTTGCAAAGTACACAGAATACAGTGGATTGTTGGAGGCCTAAATTATACAATTTGCTAAAGTCAGATATCAAGGAATTGCTCCTTAACAAATTCAAAATAAAATTGAAGTGTCAGTTGTTAGAATTGGAATGCTACACACTCAAGAAATAAACGAATAGCCTTGCCTAACATGTTATATATTATATTATATTGTTATTATTTTTTATTATATACACTTTGTTGACCAGCGTGATACACATGTATATACACGTGGTTTAGTTAATTTATTTATTTAAACTTGTTGTCTTTTATGTTTGTTATCCATACACATTCACGATATTTTACATGTATACTGACATTTGTAACATTTTGTTTGCAAATATAAAGAATTATTACTATTATTATTCAAATTATTCTATTTTCCTTTCTGTATTCAGAAAACAGTCTATCAAGTAACCACAGTCTATCAAATAACCACAAAATCTATCAAATAACCACAAAATCTATCAAATAAGCACAAAATAAAGCAATGATTTTTTTATTTCCAGTTTATATCCAGTCTACTATTAGTAGCAACAGCAGAAAACGTTCGTCTACTAGACCTTCCACCAGAACAAGCGCAACAGATCATCGAGAGCAAAGATCAATCGCTCAACTACGCTCCGAAAATCGAATCCAACGTGCCAGGCCTACGTTACATCGGAAATCAACGTCAGCACGTCTTGGAGGACATCTATCTGGCTAACCAATATCACGGCCAGGATGGAATAGGAGGATATCTCTACGGATACGCCGTTCCAGACATTGCGAAGACCGAAAAGAAGAAGGCCGGTGGCGATCTGAGAGGTGCTTATAAATATATTAACGGGGGAGGTCAAGAAATCAAAGTGGAATATTGGGATAACGGAAACGGTTTCCATCAGGTCGACAACGTACCCAAAATCCTGCCTAAACAAATCGACGACGCGCCTGAAGTAAAAGCGGCTAAAGACGCGCATTTGAGAAGATGGCGGGAAGAAGCCGAGAGAAACTCTAAGCCAGTAGCGTAAGTAAATTTATCTGCTAATATAACTTGAGAATATTAATTAACTGCTCGGTGTTTGAATGACTGGCTTTTTGACGATCTACAGATTTTTTTAGAAACCCTATCCATCAATTCCTAAAACCATTTTTTATCATATTCCTGATGATAATTCATAATTCACTTATTACTTTGTGTGAATATCAGTAACGATAGATGCGATTTTTTGTTTTAAAATAAAATCACATTGGTAGAAGAAACCGTAGATTATACGAGGGTTGATTCTTAAGTGTTGGATAGAGAGCTGGAATAAAATAAAATAGACAGCTTTTAAAGACCTTATTGTTTCTCGTATTCTCCACGAAATTTAATGCATCTTTGAATACGCTCGAACCAACTCCGGTTATTCTACTCATTTGTTGGTACAGTCAACATTTTATATTTGGAGGCGTCGAATGCTCCTTCTAACGACTGGAACCTTTGACGACGCAGTCCGCTCTTGATTTTCGAAAAGGTAAAGAAGCAGTTGGGACATAGGTTCGGATTGTACGAAGGATGGTCTAACAATGGACAACGTTTTGCTGTGTTAACAATAATAATAATAATAATTTACCCAACAGCATACAGCTTCTTACAGGATAATCGTATAATAGCTACTATAAAACAAGAGCAAATGTGTAATACCAAAAGAAAACAATAGCAAACGAAAATGCAAAAATTTCTTAAGCAACACAAAACTGCTCAAAGCATTGCTAGTAATGTTAAACAAATCAAAGCTAGATGCATATAGTTAGCACTGTTACATATTCACATAATTGGTGACTGGGAATGGTGGCGCGTGTTTGCCACGGGAAGATAAAAAGTTAATCTATTCCTACTGTTAAGCCTCGGTATATAAAAATTCAAATGGGGCAGCAAATCCGAAACTTGTAAATCACCATTTACAATTCTATGTGCAAAAATTATTTATGATACAACACGACGATCCGCCAAAGAAATAAATGCAAATTCTTTTAGAGGATTAGTATACAGATAATCATGTTGCAAGAAAACGTGGTGTTTATATAAGGTTTTCAAAAATTTACGCTGTACCATCTCAACTAAAGTCATATATTCATGATAGTTAACAATTTAATTGTCTTCCATTGTCTTGGTGGAGGATAATTTGTCATTCTGGGTTGGTTTTTCTAAGTTCAGCGATGACTTGCGGCAAACAAACGGTTGTATACCAATCAGTAACAGTACTTTGGTCCTGTAAGGGAATTATTGCTAGATGACCTGTTTTCGAGACGAATGGGGCGAGCATCTTCTTGGAGACACTTCGAGAACGAATGACTTCGCCTAACATCCAATCTTCACACCCTACTTTGTTGGGTAAAACCAACCATTTATTAGTAAATTTTTGAAACAAAATCTGTCCTATTCTTCGCCAAAATTACTTTCAACAAAAAGAACCACTCAAATACCCTAAGTTATTAGCGTGCGAACATGTAATTTCAGTTCATTACTCAACAATACCAAAGAATTAAAATTGAACGTTCCTTCTTCCATGTTTTCAGATATCCTTACAATGGAGCTCAATACAAAGACCAATACCAACAACCCAACATTAACAACGTGGACTATAGCGGCCAGTACTCAGAAAACAGTCAGAACTACCAACCAAATCCAACACCACCACCAAGAGAATGGGATTACCAACCAAGCGAAGAAGAGAAAGGGCCACCACGCGGTTTCTTCTATAATTTCGATTATCCAGTGGGCATCATCGTCAACAAACAAGGCAATTCGGAATATCAAAGACGCGATCTGGAACAGATCTATAGCCAGAACAAAGCAAGTTTTGATTCCCAACTGAAGAATGGTCAAAGCTCAACAGGTGCACCGACAGGCTACCAAGTGCATTACTGATATTGAGATAGGGGGTGTTTGGGTGACGGACGATCGAATTGATCAATAACAAATTAGTGCGATGTTCTAGCGCAATTTGTACTTGATCGATTTATTAGAGTAATTACATATTACTTTAATTTAGCTTGCTTATGTAGTATTTATTGAAAGCTATTAAATTATTATTACTTTTTTTTCTGGTTTATACCTTGCGCTAAAATTGAATTATTGTACAAATTATGATTTTTTTCGCTGAATTGTGCAAAATAAAGTTTTTGTTTCGTAGAAACGTGGTTATTTCTGTTTTTAATTAATTTATATTTTGTTTTCAATTAATTTACCTTTTTTAAATTTCGCAGACGATTTAAATTGGTAGTAGTAATAAAGATCATATTCATTAATTTTTAGAACAATACGAATTCAACAGCTAAAACACCAAAACGCATTGTCATCAATGACGTCACAATAGACCTCTACTTATTGCAGTTGAAATATTATTACCTGTCAACTTAAAACGATATAAAGCACTTTTCCATTTAATTAATGACACAAATAAAATGTCAAATAAATTTATATTGCAATAAATCCCAATATATTTTGTTGAATTTAGAATTCATTGATCTTCATTGTCTAAATTGAGAAATGTACCTCTGCCTTTAATGACGACACCAGCCTGTCAAAGGTAAATATTCAATACGAGCTCCATCTACTTTCGCACACTCCTCATTCCATTACTAGGTTCCCCTCTTTTGCTTTTGCTTTAATATTCATATGTAGAATTTGCAGCATTTATTTAAATTGATCAATTCCCAGATGAATGTAATGCTAGCTTTAAATTGGAGGTATAGATAGGGAATATTTTTCAGACTTACCAATTATTTAAAAATTTATTGAAGATTAACGGTATTAGATATTGGCCTATCGTTATTCTCTTAGAAAATTTAATTTAAAAAACAAACTGAATGAAAATCATTTACGAAATCCCATTTTGTAAATGAAGTTGTAAGATAATTTCGTAAGTTAGTACTAGAACGGTAACTATGTTTGTTTAGGTTGGTACTCCGAGATGTTTTAAGTTGGTGTCCCTGTGTAAATGTATATTTAGTTACTTTTATACTCAGAAGTTTGTAACATTGAGCAATTATGTTCACAAGTAACAATGAAAAAAGCCTGTTGGCCTTTTTTATTCTCACTTGTTGAAGATGGGGACTCGTAATTTGATAATTGTACGATGACGTACGTGAAAACATGGCGTAAGCAACACGAAATAAACGTTGTTTTTGTAAAAAAGTATTTTTATTTTACTATGTTGGAAACCTTTCTGACCCATGAGATTACAAACAATTTTTCGCTATAGTTAAACGAAATATTTGTTTACGATAATTAAACAAGTTAATTCATCATTTGGAATGCCTACAATTTACATAACAAATTTATTTCGTTCTTCCGGCTGCGCCACCTATTTTGAGGAAGCCTGAATGAATTTGAATGAAATTTTACAGGTAACGATATATTTAAAGAAGTAGATTTGCCATTAACAAAGCAAGTAAATTTGAATGCTAGAACTGCTTTAAACAAATATCTTTCTTTAATGTAATAACGAAAGAGTTGTTGTTCCACGAATTTGATCTGAAAGAAGAAATAACGCTTTAAATATTAAACTGAGAAACAGGTATCTACAATGTAAACAGTACCTATTTGAAGGAAGCTACAGACACTAAAGTGATTATTGTGCTCGCATATAGTTGAAACTTCTTCCGGTAGATGTCATCCATATCTTGCGGTAGATTCCAGTAAAAATCGGTAGATTTGAAATTAGTTATAGAAAAAGCATATTTTAAGTGAACTTCGAAAATTATTAATGCATATACATAATAAAAACATAAATGTTAAGCACATTTTTAACTATAATTATATTTTAATATAATATTATTGCATTTTAAAAATGTTGGATTAATTTTTATATTATTATTGGTACACATTACTAAAAGTCGAACTGGTTATTAATTGTTTTTCAGTCTTCACATCATAACAATAAGTGGTGTGCAAGTAATTTTTTTCTTGGAAGTAGGCCAGAGATTGTATTCTTATCTAATGAATACCTAGCCACTAGTGATTACAGATTGTTCCCCCAAATTAAAAATCTTATGCGAGGCAAAATTTTCCAGTAATAAAGAAGTGATGCAAGCTATAGAGAGGTGGTTTGCAGAAGTCGGACAAAAATTCTTCCAGGAGACAGTTGAGATGTTCGACCACCGATGGACCAAGTGCATTAGTGTAGACTATGCCGAGAAATAAAAAATATAATGTCACTGTAGTTTTGCTGTAATGGGATCAGGAGTACAGCACCGAGATCCACCCTCGTAGTTATTCCTAATTAATGAAAGAATTATAAATGAATATACTACATATGTTCCTTTCGAATTTCAATTTCTATTTATTTAAAATGAATACGTAGGCTTCCACGGCCAGTGTCAGTAATAAACGAACAACTTCCGGATTTGGGTCGTGTCATTATGACATATATAGAAATGAAATAAGAGTAAGTGGAGAAAGAAATAAAAAGAGAAAGAGATAAGAAGAAGAATAATGAGGAGGGGGTGAAAAAGAAAGAAAGGTGAAAACAGTAAGAGAAAGAGAAACCTTCTTTTTTACCTTTCTTCTGTCTCTCTTTCCTTCTCTTACTCTTTTCACTTGTCTTACTTTTTCATCCCCCCCGCCTTATTCATTTTTCATTTTGCTTCTTTTTATCTCTTTTTCTTTTTATTTCTTTCTCCTCTTACTCTTATTTGATTTCTATACGTCATCATGACACGGTCCAATTCTGGAAGTAGTTCGTCTATTCAATTTATTTATTTCATCACATTTACATTTACAGATATTTCGGAAATTATATTTATAAACGACGTAAACAAGGAATAATATACTTTATGCACACTACAAATATTTATAATAATCCCCTGATCGTCCATAAAATCTTTAATGCTGAATTGACACTTCGGTCTCGAAAGTTACAATAGAAAAGGATAAATAGTTTTATATCTGCAATAACCGATAGAAGCCGAACTTTTCGTGGCATCACAGGGAAAATAGTTTTGACATTATCTACGTCATAGGGGGAGACATTAATTAAGACCACCACTGCTCAGTAGTGTAAATCGTAGTTAATACAACTTAAATTACGAAGACAAAAATGAAAGTTATGTTTTATAAATGCTACTACCTGCATTGCGGTAATTTTTTTTTTGGTATTATTTACTATGTGCACGCGACAAAAATAGTTAAACGATCCATTTAAAATTATGTAAATCGACCGTAATCGAACAGTTTAGAACCTATCGAATGACTGACGATAGTCCGCGGCGCTTTATTAAATTTATTTCCAATAAAACTCATTTATTTTACGGGCAATTAAAAATTTAATCAACGCCGCCTGAACAAACATAAAACAATTTGGAAGCTACGCGTTGGTATACAGAAAAAAATAATTTGCGCCACGCGCCTCATCCGCTTTTAAAATGCTACGAACGCAACCCGAAAATAATTAAAATAATACTTTCCGAATGTATACGAATCTCTCTGTTGCTAAAGTAGATGCATATACATATGTATGTAACGTTGCATAACGTGCCGGTGTGTAAATAATATGTTTGCGTATTGATTATCTCGTCATTCGGTTTGTTCTTTGGACCTTTACCGACGCGTAAAATTGTCTATTCGACTTTTGAAATTTTAAATTTGACCGTATGTCATCCTTTATTGTCTTCTTCGTTTGAAAGCTACGTTTTCGCGTTTTTCGCATTTTAAAAAGTCTCAAAACGATTGTATTTAGAAGCAAACACAAGCTTTAGTAGCATATAATATAATAGTTCCACAGATGGTAGACTAGGAATAAAAACCGATTTCTAGAACGACGAAGGTATTAAAATTTCAAACTATGAAGTTGTAGTGTAACTATAAATAATATACAGGCAAAAATTTATTTATGTTAACACATGGGCTGAAAAGTCCCGGGCCTAACAAAGAAAACACGTTTTTTTTGGTTCAAAATTAGCTTTATTCATCAACGTAATCTCCATCATGAGCAACGCAATCATTCCAGCGCCGCTCTAACATTTCAATACCACTTTTCTAGAACGATTTATCTTTTGCCTCAAAATAGGCCTCAGTTTCAGCGATAACCTCTTCATTCGTGCGAAATTTCTTACCGGCGAGCATTTTTTTGACGTCTGCGAACAGCCAGTAGTCGCTGGGAGCCAAATCTGGCGAATACGGTGGATGTGGGAGCAATTCGAAGTTCAATTCATGTAGTTTTGCCATTGTTTTGATTGACTTGTGACACGGTGCGTTGTCTTGATGAAACAAAATTTTTTTCTTTACCATATGCGGTCGTTTCTTTGCAATTTCGTCCTTCAAACTCTCCAATAACGCTATATAATATTCACTGTTGATGGTATTTCCTTTCTCAAGATAGTCGATGAATATTACACCACGCACATCCCAAAATACCGAGGCCATAACCTTTCCAGCCGATTGTTGTGCTTTCGGGCGCTTTGGACGAGGTTCACCAGTTGCTGTCCACTCAGATGACGATCGTTTTGATTCCGGAGTGAAGTGATGGATCCATGTTTCATCCATTGTAACATAACGACGCAAAAATTCCGGTTTGTTACGTTTAAACATGGCCAAACACTGCTCAGAATCATCAACACGTTCTTGTTTTTGGTCAACAGTGAGCAAACGCGGCACCCACTTTGAACAGAGCTTTCTCATAGTCAAATGCTCGTGCAATATAAAGCCAATACGTTCTTTTGATATCTTTACGATGTCAGCTAACTCACGCAACTTCACTTTTCGATCATTCAAAACGATTTTGTGGATTTTATTGATGTTTTCTGGTGTTACCGCCTCATTTGGACGTCCACTGCGTTCTGCATCATCGGTGTCTCTACGGCCACGTTTGAAGTCAGCAAGCCAACGTTTTATTGTTGTTTCTGATGGAGCGGAGTTCCCATAACACTTTTCAAGCCATTGCTTCGCTTGAACGGTATGTTTTCCCATCAAGAAGCAGTGTAAAATTAAAACACGAAATTGTTTTTGATCCATTGTTTTGAAAATAACAAAAGTAGCGTGACTCTTAGCACAATAACTCACAAACTAATGAATAGAATATCATGAAATTTTAACAGCTGTCTTTTGAAGGTTAGTACTAACTGAGAGAAAGGTGACTGCAATAAAACTAGCGTCATCTATGTGTTAGGCCCGGGACTTTTCAGTCCATGTGTTATGCATTGAAAGAATATTAGTGTAAATTTGCACTCGCTTTACATGACCAATACTGCAATATTAATAAGTAGAGGCTCTTAGTGTTTCGAAAAATATAGTTGTGACACAAAGAATAACACACCACTCAATTCGATTACTGAAGGTGTGTTCCTGGGTGCACTTTTTATAACCAAGTTTGAATTTGATGATCTTTTTTACGGCCACGTATATTTCAAAAAGAACTGATTATGATTCATTTATGTTGTTTGATGTGTATACATGGGTAAGCCGAAAAATTCGGTAACTAAAGCATAGAAAATAGCAATATTTCAATATCGATGCTTAAGCTTCTTTATGCCTTCACGGTATTCCTCTTCCTCGAGCTCCTCAAAATGGTAGTTCACGGCAGCTATCAGCTTCACATTCGAAGAAAATCTCGTATCGCCAAGGTGTTTTTTGAGCTTGGGGAAGAGATGCAAGGGGGATGCTCAAGCGCTTCAAACTTTAATTTGGCCAATTTTGCTTCGATAATTCCGCTCTTGTGAACTGGCGCATTGTCTTGATGGAGAAGAACTTCCTTTTGCTTTCTTCCGGATCTTTTTTCGACGATAGGTGCCTTCAATCAATCCAAAAGTTTGGAATAGTATTTTCCAATGATCGTTTGTCCCTTTGGAAGGTAATCGATAAGCAAGATTCCCTTCACATCTCAGAAAACGGAAGCCATTCCTTTTCCCGCTGATAGAATAACTTTGGCGTTTTTTGGGGGCGCGTCACCACGTTTAGTCCAGTATTTTGATTGCTGTTTATTTTCCGGCGTATAGTGGTGGATCCAGGTTTCATCGTAAGTCACAAATTGGCGCAAAAATTCTGTTGGATTTTGCCGAAGCCGTTCCAGAATGGCTGTAGAACATTCCACGCGTTTGAGTTTTTCCGGTGCTGTGAGCAAACGCGGCACTCATCTTGCACATCGCATAGAAATGCCTAATTTAACATTTAAAAGGTACGTCACCCGTTCTCTGGAGATGCCTGTGGCTTTAGCAATGCCTTTCAATGTCGATCGACGATCAGCTTCCACAAAATTTCAAAACTTATTATATTAATCCTTAGTGTCTATCGCATTCCTATGCAGAATTTGTTTCTTGAAGTCAGTGCGCAATTGTAACAATTTGGTAAAGCACTGAACGTAAAAATGCCAAAGCGCAGATAGTACTGTGTGTGATGACTGTAGAAGTACTCTTCGCGACGAAGGATATACAGAAAGAGAGATATTACTGTACGGTTAGGGATTTCACTAAAATGTGTACATTACACATTGGCCCGCAGAAGGGACATCTTTTAATAGAATACGAAATGGGCGGCCATGGATAACTTCTACAGCTGAAGACAGATTTATAGTAACGACTTCAAAACGAGATCGACGTCTAACGGCACCGGATATCGCAACTGCTGCGCTTTAATACACAATGACGAAAAAATCTTTTCTGTTACTACTGTCAAGAGGCGATTATTGGCAGCAGATTTAAGGGGATGCATCGGCCACAAAAGGAAAACCGTTATTTAAACGCGTGACAAAAGAGCATGCAAACTGGTTACTGTATCAAATTTCAGTTATTTGGTGGTAGTGTCATGGTTTGGGGTTGCTTTGCTGAAACAACTACAGGTGAATTATGCGGAAAAAAGAGTATTTTGATATTTTGCAAAATCCGTGTGGAAACCGTCCTGTTAGTGAGCCGTTTGTATTCCAGCAAGATAATGATCCCAAACATATAGCTCGAATCTGTAAACACTTTTTACAGGAGAAAGCAGCAAGAAATGAACTAAAATTAACAGTCTAGCCTCCTCAAAGTCCGGATTTATCCCTCATACATCTCTTATGGGACGAGTTTGATCGAAGAGCTAGACAGCGACAACCTCAAAACACCCAACACCTATGGGAATATTTACAGAACGTATGGCAACAAATTAACGCGGACAGTCCCGAAAAATTGCTTCGAAGAATGTCTAAGATTTGCGCAGCGGTTATCAAAGCAGAAGGAGGTCATATCGACAAAAATAATATAGCTGAATATTGCATAAATATTATTATGCTTGAATTAATTTCAAACATAATAATATTTACTTTTTATTGGGGACAGTCACTTATTCGTTGCTACTTCCAAACTTATGGACGGTAGTGTACATGTAACAAACTGAGAATAAAGATTAGGAATATTTCGAATATCACTTAACTTAAATCGAACGACGTTGACAACAATTACTATCTATCATAAAAGTTTACTACAATATGTGCTTCCGAGAGCATTTAACTATGTAATATTAAATTTATCCAAGTATCATTGTCAACTCGTATTAATAACCCCCTCCGGGTTGCAAATTTCGAAGTGTTACGAACCCAGGAATATCTTACTCTCTAATCAAAACGTTTTACCTACCAAATAAGTAAGTAAACATAAAAAATTAAGTATTTAGACGTAAATATTTACGTGGGACTTTTCACTGCAACCTAAATTATACCAAATTATTCGATTTTGAATGAACGGCTCATTATTCGGCTTGCAAAAAGTCTTAAGTTAAAAAAGACCACTCCCCAAACCATTTCAATCATCGCTTACAATCAATTTGATTCTTTGGTTTCCGATATCTCCCGATAAAAATTTTAAGAATTGAACCTAAGAGTCAGGGCGTCAAATAATCTAATCCTCTTAAATCAATCTCGAAACATACAAAGAGCTAGTCTTCGGATCCGTTTATTATATCGCGACATATACAGTAGATATCTCAACTATTATTATCCACAATATTACTGTACGCGTGATATATATGCGTACGTCTAGATATGTACATTATCATTGCTATTATTGAATCGTTTTCGTTGAATGGAGACTCAAGTTCGAAACGAGTTCCTTTCGTGATCGGCGCTGGCTGCCGCCGCCGCCGCAGCCGCAAACGCGACATCACGTCCGTAGTTTCGTACATATGCACGCTTGCCAAGCGAAGCGGTATTTGTCTTGTACAAACGAGGTAATAAGTAACCGCACCGCGATCAGATTAACATTTTTACCGGTGATATCGGAGAAATTGTTTAATAACAATTAAATGATTGATATTACATTAATTAATGAAACCGATATCGAGGTTTAATGGGTGTCCAGGTTGTTTACATTGTTAGAGTAAGAGTAATCTAAGCCAAAATTTAAGTTGTGTTAAGCAATGTACATGGTAAGAGCCGGCTCATTCCGATCATGTATTCGGGAGAGGTCGATGAATGAGGAAGCATTAGCTCCTGTAATCATAGGCATAATACAAAATAATCCTTAAAAGAGTTATTAGAACGCTTGTAAAAACACAAACAACAATCAGGAAATGTATTTTCATTTACTGCACTTTCTGCTGTATACTTTAAGAACTTTTAGAATCTGCGTAGGAAATCTTGCATGTGCGAAACATTTTTACAATTTAGTCCGTGAACCACTTGTCTGCAAATGTCAGGTACAGCGACGAGAAGCGGGTACAGCTTGACACCCTTACGAGCAATACATGGATTGCTAATCCCGAAAGGGCGCTCGCACAAAGGGCAGTGCATAGGGTAACTGCACATGTGATTTCTCAGGCTTACCATGACGTATTTATTTAAAACAACATCTAAAGGAATGTCTTTTCGCTGTGTCTGACTTTGCAGACAAGTGTTTCATTCTTTTGGCACTAGTTAGCGCCAAGAATAATCATTTGAATTGTAGGGTTAGATATGGTGATAGTAGCAGAGAGGGAGTTACAATGTGTCGAGCAAAAAACCGCTCGAAACCATGCTGTGTTAGAGCTTTTTGTCTCTTCACATTGTCTTTCTCGTGAATGATTTCACCAATAGCATGAGAAAAGTTGTATTTATGGCGTTCCTATCTTTGGTGATAAGTTCAACAGAACTTATAGTAACATAAGTAGCATTAATCACACAGTTTACGAGTTTTCACGAATTATAAGGAGTTCGGAAGCAACTAAAGAACAATCACGAATTGTAATTAAATCACTGAGCGAGTAAATAAAATTCGTTAAGTGTGTCAACTTAATTTGTTTCTTCTAACGGTGTATACCCCATAGTGCACTGGTCCTTCGAATTAAAGCAAGACGAGCTACCGAGATATACGTCGGAACCCTCCAGACCAGCAGATCAAGACAACAATAATAAACTTGCTTAAATGTTTTAATATAGAAATACTTTATTTTTCGGTGTAAGTAAATCATAGAATGATAGTTTAGTTTGGGTACGAAATGACTAAAAAGAAGATGCTAATGCGATGCTAATAAATCGAAATGTATAGTTTTATAAGTAAAATGTAAGTGTAATATAATCTATTACTTGCGCTCATGATTGTACACCAGCGATAGGTAGACCGCTCAGGTAGATATCATGCTGTCTACCGCGCAATGGGCATGCGCGTCCGAGCCGCTCGCGTTCGCCGGCATTCGAAACCGGCAAACCGAACTCGCTACATCTGCAGTCCGCCGGAATGAGATGCGCTGTTTAGAGCACATTCAACGAGCGCGTCGCATCGAGCCGTCTCAGCAACGACACTAGCAAGAAACGCGTGCGTGCAATCGCAGAGACCACCGTGAGATGCATACGATGTCGATCGCGGCTTGCTTCGATCACACGATTACCGATCTCTATTAAGAGTAGATGCAGCCCACCGCCGGGCTCTAATTACTATTACGCGATTACGAAAGTAGTGGTGCGTTGTATTTCGCGAAAGGGCTGCTTAGAAATAAGGATAAGGAGGACACCGTCTACGTCTATAGAAGCGATTTAATAGCCTAACGACGATGGCTTGGATCCTATCGTTCGGACTCGCGTTTTCGCTGATGCTGACGTTGGAGCCTGGTGCCGCCGCTGCTTCTTCACCGTCATCGTCGTCCTCAGCTTCTCCTTCTTCTGCTTCTTCCTCCTCGGCTTCCTCGACTTCTTCAGCAAGCGTACCGCCGGCGAGTTGCGCGACCGTCGCGGAACAGTTCCAAGCTCTCGGATATTCGAAGTTGGTCGGCGAGCAGGTCGCGAAAGGTAAGTGGTAGATCGCGTGCAACTCGATAGTAATTATTAAGCAGGCGGTCCCGCTTATCTTCGGGAAAGCGACAAGCCATCCATCAGATGTTGCGATAGGGGAGAGCTAAGTGCCACGGCGGATTCCGTGCGCTGTTTGGTTACTTGCGGCCGATGCGAATTCCCCCGGCGTTCTACCTTTCGGGAAGGACGGGGCGGTTGAGATTAGTATATGGAATAGCTGACGGGATACATTGAACGCATTGCATGAGTCGTTTCGTGAATGTGTTTTTTTTTGCATGGCACGCTCGACTTGTACGGACAGGTTGACACTGCCAACTAGGATATTGTTTAACATTTAACTGCCGCAAATTTCAGTACGTTTCCTACCAATAGGCGTTACCAATAAAACTGTTCTTTGATTAATAAATTCTGCTTTAACTTTTCTATGTCACTTAATAGCCTCTTGCATATGAATCATTCTGTACTGTATAGAAGATGGGCAGGGACAAGATAGAGATATATTGTAGAAAAAATTTTCATCGCTTTATGCAACAACGTCTTTTCCGTGTGCTTTCTATTTTTCCGTTGGGGGTAAAAAAAGGGCATACCAAATGAGAAAAAAAAACTGCGTATTGAGGCACTGTTAGCTATAGGAGTGTATTCTCAACGCACAATTGCAAAGAAACAAGAGGTATACCGATAAACAGTGCAGCGAATCGCCATTTTGTTGAAAGAGAAGATTCGTCAGTTATAATTGTGGTCCTTTTTGCCAAGGCACCATGAATCAACATGTCTTGATGCCATATATCAATGATTTAGATCCGAATGAAGGCCGTTACATATCCATGCACGATAAGGCGCCATGCCACATTGCCAAATCCATTCAAAGCTTTTTGGAAACACGCTCTGCCAGTGTTACCTTGGCCGGGAAATTCTTCTGACCTCAATAAAATTGAGAACGTGTGGATTGTTCGAGAAAAAAATACTACAAAAGAGCAATTAGTAAAAAATATGATGGATGTGCGGCAAAATGCTGCTAGACATACCATTAACGGTTACACAGACAGTATGCCAAAAAGATTAAGAGCAATTATGAAAGCCAAAGGAGACATTACAAAATATTAATTATATAGTTGTGACGATGTCTATAAATAGTTCTGAATAAGCTTATGCTTGTACAATACGTGTTTCATAATATATTTTAACAAAATCGCTATTTTAGCAAATGGCCCTAATAAGTTGGGCAGGCACTGTAATCCTCTCTTTAATAGACCAACAGCTCATCTGATCAACTGTTCATTTAAAAGTGAAATTTTCGTTCTTTATAAGAACAAATTAATATCATGTATTGGTAGAATATTAGAATACGGCTTAATTTCTTCTTAGAGAAATATTATTTTAGACAACCAACATGATTTTAGATTATGTAAATCTACAATCACAGGTATCACAGTTATTTTCATTAGTAGTATTGTACAATTGAAGAGTAAATTAGAACTTGTAGGAATTAGAACTATTGCGTTTGAATGGTTTATTTCTTATCTGTTCAACAGATTACAATTTCACAATTATCTAAGATAGAGATCTTATGGATTTTTCTTCTGTAAACAGCTGTGTGCAGAATCTTGAATTTTCTTAAATCTATTAATATCAAATATGTTTCCCACGTCTATTCATTTAAATAGGTTTTTTTTCAAGGGCGCATAGCTGTAAAAAAAAGATGTAACATTTTTATTCATATCCTTTATTAAAAAGACACGAAATGCAAGTGAATATTAATTTTTTTTACGAAACAAATCGGAACCTAGTAAAATTTTCACACAAATAAAAAGAATTAAAAATATGCACGTCTTAATATGCTGTTAACGGGAGGGATGAGCCTAAAATCTTCACATTCAGTGATTTGCAACTGATTTTCCCTTTTCGTAAAAGGATTGGTTACAGCGTTGAAACTCCTTTCCACGAGATACGAAGAGGGAAAAGCTATCAATAACTTGCCTGCAATAGTCCACAATGCAGGTTAACTAACAAGTATATTTTTCTGAAACCAGAACTGCTGATACCCTATTCTGGCAACCGATTCTTCAATGTCACCGTATGGATCGATAATCTAGTATGGTGTTTCCACAGCCAAAATATCCTTAAACCTAGTTTCGAAGTCTGCGTGAAGGTCATTTAAACGTTGAACGTAAGCCAAAACCTCATTATCTAGGACGTTTTTCAATTGCAAGTTAGGGGACAGACGTTAGATTAATTCTGCCAAGAAAAGCTGTAATGATGGACTTTGTTTTTATTAAATTCAGATTGCCACGAAGTAACTGAAAGTTAATGTCATTAAATTTAGTATATGAATCCATTAAATAGGCAATATCTGGTTCCCGTTTAATCAAATTTTCTTTCGAAATAGAATTTATAACGTCCAAAAACTCCAAAATGGTCTCATCAGGTTAGAAATAAATCTTTTAACAGTCAACATACTTATTTACTGTCGTTATGACGAATTGGAGAGATTAATGCAATCTGATATTAAGGTTTTTAGCTACTAGATGTTGTCGGTATATGATACAGTGAATTGCAAACTTAAAAACTTAAAAACCATGCTACAGCTGATATTATATTTGATAAAAGAATTGCTCTTCTATGGGATAATCTTATAAAATGTTCAATATGGCGTGCCAAATTTAGTGCCTATTATGAAAGTTTTTGCAAAAAACAAATCTTGAAGCATATGTTAGTAATATTACCTCATTATCAATTATATAATAAGCTTTCCGCATCCTGACGCATTCCATCAATACGTCTTTGAACTGTATTGTAGCTTACAGCAATTCTCTTAAGTATATCGGATGAAGGGTTATATAATAATGTAGAACGGTGTTTAGAAATTTTTCAACGTCTGGCAAAATCAGTTGTTCTCCAATAGTATGATGATTTCCTGCCTTTCTTATGAAATGAAGTCGAACTTCAAATAATCGACACCATATTGCTTACATTTCTTTTTAGCCTCAGCCATATTGGGTAATACAAATCTGATAAAAAAATTACATGTTTATATATGTACCAATCTTCAAACAATATTGCTACAAATGACTTTTTTATAAGAAAATTATGTGTAATAATAGCCAGTTTTTGGCTGTGCAGTCAAACAGAAATAATACAGAAAAAACAGAACGTAATTTGAATGGTATCAAGCAAGTATTATAACCCAAATGTCGACTTGGCAATTTTAAAACACTATCTATACCATAGCATAATAATAATTAAGTAACTGAAAATTGCATCAGGTACAATCAGAATACCTAAATACATAGAATATTATTACTATTACATGGAGACATAATCAAAATTCATCGTCTATTTTCTATTCTCTATTCTGAATCAAGTCCAATTAATCCCAGTCTTGTTTAAGGAAAAGAGAACTTGCATAAATGTTGATATTAAAGTTTTTAATTTAAACTTCTCACCTCATCCAAAATTAAACATATTGACCAATTAAATTGTTTCATATCAAAATAGATTTGTAAGATTCGAAACTAGTTACACTTTTAGAAATCTTAAGAGTTGTTTATGTGACTGTCGGCGGATGACGTTTAAGATATAGCATCATAAAATGAGGTTTTAGCACAGCTGTAAATAAAACCTTGCTATGACAGGAGCCTGCAATACTTGTGACGTCTGATTCCCCTTAAACTACGTCATGCAGATCCCTTTTTAAGAAACTCAAACTGTTATCAGCAATAGATTTGTATACATTCCAAGTATCTTTATGTCTATAGAAATATATACCATTTTTATCTGGAAAACAACATTGACCACGACTACATACATCTATTAATTTATAGGTTAACTTTAAGTTTAGAAAGCCCGAAGTGCATGGGAATTGAAATATTTAACCACTTAGTTTGCGAATTATTCCTGTTATAGATTCAAAACCGAAAGAATTTTTTAACTACACGATCTAATTTATAATTGTTTTTTTTATTTCTGTCAGTTATAAACTACATGCTACTGTATATTATGTTAAAATTTTTGTTCTATTTTTAATTGACGTTATAAATTTTGTAATTTATTATCAACTGGAAATATATTATCATTATTATTACTACGCTTTGTCGTATACCTCCAAATTTCTCGAAAATTTATCATTAAACTATATAACTATCAACTATCGCTGTGCAGTTAGTATTTCTGATTCTAAAATGTTTTCGAAACATGAAGAAAGAAAGTGCATTGTCATTAAAAAAAAATAACGTTGTCATAGTAACAAACAGCTGCAGAAATCGTAAACATTTTTAAACTAAAGGATAAAAAATAAATTATATAATTTTTATTCATAACATTTTTCGAGCGATATATGTATAAACATTTACAAGCACCATATGCTACAATTTGCGTGCTATATGTGCTTGCAAGTGTCAAAACAAATGCAAATGAAAGAAAAATCGCTGAAACATAAATACCAGAGGAAATAACACTATAACAAATAGATTTATTGCTCTAGGAATTAGAAACAAAATTCCGTCATGTGGTTTGGCATTAAATAATAATTCTAAATAAATTATAAAAATAAATATAAATGTCTGTATATTTACCTTCTATCAGTTAGCTTTTAACACTTATATATCATAGGGTATTATATTTCTAACCAATCATGTCTATTGTGGCCATGATGATAACATCCAACACCTCCGAACTAATCCTATGTCGTAGCTATGGGTATGAATCATTTTATGTGCGGTCAAATTATTCGGTGATTGCAGGAAGTGGGAATTTCTATTGTTATCTAATTACCACTGAATTTCAACTCATTAGTAATTGTTTTATCAACTGTTCGTTTTAAAGAAAACTTTTTAATATCTAATTATAGAATTTTGTTTCGATGATAAAAAAATAGTTGGAAAACCTAGCCTACTCCACTGGATAAGCTGAATTGCGAAATGAGTTGAGAATCTAAATACATTTAAATGATTTATTTTTATTTATTTATTATTTAAATTGTTTGTATAGTAAAATATGGCGTTCTTAATTTTTCAGCATTTTAGAAAAATATACTTGGAAAACCTAGCCTATTCTATTGAATAAGCTTTGATACGTTTCATAAAATTCTTTGACGTTTTCTTGTGATGTACATACAAATTGTAAAACATGAAAATTTCGAAATGGTTTGAGACTCCAAATACATTTAAATGATTTAGTTTGATTTATTTATTATATAAATTGTTTGTATAGTAAAATACATGAAAGAACATAGCCTCTAATATGGCGTTCTTAATTTTTTTTACCATTTTAGAATTATAAATTAAAAATTTCGTATATTAATTGCCATCGATTAATTAGCGAATTTGTTATATTAAACAGTTTTATTCAGGAATATGTTTGTGAAATTCTGGAATTAATTGAGACATGGTTTAAAGCGAGTGTACATACATATGTAATGATACAATAGTTTTATCTGGGTTTCATTTTATACTTGGGTATAGGATGAATAGGGACGGCGTGTGGCGATATATACGTACATTATTAAGGCTACAGAAACGAACACTTTCAGAAATGCATGCGGCTAATAATATTAAAAATAATGAATGTAATTACTTACTATTTTGGTTTAGTCACATCACCAACACAGTCAAACTAAAATAGTAAGTAATTACATTAATTATTTTTGACATTGATAGTAACCAAGCCGTACATACTATATCTTCGAAAGCATTCGTTTCGGCGGCGATTTCTGGTGGCGTCAATCATATTTTAGATGACTTTGATTTCTCACAAAAAACATAGGGCGAATTTGAAATTTACTCGTAATTTCGCCCATCTTGAATTTGATTCAAGAGTCACCGAATGCTATCTCCAATCTTACAGAATACGATTCTAAAACCAAAATTGGCACAAGAGGACTAATCTGGATGGTATTCGTTTCTCGGGATTTGCAACCATGTGACAAGTGTAATGACTATTGCTAAATTCTTCTCCAATTTTAGAATATTAAGTACTTCGCCATGATGCATAATTTTCCTACAATCTAATCATCAAAATCTTCAGTTGCACACGCATCTTGACATATTTTAGATGACTTCGATTTTTCGCAAAAAACATAAGGGGTATCCCTTTGAAATTTCGTGTATTTTGGATTTGGTTCAAGGTTCACCGAATGCTATCTCCAATCATACAGAATACGATTCTAAAACCCAAAATTGGCACAAGAGGACTAATCTAGACGTTCTAATCTAGAATTCGTTTTTAAAGATTTAGAACTATGTGAAAAGTGTAATAACTATTGCTAAATCCTCCTCTCATCATACTTATCATAAGTACGAATTACTTCCAATGATAAATTTTCTTCTTTTCCATCCTTACTCCGCCTCCTTTCACCTTTCCACTCCTCCCCCTACCTTTTCCCTTCCGGCGTCACGCGATTGTCTTCGGCTCTTTCTCGGATTTTCCGCCGAGATCGTAATGATATTAAAATCGCTCGGAATAAAAGTCATTCCTACATGACATTTACCGTTTTACCGAGATCGTTTCGCGACGATAACAACCCCGGCGCGGGGCGACTCGACGCGACGTTTCAACCCCGCCGATTGAAAAGGCTGGAAAAAGGCTTCTCCGCGCTCAAACCGACATCGCAGAAAACGACTAAATTTTCATCCGGTTAGGCAAACAAACGCGACTCGGGACGAGCTCGGAAGGGAGAGAGAGTCGTGCCGCGACAGCGAAAAGAATTGTTATACGCGTCGGATTGATCGGGAAAAACTTTGCGGTTCTTTTCTCTTTTTTACGTATTTCATCGTTCGTTATATAGAGATGAGCATCTATGGAGAAATGTGTTGGAGCTAGAGGGGAGGGGAAAAGGAAGGAACGGTAATCAATTTCTTCCGTTTGCTTCTGTTTTCGTAAACTTCTTTATGGGGATAAATTTTGTTCAGTGAATAGGGAGAGATTTGTTAAGGAATGGTTGATATGTTATATTGGTATTAAATTTTGCACATTGTTAATGGTCGGTTTTCCAGTACTGGTGTCAATCAAAATTTAGGTTCAGGTTTACTGTTTGAAGTGCATTTCAATGTTACCTGAACTCTAAACTGCACCAATGTTGGGATGAAGTGAAAGAATAATTGATATGAGCAGAATATTTCGCAATATTAACAAATGAATCTCATATGTCAAAAATATTAAAAATCAGACAACTAGGGCTTTTTCAAATACCTCGACAATGTGCAGCATAACATCCTTGATAATCCAATTAATTTCTGGTCTTTTGTCCGAGCGAAGAAACGAAGACATTCCTTGAAATATTGTGCTTAAGAAAGTCGGCTACAATAGTTCTCAACAAATTGTCGATGAAAAAAACACATCTAAAAATACCAAAAAAATAACACCTACGACAAAAACGCTATTAAATACAGGTTCTCATGGCACTGGTGAAGTCATTCACGAGAAAGACAATGTGTAACAGTCAAAAAACGCTATCGCGCGAACATGTTTCTGTCTACCTGGCGTCATCAGCGTGGTTTCGAGTGGTTTTTTACTCAATACATTGCAATTCCCTCTCTGCTACTATCACCATATCTAACGTTACAGCTCAAGTGAGTCTTCCTTGGCGCTAACTAGTGCCAAAAGAATGAAACGGTTGTCTGCAGTCAGACACAGAGAATACAGGCCGATACAGACTTTCCCAGCCCTCCTTACGAGCAATACATGGATTGTTAGTCCCGAGAGGGCGCGTACAAAAACAGTGCGTAGGATAACTGCACATGTGAATGATTTCTCAAAACGCTGTTAAATACAGCTCCTACGCTGATGACGCCGCGGAGGCAGAAACGTGTCCGTCTCTTTCACATTGTCCTGTCACTAATACCATGAGAAATTGTTGATGGATTTGCTCAATATTCTAGTAATGCTTTCACCGATCCATGCCCGCTGCCAGCAATCTAGAAGATGTATGGAACACTAAGTTCTGCATTAGCATTACTGCGTTTTCTGACAATTTTATCCTGCATTCCATAAATAAACTAAAAAATACTCGCAGTTCTGTACATGACCAAATTCCCTCACTTTTCATCAAAGATTGGAGATGTGTCCTTCCTTAGGTTAACGGAAGCAATTTCAATGTTAAGGCCCAATTACATGCAATCTCTTTAGTTAAATAGTAATGTGCTTGAAGTAAATCGGAGCCATTTGATTCCCTACAGTAATAGGTGTACCAGCTACTTGTTTCCCTTGTTTTTGCTATTTAATAGCGTAAAAATTATTTATTAATAGTTACATTGATTGACGATTTTCGTGACAAGTATAAGCATTTTTCATATCCCATGCAATTTCCTAGAACAACTCATTACACTATAGTTATTGCTAACTAACTTGTGAATTTACAATAAAATCGTCAATATGATCTCTTGGTCTCTAAGGAGGCTTTCATCGCATTTCATCCGCCATCGAATTTCGTTGTCAAAACAATTTAAGAATCGAAGCAAAATTTCCTAATTATCGCGTTTTGCGTATGAAAATTTTCGTCCGGCGCGCGAAGCTGAAACCTGACACCAATACCATTTCCTTCACGATTTACGCGGTCTTCGCACTTCCTCAACTCGAAGCTTATCCCCCCAACTCCCTTCCCTTTCATCCTAGCGTTGCAACGAATCACCTTTTTCCCGTTTTCCCATTTCCCTCAGCTTCCCCCTTTTTTTGACGTGTTTATAATGAAATTTTTAACAAGTCCTTGCGCTTTGAAGAGCTTAAGTTGAGCGTGACATAAAAATTCATTAGGCATCTCTCCCTCCAACGATGTAATTATTGGAGAGCAGTTAGTAGAATGTACTTTTCTAAATTAATTTACTTTCATTCGAAATCGTTGTAGCGAAGAGCCTTGATATCGTCTGTAAATCGTAATTAAAAATTGGTATATTTCGCTAAAATAAACAGAATCACATGCGAATACTTTATGGGAAACATCTAAATTGATTTTGTACACTTGAAAGGAATTATTTCGACGAGAACATTATCGCTAATTTAACGATATTATTAGCTACTGGCGCTAGATTGTATTTCACTATACGTTAGTGATTGGCACGCGATTTTATATCGATATATCGATCTTAAGTGAGAAAGAGAGGATGTAACGATAATCTTAGTTCATGATTGAAACAGGAGATAGCGAGTAATTAACGTAGATAAAATTTGACAACGTGAGGATTCCAGCTAATACATGTAGATAGTTATCTAACTACCTAACTAACTTCCATTAAACAAGCATTGAATTAAAAAAACAAGCGTTTTGTTTTTTCGTCAACTACGTATATACAAGGCGTCTCACATCTACGGAAGCTGTTGGAGATAAGAGGCTGCAGTAAAATCTAGTGAAATTGAAACGATATCGTTGATAAAATTCTTTGAAGAGGCTATTCACAATATAGAACCTTATGTTCAATGTCGTCTCTATTCTACTGGATTTCTTTGCAGCTTTCTATCTGTATTAGTTTCCGAATAAACACTCGTACATGTTGATATGGGATATCTTGTATTTGTACGGATACTTGTGTTCATAGAAGAACGTATTAAACTAGATCAAGCTCGGTTAATGGTTTAAGACAATAATCTTTGCTGAGCGTTGAGAAATCATTCAAATGGTCTAAATTTTGAATGCGTTAAATGAGGTTATCCAAAGACATTGAATTAGTTAAGTTAAAATTGGTAAACCACTTAGTGTAACGATAATAAATATTAATATTGCCATAAATCTTTTCTGATGTAAGGTTTTTTTCATTTGAATTAGAACCACTTTGTAATTTTACCATTTGTTCCAAACGAGGTGAACTAACTAACACATGGGCTGAAAAGTCCCGGGCCTAACACATTGATAACGCTAGTTTTATTGCAGTCACCTTTCTCTCAGTTAGTACTTCAAAAGACAACTGTTAAAATTTCATGATATTCTATTCATTAGTTTGTGAGTTATTGTGCTAAGAGTCACGCTACTTTTCTTATTTTCAAAACAATGGATCAAAAACAATTTCGTGTTTTAATTTTACACTCCTTATTGATGGAAAAAAAATACCGTTCAAGCGAAGCAATGGCTTGAAAAGTGTTATGGGGATTCTGTTCCATCAGAAACAACAATAAAACGTTGGTTTGCTGACTTCAAACGTGGTAGTTGAGACACCGATGATGCAGAACGCAGTGGACGTCCAAATGAGCCGGTAACACCGGAAAACATAAAAAAAATCCGCAAAATCGTTTTGAATGATCGAAAAGTGAAGTTGCGTGAGTTAGCTGACATTGTAAAGATATAAAAAGATCGTATTGGCTTTATATAGCATGAGCATTTGACTATGAGAAAGCTCTGTTCAAAGTGGGTGCCGCGTTTGCTCACTGTTGACCAAAGACAAGAACGTGTTGATGATTCTGAGCAGTGTTTGGCTATGTTTAAACGTAACAAACCGGAATTTTTGCGTCGATACGTGACAAGGGATGAAACATGGATCCATCACTTCACTCTGGAATCAAAACGATCGTCATCTGAGTGGACAGCAACTGGTGAATCTCGTCCAAAGCGCCCGAAAGCACAACAATCGGCTGGAAACGTTATGGCCTCGGTATTTTGGGATGTGCGTGGTGTAATATTCATCGACTATCTTGAGAAAGGAAATACCATCAACAGTGAATATTATATAGCGTTATTGAAGCGTTTGAAGGCCGAAATTGCAAAGAAACGACCGCATATGGCAAAGAAAAAAACTTTGTTTTATCAAGACAACGCGCCGTGTCACAAGTCAATCAAAACAATGGTAAAACTACATGAATTGAATTTCGAATTGCTCCCACATCCACCGTATTCGCCAGATTTGGCTCCCAGCGACTACTGGCTGTTCGCAGACCTCAAAAAAATGCTCGCCGGTATGAAATTTCGCACGAATGAAGAGGTTATCGCTGAAACTGAGGCCTATTTTGAGGCAAAAGATAAATCGTTCTACAAAAGTGGTATTGAAATGTTCGAGCGGCGCTGGACTGATTGCGTTGCTCTTGATGGAGATTTCGTTGGTGAATAAAGCTAATTTTGAACCAAAAAACCGTGTTTTCTTTGTTTATATATATACTCATGCCCAATATAAAATGCTTATTGTAATATTTTGTTGAACTTCATTCGACTTGAGTAACTACCAATTGATAGATTCCAGCTTGTTATAGTTGTTCTGAATATTGTTCTAGATTTTGAGATCCGTATCTCTTATATATCAAAAGATATGGTCAAAAAACGAAATGACAAAGTGTTTTTGCGAAAATCGAAATTCTAACGATTGTTACAGGTTGCTACAGTTGTTCTACACATTCTCAGAATTTCGATTTAAGAACAAAAAAAAAGAATTTTGTTTTTTTTGCCGTATATTTTGATCAAGAGATACGGATCTAAAACATTCATAACGACCTGGTACAATTCACAGAATTTTTATTTCCGAAAGAAGGGGACTACGTATTGAAATAATTCCCAAAAATTCAGATTTTCAAAGGGAGTCTGGATAAAACGATGTTCTTTACTCATTTTTTAGCCGACTTTTTAGATACTTTGAAACAATTTAGAACAAACCTAGAATCTGGAACAACCGCCACAATTTTCAATAAAAGGAAAGTCAACTTCATACGGTTTAGAAAAAAAAAAACAAAAATAATGGTTCAATAACATTCTATATTGGGCTTGGTTTTTTGTTGTTTTAATAAATTTTTAATTAACTCGTAGGTCGAGCATTCGTTGGTGTTGCAAATGACCTTTGTACAGCTTTGTTGGTGTAACGTTTATAGGGTTTTCGTTTGACAAAATGAATATCTCCTAGGTTATCCCATAAACCTCCATATATTCTATCCATTATGGATTATTCTGTTAACTTTTGGTTTAAACACACTGATTACCGGCGAATTACGTTCAGATATGAGTAATAAGCTTGCGAATAGAATCTAGTAAGAGCACCTTTTAAATTAAATTGGCCTTTCAGGAAATAAAGATCCTTTTGAGCCAGATGAAACTTTCTGTTAAAATTCATTCAAATTGTCAACTCATTGCCTGACATTTGGAATTCTTCTACCAATAAATTTAATCAATCAACAATTTCTTCAGAATTTCTTTTAATTTCTTCTTTTTTAAACTACTAAAATACAAATGTAAGCAGAGCCTCATTTGATGTGTAACAGATTGCTTCACGATAAATAAAATTCCCTAGAATTTATATAATTTTTATGTTGTTCGTGATGTGGTAAAATCACTGTAAACAATTCATTCATATAGTGTATATTATTTCCGCAAGAGGCCGGCACGATGTAGGACCTTCTTACAATTTAGTTAACTAAGTATAATATGTATAAATAAGGGTATAACTATAACAAAACTAAAAAAATTATTTGCAACTAATGAATATAACAAAGAATGCCTTTTTATAGATTGATACAGTCAAGTAATAAAACGTGTGCCATCGATATTTAAAGGAACATTTTGTTTATTAAAATTTAATTAAAATAACTATACAAAATTAAATCCGAGGTGGTCGCTGTTTACGGGTTTGGGAAACTGAATTTTAACGTGGTTCTATAAGCTTGGTTGGCCATGAATATTCGGGACGGCTAAAAATTGCAACCACTACCGACAATATCGGAGAAATTCACAGAATGGTGCTGACTAATCATCATATTAAGGTTAGAGAGATGGCAGAGACTATGCGAGCATCTCGAAAGACCGTGTTTGTCATACGTATATTGATTGAAGACTTGATCACAAAAAAGGTAATCGGGCGTTGGATGCTCGCTCAAGACCAAAAATACATTCGAATAAACATCTCAAAAGCCTTGTTGAAAGCTTAAGCGAAATAAGTGAGATTTGAGTGGACTGTAATGAGTGAATTGGTTCCGAAAATGGTAAAAGCTGTTCCATCGACCAGGAAAGTGACGATCGCTGTTTTTTTGGGATAGTCATGGAGTTGTGTTAATTTACTATCTTGAGGAAGAAAATCATTATTTGAAAAACTGAAGACAGAAATTGCGGGAAAATGTTGGTATTTGAAGAAAGGGGTTTAGTTCCATTAAGACGCATCTCAGACCAGGGCAAGAATACACCAATTAGGAATCGAATTAATTGACCACTCATCACCAGATCTGAGATTCTGCGAAATTTTTCTCTTTCCTAGGCTCAAAGTTTCACGTTAAAGATACAAATGAGAAAACCATCACATTCGTAAATGTCAATTTTGCATAACAAGACGCCAACTACTATTTGGACCGATTAGAAGGATGGAAACCTCGCTGGAAAAAGTGTATAAATTTATAGTGAGAAATTAAACTGAATTTGACAAAAAACTTGTTTCTATGTTACGCTGGAAACTTTTTAAAAGATAAATGCGATCCATGAGAAACAAACATGTTCCTATCTTTCTTCTAGAAACTTCCCAGCCCATCATCGTATCGTTTAAAGTCAATATTTGTTACAATTCATTCCAGTACGTATTACTTTCAAAACATTTCATCGTCAAAGATGCGATATCGTCTTCAGTGACTGAAAAACAAGCAAAAACTTTTATAAAGAACGACGTTCCTTCTACAGTCAAGAAATAATAGACGAGCTTTCCCTTAGCGTAAAGTTGATCGATAAATATAGGTGCAGCGTATATATTTATAACGGGAAAGAATGTAAAAGGAACGTACCAGAAAAAAAAGGTACAAGAGCACTGCGACGAGATGCTTTCCGAATGCATTAAATCACTATTAGTCATCTCGAGGGGATGACAAGGAGTACCGTTACGGAGAAGTGGGACTCATACAGATTGTTTGTGTTCAGGAAGCTATCCAGTCCGACTATACGAAAATAGTATCAAAGTATATATGCGTAGTTCTTTTCAAAGTATAAGGAAATAAACTTTTTCTTTGGGTTCCTTTCTGTAAAACAGACAAAAAGAAACATCTTGTTATAATATTAAAAATTATTCTAAGTATGCAAATACTACATCATCAGAACGATTAAAAATATATACGAAATGCCACAATCTGCAATGTATAGCCCAGGTCATCAATTTAGTCATGTTTTATTACATATAACCCGTTAGTTACTGACTAGTTCGCACAGTGACAGCTGTACATATTTATTACATTAATGCTGACAATGTAAATCGCGAGTAAATTTACATTACCTTTTTTTCAGTGTGCCCCATTGTTAGATAACTAAATATGTAAATAATTTACAGATAGTTCATTCTGAGAGACATAATAATGAAAGTAAAAATCGACTTGTAATTGAAATCATTCAAAAACATTCTATACTTGCATGAAAGTAATTTCTTCCACAACATTGTCCATTCTTCAATCAAACGGGCAATAGTGAATTTCAAAGAGCAATAGATTGCTTAGGACCATACGCGTTCTGCAAATTCTTGCAATGTGGTGAAGTTAAACATATGTTGTGTTCATTTTTGAATGTTTTCAGCTATAACTTGAAAAGTAGAAGAGCCAATGGCAGAAAACTTCAAATAATTTGAATAGAATTTGCACGGTTACGACTCCTACTTAAAGCACAAATGAAGGGAAGTATGACTGGCGATTTTTAAAGTTTTTCGCAAATTCGCCAACTCTAAGAGGTCTTCCTCCAGAATTTCGGGGTATTTGGATTTTGGCGATAAAATCGTCCACTGACATTTTTTTGTTTCTTTAGTATCGGAAACTCTACTCCAAAAAAATCTTCATGTCTCAACACGAGCATCATCTGCGGTCTAGTTTGCTTGTTGGTGATTGCGCCCCAGTTTTATGTGAACCTCTTTGTATAATTCTTAATATGATCACCTGAATATGTAGAAATATTAATGCTTCAATTACTTGCATCGAGCAGGTGCCAGTATATTCGACGTGTTGGAGAAGCTCTTGCAGAACCGTGTTTAGAAGAACATGATATACCTTCTGGGGATCACCTAATTCGTAATAATTTCCTCTAGCAACAAGATAACAATCCCACATACACTTCTTGATTGATCAAGAACTATTTAAGTCAGCTACAAAAAGACGGAGTAGTTTGCCGAAACAAAGCATGGGCTTTATCGAACATGTTTGGGATTATCTTGACCGTCAAAAATTGAAAGGGCACCAGACTTTAAATGAGTCATAATATATTGCAATATTGGAATACACTAGGGTGACAGAATAAAATAGACACCAGGTAAAGCGGTATAAATATGTAAACAGCTAAATTCTAAGAACGAATTAAGAACTTTCTCTTGTCATTAGGGTAGGGGTAGATGTATCGGAAGGAATTCGTCATAGTTTAGTATCGTTACAACTACGCCTCGCTTACAAGGTTCGAATGATATTAGCGACTTCACCCGGGGTGGCATCGTTGGCCAGAGTGAACGCGGCGCTTCGCAACGTGAAATAAGTAAATTTTGAAATATTCCGTTGTCCACAGTTAACCGTGTGATTATACAATTTAAACGCAAGGAAAAAACAACAGTGGAGCCGAGACCAGATCGTGCCGGACCTTCTGAAAGAAGTAAAAGGGTGCTTGTGCGCGAAGTGTTAAGAGAACCGCGAAAAAGTACAGCTGAGCTTGCGGCAACTTCACAGAAAAGTCAGCGCACCGTTCTGCGATACCTCCACAGTGTGGGGATGTATAAAAGGGTGGCAAAGAAGAAACCTCTCCTTACGGTGTTTCAAAAACGGCGCCGAATGGCTTGGGCAATCGAAATGCGAACGAAGCCCGAAGAGTTTTGGCGGTCTGTCATTTTTTCAGACGAAAGCAGATACTGCCAATTCAGTGTATAGGTCGTACGTGGGTATGGAGACGTTCGTCACAGTAACTGGGCGACAAATTTTTGCATCAGACGGTGAAATACGGCGGTGTGAACATCATAGTGTGGGGCGCAATATGGTATGGTGGAAGATCGCAATTAGTAATCTGCGACGGAAATATAAATACGGCAAAATATATCCAAATATTAACAGAAGGACTACTACCGATATTCGACAACGCCATTTTATCTAAAGAAGACGCCACTTTTACGGAAGATGGAGCACCCTGCCACAAAGCAAGAACAACAACCACATGGAAAGAGGAACAGCGGATTCGGATTTTACCATGGCCAGGCCAATCACCAAACATGAATCCGATAGACAATGTTTGGCACATAATCCAGACAAATATGGCGAAATGACCCCGAAAACCCAGCAATAAGGAAGAAGTCGTGGCAGCTGTTACAGAAGGGTGGTTAAATATTCCAGAAGACACAATCATTTAATAGATTGTATGCCACGACGACTCGCAGCACTTCACGCAAGTAAAGGTGGATCGACAAAATACTAGTCTAATTTAAAAATTTTAAAATATTTTGTATATATAACGAGAATAGAATCTTTTTTTTTAATTAGTAGGTGTCTATTTTATTCTGTCGCCTTAGTGTATGTTGCAACAAGAGTACCATCGTATTCCCTACGATTATATTAGAACACTGCGCCATAGTCTTCAGATTCGTGTAAGAGACACTACCAAAAGTAAGGGTAGCCATACAAAATATTAAGAAACTAAAAGTTCTGAGGGTATTCAGTATGCTATTTGCTGATATAAATATTGTGTTAGTTGTAAACATTTATCGGGCAATATGGTTACTTACATTAAGTTAACAAATTTTCTCTTAAATTTTCTTTGTATAAAATGTATCTAGGCGCCTCTTTCTTTTGCGCAGTAGTGTGTATACAGATTTATTTCATTGTTCTTAAATCTAACACGGTTCTTTTTCATTACGTCATTATATCATAAAAATAGATAGATTACATTGTTTTTTGTTTGGAATATTGTAGAGATAAGAATTTCACTTGTTATGTTTTCAATTTCACTAGCTTATATCATTATTGCAACTTCAATTGCGTTGTTTTTCTTTGTATATTGCCCTTTTATTGAATATTTTTATAAATCTGTTAGATAATAAACATTGTCATTATTATGGTGGTTGCTCCTATTATTGTTGTTTTTTTTTTGTTAAGAAAATCCGGTTACAGGCTTTAAATAACATAGAGATACTCCAGTAATGACTGGAGTTTAAAATTAATAATTTGAATAACGAGTCCTTTTAATGAAACGTACTCTACCAAAGGATGATGTATATCATAAAAACCAATAACAAGAACTAATTTTGTTCATTCCCGACATATTTCGGCCTTTGTAGAGGCTCATTCTCGTATCTACTCGATACTTCTCGATACGATCTGTAGACGGACAACGTCGAATTCCGCCGGGGGTTTAGAGATACTGATCCGATATACGAACGATTTTCCAAAATAAATTCCGTGAGATTACGCGCGCAACGATTATTTAATTTGGCCGGGATTTCGGGGAATGAGGATTGATGGCCCGGATATGGTGAAGTCGTGTAAATATTGAGGAAAAAAAAGAGAAATAAAAAATAATCGAGGATGCTGTTACATATATATGTATATATGTATATATACATGTTGAAAAGCAAACCGGGAACTAAATTGGATGACTGGAATTGTTAGAATCGATGGAGATTTGTGGGTATCTCGAAAATACAGGAAATAGGGGATATTAATAGGTCGTTAACGTATTCGAGTAATGCGGATGGAGAGATGAATTATTTTGCTTTCTTTCCTGGTGAAAATCTAGTCGACGATAAACGGAATAAGCTAAAACTGGTATTTTTATCCAGGAATCTCAAGAATTTCTTTATTTTTCATTAGATCCTCCATATTTTTCTAGCTTTTCCTGGTCGAAGTTGCTTTGGTTAGAAAGTGTTATTATTATATGCTTCACTAAGAAGAGATTGTAGATCTTCATCAAAGATATTTCCATTGTCCCATATGAATCTTTGCATCCACTTTTAGGATCTTTCTTAATCATCGTACACTGACCGTTGCTCAGGTCCTCGCCAAGAATAAACATGCTTCCTTCAGAAAGTGTCGTTGAGCGTTGATTTTCGTCTCATATTAAATTCTAAAATAGATAAAAAAAGTGAGATTACCAATAGGTTTGTCGTGACAAAAACGCAAAAAACTTATTTTTTTTTAGGTCCGCTAATACGATGTAAAGCAAGAGAAATAGCCGCTTCTTTGGGACATTCTACATTCAGTGCTTCTTTTGGTTGGCTCAATAAATTTAGAATCCGCCACAATATAAGTTTTAAAGCGATTTCGGGAGAAGGAGCTTCGGTTAATGCTGAAGATGTTTCATCGTTTTTAGAAAAATGTCCTTCTTTGATTAAGGGATATTCACCGAGAGACATTTATAATGCCGATCAGACAGGCCTGTATTTTAGGGCTCTACCTGACAAAACGCTCACATTAAAGAAGGAAAAGTGTGTTGGGGGTAAGTATCCCAAAGAGAGGTTTACAATTTTGCATTGTGCAAATATGGCGGGTGAAAAAGAAAAACTGCTAGTCATTGGTAGGGCAGCTAACCCCAGAGCTTTTAAAAACATTAATATAAATAACGTGCCTGTAACTTGGAAATACAATAAGAAAGCTTGGATGACAGGACAAATTATGACAGAGTGGTTGCAAGACCTAGATTGGAAAATGGCTAAAGAAAGAAAGAAACATTTTGTTATTTATAGACAATGCGGGATCTCATCCGAAGGACGTTCGCTTAAATAATATAGAAATATTATTTTTACCCCCTAATTGTACATCAGCTTATCAACCACTTGACCAGGGGATTACAAAGAATTTTAAAACTTATTACCGAAGCCTAATACTCAATCATCTGTTAATAAACATTGAAACTGCTGGTACAGCTTTTGAGTTAATAAAGAAGTAACCAAAGAGACAGTTCAAAATTGCTTCCGCAAAGCAGGATTCAATCATGTAAATATGCAAAGTGAAGACCAGTTAACTGAGGTGTTATCCTGACCAAGCAGCTGGGAAGTTTTGTCGAAAATCACGCAGATACAGAGTCTTTGGAGCTTCTTTCTGAATTAGAAATGCGATTTCAAGACGCCATTTTAAAGAAAAAAGAGAAGACAAACAACAATATATGAATTTTTGCGTCCTTAAAGTGACTATTCATTTCATTGTTTTGTGTTACATACTACATCTGTGTATCTATGTACATATATTATACTTTGTATGTATATATCTAAAGGAAATAAACTTTTTTTCTTAAGTTTAAAGTTTCTTATTTATTTTAAAAACATTTATATACATATACGATTTAAATGTCCCAGTTTGTTTAATATATTGATTTTTCGTTAAAACACGATTTTTGTTGTATCTACTACATATTTCTTTTATGCGGACGCCCCTCCTGAGCAGACATCTTCAGTTGGTCCCGTTGGTGTCCATTCAAGGGAGATTTCACTGTATATGGAACAAGATGGTTGTGTTTAATTTTAATGCTTAGGTTTGTTTCGAGCATATTTAGTTAATACAACGTTTTACTCGAACTTTGAGAATATAAACTATACTCAGAGAAATAACTTAAAAAATCAGTTTGTTTATAGTGTTTACCAAATTGGCCATTGTTGAGATATGAATCTTTTATTGGCACATGCTTTTGTTGCCAATATTTCCCAGAGGATTTCAATGTAGTTTAGATCGGATGAGTGAACTGGTAATGCCAATAATTTTTTCTTTTAAGAAACCAATTCTTTGTTCACCTTGAAAGTACGGACAGCAGTGATATTTTGCTGGAATATGAAGCAGCGGCTTCTACAACAAAGTTTCGACTTATCAATCATAACATCAGGACTGTCCAAATTAAATTATATTCTCCACTGATAATGCCATTGCATAAGATCTTGTGTAAATTTTAGTTTTCGTTGTTCGTGTTTTCTTATTAGGAAACCTACTTTATCCAACAAAAATATTTAATGCCAAATAAAATTTGCTGTTATTGGTGACTATTGTCTTTATGAACACTTTTGATTTTCTCCTCTAGAGTGATTTTTATTGTAGAAATGGTTCAATTTTATAAAATTGTTGGTAAAGTGATGGCTCATCCGTTGGGTTAGCACGATTTCATCACTTGTAAGCCTGTCTCTTAAAAGCAATCTATTTTAGTTATTTTCTCTTGAATTAGTGATTTAGGTCTCGCTGTATAGTATTTAGAAACTGGTACGTATATTTTAATGCTACATGTATTTAGCAAGAAGTAACCTCTCTAACATATTCAGAGGATATCTTGTGCTGAAAGGCAGTACTTGACTTCATGCAGTGCCCACTTTTTAGAGCTGTAGAAGTTTCGTTTGTATTCGCAATTGCCGACTCAACTAACAGTTCATTAAGCAAGTATTACAATAAAATCTAATTTTCAAAATTAAACTGATCCCACTCTATCCAGATAGCCAAAAGTATACCGGATTCCCTGCTAATGGCACCACTTATGCCTGCACTGGTACATGCTGTGGAAAACATACTGTAATCAACTTTAGTGAATACTATGAGGATCGCAAAAAACTTGTCTAAAATTATAGCAACGAGTTTGGATGAGAAAGCTGGCATGAAACTGAGCTTGGAAAAGGTGTTTATTCTTCAGGAGAGAGATACCATATTTATGTTACACTATAAACAGGGGAAACTTTGGATGAAGAAAGAATTGACGTCATTAGAAAACTACAAGGACCTGCAAATGGCAAGAAATTGTTAGGCGTGGTGAATTATTACCACAAATTTATTCCATAATTTAATATCACTGTACGCAGTTTTAAAAAATGAAGGGCATTTTTGCCATGGACTTTCCCTTATACGGTTTTATTCTAAAGACTGATGCATCATCAGAAGCTATTGGGATGTTTTAATACGAGCATATAATAGACAGGGTAATCACTTTTATATTTAGGAAACTTGATGCAGGTTACCTAACTTACAGTTTCTTGCATAAAGAATTCTTTGCTATTTTTTTTTGCAACATACACTTTTATATTAAAGGCATTTCCTTTATTATCCTCACTGCTAACACAATACAATAAAAAGTATGTATATCATTCCATGGTTGATACTGCAATTTTTACATAATGTGAGAAGGTTCTATAATTGGGTATTAATTAGAACTAAAAATATTACCAATTCAATTTAATATACAATAATAACGAAGATACTAATATTACGCACTTAATTTTGATTAGAGTATGCAGTCCCACGCCGCAATTAGCATTAATAAATCGATACCGTCTAAACGTATACTCATCGAACTAATGTATACTAACAATGTTAAGTGTCTATATTAATACATGGTGAAGTCCGTCGATCTTCTTTTTCTTTGAACTATATACACAAACAGTGCCCGAAATGCTGTCGTCACCTGCAGGTACACTCAGACACCATTGTGTTTACCTTCCGGGCTCACAAATCGTTTTTGTACACCTTATTTGCCATTTACGTTGCTACTAATTCGGATAATCTTTTATCTAGCAGGTAGACGTACGGTTGTTCTGGGCGGAAATCAAAAGTAAATACGACGAAATTAGGCATAACAATTACTAGATGCGTCATTGACAGTTTAGCCTTTTCAGAAGAGAAATTTCGGAATGCTGGTAATTTATTTGGAAGTGCGTAATAAAATTGTTTTTAAACATAACTCATGCTAATTACATTTGACTTTTATTGTGAAGGCTCTATTAGTGTCAATAATGTTACAATACTTAAACTTTTCATGCAAATTAATAATAATAATTTATTTCTCAAAGAATATAAAAAAATAAGTCCTTGCAATCGTCATTTGAAATAGCGAAGGTCATATGAAACAAAATAATAACACTGCCCATCATAATTTTTGCTGATTTCTATTAGAGAATTAGAGATTTGTTTTTTACTAACTAGGGTGTGCTGAATCCGAAAATCATATTAGTTCTGGCGTATCATGTCAAAATTTAACTCTATGCCATAGTATATTCTTTGAGAATTTCTAATGCAGCTAAGTTATTACGTAAGAACTGATAAGATATAAACATAGTTTTATGTTTTTAAAATGTAAATTTCTGTATCAATTTTAAATTCCCTCCACTTCTGGTTTTCAACTAATGACGTCATCGACTATTTTTAGCAACTTCCCATTTCTTCAGTTTGAGAAATTATTTATTTGTCTAAATGCTACCATCAAAATTGTAATACCTCACGTGACAAAATTTTCGAACAGAAGTCGTTAAATGCAGCTAACCAAGAAGGCAATACCTTTTCTTTTATTATTAATAAAATTTGCGTTTATCATTCTTCAACCGGGTTGCGACAGAAGTTGTTTTATCACACGCCAGAATGAAAGAAACTTGGTACGAATGCAGTTTTCTCAAAGTATTAAATTGGAAATCCGTAAACTGATGTCTATACAAGCACTGTATCCTTATACCAAAGAATTTTTATTTGGCTCTATTGAAAGCAAATCACTTCCTTAATGCCAAATTTAATTTTATTTTCACTTAAAAAGACCTTCTTATTAGTGTAAAATTACAAGTAATGCAGTCAAATTGACCGTCAACCCAAAATGACATTTTTAATCTTTTACTTCTCAACGAATTTGACTCCCACCACAACACTTTCGATACCTATACATTTTTTACTGTTCTCTTTTCGATCCGAACACGAGGCGCGCGTGTAAATCGTCATTCATGGGCGAATACGACCGCAAGGCACTGCACATCCTTTGGGGTACCTACATAATATCGTAGTGGTGTGTAGCAAAGAAATTTCTCCTCTTCCGAAATTGCTGAACGGCCCGCTCATTCACCTAGGGACGATTACCGCCGCATTTGTATTCCAGTCGTCGCCCCTACGGATTTTACCCTTATACAGCGTGCGTACGCGCAAGAGACCACCGTCGGGGATAGCTCTTTTATCCGTGTTTCAGCCCCCTCGACAAAACAGCCACTCGAACGACACCTCTTCTATCGAGAGGATAGGGTCGAGGGTATCGAACGCGTCGCATGATAGATTATGGACATTGAATGGGCTCCGCTAGATGGTGCTGGTATTTGTTATTTTTCGTCATAAGCTTGTTAGGTGAATGCAAAATGAAAATATTTAACTATACTGTTCTGCTCGGGTTTATATATGAAAAAAATTTTGAATTGAAAGTGTGTCTTTGTTTTATCGGGTCTTGATGACTATTTATCAAAATTTACTTTATCTTTATCTCATGATAAATTATAAATCGGCACAATATAATATTAATACTAATTTATTCATTCAAGGTATTGTACAGATAATAGAAAAGGTCATAATTACTGGGTGTCCCAAAAGTCTTTTTCAATTTGTTGTGTTCACTCAACAAACACAATCGTTGAGTGGGAAGTGGAAGGTATGCCAAAAGATAGCTCTGCCCTTGGGAATTTTGTTGGTATGGAGCGTTCTACCTTGTTACCCGTTTGTCCTTACCAGTTGTTCGTGAAATTTTCCCTGGAAAATTGATATCCAACTTTGATGTAAGCAGGAAAGCCCGTGTATCCTGAATGAGAAAAAAATGAAATTCTAGGAGTGGCCTGAGCCTCTGGGTGTTCTTTGATATAAAAAGCAACAAATTTTTTTGATTCAATTTTTTAATAAGTTCCTAAACTCTGTACGTATGGTGAAGTTTAAGACAGCTGTATGTACGCAGTTGTAAAGTAGTTAAAGTTAGTTTCCTCTTAACTTGAGTTTGGCTCAATGTTTAGGGTTGATGTTTTAAAGAAAAGGTGTTCCCACCAAGTTTACTTTATAATACTTTATAATGACTGCTTTCAAATATAAAACATACATAACCCCCCCTTTTTTTTGGTTTT
Organism: Trypoxylus dichotomus; assembly: GCA_023509865.1. Taxonomy (NCBI): domain Eukaryota; kingdom Metazoa; phylum Arthropoda; class Insecta; order Coleoptera; family Scarabaeidae; genus Trypoxylus; species Trypoxylus dichotomus. The sequence goes on along the minus strand of CM042076.1, from coordinate 69,161,815 downwards.
TACCCATTCTTCAAAAAGGCACCAACATAATAAATCTGTAGATTTGAATTCTATAGAGTGACTAGTAACCATAAAACGTTTCTAATATCTTCTCAAAGAGAAATCAGGTGTAGCACTTAGTCACTCCGACAAACGGGGTGAGTTGTTCCCACAGAAAATAATTCCTACCTCCCTTCTGTTGTAACTAAAATTTCTTTAAGATGTGTAAATTGATAGCAAAGATATAAGTCTATATTGTATTGAAAGATCAGCCCAATTCAACTGATTCAAAATATGGCACTTTGTCACCCAGGTTGACGGTACCAATTAACGGAACACATTTGGAAGACATAATTTTCAAGAAATAAATTCCCAATATTTTAACAAAAAATAAACATTTATTCACCTGACCATTATTTTATTATATTCTTTTTATTTGGAAAACGACTTTTGGAACGCTTTGTATGGTCTAGATAAAACTAGAAATAATCATTAGACAAAAGAAAAAGCAAAAAAATCGTAGGAAAAGGAAATATAAATAATTTCACCCTTGAGTTAAGAATGTTAAAAAATAAAAGAACTACTGCACTATTATTAATAAAAACTGGTGAATATTATAATGTTTCTGATACCAGGCATTTGCTTAATATTCCATTGGAAGTTTGTTACACAACTTTCATAGCCATTTATTCTACACCCCTTAAACCTCTAATACTTTTAGCCATAACACATGGGCTGAAAAGTCCCGGGCCTAACAAAGAAAACACGGTTTTTTTGGTTCAAAATTAGCTTTATTCATCAACGTAATCTCCATCAAGAGCAACGCAATCATTCCAGCGCCGCTCTAACATTTCAATACCACTTTTGTAGAACGATTTATCTTTTGCCTCGAAATAGGCCTCAGTTTCAGCGATAGAGGTTATCGCGAAATTTCTTACTGGCGAGCATTTTTTTGAGATCTGCGAACAGCCAGTAGTCGTTGAGAGCCAAACCTGGCGAATACGGTGGATGTGGGAGCAATTCGAAGTTCAATTCATGTAGTTTTGCCATTGTTTTGATTGACGACATTTTTTTCTTTGCCATATGCGGTCGTTTCTTTGCAATTTCGACCTTCAAACGCTCCAATAACGCTATATAATATTCACTGTTGATGGTATTTCCTTTCTCAAGATAGTCGATGAATATTACACCACGCACATCCCAAAATACCGAGGCCATAACCTTTCCAGCCGATTGTTGTGCTTTCGGGCGCTTTGGATGAGTTTCACCAGTTGCTGTCCACTCAGATGACGATCGTTTTGATTCCGGAGTGAAGTGATGGATCCATGTTTCATCCATTGTCACATATCGACGCAAAAATTCCGGTTTGTTACGTTTAAACATGGCCAAACACTGCTCAGAATCATCAACACGTTTTTGTTTTTGGTCAACAGTGAGCTTTCTCATAGTCAAATGCTCATGCAATATAAAGCCAATACGTTCTTTTGATATCTTTACGATGTTAGCTAACTCACGCAACTTCACTTTTCGATCATTCAAAACGATTTTGTGGATTTTTATGATGTTTTCTGGTGTGACCGCCTCATTTGGACGTCCACTGCGTTCTGCATCATCGGTGTCTCTACGACCACGTTTGAAGTCAGCAAACCAACGTTTTATTGTTGTTTCTGATGGAGCGGAGTCCCCATAACACTTTTCAAGCCATTTCTTCGCTTGAACGGTATTTTTTCCCATCAAGAAGCAGTGTAAAATTAAAACACGAAATTGTTTTTGATCCATTGTTTTGAAAATAACAAAAGTAGCGTGACTCTTAGCATAATAACTAACAAACTAATGAATAGAATATCATGGAATTTTAACAGCTGTCTTTTGAAGGTTAGTACTAACTGAGAGAAAGGTGACTGCAATAAAACTAGCGTCATCTATGTGTTAGGCCCGGGACTTTTCAGCCCATGTGTTAAGTATTGAGCACCTAGGTTAAATTTATGGTTTTTAAAGAATATTAAACTAAAATAAATTGAAAATTGTATAGCTTTAGTAGTATGTCAGACCGTTAGGGACAAAACCTAGTGACACAGCGGAACCCGACAACCGTTATAAATATATTGTATAGGTTTGTAATGTTTATTATACAAGAAAAAAAATCAATATTTGTGAGTCCACCTTTTGCGTTAACTACAGCAGATATTCTTTTTGGTAGAGGGCCCATAAGTTCTTTACAGTCTAGCGTTCCAATCTAGACACAAGCAATTCCTTAACTTTTCTTTTAAAAGTAATTGTGTGACGCCTGGCTTTGCACATTAATAAACCCTATAGATATTCTATTGGGTTCAGGTCCGGTGATTGGCCAGGCCAGTCTAGGAGCTCAATATCGTTTTCCCGAAACCAAGCCATTGTGCGGACAGCTTTGTGACAGGTTGCGTTATCCTGTTGGAACGCCGTTCATGTTTGTATCGCTTAAAAGTGACGTAAAACATGACAGTAATGCAGATTTTAAGACATTTATGTATTATAGAGTCCATACGGTCTTTAGACGAATATTTGTCCCACTTCAGAAGCACTCATGCAGCCCCAGATTATCACTTGTTTCCGACGAGTTTCGCGGCCGGTACCACACACTGGCTTAAATTTCTCATTATTATAGATTAATTTATCTACCTTCCTTCTGGGAATTGGAGTGAGCAGTATGTATCGTAATAAATTATAATACAGAGGATTAAATTTCGTTTCGATACTCTGTCCCACGACTAAAGACCCCAAGTGTACATACAGAAGCTCGAAGCGTAGAAGCAATGTATTGCATCCGAGTGCTACTACGGAAACCCCTTACTCTAACAGCATCCATTCCCTTGTCTTCTTCCCCAGGTTTTCGATCGTGTGAAAGACGACCGACCCGCACACGCACGAAGGCGGGTTTTTCATAGGGCTAACCTTGAAAGCGGGAGAAAGCCTCTCTTTCTTGCTTTTCGTTCCCGTATACGAGCGACTTGTTTCGCCGTAGCTGCTGCCTTCGCTTTCTCACCCTAACAAAGGTTGTGTTGTGTAATCGTACGATCATCGATTAGTTTTTCCAGCATCGAAACCTTGATTCGGACGCCTCCGCGCTTTCGGTGTTTCGGAGCCATCTCACGTCTTCCGCCGAGTAGCCGAGGAATATAATGCGGCGCGACAAAAGGACAGTATTCTTTCGAACAGAACGCATTCGAACCGTTCGAGGTTTCAATGTTATCTCCGGAATGTCAGTCATTTTGCAACCTCAAACATAAAAGGCTCGAAGACCATTCCACTATTGGACGAAGAATCGATGTTATCGTTCTTTTGATCTTTTTGGGGAGCTAATTGAAGATGTCTTGGTGTGGTTGATCTGAGGATTCCTAATTTGCTCAAAATGTTTGATGGATCGGTTTAATAAATGTTAGAAAAGAATTTGGAATATGTATATCAGATAACTAAGAAATGATTAGCTATTTATTGACAATCAAATAGAAGAATTTGGATATACGAGATAAATCCATATGTGCTCGACATCCGATAAATGACATTTTTTGTACCGTCACTACTTCCATTGGTTGACCGGGATGGTAATAATTTTGAATTTAATTTTTATTCCAAATACAAACATTTTACCTATTTTTTGGCAATGGAGATAAATCATGCACTAATGACGTTACCTAATTGCAGACTGATAAATACTGCACCGTTAGTTCGGCTGGTTTCTTGTACGGCCCATCTTCCTTTAATGTGTTACTTCTTGGAACTTGCTGGGGTCTTCTAGGTTCCTTCTTGAGTTTTACAAGTCTTCATCCTAGACTTCCTCGCTAATACGTACTGCTAACTTTACATTTATAGAGAAGGCTTAACGGTTATGGAACTATACACAACGTTTTGAACTCGATGATTGTAAGGACTGCGCAAGTGTACACCACAAGCAAATTAATTATCTCTTCGGAGCGCAGCATTTCAGTAGTACACGGGCCCTCATTTTCAATCGAGTTATGGACACTTTGGACGATCCTTCTATTACTAAGCATCCAAGCACTATATGAATGTACTTTTATGTTTGAATCTTCTCCAATGCCCTTGATCTTTGTATCGCAGGCAGCAAAGTGTCGAAGTAGGTTTGCACTAAATCCAAAACTAGTTACAATAATTTGCCTTCAAATTCGTATGTAAAGTCGGAGTTTTAACTAACATAATATTGGTGCCGTATTGTCGAGACAATAATCTTCAAATGCAACGTAGTTTTTGGTTTGAAAATAGAATGTGAATAAAAAAGGAATTGACAAAAAAAGTGCTTAGGAGTGCAAATATGTAATTTATATTTTAAAGTTCGTAAGGAAGAACCTTCTCATATCAGAACAACTATACATTACCACAAGGAAATACATAATCCAGCAATAATTTGTTAGCTGGAAATAAATATTTCCGAAAAGAAAAGATTATTTGCTCGGTATAGCCTCCAGTTCGATTTTTATATTCCAAAACCCAATTAAACCATCTTATTTTGTATATGTTTTTATTAACTTATTTAATACTAAAGATAAACAGAAACATTCTCAGAGAGGTCACAAAAAATCCATAACCATAGGATATTTACTCGTATAACGCAATAAAAATAATGCTATGTACTAACTATAATTGTAATAATTTAATTAGTTTAACAAACTATGGATGAGTTAAATTAAAAATGTTAACACTAGTTGGAAGCTTATTAAACTGGCTTTATTCACTGCAAAAATAATTCTGTTTATTCAACGATATTTTTTAATCTTCATGACATAATGGTAACTCACTCGTTTGGAAAGCAAGCAGATATACACTACCGCTCAAAAGTATTTAGGCACTCTCACTGACAGCAAAAATGTATAAAAACTCAGCAAAAATGTTAATAATATTTATTTTTTATGTACAGATACAGGTACATGAATAAAAATATATTAAATAAATGTGAAAATTGAAACGTTTAATTTAAATTTTGCTTTCATCTATGTGATCTCCTCTTGATTTAATAATTGCAGCACACAATTGAGGCATTCTCGCAATAAGTTTTGCCAGAGTTTCTTGTGTTATTGAGGTCCAACTCGATTGCAATTTGTTCCACACGTCAGTAGCTGATGTCGGAGCCGATTTCCGTAATTACTGATCTAGTTCTTCCCATAGTAACCCGATTGGAGGAATGTTTTGGGTCATTATCTTGCTGGAAGATAAAATTTTGACCCAAAAGTGGAATTCCGGAAGGTATTGCGTGATGCTCCAAAATTTCGCGGTAGCCTTCTTTTTTTAATATGCCGTCAATTTTCACAATATCCCCTACACTAGTGCCAGCAAAACACTCTTCTCTGGTACGTTCACCCACTGATTTTCTTACGAATATGCGTCTTCGGGTTTCGAACAGCTCAAATTTGGACTCATCGGTCCATAGGACGTTATTCCACTCTTCTATGGTCTAGTGTTGGTATTCACGAGCCCATTTAATTCGCTTTTGCTTGTTTTGTTTGCGTAGTAATGGCTTTTTTACCGCAATACGTCAATGGAGCCCGGCTTTCTGTAGGCGACGTTTGACTGTAGAAACACTGACTAGTTTTTGGCGACCAACATTTAATTCTGCGGTGATTTCCGGGGCTGTTTTGCGTCTATTTAACTTGCTGGTAGTCACTATTCTGCGATCATCTGTAGATGTTGTCGCTTTTGGCCTTCCACTCCGTCTATTATTAAGAAAACTGCCAGTTTCCCGATATTTTTTTACGTTATAGTTAACCGTGTTGTATTCTCGTTTTTTTGGCAATTTATCGATTACTTATGCCACTTTTATTTCTAAGATGTTATAAGCGCACGTGTTTCCGTACTAATTTCTCTTCGCGGAGGCATTTTAAAAAATTGTCACACGATATTTCGCTCACGACGTGAATAGAGTAACCAGTACCACAGGGCAACTGACTATAGGTTACAGATTTCACTATAATCTTCTAGGAAGGTAATGTAAACATTATTACCTACAATCTAACAGATGACTAAATTTACCCAGTAAATTCAGAGGGATTGTTATTGTAATTGCACCGCAATAAACAGTTTATGGTAATGCGACCAAGTGCAGGTAAATTATAGTAAACCTTATGCGATATAATGGGTGTTTATCTTACTGAACTACATTTTAAATACGTATTCCATTTTATTATAATGTTTTTTTGTAAACATAATACTATATGAATAATCCATGAAAACAGGGGTGCCTAAACACTTTTGAGCGGTACCGTAGGTTCGAATCTTACTGCTACATTTACTGTTTTTCGACGGCTCCTTTTTTTAGATGGAATATTCCTTCGGCAGTAGACTGTTTGACAGTACGGAAAAACGAAATACCTGTCCGAAAAACGCTGAGCATATCAAGATTCCTGCCAGATTCTTCATAAATAGAAACCATTTTAATTTCTTCTTGTAACGTTAATGTAATAAAGCAAATTGTTCCTTGCTAATCTTAAATAGTAAATAGTGTAGGTAGGTACTTTCTACAACTAATATACAATAATTTTCATAAAAATTCGAATGCAAAGAGACTATTGTTCGACGTTTGTGTTTGTCACAGGTAGCGCGATGATATGTAAGCATTAAACGTAGAAAGTTTGATAAAAAAATTAAAATCTCAAATAAGAAACGTTAAATAATTTTTTGCGATTACAGCGCCACCTGTCGCAAATCAAAAGATTTTTTTCGGACAAATCGTAAGTAGCTTTCGACGTAGAATCCGAATCTACAATAAAAAATGGGAGTTCCTATATTGTATTTCAAATTTGCAGCCCGTCCCGCCCACAGAAAGTATGGGGTTAAAATTTCTATTTGGCAAATTTTTCGAGATATAAATTCCAGGTTAAATGAATCACCCGGTATATGCAACACTAATTTAACTCACCAACATCTAAAACAAGCTACCTAGTTAACGTTATCGTCTAGGTACAGTTTATTACCGACACCCTCGCACACGCATCGATTATAGCATCTATATCCGGATCTTAAACACTGCTCAAATCAAGACATCCGATGAAAATAACGACCATGTTTACTAGTTTATAAACAGAACATAAAGTTAACGCTTGACTCCATCTCGTCTAATGCATGTATATATCGCATAATGTATTTTATGGCAGTTTTATTAATTTTACGGCTAGGCGTGTAACCCCATAACCCTCTCCCCTATGTCGGCGTTAGGGGTGTCTGACGAGAACACGCGCCACAAGCCGTACTTTAGGGGACCCCCCTTCGCTCGACCCCTCTGGTCTAGCTGTGAACGAGACTCTTTCCACAGAACGGCGTGACATTTCGCGCATTAAACTGTCCGAATTGCGGACGAGGGTACCCCGTTAGATTCTTTTTTTTTTACAAGGGAACGGGTTTGCGTTGCAAACGCGACGATATCGAATGCGCCACTTAGCCCCGTAATAATGCGGGCACGTCGGAAGCGTTTTAGATCGGAAGGATTTTTTAGATTTTTTTCCGGAAGGGTCCGAGTGGTGAAGTATATTAACGTTTAGGAAGGGTGGAGGATAGATTTGTATTATAATAATGTATAATGTGGAAAAATCCCATTGGAAATACTCTAGAATTGGGAAGAAGGTTAATATGTCCTTCCATCACGAAAGATTAATAACTAGAGACAGAAAGAAAAGAAAAAGGAAAAAGAAAGGTGGGATCTCGATGTTTCGCCTCGGTCGTATAAGGCTTCTTCAGAAAAAAGTAGGGAAACCAAAGCGGCACGGTAACTCGCCCCACGCTAGAGGCGAAACCACTTTGGAAGAAGCTCACGGTAACTCGACATGTTCACCACTCTAGAGGCGGAAACCTTCTCGCAGAAAAATCAATTAGCAACATCTGCCGATACTCGACTAATCATTGCAGATTTATAAATCATAATTTCGCTAACATTAAACTATTTTCTGAATAAAAGTTTATACGTACTGCCAGTACATATTTAGACTTAATATCACAGTGTTGGTCATGTAAATCGTGTAAGTTTACAGATTTCTAAACTTATTTAGATAAAACCATGCCACGGCAATATGTAATCAAATTGGTAAAGCAGTTCCTGCAAACAACTTAACATCTTCTTCCTGCTTTACGATGTAATCAAGAACATGATATTTTTTCGTTATATAATTTAGCTGTGAAATTTGCTTTTAAGGTGAGTCCTCCTGATTGATGCTCAGCTATATCGCTCAAATAATTATCCGAATATTACGTGAAACTGATAAACTTTCCAAAGGTAGTTTATCTTTACAAAAGCTTCTTCAAATGTATCTGATAATTCAACTACGTCATCTGCGCATCTAGCATCATAAAGAATATTGATGAAATTGAAATTTCTCTTTTTTCTATTTACGAAAGTAAGAAGAAGTTTATCTGCGTCTATGACAAAGAAAAGATTATGCTATAACGATTGGAATTTGTACAAAACCTATATTAAAACGGTAGGAATTCAATTGTAACAGAAAATGCCAAGAAGCAGTGAATACATGTTAAAGAAAGCTATGCCAATATATTATTTATTAAAAAAAAAAATAAAATTCTAAAATGCAAATTATCAAGCAAAGCATCAGATTATACAACTTTGTAATCTAATATCTGGCATCGGTTAGTCGTTAAGCGTTTACAATCAATTTGAATCGAATGCCTATGTTTTACAAGTATTCCGTTCGGTAATACCAACCTACACGTCCACCGACATAAAATAACGACTTCGAATTACCTTAAATAATCGATAATGAGCGTTGATACAAGAGATGTACAGGAGTATAAACGTCGATGTTAACCAACTCTACAGATAATTGACAATCAATTGTAAGTATTTTTCCGGTAAATAGTCTGTCTTGCAAGGAACTTAATGGGTAATTATTGTAACTGTTTTAAATTTGCATACGCAGCGCAGAGAAATCCGATTGTATCAGATTCCGTTAAGCTTCCCTAAAAGCTTCTTACTTTTTCTTTTGTTTACAAAAACATAGTATTTAGTAATATTACATTCCTAGAATCTCAATTACAAGAAGCAATTAACTCTCCACTTCATAGACAACGATCGACGATGAATCTCCATCAACGGACAGTGCTATCGCTTTTCACACTCCGAATCCTTCACAAATTGTCCGGAAAGATTGCATTCACTTAGCGTCGAAGCCATCCGAGAGACAAATTACCGTCGATATGGCCTTTTTATGTCCTTCCATGGTATTTCCACCGTTTCGGTTAAATATACGACACAGCAACTACTCTGGTGGTCGTCAACTGCGTTCAAGAACGTCGTCGCATTGGAAGACCCGTCTTCGGACGTTGTTATTACAGTCTACAAGAATCTGACTTTATGGAGGCGACACATTACGGCTCTAATTGGATGGATAAATATACGATTCCCCCTTTCGATGTTATACGTGGAATGGCCGTTCCGGGAGGATGGACGCTTAAATATTTCTCGGTTCTTATATCGATTCGAGAGCGCGTTGTTCGGAATTTCAAGGTGTTAAGTCAAATTTACACGTGGTTAACTTAAGGTCTTGTAAGTTTTATTACCATCTTTTCATTGCGCATCACTTGTATTTCGACTATCAACTGCATCAGGTGCAAGCACAAACAAAAAAGCTGACGCTTACTATGATGACTACTGAAGAAGTAATATATAGTTTATTGCCCTTGCATCTTTGTTGTTTCAGGTTTTTAATACCTTTTGTTATCCAGATTTCTTCAACTCTATATAGCTCTTCATTAAAAGCACCTACACAACCATTACAGTTTGTTAATTCTTCTTTGATTAATATTCGGTATACTACGGAGTCCAATGTGCTATATTCTTTGAAACACATTTGTATAGTGTGGGTGATGTAATGATGATAACATATCTGGTTTCATAGTGAGGAATTGCTCTTTTGTTTTACCTAAGCTGTTCAGTATTCTTTGTAATTTCTCTTTGTGTACCTTTACCGACGGTCGGTAACACGGTTGACAATGGGAGCCCACGTGCTCTCGAAACGCTGCGTTCCGCATAATTAATTAATTTGTGTGAGTGGAGTGTACTGCTATACCTGTGAATTGTACATCCACACAGTCCTTGCAATCGTCAACTGAAATGAAATACACAATACTTCGAACGTTTGATTTAACCATAATAGGAATAGATTTCCTTCATTGAATAACATTTTTTGCTTAGAGGGTATGGTTTACGCAGCCTACTTGTCACAAATTCCCGAGTCAAACTATTTTGTCAAGAAGATGTTATTTAACTTCCAATTGGTTTACTATTTAAACAAAAACTGTTGGTAACACATTTTTGTTGTTGTAAATATCAGACAGGTTTCATGTATATAAAAAAACTGTTAGAGAAAAGAGACATTGAAAACACAGTTTTAAAGACTTAACAAAAATCTGCCTTGTTTTGATTTTGAGGTACAGTTTTTACTTGTTGATTGTATAGCTACATCTCGTACACATTCTTTAAAATCTCGTTTGGTTGAAAATTTTAAGCTTGTTCATCGAACAGAAAGTTGTAGCATATGTACATGTGAATTATTTCTTCCCCAAAAAAGTCGTTCATTTAACAAAATTTTAGTTAATTCAACCCTGAAAATCTTAATATATTGACATTCGTTTAAATAATTAACAGAGCTACTTTTTTTAGTACATATGTACTTGGCTGTAACACGGCAAACATCCATAAACATATCTTTGTCCTGCGAGGTTCCTTCTGTTAGTGTATCTCCAAAACAATACTTAAAATTGTTACATTATAACAATTCCCATATTATGAAACATTTCACTATCATTCTACCAGCACCTGACCTATATATATTGTGACCATAAGGGTGAAGATGATAGCTTATAGCTATTCGAAACGTACGTCCAGAGTTAGTCCAGTGCTGTGGTGAGGATGATACTGAAAAATGGTCGACAGTACCGCAGTATTTTGGTATATGATTTTCCCACCTTTCTTAATGTTAGAACCACAAGTTTTACTTCTAAAATATTTCTGTAGAATCCCATTTCCTTCAAATAAAATGACTTTTAAATACTACTTTTTACAAAACGAATAAACGGATAAAAAATATTTTCCTCGTAACAACTTCGAACTTGTTTATTATGTTTAATACGCGTATAAAAATACTTTGCCCGTTTCAATCTCGATTTTCGCAAATGGAAACGTATAACTGTGCGGCGCGCTTTCCGAGAGAGAAGAAGAAAACATCGAAAAGGACGCGCAAAACATGAATTTTACCCGCGAGTTATTTTATACCTTTTCATGCATGCATCGCACAAAGAAGGAAAATCGATTTTCATTCGTGACAGAAAGGTAAACAGTTTCCGTATTGAAAACGTAATAAGATATACGCATGTCGATACGTACGTTTTGATATTTTAGGGTCAAGTTGTTATGAGAGCGCAAAAGCCGGGCGCTGTACCGAATACGAAGTTATCGTATAACCTCGATTCTACTACTGCCGTCTTCGCCTCGGGCTTCGCCGCTGCTGAAAAAAATAAACATTTTCGAAACAAATGGATCTCCTCCTGCAAATAGATATTGATACAGGAAGATGGCTTTTGATTTTTTTTTTGGACTTTGGACAAGTCGCTTTTGAATTGTACCATACGTAATTGTAACAAAATTTCTATTTGAATACACGTTGTCTGGTCTTAAGCCGGTTGTTTCGTCCTCAACGAAAGTAATTTATTTTAAATATCAGAACTAAATCTAGGTATATAGTGACAGATAGTCAGTCAGAGTGACAGTTAGTTGGGTTGAGTTTTTACGCGTACTTTAAATCGCTTTAATAAAAAGTGTTAAAACGACGCAATTGAATTATTTGTGTATTTTTTTGGTGCTTTGAAATATAATCATTAAAAGAAACTATTGTTGGAGCAAGCAGTTCTATACAGTCCATACATCGTTAATTTTAGCTCCGCACACACAAACATTTGGTCCTTCTTTGTATGTAGTGCGATCTAGTTTGTTGGATATGAGGCAGACTAGCTAATCGTCCCATTGATCAGTAGGGCGATACAAAAACATGTCAGAGCACTGAAGGCTTTGAACCGCCCTACTGATCAATGGGATGTTAGTCTGCGTCATATCCAGCAAACTAGATCGCACTACATACAAAGAATAGGAAGCCACCACGACAATAACGGAGATTCCTACATATTCGAGCCTTGTGCAGTTCTTAACGATGGATTCTCATAATAACTAGAGTTGTTGTTTGGGCTATTTCTATAGTTCGTTGAACTTGTATAGTCCGACGTTTCGGCAGTCTGTCTACTGCCGTCTTCAGGGGCGCCCTGAAAAGGACTGTAGCTTGCCAGAGCAGTCATGTTTTGATGATTTTTTATCTGGCGTATTTGGCTTATAAGCTACTATTTTCTGCGCAGAAGCGGATGCGCATTGAACTTGCGCGGGGGTGGCACGCAGTAGGCCGATTTTTTGCGCATGGACGGCCCGCCGCATGGGGAGCCAAACGTTCTTTATTTGCAGGCTGGGTGTGCTGATGGCGGTCGGTGTGGTGGCCATATATGTTGCTTCCAACAGTTTTATTTACGTGGCGTTGTCTTATTTTTCCAGGATTGCTACATTGTTCCATGCAATACTATGATCCTCTTCCAAAGCATGTAGAGCCAATCGTCACTTATCCGTTTCCCCCAATCGAACCAGTCTCTGGTGTTCTTTGGTTCTGATTGACAGGGGTTTGCCGGTTCAAACGAAAGATCGAAATAGCCCAAACAACAACTCTAGTTACTTGTGCAGTTCCTCATACATAAATTGAACACCCTGGAAACTACGCGAGCTGTGTCGATTCCTGTCACAAGAAGTAAGAATCAAAAACCATCAGTCACCATTGAAAACATACCCGTACAAGAACAGCGTGAAAGGCAGGTGATGTGCAACATTAATACAAGCCACTCCGAATTATTTTCGAGATATTCCTCATTCACTCGGTTAATACCAGTAATGAGCTATTGCCGTCGATATATTCACAATTTATTAATGGGCATACGCGGTAATCCAGACGACAAACGTATAGCTTCACTAACTTCGACAGAATTAAATAACGAACTTTCTGGTGCAAGTAGTGCAAGCAGAAACGTTTTACGATGAACTTCATTCCCTAAAAACCAACGAAACTGTTTAAAACTCAAGTAGGCTAAAGTCTTTGAATCCCTTTGTAGACTCAGAAAACATAATAGGAGTAGGGGGCAGATTGCGACAGTCTAATTACTCATATAACACGAAACATCAAATTATCCTACCCAGTTCGCATCGTTTCTCGAAATTCCTAATAGATCACGTACACCGATCTCAGCTTCATGCAGGTACTCAAGCTACTCTAGTTAAAATTCGAAATAAATGTTATTCATATTATACGCAAATGAATCAGGGGTTCATCTTTCACAGATGTTAGTAGGAGTCTACGTACTCTTGAAATGCTGCGTCCCTAATAAATTAGTAATTTTGGTGGTGGGTGTGGAGTTTACTGCGATACCTGTGAATTATACAACCACACAGTCCTTGCAATCGTTGCGGTTTATCTCTATTTATTTGAAAGGAGATCTATAAATTTAGCTTTGTTATCACGTTTGGGGATGCTTGAGAAAAGATAATCTGGAACTATACTTGTGATTTCCACGCTATTTTATCAGGCAGTAAAACCCATCATGCAGCAGGATGTTGGTTAGTGTCAACTAATTTAAACTAAATCATGGAAATGTTTATAGTTATTATTTATAATAAGCAAATTATTGAAAGAAAAGTTTAATACCACAATACAAAACAAAATTTTGCTAGTTTAATCTGCGTAAATTGCGTAATACAATGTACCATGCACGCATACGCAACAGGAAAGCGGAGGCAGATTGCTTCAACCAAGATTTGGCCAACCCTACTTATGACGATGTAACGGACAAATTAGAAGAGATGTCCATTCACACGATAATTATCAGAACAGGCAATAAATGCCTAGAATCTAAAAAACCTATGTACAATCAGAGTTTACGAGAGTATTGTGATTCCAGGTTTCCTTCGCACACTTTATGTGCTTTCAAAAAAGCAATCTCTTTTCTGAATAACCTTGTAAAAAAGAGTATAGAAGTGAACCGTCATAATTACTGATATGGTATAAATATGTGTAAATTATATATATATATATATAACTGAAGATGTCCGTTCAGGAGAGGTGTCCGCATAAAAGAAATATGTAGTAGATACAATAAAAATCGTGTTTTAACGAAAAATCAATATATTAAACAAACTGGGACATTTAAATCGTATATGTATATAAATGTTTTTAAAATAAATAAGAAACTTCAAAATTAAGGAAAAAGTTTATTTCCTTTAGATATATACATACAAAGTATAATGTATGTACATAGATATAATATGTAATACAAAACAATGAAATGAAGTCACTTTAAGGACGCAAAAATTCGTATATTGTTATTTGTCTTCTGTTTTTCTTTAAAATGAAGTCTTGAAATCATATTTCTAATTTAGAAAGAAGCTCCAAAGACTCTGTATCTCCGTGATTTTCGACAAAACTTTTGAGCTGCTTGGTCAGGGTAATGGCTTTACCATAATTTGGGATAGCTTCTGTTTGCACTGGAACCTCATCGATATCAGAATCTTCCGAAAGTTCTTGTATTCCAACTGGATTTGCAATTTCTGAATCTGGATCTTCAACGTACAAATCTTCATCTACGTTCAAAAAATCATTAAGGTTTTCATTATCCGTCAATTTTAAATTCTTATTTTTGAGGATATCTGAAAGTACACCAAGAGGCAAATCATCTTCTAGGTCAGATGTATCAGCCTCAGTTAACTGGTCTTCACTTTGCATATTTACATGATTAAATCCTGCTTTGCGGAAGGAATTTTGAACTGTCTCTTTGGTTACTTGGTCCCAAGCGATTTTTGCCAAATAAACTACATACGGTGGTGTAATTTTCTTTATTAACTCAAAAGCTGTACCAGCAGTTTGAATGTTTACTAGTAGATGTTTGAGTATTAGACCTCGGTAATAAGTTTTAAAATTCTTTGTAATCCCTTGGTCAAGTGGTTGACAAGCTGATGTACAATTAGGGGGTAAAAATAATATTTTTATATTATTTAAGCGAACGTCTTTCGCATGAGATCCCGCATTGTCTAAAAATAACAAAATGTTTCTTTTTCTTTAGCCACTTTCCAATCTAAGTTTTGCAACCACTCTGTCATAATTTGTCCTGTCATCCAAGCTTTCTTACTATATTTACAAAGAGGTTATTTATATTAATGCTTTTAAAAGCTCAGGGTTTAGCTGCCCTACCAATGACTAGGAGTTTTTCTTTTTCACCCGCCATATTTGCACAATGCAAAATTGTAAACCTCTCTTTGGGATACTTACCCCCAACATATTTTTCCTTCTTTAATGTGAGCGTTTTGTCGGATAGAGCCCTAAAATACAGGCCTGTCTCATCGGCATTGTAGATGTCTCTCTGTGAACATCCCTTAATCAAAGAAGGACAGTTTTTTAAAAACAATGAAACATCTTCAGCATTAACCGAAGCTCCTTCTCCCGAAATCGCTTTAAAACGTATATTGTGGCGGATTCTAAATTTATTGAGCCAACCAGAAGAAGCACTGAATGTAGAATGTCCCAAAGAAGCGGTTATTTCTCTTGCTTTACATCGTATTAGCGGACCTAAGAAAAAAATAAGTTTTTTGCGTTTTTGTCACGACAAACCTATTGGTAATCTCACTTTTGTTTATCTATTTTAGAATTTAATATGAAAAGAAAATCAACGCATTAATACAAGAAAACCTTATCTAAAAAAATCATATGCATACATGTTAAAGGAATCCCCTTATGCCGAGCTGCTGTAAACCAGTCATAACACAATTTGTCAATTTTAGTACCATCACCCGTTAAAAAGCTTCTTTTTTCATTCAAATTGCTGTTCGACATCCATTTGTTTAGAAGGATTTCTTTATGTTTAATTATATCTGCAGCTCGCGTTTTTCCAATATTAAAATGCTTGGATAAATTCCTTACACTTAATATCTCTTTATTGTAAACTTCAAGAATCTCAATTTTTTGTTTAAGCGTGAGAATGTTTCTATTTGGAGCCATTTCTACAATGAATGTGTCGCCTACTGTGTCTTTTCCGCATAGACGTCAGGCTAATATTGAAAGCAGATTCAATCGAAAGCGTACACCCAAAGAATAAGAACGGTAAATCCCCGACCAAATTGGGGAAGTTCCTAATTCACGCCAGACAGAAATGCACGACATGGCTGCGTTTGTACCGAAAGATTAAAATCGGTAAATCTCCGGTTTACTCGGGGAAGTCTCAGCGAAATTGGCGCGCGGCGCGATTGAGAAATGCAATAGCAATACTCCCGATATAAAAATAAGATAAGGCGTTTCTTTTTATTTTATTTTTTGTCCGGTTAAGAGAACATTTTCTCGTGTCCGCGTCCGTTCAAGAGAATGTCCGTCCAAAAAAGAGTTGATACAATGGAAATTATATAAGAGCCGGTCGGGACCATGAGAAACTGTCCGTTTAAGAGAGGTGTCCGTGTAAGAGGGGTGTCCGCGAAGGGGAATTTCACTGCATATGCTATTCATTGTTTATGAAGTTAAAGTTTGTCTTATACTAGAATGCAATATTGACACATAAATCATATTCTTCGTCAATTTGCAAGAACATGAAGATGTAATTGAAAAATTTATAAAAGATAGACGATTGCAAATAGGATGAAGACCCTATAATTTAACCTATCACAAGTAGGGTAGTATACTACTATAAAACATAGGTATCTCAGTTACTGAGTTGACAATTTGAGTCCATGTATTCTCGAAACGCTGCGTTCTATTTCCTCTGAATTATACCACCATACACTCTTGGCAATTGCTGTAGTATTCTGTCAACACGTCTAAAGAATTTTTTTCAAACAATCATAGTGTTTCCGATATCTTTTTACTACCGAATTTGTTATTTAGTAATTAGCCGAAACTAAGTATGCATTAACTTCTGCATAATCCATGAGAATTGGAGTCAAAGATCAACGTAATACTTAACCTTGTAGCGCTATTTGAATATCTACGAACTTCTTACTAAGAACTATTACTGTAGTAGTGGTTTCAAACACACCTTCCAAACTCCACTCAAATGAACTCGGTAAATCACCAAAGTTATATTGCTCTTATGTAATTTATAAACTTTCTAATTTTTAGTAATAATGGAACTGTTTCCGGAATTGGACCGTGCCATTATAAGGTATAGGGGTAGAAAATGAACTAAAAGTAAGGAAAAACAGGGAGGAGAGACAAAAGAAAAGGGAAAGGCGGGATCTCGACGTTTCGCCTCCGTCGTCCTTCTTCAGGAGAAAGGTGGAGGTCCTGCCTTTCTTTTTTCGTTTTTCTTTTCTCTGATTCTGTCCCTCCTTCTCTTTTTTTATTTTTTCTTCTTTTAATCTTTTTTTCACATATTATTTTTTCTTTCATTTTTTTCTTTTTATTGCTTTATTTTAATTTCTCCTCTTATACCTTATCATGACTCGATCCAATTCCGGAAACAGTTCGTTTGTTCACAGGTATAGCAGCAAACTCCACTCACACAAATTAATTAATTATGCGGAACGCAGCGTTTCGAGAGCACGTGGGCTCCCCGACTGTCGGTAACACGGTTGACGATGGGAGCCCACGTGCTCTCGAAACGCTGCGTTCCGCATAATTAATTAATTTGTGTGAGTGGAGTTTACTGCTATACCTGTGAATTGTACATCCACACAGTCCTTGCAATCGTCATTTGAGTTCGTTTGTTATTCTGACACTGACCGTGGAAGCCTACGTATTCATTTTTTTTTTAATTTTAGAAAATTTTACATTTCCGAATGTATGCCGGAATATCTTTTCCGAATTTTAAATATTATGTAGAATATTTTGAAGTTATTCCTGACAGAAACATCAAGGTCATCACGCTAAATGTTTAAAGTATTTCGCAAATAAATATTTTCTTTTCAAAATTTATAAAAAACTACGTAAAAAGAGATTACAGTTGTATATATGATCGATTCTGACATAGATAAATCAATAAATCTACATTTTCTAGTAATAGAGAACTTCTCTTTGACAGGTATCACAGTAAACTCCACTCCGCAATGCTCGCAATCGATTATGGCTCTTTAGGCCAAGGAATTAAACCGATTTTACCAATCGTTGCAATCATTGTGATTACAATGTCTCTTTGCTGTAACAGTATTTACGCTTCCTGAGAACAACGATACTATTTGAATAAACTCGCCCGTTTTGCGACTGTACTTTTTACTTTGGGCTCATTGTATTTATTTACAATATAGATTTTCTAAATCATTTGAAGTGATCCTAATTGCTATTTGCTATTGACATTATATCATTCACTTTGTAAGCATCTGTACGATTAAGTCATAATATTTATATTCATCAGATCAATCATTAATCATATCAACGTTTTTATATCAAACATAAACGCGGTGACGAACACACTGCACTTAATGTATATTTAATTACATCCCATTATCGTTAAGTTGCGATTCAACGCGAAACGCAATATTCAATTTTCCCATAACAGCCAATCGCGGCAAAAAAAGGCGACCTCATTCCATCGCATTTACGATGATAAGAAATCTTCGCTACATTACAGCGCCGCCTAGGACATAACTATAACAAAACATTAGCCTCTTTATTTTTTCGATACCATAAACATCGACTCCAGCAAGTTCAAAAGAGAGGCTGACGAACTCGGAACGGAATAACAATACAAAAGGGAACACATAACACACCTACTTTTGTATATATGTACATGAACGCGATTGCAAAAGAATAAGATACGTTTCCACTTGCTCAAATAATAATAGTAACACCTACGGGGCGATTTCGATCTAAATAGCCTCGAAACATGCTATATATACACTATCGTCCATAGAAGTTTGGCCAAGGAAGAAAGTTTTAGAATACTTAATATAACTAGTAGGTACTGCTCTCTTTTTCTTTTTACAACACCAAAATTTGCAATTCCTTTAATAGCAGATTTTTTTAAGTAACCTTTGAGTAAGGTACTTCATCTACTTCCATCAAATCGTGAAGATACTTAGCACAATTTGCTTTGCATCTATGAAGAAAGGTTGTCTTTGTTTTTCATTGCACATTTCACCGTCGTCGTTAACACTCACATCAACTGATTTGTGTTCTCCTAAAATAACTTTAACACTATTCTCCCAAGCCTGGACACACTAAACTGTTGCAAATTTATGCAGAAAGTAAATAAAATATCAAATTCTCTTTAAAGATCAAATAAATAATCTTTATAACATTACAAAAGCATATAGTTACTGAGTATTAAATCTTTCGTTATCATTAGATAATAAAATTTAAAACATGAATAGATTAATATTAATTTTTTTAATTTCAAAGTATTCTTAATGCGGCCCACATATTTAAGATGATTGACAATGTCTATAAATTCCAAACAAAGTAACTATAAGACCCGGTTTTCTGTAGACTGACATCACAGGACTATCACAGAGTCCAGATCTCAACCCCATTGAATTACTGTGGGATGAACTTTATAGAAAACTTCGAAGTATCGGTCCTATTTCCAAGAAACAGCTTTGGAATGTATCCTTCAACAAGAATGCAGCAATACCCTAGGCGAAAACACTCAAAAACTTAATCTAAAGCATGCCACGAGTTGTTCGAGCGATACTCGATACAAAAGGTGATGAATTTTTTGACGGAAAGAATGTTTAAGAATTTTGTTAACAATGAATAGGAAAAAATACAACGTTTCATTAGATTTTGATAGTTGTAGTATTAATTGCCTTTAATTTTTTAAATATTTGTTAGTTGACCAAACTTCTATGGACGATAGTGTATATCGGCGCTACTTTGAATAACGCCAACGACGGGTGACAACGCGCATAGTTTTCTTTCTCGAGAAAAAAGCGCAGAGACGAAAGCCAGACGGAAGTGCCATTTCGAAGTACATAAAATATTGCCTGCCCCGGCAATTTGAACAGTCGGGCGACGAAGGTTCCATATGCGACACTAGCGCCGTCTATGAGGGTCGGAGGTTTCGCTTCGCTTTTGTCTCCGAATGAATGTATTCATCACCGCTGTCACAACTTTCTGCTAAAGGGCGAATTTCATACAATTGTAGTCTGCTCGAATGTGGGTGTACCCCAGGATAGGCTCGATAAGTTATCGCGAACGTGGTTTAAACTCGCTACAAATTCTCACATTCGCATGTTACGAAAATGTGTTGATCGTTTATTTTCGTCGAAGTTTGTAGATTTGTTATACGATCTTAATCCCATCATAAATAAGCTCCTACACGACGTGAAGGCAATATAAATTCATCCGGGTCAATTTACAATATTATTAACGATACCGCATAAGAAGTTTAGCCCTAGTAATCTTAGGATCACAAGTAATTATTGGCGAAGTTATTTGAGGAAGTTTTCGATCGTCTATTTAAAGCCAAAAATCTTTTTGAAAGCTCATTTATAATTTATGCTCTATCGGATGAGGGATGGAAACAATACTTTAAAGAGACATATAACGGGGGATTATTTTTAGAGGCAGAGAGCTTTAAATTGAAATAATATGCATGAAATTGGCTCTATTTAAAAGAAAGCTTTATGGCATTCATATGCGAATACGGTTTCGGGCATGTGGTCGCCGCGGTTGGCGTCTACATGGCATAATCTGGAGGTCCAATTTTCGCACACTCAATTGCAGTAAATCAGGCGTCGAATATTGGCTTGTAAGGAAATTTAGTGCTACTTGGGAGTTGGTATACAATGAAAAAGTAATTCGGGAAAAAGAAAAGGTACCCGAATATTGCTGGAAGTCACCTATAAGTAGTATGTCATAAGCTACCGCAAAGTTGAGTATAAACTCTATTTGCGTTGAATGATCAAGGATATACACTACCACTCATAATAGTATGAACACTTCCTATTTTATGTAAAATTTGAGGCCTGCTTCAAAACTTTAAACAAAACAATTATAAGAAACATATTTATTCATCTGACTTATTGCATATGTGTAGAGAAAAGAAAAAGTAAGAATAAACATTAGAAAACATAAGTAAGTTTTTTTATTCTTTCTTCTCGTCGAAAAATCAACCTCTTGATTTAATAACTGCTCGCACAATTCGTGGCATCCTTAGTGTCTCTCGACGAACATTGTCCCACTTCCTCTGCAATACCGTCCATAATTGGGTTCTCTTCTAATTCGTCTGTGCAGTTCGTCCCACAGAAGCTCTTTCGGATTGAGATCCGGATTCTGGGGAGGCCAAGCCATTATTTTTAATATTCCTTTATTTTCTGCATCAGCCTGCTAGTTTTTGCATAATAACGATGTGTGCTTCGGATCGTTATCGTGCTTCGACTCAAAATTGTTATCTACTAAACGCAATCAGGGTGGTACAGCATTTTCTTCTAATATCTCCCGATAATTCTCGACAATCCCACACAAGAATGGAACCACCATCTTTCTTTATTGTTAGTGTAATGCACTCAGGAAGCATTTTCTCGTCCTTTAAGCGCCTGATAAATGTTCTGCGGTTTTTACCAAACACTTGTTATTTGGACTCATCAGTCCATAGTACGTTTCCCCATTATTCTATTGTCCAGTCTTTGTGTTACCAACGTGTAGCAATATAGCCGTGGAAGTTTGGTTCTTTTAAACGACGTTTCACTGTGCTAGAGGATATCTTCCTGTTTCTAGCCCAATTTACTTCCGTCGTAATTTCCGGAGCCGTTAATAGTCTAGACAAGGACGTCCCAGACGATTTTTTTAGCAAGTGTGTCGGTTTCTTCGAAGCGGCGAAAAGTTAAATTCACTGTGGATTTTTTTCATACAAATATTTCGTACAGAATATCCTTCTTGATGTAGCATTAATATTGTTGATCGTGTTTCAACACTAAGCGATCTTCCGCGACGCATTTTTACACAGGAATTAAATTATTTAGTCGCAGAAACAGATAACAATATCGAGCAGCAGGTAACGGTATCTGATGATAAACCAAACTCACTGTTAATGTAATACTTGATGGGATAATATCTGCAGAAACTTAGTCAATTCATAGAATTTGGGTTTCATTTATAGTGTCATAAAATTTCTACCCGTATATTACTCAATATATTGCTTTTACTGTATCTAATTATTTCACGATTTCGAAAATTAATATTCCAGTTTCGTTGTTTATCAACTTAGTTCTTCAATTTTTCAATGCTTACAGAATTATTACATGAACTTCTTTTTAAAATTTAAAGCATCCATTCTATTATGAGCGGTGGTGTAGGTGGTTTGTATTGCAAAATTCTGCAAACTGAACCAAAGTGATAAAATGCAACGGTTACTGTACTGTGCTCGAATGCTAAAACTTCTTTAGCCGTGTTTGGTTTTGAAATGAATCCCATATATCACTTTTTTGCCGCATTAATAGACACTCTTTTAGAATTCTTGGGTCTGCATCTCTCGAGGAACTGACTGAAACATTTTATTATGACGAAAAATTACTCCCTGGACATGGAATTATAGGTCTTTATATTATTATTGATGATGCACGCCGTATTGTCACCGTTAAAAATGAAAGGCACCAGCAGCAAGTTGTGATACCTTTTGTACAGCATGAAATTTGTTGTTAGTAGTGGTTTCACCAAGCTAGGACCACTTTGACGATAGACAAGTTTGCCGAAGAGTAGACTTTAATTATCTTTCATAGATTAAATTAGATTAGATTAATTAAGGGTAATGTTTGCACTGCGACCTATTTACCTATTGTGCCCCCTTATATGAACTGTAAGCTGCTAGGATTTGCCTGCAGTTATACATACAGTCTAAGAACTTTAACAAACTGCAATAGCTGTGATGTTTTCAAAGAAGGTATTTTTCCCTCGCCTATGACGTCGTAGCCGAGATGGTTAGTGCGAGTCTGTATGATAGCAGTGCAGTTAGTTGTTAGGTGTTCCAGACTTTCAGCCTTCGCCCCACAAAACCTACAGTGGCTATTCTGTTTTAGACCTATTCTTGTCGTGTGTTCCCCAAGGTGACAATGCCCTGTAAGAAAACCTGAGGACGCGTCTCTTTCTACGTAGTTCTAGGAAGAAATCCCTCGGATTGTCATATGAAACCAGGAAGATTCTCCCAGAGGAATGCTCTGTGCTCCTCCTACCTGTCTTTGAGTTATTTTTTATAGGTACTCATCCCTATACCACAGAACGGCTCTGGTTCCACAAACGTTCCTTTTTTACTAATAAGTTAGCTTTCTCGTTGCCGCTGATTCTAGTGTGTCTTAGTACCAAGCGAATCTGAAATTAAGAAGGGCAGTTCCTTGCTGCTTCCGAACTTTACAGCCTACTTCTCAAAACATGGTACGAAATCTCCAAGATCGCTTTTGAGTTATGCCTTCAACAGAATGGTGGGCATATAGAGCATATTGTTCGCTTCAAAAATAGGCCTTAACTTTGCCTTTTGTGTTAAATTTGTTCTTAGGTAATAGAGTTTTCCTTAGTTTTTTATTTCGGTGCTATATATTTATGGTTATACAAAGTAGGGTTGTATGCGTTGTTGTAGGTTTCCGTGGTATTTGTTTTCTTTTAAAGAATTTAAGTTTCCGTGTTGGTGCGGCGTCGTAGTTGCATGAGTCTGCTAACGTTTCGGTCTCAGTGGCATTGAACTTCTTCTGAGCTCCACGTCATAACGCTGGTATGAGAAGAATCGCAGATTTACGTAACTACAACACGCTTTGAACCCGGAAAATGCTTTAATTGTATCGTCTAATTTGTACCTGCAAAATTTAAGCATGAAGATCTACATCCCACAAATGTCTCCCTAAAATTTCAATGTGGTTTCGAAAATATTTAAATAAACCTGTATATTTCCAAAAATTGACATTTCACAGTACTAGTAGGATAACCTCAAAATAACAAATTTCTGTTTCCATCAATGCTATCGTTGTCTTTGGATAATCTACGAGTGTTTCTTCGTTACTCGTATACCTCCATTCAACGAAAGATCTTAAAGATTTAGACGCACTGATGACCAGTGCGTCTGTCAACGACCATTTCACATTGTTATTCCCGCATCGTCGAATTTCTTTTGTACCCTTCGGTGTCAAGAACAAGCAACTCCTTACGCGGCGAATACAAATTACCTGCGGCCGAGATTTACCTGTTGTGTTGTGTTGTGTATAGGTAGTAAGGTGTCGGTCTCGTTGCACTCGAAAGGAGGAGGCTCCCTTCTCGGATATAGCGTCGGAGAATCGAGATATCCGAGCCTCCCGAATTCCAGCGTGTAAACGCGTTCAGACACGTAACTGGATGACGTGTTCTGCTATCGTACTTAGCCGCACGGAACCTAGAATTATAAAAAGGTATAATGGCGACCGAAAGAGGAACGGACGGTGGCGATGCGAAGAAAAAGGAAAGTAAACGCCAAAGGTATCGGTTTTCACAGGCCGTGCGCTGTCGTAATATAAGGTGATATTCGGGCTTTATGGTTCTCACAAGTAATTACGTCGGAGGAATGCGCTCACCTAGAAGGTATCTGAATATTTTGAAGACGTATCCGTTGCTTGGATACTTCTTTTAGAAAGTCGATTGCATTGTCGATTTTGTAAACTTTGATTTTGAGGAAGTAAACAAGCAAATCGCAGTAAATATAACATAATAACTGTAGATATACGTTACGTGTTATACGATACATTTACAAAAAGAGCAAAGTATAGTGATGAAACAAAATCAAGATCGTTATTAAGTCTTCCTGTGTATCTTACTACAACTTTTGCAAAATTGCGCTTGGTATTAGATTCGTCGTTATATTGTTTTCAGAAATTGAAATGCATGTAATAGAAGACAGCAGTACTAAATTTATATTGGAGCAAAATTTCATAATGCACCACAAAGTTTTAATTTTCAGCATTTTAATCATTTCTACTAATTCATAATCGATGACGTGACAAACGTGTAATGTTACTTTGTAGGTTTTTAAAATTAATATCATTTTATATTCATTTACAGAATACCTTACAACTTGATGGAAGTGCTCCAATGGATGGGAATATTTATCAACTAAAGTGTATTTCTATAAAAATTTTACAATTTTTATAACAAATTATTTCATAAAATTCATAGATTATAAGTAGTTTCTCAGTTATTGATTAAGGTTGTGTAACTATTTTCTTAGAAATATGGTTCTATTGAGCAGTAGTCTCACGTGTTATAATAACCTTATGAAGTTGTAGGACACCCCGTATTTTTTCACAAGTAGTGCTTTATCAGTTAGTCTTTAAATTTTCAACTTAAATATTGGAAGACGAAAAACTGAGTTCAATATAGGTTTTCACAGTCCTAATATCATGTAGAAGTATTTTCAAGGTGTTAGTCTTTAAAGGACTTCTGAAATCGGCTGCTTGATCAGCAAAATGTGAAATTTAAAAAATTCCTATGGCCAAACACAAAAAGTGAATACGTTTTTTCGAATTTGAGACGACGTAGCATTCAATCAGTTACAGCTAGTTCCTTGTGATCTTCTTATGAATATCACAGTTAACATCTTTTAGTATTTCAGAATTTTAGCACTTCTAGTTGTAGAAATGTAAGAAGAGAGTTGGAACTAGTAGCGTTGCCAACAGATCTTAATTGCTTGATGATCATAGCCTGAAGATAATTGTAGGCTTACTATCAAAGGAAACAGAGAGTCTTACACTTTTTAAGCGTTCATAATAATTTATTTCATTTTCTAAAGATATAACAGCAATTGCATTTAAATTATTAGTTGTCTATTAGTTGTCTATTAGTTGTCTATTAGTTGTCTATTAGTTGTCTATTAGTTGTCTATTAGTTGTCTATTAGTTGTCTATTAGTTGTCTATTAGTTGTCTATTAGTTGTCTATTTCAAGATATTCTTTTCTTTAGAAAATTATTCATACGTACTTGTAAAACCTAAATATGTAAATAATTGAAAAAAAGTCAGTCAAACACAAACGACACTAAATACCCGCGAACTTTGTAGACAATAATCTAACGGTTTATTATAGAGGGCGTCCCAATTATTTTTTGAATGAGCTGGTATTAGTGCCACGCCATCGATTCTTAAAACAATAGTGTATTATTCTTGTCCTCTTTCTATATACATGGTTAATAGACTTAACGATGCTTCAATTACCACAGCTCACTACATGTTCCATTTTGTACCTTATCTAAAGCAACTGAACTATCTTTTAATTTATGTAAACAATTAGTTTTCAAATCTAGATTTTTGCACTTTATTGTATATATGTTAATTGGTGCTCTACTTTTTGAGTATACTTCTGTCAACATTTGGGGATCTTTTAGGTATGATTCAAAATAATTAGACAAGGCATTCCATCGAGCATCCAGAGGTAAACTAACGGAGCTTCCATCTATCCATTTAGATTGGAGTGGATGGCGAGTATCATGAAAGAATTTTATTCTTTTTTGATATCATGTTTTACAGTTGGAGTACTACTACATGTTGGTAGTTAATTTAATTAACACTAAATGGGAGTATTATTAAATTATTCATATAGCAAGTGACAATCATAAAACATTCAATAAACATAGAGAGACAACATGTAAAAATATAAATCCAGAAATAACATCCATTAAATGTTAGATACAGACTGACAAATCGATTTAGTTAAAGAAATTAAAACATGTTTTCCCATCCTGAAATGATGGTGGACACAAAACTGCCCATGCGAGCTGCTTGTTACGAAAACGTGTTATTGAAACTAAAAGTAGATGACTCCAACATAAACGCAATTGCTCTTACAAAAGTCATGGTGATATTGGTATATAGAGACAGCAAGTCCCAATCGCTTGTAATGTTATAGACTTACCAGACCTAAGGTACTAATGAACCGGAACATAACATCTAGGAAAATAATGACAAAGACATTTTAAAAGTACCATCAATAATAATACATAAATATTTCAAACGTAAAGATTTATCTCTTATAAATGCAGTCTACATTAATTAGTACTAATAACGCTCTTCCTGAATCCAATGTACGAGTGTATATTTATGTATATATCTACACATATCTCCTGGAAGAATACATATCAGCAGATGTTAATACTGAAACGGACCATAAACAAAATCATTGATTACTAAAACCAGTTCCTTCTCCGCATACTCGTTCTGACTGATCTGGCCTTCGTTCTCGGTTGGAATTCGGCGTTTCATTAACTCTGAATATTATTATACCCTTGTATGGACTCAAAAATACATGCACGTACGTGTTACACATACTCACGTATAAATATTATATCGACAAAGTTGTACAGGAGATTCCTTGGTAAAACAGAATGCGAGAGGATGATATTCAACTTCGTGTTTACTTGTCTATTTAGCTATGCTATCTCGTATGCACGTATTTATTTGCAAAGGTATCAAGTGTTTATACTAGCCGTCTAGTCTGCGAGTACGTCCTTTTTTTCGTCTGACAACGAGCCGAGGGGAATTGTAGAAACGCTTGTCCTAGATAACGAACTTCAAAATTCGAGACAACCAATCGTAGAACATTATAAAATCTTCGCTTGTTTGGCATGACGGATATTAAGATTGATGTTGTAGTCAACGATATTGAAATTTGGTTTGGTAATCGCATGAAGTGGAATCAATATATGTACACTATTATAGACAAGTATCCGCACTACGATTTTGAAACGAACCCAAATAAAAAAAGTTAAACAATTTTTGTGATTGTTGGTATTCCCAAGGGTTTATACGTTTTAACTGAACAAGAGAGACAATCAATTAATACACCCAGCGAAATTTCTATAATATGATATAATTTTGTAGTTTCCCTACAAACATTTCGCAATGGGAGTTGGGATGAGTTGGGAATTACATGAGTTGGGAATTACATAGAAGCAAGCAAAACCCACGCACTTTTATATAATACGGTGTATGCTAATAAATATACATATACAGGATGTCTTTGAAATAAAATAAAAAAGTACGGAAAATGACAAGGTGTAATTATATTAAATCTAAAAAAAATTGAGTCAATTATGATGAGAATGTTAGAATTAAAAAACCCTAGGAAATGGATGCAGAATGTGTATACATAATACATGCTTCCAACAAAATTCGCATAGATACATGCAGACTGCATACACTGCAAAACATAGCTGTGGATGTTATAAAAGCTAAAAGATAACATTATCTTTCTTTCAAACGGCGCACTGAGAAGCTGTGAATAATAAAGAAATTTGTATTTTAAATGTCTTTATATTTTCTTTTCTCGCGTCTGTGGAGGAATTTTAGCAAAATATTTTGGATTTGCGTCTAATAAAAATAAATCTTTAAATTTTTCATACTTTTTGATTATATTTCATGGACACCTTGTATAACAACATTAAACAAAACGTATACGGGACTGCAAAAAAGCTCCACTTAACATAATTACCAGCTCCGTTGCCTCTCTTACTAAAATATTTGATTTGACAAAGCGTGTCCAAAAGGTACCAATCTAGAGGACTTTTTACGAGGTATCTTGGTGAAAGTACCCATTTAAGTGTGTGCTACAGATAGGTTACTGGGTCTTCATTTCACAGCGGCTATGATTAGGTTACGTCTTTGGTACTATAAGCCTTACTTTGAACATCAATTTTCTCCTTATGTCGATCACATTAAGTGCATCAATTTAACAGTATTTTTCCCGGCACATTTCGCGAATTGAGTTTTTCAATTTCGACAAGCAAACTCACATCTAATACGGTCGTCTTTTTTTATATCTAGGGAATTCTAAACTAATTCTTTCGATACACTTCCTTCTGTTATCTCCCATTCAGTCTAGTTGATGTCATCAGGTCTCCCGACTTCGTCAGATAGAGCGAAATATAAAATGAAGTAAAATGAAATAAAATAAAAGCAAGCTCCGTCTAAGGAGGAACATCTGCCGAAGCACCTGCCGCTGTTTCTCCGTAGTCGCCTTTTTCTTCCTTTCGAGATGAAATTCGTTCATTCTCGATGCGATACATCCGCAGCTCAGAATGGCTTGTTTGCATAACTCTCGCGTATATGCACATAAATTTCATGTTCGAAATTAAGGCCTCGGCTATGGTAATTGGACGCCGCCATTCCGAAATCGACTCTCCGCGGTACCGGGTGACGACTAGTCGGACGGTACACCTGCGAGGAATGTCTCTTTTTTACGATATGGATACCGTCGTATATAAATTCCTGACAATTTGCGCAGGTAGCCCAGTGAGTCGCCACTTTACGACTGGTGGATATTTCGGCGCCCTATATATTCGTACAGATAGGTATCTTGCCCTTTTCGCTTCTTTGTTTTTCGAGTTCCGAATCGTTCTTGTTTTAGAAGTGCGTCGTTGAGGAAGAAGAATAGATGTTGTAAATCTATGAGGTGTATAATGAAATAATGTTGTTTAAGCAATGGAAAAATGCCACAACATAACGCTAATAATGTCTCGTCCATGTTAATATAATCAAGAGCACTTGATTATTTGGTTAGAATCGAATGGCAAAAATATCGTTCACGCTTATGATTTATAGAATGGTGCAACAGTATGACATTCTCCAATAACGTTTTTATTTCCATATATTTAGGATGTTGAGTACTTGTAAGAACAGTTGGTATATAGGAAAAATAACGAACACTTTATTTCTTACAAAATATCTATATTTGTATTAAATGCACATTTCGTCCACAATTTATGCACATCTTCAGTAATTAAGTTGACTTACAAGGAAAGATTTCCAGGTGTCAAATTCAGATTTTAATGAAACTTGGTAGGTAAGTGTGTTGAGACTTGAAAATAAAATTTTTTTGATTGTGCTGAAATTCACTCTGATGGGGTGAAACACCATTCGAAAATTCACAGATTTTCAGTTCTCTTAATTTAATTCTTTATAGATAGAACAAAAATTTAAATGCAAATGTTGTACCTTATCGAAAAGTATTTCAGCACACACATGAATGTGGTATATACAGGATGTTGTATTTAAGCGCCACCCTCGTGTGGTAGAGTTGATTATAATAATATGGAAAAAAATTAACGCAAATTGTTCCTCTTTGACATCCTTTACTGATTTTAAAGCATTTTCAATCATACAGGGTGTTCCAAAGGTGCAGAACAAGTCATACCTTATGCTACTTAAAGCAAAACCATCTATATATTGCATACATATGCACATATCATTAATTAGTAAAATTGTATCAATTTTTTTTTTATTTTCAAATCTCAACATGCTCTATTTACCTACCAAGTTTCATTACGATCTGAATCTGAAATGGATGAAGAAAGATGGGAAGGTAGATGAAGAAAAGGAAGTAGACGAAGAAGAAGAGGGAAAAAGATCAAAGAAAAGAAAATAAGAAGGAGAACGAATAGGATGAGAAGAAGGGGAAAAGGAAGAAGCAGATATAGAAGACGAAAAACGAGGAGTCGAACAAGAAAAAATAGGAAAAGGAGCTTAAAGATAATAAAATGAAGAACGAAGAAAAAGAAGTAGAAGGAAAATAAGACTGACCAAAAGAAAGAAATGAGGAATAACGAAAAGAAGAAATTAGAGGATACAAATACGGATAAGAAATAAAAGGAGAGGAAGAAATAGGAAAGAAGAAGGAAAAGGAAAAGTAAAACAATAGAAGAAGAAAGAAAAAAGAGGAGTAGAGAGAGATGGAGACGAAGAAGGAAATGAGCGAGAAGGGAGAAGAAAATAAATGAGAAGAAGGAGAAACGAGAAGTAGCGTAAAAAGATAAGCAAAAGAAGAGAAGAAGAAAGACGCGAAGAGAAAGAAGACCAACCGAAAGGAAGAAACGGAGAAGAACGAAAAGAAGACGGTAAAGGAATATAATAGAGAATATAAAGAATGATAAGAAGGAGGGAAAGAAATAGGAAAAAAGAAGGAAAAGGAAAAGTAGAATAATATAGAACGAAAGAAAGAAGAGGAATAGAAGAAGATGCAAACGAAGGAAAAAAAGCAAGAAGGCAGAAGAAGAAAGTAAATGAGAGGAAGCAGCGTAGAAACGCAATCATTCCAGCGCCGCTCTAACATTTCAATACCACCTTTGTAGAACGATTTATCTTTTGCCTCAAAATAGGCCTCAGTTTCAGCGATAACCTCTTCATTCGTGCGAAATTTCTCACCGGCGAGCATTTTGTTGGGGTTTGTGAACAGCCAGTAGTCGCTGGGAGCCAAATCTGGCGAATACGGTGGATGTGGGAGCAATTCGAAGTTCTATTCATGTAGTTTTGCCATTGTTTTGATTGATTTGTGACACGGTGCGTTGTCTTGATGAAACAACATTTTTTTCTTTGCCATATGCGGTCGTTTCTTTGCAATTTCGGCCTTCAAACGCTCCAATAACGCTATATAATATTCGCTGTTGATGGTATTTCCTTTCTCAAGATAGTCGCTGAATATTACACCACGCACATCCCAAAATACCGAGGCCATAACCTTTCCAGCCGATTGTTGTGCTTTCGGGCGCTTTGGACGAGGTTCACCAGTTGCTGTCCATTCAGATGACGATCGTTTTGATTCCGGAGTGAAGTGATGGATCCATGTTTCATCCATTGTCACATATCGATGCAAAAATTCCGGTTTGTTACGTTTAAACATGGCCAAACACTGCTCAGAATCATCAACACGTTCTTGTCTTTGGTCAACAGTGAGCAAACGCGGCACCCACTTTGAACAGAGCTTTCTCATAGTCAAATGTTCATTCAATATAAAGCCAATACGTTCTTTTGATATCTTTACGATGTCAGCTAACTCACGCAACTTCACTTTTCGATCATTCAAAACGATTTTGTGGATTTTTTTGTTTTCTGGTGTTACCGCCTCATTTGGACGTCCACTACGTTCTGTATCATCGGCGTCTCTACGACCACGTTTGAAGTCAGCAAATCAACGTTTTATTGTTGTTTCTGATGGAGAGGTGTCCCCATAACACTTTTCAAGCCATTTCTTCGCTTGAACGGTATTTTTTCCCATCAAGAAGCAGTGTAAAATTAAAAGACGAAATTGTTTTTGAT
Organism: Trypoxylus dichotomus; assembly: GCA_023509865.1. Classification (NCBI taxonomy): domain Eukaryota; kingdom Metazoa; phylum Arthropoda; class Insecta; order Coleoptera; family Scarabaeidae; genus Trypoxylus; species Trypoxylus dichotomus. The sequence continues at coordinate 69,129,754 of CM042076.1, read as the reverse complement.
CCAATGTTTTGAAAATAACAAAAGTAGCGTGACTCTTAGCACAGTAACTCACAAACTAATGAATAGAATATTATGAAATTTTAACAGCTGTCTTTTGAAGGTTAGTACTAACTGAGAGAAAGGTGACTGCAATAAAACTAGCGTCATCTATGTGTTAGGCCCGCGACTTTTCAGCCCATGTGTTATATTGACAAAAAATGATTTCACAAGCTTTTTGGTTTCAATAAGAAACCCTCTAAAAAACTCCAATATCCATTGCGCCACCCTATATTTGCAGATATTATATTAACAGGGAGAGTACTTTTTGATATCAACTGTGTGAAATATGCGTTGTTTTGCAGCAGTGTAATTCCCATCTAAATAAAGCGCGAAATTTGAAATCAAGCACAAATAAGGTAACTGCGAACATATGTAATCGGCATTACCAATAACATCGATACTAACATTAACTTTATCTTGAAAGAGATATAAGTACAACAACTATTACTTTTCTTTTCTTCCAAAATATGCCAACTTTTAAGCTTGAAAGAATGTAGTTAATCAAGGCGGTCGTTGTTTCCAAAAACAAAATCAATTCGAACGGCGACTCGCTTTAATCTCGTAATGCGTTTTTTACGATTTCACAAGAAGCTTTCGACCCAGAAAGATATTCCGATTTGTCGCTAAATTTAACAAGCGCTAACTCTTCTCGACGTCTCCATCTCGTCCCGAGCCGCGGCAATGTAATTAACCGATGTCCCAGATGTAACTGCCGACGATTAACTTTCCGCGTTAAGTATACTTAATAAACGGCACGAGATTCGATCATTCGTCCTTTTCGGAAACTGTCGGCTCGAGCTATCGTATATACGGACAATAATCCACCGTCTGTCTCGCCTAGCGAAGCGATCTGATTGTTTTTATTTAAACAAATTGATGTCTTAATTAGATACCGTAGCTACATTCAGCTTAATGTTTGACAGATGTGCCGCGTCAATTAAGTTTATTCCACGAGTACTAGAGGGTGTTATAATTCTTGTAACTCGGTGATTATTGGGCAACGTCAAGAACCGCGTTTAAAGCTGCCATTAACTTTTCTCATTAGCATCTATTGACCCATAAATGTGTTTCGTTTCAGCGCATAAATATGTCTAAATTGATGTGCAATAATAATCTGCAATCAAAGAGAGCGATGGCATGCTCCAAGATGATGGAATGAGAAATGGAACCTATAATTGTCAGAGAAGGCTGTTTGAGAGCAATTATATTTCTATCTCTATTAAAAGAGAAACTAAACTATAAATTAGTTACACTTACACCGAACACTAAACATAGTTTAGAATCTTAACTACAAATAGGTGGCGTTAATTGTACACTTAATTGAAGAATAATAATTATATTGAATTAATCTTCATCTCGATTAACAAGCTTTAAAACATTGATTTATCAAACTAATTATTACATTGCATTGTGATAGCTCTTGGTATAATTATTTATTTAAATTACTAAATTGTTAAAAATAATTCGGTAAGAGCCTTGCGGTGGTCATAAAGAAAATACACGAAATATTTACAAAGCATTTACTTTGAAATATGCCAAAATTGACACACAAGACAGCATTCAACGTTTCCAAATTAACGTGAGGTATCAAAATCAATATTGACATGTATGTCGTGATCGAAACCTCAAGGTAAGTAACGTACAGATTGTTGGTTTGGAACGTGTAAACAGATTTTTGACAATCGACACATATGGACACGATAAATTATAGTTTAACCTCTAACAATTCGTGGAAGCTACCAAAACAGTAGAATGTGATTAGAACAGGCAAATGGTCACTCAGAACAATAAGAAAGAAAACTGTGCAAAATAGAGATTAAATTTCACATTCACCTCCATTATTCATACACATAAGAGAAGGACTGTAAATAAAAATTTTATGTACTAAGACGTTTACGTAGACATATTTCAAAGAGTATACACATTTCGATTGTGTGCATTTGTTTATTAATATACAGGGTGATTTAGGAAGATAGATACAATTTGATGTAACTGTATTTCCAGTACAAGTTGTATCTGAATTCTGCACATTACAGTAAATAAAAGATGTTGCAAAGCCTCGAATATTCGAATATTATCAATTGTAAGCAAGATGGCTACTATACAACTTTTTTTTTAATTCGTTGAGTAGAGGTGAGTCTGCGGTTGCGGTGCGGCGTATATTTTGTCATAAATTTAACAGTGAATTTCTGAGCGAAAAGAGCATTTGTCGTTGAAAGAAATAATTTGATGAAAGTGGCCCTCGAAATATCCCGTAGAACGAGTGGAGGAGTACCACTACTGTAAACAAGTGTGCGGGATGTATTAAGATCTCGGTTAATGTACAAACCTTACCACGTACATCTGGTATGGGCTCTTCACGCAAACGGCAAGCTAAAACGTGCAAAATTTTGTTGTGACCGTATGCTCCAAAACATGGAAGATGAATTGTTTCTTCCTCATATAATTTTTAGCAATGAAGCCACGTCTCACTTAAATGGGAAAGTCTGAGGCACAATGTTTGCATAGGAGTATAACCCGAAAGTTAATCTGTTTTGTGACATCGGTAACAAACGGGTAACGTATCTTAGAATGCTACAAAACGAACTCGTTCATCAAATGAATGAAGTTTCTGAAGAGTACATTTTCCAGCAGTATGGAGTTCCATCGTGCATCTGTTCGTGTCCAATCAAGGCTGACAAATGCAATGGAAGTCAAGACAAGGGTGTGTTCTTCCACCGCTCCTTTTCAATGTCTACTCAGAGGAAATCTTCACTAAAGCCCTTGAAAGTGAAGCTCAGCTACAGTACTTTTCACCGAAAACATACAAGACCTGTAGAATATGGCCTGACAGTCAATGTTAAGAAGACTAAAATACACGGTTGCGAGGGAGGCAAGAGGCTGGAAAGAGTCGAGAGGTATAATAACCTACGTGTAAGTGTCAACTGTTCCGTGGATTATTGTTAAGAAATAAAGTCACACTTTGAGAAATCCCATGCGTCCCTTGTGAGGATCAAGAAGCTGGTATGCGGTGGCGATGTAAGCCTAGACCTAAGAACTCGAACGCTCAAATGTTATATATTGTTAGTCAACAATATATAACATTTGAGCGTTCGAGTTCTTAGGTCTAGGCTCACATCGCCACCGCATACCAGCTTCTTGATCCTCACAAGGGACGCATGGGATTTCTCAAAGTGTGACTTTATTTCTTAACAATAAACCACGGAACAGTTGACACTTACACGTACCTCTCGACTCTTTCCAGCCTCTTGCCTCCCTCGCAATCATGTATTTTTGTACGGTGTAGAAAAATGGAGTCTTAACATATTTGCAAGCGGAAATTAGAAGCCTTCGAAATGTGGACCTACCGTAGGATGGTAAGAATACTATGGAAAGAACATGTGACCAACAGGGAGGTTTAGAGAAGAATCGAAAAGGAAGTGGAAAATAAAAGAAAATTGTTATATCTCGGCCACATCATGAGAGGTTCAAAGTATGAGATTCTGAACCTCATAATCCAGTCAAAAATGGTGGGAAAAAGATCGATTGGAAGAACAAGAATATCCTGGCTTATGAACCTGCGAAAATGATTTAATGTCACGTCATCTGACCTATTTAAGGCCGCAGCTTCCAAAATTAAAATAGCAATGATGATAGCCAACCTCCGAAATGGAGATCGTACATGAGGAAGAAGAACAAGCTCCATCCCATTGGCACCTAAATGGACCTCTACCTCAACGGTGATCGCATGAGGAATGAACACTTGCCACTTTAGTTCTGACCACTGAGGTCCTCCAATCTCACACCCTGTGATTTTTCCTGTGGGCATTCGTGAAAGATGTAACAAATCATTTTTCCCACAAATTTGAATAATCTAGGAAACCATATCACCGCTACGCTGAATTCACTGACGGCATTCTTCATTTGGCGTAGGATGAATTCAGCTACCGTCTAGATATTATTCCTGCAGCCGAACGGAAAAATCGAGCTCAATCCGATTGATGCCTCAATAAATCTTTACCTCAACGATAGATAGTTCGCACGGGGAATGAACACCCCGTGCTTCAGTTTTAGACGCCGAGGTCACCTGATCTCACAACCTGCGATATTTTCTTCTGGGGGTCTGCGAAATATGCAGTTAATGTACCACCCCTTCACATAAATTTGTTCTAAGAAACCGTATCACAGCTTCGGTGAACTCATCGATAACGTCATTCTTCATCGAGTGTGGGAAGAACAAGATACAGCCCCATCTCAATGGCATCTTAATGGATGTCTACCTCAACGATCTATAGATAGGACAAGGAATGATAACCAGGCACTTCAGTTCCGGCCACCACGGACAACCGATCTCACAGCCTGCGATATTTTCTTCTGGCGATTCGTGAAAGACGCATTTATGGGAAGAGGTAGCACACCTCTTCCCATAAATTTTAATCACCTAAGGAACCGTATCACAGCTACGGTAAGCTCAGTGACATCGCTCTTCATTGAGTGTTGGACGAATTCAGCTACTGTCTAAAATATTAGTCGTGCAGCCAAAGTGAGGCACATTGTACATGTATAAATTTTAATGCGTGTGTATCAAATCTGCGTTATAATTTATAGAATTCAAATACCATTTATTATTTTGCATCCATCTTTTTAAATCATCCTGTATATATCTTCATTCAAAATTCACCAAGAATTGTCTTTAATTTATTTAATTCTAGTTGAAGATTAACTCCGGATTATTATATTAATCATAGCTAAAAAAACAGCTTGGAATTTGAAGATGAAAAGTTTTAAGGGATCGGTTACTTAACTTCGCATTTTATTTATTCAAACTCCCAGAAACAGGTAGATTCACATCCCCTAGCGCCTCCCATTTTCTAATTATAGAGAAGGCGGTTTAAACTACACATTCACTACGTTGTCGGGAATTACTATTATACTGCCGTGAAAGAATATAGCAAACAAACAGGTCATTAGACGGGGTGGATACGGGTCGTTTCGCATGTTATCCTTGTTTCGGAAACAATTCACAATGACAACAATAACGGTTAAGGACTAGCCGAGCTATCTTCACGGAAAGGCAACGGATATACTGGGAAGGAAAAGGATTAGTTTTACAATATCTTGGGAAATTTATTCAACTTTATACATTTTTTTTTGTTATTTGTTAAAATCGTAGGTTTTAATTTTAATACTTTCATAGCATAATGTCGGCAGAACGTAAGAGGAAATGGAATCTTAGTTATTGAATAATGGATGAAAAGAAAATAATAAAATTCTTTGTATAATGTTATATCTGAATCAATATGCTGTTGCCAATATGTAAAAGTCTAATCCATGAAATTATCAGTAAAGAAATAAACCGGCTTTTTATCATTACACATACATTTTTCCTATGTGTAATTTCAAAAAAGATAATTATCAATGCATTAGGAGTACGGTAGGCAATTAGTTATACATCGCAAAGAATTTACCTATAGCTTAATGATCAAATTAGGAGTAAGAATCGCTCGGAAAACGTTAGAAAAGTTAAATAGTGATGGACATCGTATTCTATCTAAAATAGTGATAGGTAATGAAACTTGCATCCCATTTTATGATACTCCTACTCGCCAGGAGAGTCCTGTGTGGATCTATGAAGATACTAATACCAACAATGGCCAAAAACCAAAGGGCTGTCAAGAAAGTTATGTGCGCGGTTTTCTTTCGTTGCACGGAATTGGTAAAAGCAATCATACTAGAAAATCAACGTACAGTGACAGCAAACTGGTACACCACAAAATATTTACCTGCAGTTCTTGAGTCAGTCAACAATCGGGTGTTAACGTAGCATCACAACAATGCACCCTATTCGCCTGATTTGGCCATGTGTGATGTCTGGCAGTTCCTTAACCTAAAGAAACATTTCCGTGGTCGACGTTATGAGATAGATGAAGCATTCAATGACTTCAAGCTTCATTTTCGTAAAAAGACTTGTAGTTTTCTTGTATCTCAAAATATACAGCGTAACTCTTCTATTGTACGTACCATCACATTCACCACGGAATCTTTTTGCCGACCGGTTGTTTCGTCCGTACATAACCACAATTTTTTATCTTTCAATTCTGCTTTTATTCTTCTTTCAACATAGTCACGAACAGGTGACATAAAGTTTCTTAACGATCTCCAACTTGGTAACGTATAATCCTCCAGAAGGAGACAAATGCTTGTTGGTTCAGTAAAGTGACTGGTACAAGTAATTTTCCCACTTTACACATTTAGTTCTATCACCTTCTATTCTCAATCCGGTATACTCGCTATTACGTTTTCTAGTTTACTTGAAATATGCCGTTCTCTGCAACATTTTCTAAGTATGTGTGTACTGACAAGCACTTACAACGATCACTCGAATGATACTGAACACGCGTGCTTTGATACGGGTACTCGATTCTCCGTGTCACGCGCTTCACCCCTCCGCGTTGTTCTCCGCACGCCACTGAAACTTACCCCTCTTTGCCGAGACTATCTATAACGGATATGGTTTGAATTGGCTAGATAAATGCCTAAAAAAGTATGGAATATAAGAAATATAATAACTAAAAGTTTTATTTAGCAACGCGAACATGTTTAAACCAACGATTTTCAGCTGTTGTATTATGTTGCTCATCATATAGAAACGATCGAAACAAAACAAAAATCAATTTCAGGCCAAATAGCACCGAGTTAGAGAGGAAAATTTCCAGAACGTTTCATCAAAAGAGCGATGGTGGTAGCAATAAATGTTCTTTTACATTCTTTCGCCTTTTTGGTGATTTACAGCGAATTTCAATTTAGGTTATCCGCCATCTCTCGATTCTATTTTTCATATCCTCGACGTGAAATCCCCCCTCCCCCTTCCATGCGGCCGTCCTACATGTAACAGTCGACAGACACCGACCTGTCTGGCGTCTTTCGTTCGGCATCCGCATCGATGACGCGACCGGGCGCTTTCGAAAGACGAAATTCCGAATGCATTCGTTGCGTTGGCGAGCCACTATATTCCGGCGAAAAGAAAAATCACAGTCTCGATTTCACCACGAGTACGACGGCGCCCGTCGAGATATTAATCACGTCGACCTCCAATGCGGAGGCTTAATGCGTATGTAGCGAATACGGGTGAAGCCAGCCTCCGGCGTTTGCTAGATTAATTTAAAATCGATGCCAAGCGTCATTTCGTCTGTCTATCGTCTACATCGAGCGCGCAATTTGGTATCCGATTGTTGGTGCGCTTTTAGGGAGCCTCGCGGAATTCGAAGCAAGTTTCGTACGCTTAGAATTGTTTACGTCGGGCACGGATTAAGTTTGAAGACCTAGATGCGCGGTGGCGACTTTGTTGGCAACGATTCTTATGTTAATATCACTTATATAGATCCTGTGTATAAATTATGGACGAAGTTTTATGAGTGGTGGAGACTCGTAAAGCGAAGATCGTTTTTAGTGCTTTCTTTGTTAGAGAAATTACTGCAGATTTAAACTATGTTCACTTTTTACGGTACATTGTGTGCTAAGCATACCTTATATTTATTTTAACCACGTTGCATATTACATAGCTCATACCGCAGACTCGTATTGTGTACTTCATTATATGTACATTACTGTCCATATTAGTTCGAACACGTAAATAAATTAAAAATGAGAAAATATTAAAATCATTTTTCGAAAACTTAAAATTTATATTATAATTTATTAATAGCAATTAAAATGAAACCAAGAAAGTAAAAAGAAATTAAGTCTAACGAAAAATAAACAAAGACTTCTTCAACATTCGGTTCATCAAAAAAATTCTCTGCGCGAAGAACCGCTTTCACAATCCGAGGCATCCAATCCACTAGTTTTTCAAGAACTCTATTTGGCATATTTTATTATTATTGGCATTGTTATTATTATTATTATTATTATTATTATTATTATTATTATTATTATTATTATCATGATTATTATTATTGCATTTTCGTGCAGTATTTCTAAATAACCCGCCTTTCGCAAAATACCTTCGATTCGAACTTCTTCCTTGCCTGATAGTTGGCACTACATAGTCCTGCAATATTCTTTAGCCTTTCGCTCTTCTTACAGAACTGCGCCTTGTTTATCCGAAGACTTTAATCTTTGACTCATCAGTCCGTTTCTATGTGCTTCTCGTCACTATAGTGGTTTTTGCATGTTTCCCCGACGAAGTAGGGTTTTTTTTTTGCTGCGATGCGGCCGTGAAGATTTGCAGCTTTGATTCTTCTTTTCATCGCAGTAATAGAAATTTTTCTTAAACGGTCGCGATTTCTTGTGCCGTCATTCTCTTATTTCACTGGCCCAGCAATTTTATACGCTCATCGTCGGCGTGAGTTGTTATTCTCTTACGCCCTGAACGTGCCCGATCTCTTAAACTGACCGTGTGTTGATGTCTCCGAACGATATCACTAACCGTCGATTTATTAAGATGTATGTTTTCGGAAATTTGACGCACTGAATGATGAAAAGCAACGATTACAGAGCGCTTTTCTAAACTTGTCGGTTTTCCTCTCGGCATTTTAATAACTTTAATCAGGTTCACACAAAAACATACGCTCTTAACACTAACGCACGCACAGGCAGGTTTACTTAGAAACTAAAGCATTTATCAATACACAATACACGTTCGGGTGGCCTGCTCCCACCCCAAAGAGTGTTGTAAATTTATTTCCCACAATATTGTCTCAAAAGTAATCCTATTTGTGGCGATGATGATTATTCTGAAAATTACTATATTGGGTCATAAAACATAATAGGTTTTTAATCATTCTCTAATCGATATTCTTGGAAGTTTGTCTGTACAATTAGAAACTATTAACTTCATAAACGACCAAATATAAATGTTATTTATATATAAAAGTAATTATATTATGTTTTAGTAGTTTACAACATTTTGCTGGGTATCCCAACTAATATGGGCAGAGTTGCCCATATTAGTGTCTGGCAGATGTATTACTAACAAATAAATTGGTATTTAAGTTTTACTTATTGCTGTTAACTGTTCTGCTTTAACCCGAAAACCTTACCTCTGTCTTTGCTATCAATAGTTTTATATCTAATATTCTTAATATTTGTTCATATACATATAGAAAACCACTATTTATATCATTGCACTATTTCCAAAAAATAAATCGGTTTATTAATCAATTTTAGAATCAATTCTAAAAGAAAAAGAAATGTCACATTCATTACCATGTAATATAATACTATAATAAACACATGCGACAAATATTGGTTATGTTCTATTTGTCATTTCTTCGTATAGCCAAGTGTCGAGTTTAAAACATCCTATGAATATAATTTTGACACAATGTGGCAACCGTGTTCGTATTTCCCATAAGAGCCATACTGAATTTTAAGGTGCGAACGCACTATATATGGTATTATAGCGCAAACAAAAAAAGAAGAAACAATAATGGAGGGATAATAAGGTTAGGCTTAAAGAACACATACGTTACCTTCAACCCTCTACTACCGGTTTCTCTCATTTCACGTCACATTTATTGTAAACAAACCCCAATTAAAAAAAATATATTACACTACTTACTCATACTCACTCCAAATGAGGAAGATCGAGTGATATGGGGTTTAAACGCGGCCCGCAAACATATTTGCACCCTAAAGTTTGGCCCGCAACATATCAAAGGTTGCCCATACTTGTTCTAAGTTTCCGTTTTGATTTCACATAGGCTGTTGTATATAGATGTCTTTCTATTTACAATATTTATTTCAAAAAACTTTCGTGTTAACTTGCCACTTTTTTGCGATTTTAGTTTCTTTTGTTACCGTGATGCTTCTGATGTGGTTTCGCATCTGTTTTAATTCTGTAGTCCTTCTTATTTTAATTTTTGATTGTCGCTTTCACTTGCTATTCCAGTCTTGGGCCTGATGATGTGCAAATGTGTATGAAACCGGTAGCCATTGATTGATTAAATTGTTTGATACTATGAAATTGGTTCCGTTTTCTTTCCTCTTTTCTATATTTTTTATTTGAAAAACATTGAAGTAAATATTTCATATCCTAAATGTTAATGAACTTTAGAAAACTTTGCAAACTCTTCAGCGAATTTACCGCGCCCATATCCGAAAATGCTTGGGAATCATCGAGGAAAAATAATGTTGAATGTAATTACCATAGAAAAGAAATAAATTTCAATGTAATCTTGAATACGACGATTATTTACAACCATAAAATAAGGTCGGAATCTTCTCCAATTCGAGATATAATAAGGCATCCGGTTCCTTTTACTTCGCAAGTATCTAATTCCATCGTGAAACTGCCGTAGCAACGCCGAATCCGATATTTAAAACGCCAATGGTATACTACTACCGACGCCAACAGAGCGAGGGAGCGAGTAGGGCCCGCCGCTAAGAGAAAACCCCCCGATGGTATGCAACGGGCGCTCCAAAACGAATCAAAAGGCCGACAAGTCCACATTCTGCACATTCCACGAGTTCGTCGCTCGTCCCGAACCGATCCGTCCGATTCGAGCGCGGCGATGCGTCCAGGTAAGAAAACGGAAGAGAGAAACGGACGAAATAGGAAGGGGGTTAGCGATAGGGAAAGGGGTCGGGGCGGGAGGGGTGAAGGAAAAGCGAGAAGAGAAGAAGAAGTTCGTTCTTTATCGCAGTGTCACGAGAATTCCGAGATGATGGACCGATCTCCCTCTGTTTTGACCACCCAAGTCAGTCGATGCGGTGACGGCGGAGCTTTCGATCGCCGAATTTCTCACGAAGCACCGTCGTAGCTGTCTTTGATATGAGTGAAACGTAGGGAAAAAAAGATGGAATTCGATGAAGAATTTTAGAGTTAATTGATTAAATTGGGAAGACAATTTATGATATGAAATTTTAAGGTAACTTCGAGCGATAACATGAGAGATATGTGACACTGCTACAATAAATGACAGGAATTAGATAAGTGCCTGCCAAATTTTTTTACTTTCCGACATAAAGAACGAGGAACATTCTTAATAATAATAATCGTCGTTTATTTCCAATAGGTATACACTCACTTACATGAAATATACGAGGGCGACCTGAAATGTTTCCGGAATCGACAAGTAAAACACGGTATTGTTGTGGCTTTTTATTTTTATTTTTCGATGTAGTCTCCTCGAAGTTCAATATACTTCTTCAAACGACGCTCCAGTCTCTTCAAGCCGTCGGAAAAGTAGAATGTTGCCAGGTCTGCAAAATAGCCATCTGTAGTGGCGATGACCTCCACATTTGAGGCAAATCCCTTTCCTCCCAGTGATTTTTTCAGGTTTGGGAATAGGTAAAAGCCGGGGTTAGGTCTGGTGAATGTAGAGGATGAGAGACTAATTCGTAGCGCAACTCATTCAATTTGGACAAGACGATGCGGGATGAATTAACCGGTACATTGTCGTGGTGAAAAAGCACTTTTTTCCACTGCAAACGGGGCCGTTTCTCCCTCAATACTGCATCGAATCGGGTCAATAAATTGCTGTAGTATTGTCGTCCTTCCCTTCTGCAGATAGTCGATGAGGATGACACCTTAAAATCCCATAAAAGAGGTTGCTCTTGCCGACCAATGAATCCACGCCAACCTTCGTGCGCCATCTCTTGCCGATTCCGGAAATATTTCAACTCGCCTTCATACGTAACAGCAACATTAGTAGAAATAAGCTGAATATAAACCTAAAAACTAAGTAAGTACAAACTTATTCGTAACGCTACTAATAAACTTAAATTCAGTAAAATGATATAAACAGAAAAGAAAATATATGAATAACAAAGCAGTGAAACCAGCAGAAGTAGCTACAAGAATTGAATTGTAGCTATCGGTGTTAATATCGCAGAGGTCCGCGATTAAATTAGAACACATCAAGGAAATGAGAGACCTCATTAAAACGTTTGTCCTGTTAGTGGTGCAGTAAGAAGTGGAAGATGATCTGGTATTCGCTGTAGGTACTAGAAAATAACACTTAGATAGTAGCCATGTACAATCAATTTCATTATGCAACAGAAAAAGCAAGAACTTCAAACAAATATTTTCAGGAACCTTCTTTGAATAGACGCTACGGAATTTACATGAGTTACATAAGTGGGAAACCAGATCAGTGCACCGTATTCCAGTCGGAACCGAATGAGAGAAAAAAATAAAGCAGACAACGCTTTCATGTTATGGAAATCCTTGCAGTTGCGATAAATGAATTCGTAGGTTTCATAGTGTTGTGGCTCTTCAAAGATGCACGTGATTGCACTAACGTTTATTAAAAATTAAGTTTAGTTTAACAATGGATTAGAATATGCTATAAGTAATATATGCCCTAGAGTGGGCCGTTGCAGGTCCTCTACTTGGTTCAGGCTGAACTGAAGTGCTCTGAACTGACCTGAGCTACTGAACTAAATGATACAGCAGTATTTATGTCAATTGCGTAACAATGAAAATCTTAAACTAGTATATCATGTGAGAATTGTCAATTTAATTATCAGAAAGTAACTAACTGGGTGTTAGGAAGGAAGTACAATTGTATACAATTTTAGATAACAAAATAAATACAAGTGAGAACAATGAATAGTTAAGATGAAAGTACAGACAAATATATGATCAGACGTTTAAAACAGATTTGACGTAAAAGTCTAATTACTAGGAATAAGAATATCAAATGCACGTATACAAGTTACTATTCGAAAATGAAACAAGAAATAATTGAAGATCATTTAATAGGTATGTAGGTACACAAGAATAGCTTTTGGAAAAAATTTCCGAGATATGGTCAGAAAAAGGCGAAGAAGAATTGAAAAGCATCCGCAAATCTCTAACCAATGAAGCGATCCTCAACACTGTCTCCCCAATAGTGTACTGAAAAAATACCGGCAGTTTGCGGTTGGTAAATGTTACATGCAAGCATTTAGAAAAGTTTGGAAATAACCCATTTACTCTGTACCAGTCAGAGATGCCGCAGATATCCCTCTGAAGCGGTACAGAGTCACTAGGAGTGTCAGTGGTAGAAAACAGTTTAATATTGTCAGTATACATAAGGATCCCACCTCGCAGACTATCAACGCTATTATTAATGAATAGAAGAAATATTAAGGGTCCGGGATTGGAACCCTGAACTAACACATGGGCTGAAAAGTCCCGGGCCTAACAAAGAAAACACGTTTTTTTTTGGTTCAAAATTTGCTTTATTCATCAACGTAATCTCCATCAAGAGCAACGCAATCATTCCAGCGCCGCTCTAACATTTCAATACCTCTTTTATAGAACGATTTATCTTTTGCCTCAAAATAGGCCTCAGTTTCAGCGATAACCTCTTCATTCGTGCGAAATTTCTTAGCGGCGGGCATTTTTTTGAGGTCTGCGAACAGCCAGTAGTCGCTGGGAGCCAAATCTGGCGAATACGGTGGATGTGGGAGCAATTCGAAGTTCAATTCATGTAGTTTTGCCATTGTTTTGATTGACTTGTGACACGGTGCGTTGTCTCGATGAAACAAAATTTTTTTCTTTGCCATATGCGGTCGTTTCTTTGCAATTTCGGCCTTCAAACGCTCCAATAACGCTATATAATATTCACTGTTGATGGTATTTCCCTTCTCAAGATAGTCGATGAATATTACACCACGCACATCCCAAAATACCGAGGCCATAACCTTTCCAGCCGATTGTTGTGCTTTCGGGCGCTTTGGAGGAGGTTCACCAGTTGCTGACTACTCAGATGACGATCGTTTTGATTCCGGAGTGAAGTGATGGATCCATGTTTCATCCATTGTCACATATCGACGCAAAAATTCCGGTTTGTTACGTTTAAACATGGCCAAACACTGCTCAAAATCATCAACACGTTCTTGTTTTTGGTCAACAGTGAGCAACCCTGGCACCCACTTTGAACAGAGCTTTCTCATAGTCAAATGCTCATGCAATATAAACCCAATACGTTCTCATTTTCTTCTGCTTGCTCAAGGATCCAATCAGTGAACTCCCTTTGCTGTGCATGGTATGTTGGGAGAAGTTATTGAGTCAATTGGACTTTGTAGGCGTGGAGATGCAAATCTTTTGTTAGATGACGAATCCAGGTCTCTGGATTTTCAGCCATACTCTGAACGACCTCCACGAGATCTTGTCGTGTGTTTCATATCAATAACCGAACCAGTACTTTCAAATTTTTAGATTATGCTTCTCACAGTAAATGAATTAAGAACATTCTGTCGACCGAATATTGGCGCACGAATGGTGGTAATCAAACGTTCACCATTTTGATGATAATGTTTAACAATCACGACGCGTTGTTCTATCGTGGAATACTCTATATTTACTAACTCCTATCTGTCAACTTTCGATCTGTCCCGTCATAATCACGTGCCATTATGACTGTCAAACATGACGGGAAATTATTGAGACACCCTGTAACATCACCCAGCTTATTTTATATCAAAGGCTTCAACTTTTTCCAAAGTTTTTGACTACCACTGTTATTTTTAAAAATATTCTGCAGTTAACTGTTTTAGATCTTTCGGATACTACAATGGTAGTTTTGTTCATCTCGATGTTCTTAGAATGTCTTGTGTTTTAAAACTGGATTTTTTGAGAAGGGTACAGTACGACCACTTTTACACAAGAGATGCCAAAATCAACGAACATGTGCTAGTCCTTCATTTCTCTTTCGTATCTAATATTACTAAAGTAAAATAACCATGCAAAGTTTTCGCCAAGAAGGAGTACCTCTTCTTTCACCATCTTCTCCTTCACATTCTTTTTGTCCCTCTCCATCTAACGACAAATAAAATGAGGTGGTAATATATACGCTCTGGTTCTCTATATTTAGAAAAGCCAAGAAACGAGAAAAAAACAGTGGAACGTGAACGCACAAAACCGCTTCTCCTTCTCATTTCTTCCTTTTCCCGCTGGCGAATGCGTATCACCCGTTGACAAGGGTGACGAGTTTTTAGCGGCTGAAAAAAGAGCTAAGCAGAACGTGTACGCTAGGCTCTGCTGCCGTGTCACATCGCCGGGAGCCGTTCCTTCTACTTCGCGCATTTCAACGTCGGAAACGAAGGCGGCGTAGAGAACACCACTGCCGCATTAATTTCGTAGCCGTAGTGGATGCGACATGCCACTTTTATTGGTCGTAAATTTAATAAGACTTAATTAAGGCTTTCTGGAAAAATAAACGGTGATACATGGATATTGTGAACGGTTCGTCCGACATTAATGGGAGTTATGACACGATGGGAATCGTTGATATCGTTAAAATATTACGTCAACGCGTAAATCATACGAATGGTGACGTTGTCGTCCGATTGCTTGTCTTTATAAGTGCTATTAATGTATTGCTTTCGATGATGTCGTTTAACTTAATGTAAAAGCCTCGCGTGAAATGTAGAAATAATAAAATGCTCTATTATAAATCAAGGATTAAGAAAAACTAGTAGAAAGGTGGAGATGTTACCACACTAAGATTAACGACGTTATTATATCTGATCTTAGTTTAGTGGTGTTAGATCTTTTTGATTTTATTTTAAGCAAAGTGATTCTAAATGGAAGACATTTCGATTTTGTAACACCGTAAGATCAATACAACTTTTCTGTACTTGTATACAGTAGAAGTTCGATTATCCGAAGCTCACTTAACTGGAAGCAGTGTTATCCGGAACTTATACGCAATGGGCGCTTATTTAACCGAAATGAATTCCAAAATATCTGGTATTTTTGTGTTGCATTCTTCGATCTTTGTCTAAACTATTCAGTCACTGCTAGGGCGTGTTATTTTAACACAAATAAAAGATTCCATTAGAAACAGTATCGTAAAATCTCAAGAGAGCGCATATAAACAAGTTGATATGTTGGTAGCTCGACATTATCGACTGCGTCGCCGCGTTTTCTACCTTTTAATAGTATTCCATTATTATTCATAATTTGCCCAACATATTTTTTGTCAGCTAATCTGTGGATTACTGTATAAAAAAGTTAAGCGGTTATTCTGGATATAGTGATTTAGAGTGCTGTGTTACTGTATTTAGAAGTTTTATTTTTCTATAAATTCAGTACAAGAGAGATTTATTGATTGTATTGATTGTAGGATTAGAAATATGTTAATGTAGTAGGTTTTAAAAATAAGTAACATATAGTTGGAAAGTTTTGAATTAGATGCAATTGTCATTTTAGTGTAAAGGGATGTGAAAATAAAGGCGCAACTAAACACAGTTTCCAAAATCCCACAAACGACAAAGAACGCTTTAGTTTATGAGTTAAAGCATGTCAAAGTAAGGATGTGGAGAATTTAAGCCCAGCATACGTATATAGGCTTCGGAAGCTATGTCATTCATTTTAGTACTAAAGTTTCAAATACATACTTAAAGAAAGATGCGGTACCAAGTCTATATCTCCCGCGCCATACTTATCCAGGTAATGTTTCATTTTACACATTTGACATTGTAAGTACATAATTTAAAGGCAATACTTGTATATATTGAAAAAGCTAATTACAAAAGAAAGGTTTCAACAATTGCAAGGACTGTGTGGTTGTGTAATTCACAGGTATCGTAGTAAATCCCACCCTACAGAAATAATTAATTTATGCATTCCGAATAAATTAATAATAATTTGTCTGGGGTAGAGTTTACTGCGATACCTGTGACAAAATGATTTACTTACATTCTAAAATATGATTTAATTTGGTGTAGTATTTTGATTTTTTTTGTAGCAATATTTCAGTTCTTACAGTATTTAATTTAGTAATAATAGTTGTTTACTTTCAATTCCTGTTTAGTTATATTCCTGGAGTTGTACATATCGCATTCTGCTTCACAGAATCCTTAAACGAGGGTGGCCATAGGTCATTTTAATAAGTTCCGAATTATCAACTGAAATAGAAGAGCAAACTGAACGTGTTCCAAGAAGAGACATGATCTATTGTCAAGCAATATAGATCACTTAAAAGGAAAAGAGCTAACACGTGTTAATCATCTTCATTCTAGACCAGGCTTTGTCAGACCAAACTTCCCTTTTTTTAATAAACCTCTCTGTGAAAGATTAATTTATATTTATTGTATTAAACAATCAATTGTTTGGATGGTTATATTTTTTTGGTATAATCACTCACTATACAATTTGCACGGTATTATGTGTTTTATTTAGAAAGTGATAAAAGTTGACAACATTTCTTTTAATTTATTATTCAACCTTATAAATGAATAAAGTTGTTTTGCTTGTTTTTCTGCATTGACATTAATATTATATGCAGATTCGTTCTACAACTACGTCAGCTACAACAGCTTTCTTGACCTAACAATATTACAATCATTTAAATTCATGCAGCCCGCCGTTTTCATGTTAGTTGGGTAAAATCTCTCTAGATGGCATTTTTAAGGAAACAAAAACTTGCATGAAGATAGCCTATAGCTATTACCTTTAATATGACGGATTACTATGAATGGCAAAACGATGAACCACAAAAGAAAAGTGGAAGACAAATTGAACGCGATAAAGCGCTTGGATCGGGGTGAACTTTTAAAAATTGTAACTAAGGGCTATGTAGTGGGCGTGAGTGCTGTAGAAGACTGAAAGACATCGAAAAGTGGTGTAGTTTATTTATTAACTTCTCTTGTTTTTGCATAGAATTCTTCACGCAAAATTTTTTGAATTGAAGTGTTTGAAATCTCGTTTTTGGTGCACCTGCTCTGTGATCGTCGCTTAGACTAATCCGTCCACGTTTGAATTCTCCATCTCAACGAGAAATTGTTGACTGATGTGGTTTCATTGCAGAAAGTAGAAACGAACTCGGCGAAGCATTCTTATTGAAATAATTGTCTGAAAATTATCAAAAATTATTGCACGAAAATGTTCTCGGTTTAATTCCAGTTTTCAACTAATTTGCCAACTTTGACAGTTAGTTATAGCTACAACACTAGACGTATCGCACTGAAACTGTGGATTTAGGTTAACTAAAGATTGAAGTTAATTTTTACTACTGGCACTTAATTAGCAGCTCCCTGTATATCACAGTATGCAAAACTTAAAAGACATCCCTCGTATCTAGTATTTTGGAGATTACAATTAGTAGGTAAGTTAATAGAGTTTTACGAGCAAAAAGACTTCGATTTTCTTAAGAATCAGACACATACAACACACTTGGAAAAGTAATAGATTTAACTCATTATCCACTTTTTAAGACAGTTGGAAAGAAATCTAACATCGACATTCCTTTGTTTTCTCGCCAATAATCAAAACTTCCTGATGTAATCAACATCTAAATCTTATTCAAATAAACTTGTCAATTTGCTGACAACATTATACCTACATTAAAACGACTGAATGCTTTAAATGTTTGCACGAATCACGTAAAAACACTCATACCAATGTATGTACATAAGCGCGCGTACGTGGAAACAAAAGATTGTACTATCAGCTTGCAAAAGTCTAGAAACATTAGTAATATCAAGCGAGCCTTCGCCAGCTTGCACATTCCGAAATGTTGCTCGCATAAATAAGAGAACAAATAATCTCCACTTAGTGCCGGTTTTAAAACCGCAACAATTCCCCGTCGACGCGCAATCTCCGCCAGCGATCTGCTGCAGCGGCCGATTTACGATCGCCGTCTTTGCTTTATGAATCGACCGAGCGGGACGCGACGAGGTAGAATTTACGAGCGCGTTCGGACCGGTTCACACGCGGCCGCGGTCGAGACGCCGTTGCGCTCGGAATGCCTAAATTGTGACAGAGCCGGAATTCTTCGGCGCTGAGATAATCTAGAAGAAGAAGAAGCGTCATCGAAACGTAAGAGAATCGCTGGAAAATTGATGGGGGTTCGAAAATTCGCATTAGTGCATTCCGCTCATGAATCTATTAGTTGAAAGTGTTGCGCGAAATGTTTAATACCTTTCCTGTTTAAAGCTTCCGAGAAACAAATATATTTTGGACTTATGAAAAAACAAGACAATGAGTGATCAAGGTTACACCTCCTGTCTGGTAATTCTATAATACTAATGGTTTATTTGCCCAACAGAAGTTTTATTATTATTCGAGTGGGGGTCCTACGTCTTTTGCCGCATCTCACATTCCGTCTCTTCATCCGTCTCTATTTTTCCAAGCTCTCCATGATGTTGCTGACCTTCCTTTTTTCTTTCTATTTCGTGGCGAATAATTTCGTGCCCTTTTTGGCCATCCATCTTCGTTCATTGTTTGTACATATCGACTGTGGAGTTTATTGCAATACTTGTGAATACAATCACACAGCTCTTGTAATCGCTGTAACTATTATGAAATCGTGGTAACCCTACAGCTGAGTCATTTTATCAACAATTTTATAAAATTTAACCATTTCTACAATAAAAATCACCTTAAAGAAGAAAATCACAATTTTCACAAACACAATAGATAACAGCAAATTTTATCCGGCAGTATATAGTTTGATGGATAAAGGAGGTTTCCTGACGGAGAAATACAAACAACGAAGACTAAAATTTATGCAAAATCGTATGGAATGGCATCATCAGTGGGGAATATAATTTAATTTAGACAGTCCTGGTGTTTTCAGATATTATTAACACGGTTTGCACAAGCGCAGTGAGCTCGCGATGAGTAGAAACTTGACGGTGATGTTTCGGTAGATGCTGCTTTACTATAACAGGCTATAGAATATAGAATTTCTGGATATTCCAGCAAGACTTCACCCCTGTCCTTACTTCCAGACAAATAAAGAACTGATTTCTTAAAAACGAAATCAAGTTATTGGCTAGTGGTAGCGTGTCAGCTCGCTCATCCAACTTGAAGTGCGTTGAAAGTCTCTGGGAAATATTGGCAACAAAGGTACGTGCCTAACAAAGAAAACACGGTTCTTTGGTTCAAAATTAGCTTTATTCATCAACGTAATCTCCATCAAGAGCAACGCGATCATTCCAGCGCCGCTCTAACATTTCAATACCACTTTTGTAGAACGATTTATCTTTTGCCTCAAAATAGGCCTCAGTTTCAGCGATAACCTCTTCATTCGTGCGAAATTTCTTACCGGCGAGCATTTTTTTGAGGTCTGCGAACAGCCAGTAGTCGCTGGGAGCCAAATCTGGCGAATATGGTGGATGTGGGAGCAATTCGAAGTTCATTTCATGTAGTTTTGCCGTTGTTTTGATTGACTTGAGACACGGTGCGTTGTCTTGATGAAACACATTTTTTTTCTTTGCCATATGCGGTCGTTTCTTTGCAATTTAGGCCTTCAAACACTCCAATAACGCTATATAATATTCACTGTTGATGGTATTTCCTTTCTCAAGATAGTCGATGAATATTACACCACGCACATCCCAAAATACCGAGGCCATAACCTTTCCAGCCGATTGTTGTGCTTTCGGGCGCTTTGGACGAGGTTCACCAGTTGCTGACCACTCAGATGACGATCGTTTTGATTCCGGAGTGAAGTGATGGATCCATGTTTCATCCATTGTCACATATCGACGGAAAAATTCCGGTTTGTTACGTTTAAACATGGCCAAACACTGCTCAGAATCATCAACACGTTCTTGTTTTTGGTCAACAGTGAGCAAACGCGGCACCCACTTTGAACAGAGCTTTCTCATAGTCAAATGATCATGCAATATAAAGCCAATATGTTCTTTTGATATCTTTACGATGTCAGCTAACTCACGCAACTTCACTTTTCGATCATTCAAAACGATTTTGTGGATTTTTTTGATGTTTTCTGGTGTTACCGCCTCATTTGGGCGTCCACTGCGTTCTGTATCATCGGTGTCTCTACGACCACGTTTGAAGTCAGCAAACTAACGCTTTATTGTTGTTTCTGATGCAGCGGAGTCCCCATAACACTTTTCAAGCCATTGCTTCGCTTAAACGGTATTTTTTCCCATCAAGAAGCAGTGTAAAATTAAAACACGAAATTGTTTTTGATCCCTTGTTTTGAAAATAACAAAAGTAGCGTGACTCTTAGCACAATAACTCACAAACTAATGAATAGAATATCATGAAATTTTAACAGCTGTCTTTTGAAGGTTAGTACTAACTGAGAGAAAGGTGACTGCAATAAAACTAGCGTCATCTATGTGTTAGGCCCGGGACTTTTCAGCCCATGTGTTATTTCAACATTAACCAATTTAGTAAACATTATAAAAAAAATATTTTTTAAGTTATTTTGAATAAAAGCCATCACTGGCTACAAAATTTTCGGTCTCTTAAGTTTTTATTTTTGCCAATTGAGTCAGCCCCGCACCTTTTTTAATCTCGTCGATGATTTTCACTTTGTCACTTAATTTTAAAAATGTTCTTTTAGTGGACGCGAATTCCATGTCTGTTCCGGCATGATTTTAGCTGCGCACTACTTTATTTCACGAGAGGCAAAGAGCCAACGCTTACAGGAATCCCATACATAAATCGCGGAACAACCGGTCCCGGTGCTGAAAACGTTTACGTAAACATTTTTTTGATCTATTCAATTACGCACGTAAATCGGGAAATAACCGGTACATTTGTGTCAAGGAAGTAGAAGTTAAGTAGTTCGAGAGTAATGTAAGGTTGTAAGAAATAACGTAGCGTAGTAAATAATACACCATGCAAACCTGAACCAGTTTCGATTAATTAAACAACCCCCAAACTCCCAGCTATGTCACAATATTTACGTAATTCAGATATAATGTTACTCCTTTATCGTAATAATGGTGTATTATGGCATCGCATGTGAACAAGGATAATTGTTTCAATACGTCGCAACCTCTTCAATTACAGTTAAATAGATTGGATTTCCCACTGTACCAGAACTATCCCTAAAATAAAAGGCGACAACGTTCCAATTAATCCTCACAAATTTGTTTTTATTTATTTATACAAAAACATTTACTCCCATTCCCAAAGTTATACAGTTACAGCTGTTATTGTTCCCGTAACCAGTTTACTTCAAAGGTATTCTACGCGCAATAATAATTAGTATAAAGGCTAGAAAATATTTACTGGATCGAATTCCACCGCCGTTCCAAACAAATACCAGCAAATAAATTTCAACACAGCGTTCACGATTCGGCTCTCCAAGAAGTTTACGTTAAATCTCGTAGGGTAACTGCTTTAATACTTTAATTAAATCGGACGATTCTTCCTTTTTATAAAGTCGAGATACCGCCTGTGTAAACCGAAAACGATGTATGCACAGTCGATTCTACATTAACCAGACAGTTGTCCATTAAGGAGGAGGCACAATAAATTACCACGTAGATCAAATGTGCCGCTTCGGTTAGTAGGTGAGAATATTTTACAACATGGAACGTAGAATCGTGAAAGATTAAGAGGAGATGTTTGTTCTATATTTTGCAACTATTTACAAAGAGTGGCAGACAGAGGTTGTAATTGTAATTGTACATGTTGCTAAAATCTCGTATACACGCTTTAACGATATGTCAACATCTTTCTATTTGACAATGGATTACTTATGTTTAAAATTCGCGGTTTTTATTATTGTGATAAAAGCGGAACCGACTTAATAGGAATAAAGTGTTTGGCTACGCTATAAAACGTCTTATCGTTATTCCATATATGAGTTTCGGATGACTGGCCTGTATAAAAATGTAAACAAAGCGCACATTTTCCATATTATTTACGTTTACGGCGATAAAACGAGTTTATGTTTGATGTCTGGAATAGTATTAATACGGAATACTTAAAAAGAAAGAGCGTTGTAATATACATTGTATCTCGGAAAAATAACGGCCAAAATTATTTACTTTTATTCAAAATACATCCCTTATGTGTCAATCAGGCCAAGTATGTATCCTTAATATGTGCTGTTATAAAGCTGTTATGTTAAGATGTTATGATGTTATGTTTCGTACCAACATAATTTAGAAGTATGTATCAGTTACATACCATGTTGAATTAGTAGACCTGTTATGATTTGTATGTTAAAAATAAGTTCAACATAAATTTCCGAACACTGTCGGTAGACCTACTGTTGAAGATAACAAGGATGTTAGGAGTAAAATATGGCGTAGGAAAGCTCACCGAATGCTCTCTCCAATCACATAAAATTCGATTTTAAAACCAAAATTGGCAGAAGAGGACCAATCTAGACGATATTCCTTTCTAAAGATTTGAAAACACGTGAAAAGTGTATTAACTATTGCTAAATCCTTCTCCAATTTTAGAATATTAAGTATTTCCCCCTGATGGATAATTTTCCTATAATCTAATCATCAAAATCTTCAGCTGCATAGGCATTTTGACATATTTCAGAAGACTTCGATTTATCGCAAAAAACATAAGGGCTCGCTCATTTTGGATTTGATTCAAAGGCGACAGAATGCTATCTCCAGTCATACAGAATACGATTCTATAACCAAAATTGACGCAAGAGAACTAATCCAGACGGAGAATTCGTTTCTAATGATTTCAAAATATGTGGAAAGTGTGATAACCATTGCTAAATCCTTCTCTAATTTTAGAATATCAAGCATTTCGCCATGATGGATAATTTTACTACAATGATCAAAATCTTCAGTTGCATACGTATCTTGACAATTAGGACGATGATAGAGGATGACGGTTTAAACTCCTCCATTGTACGTACCATCACATTCACCAGATAATATTCTTGCCGATTGGTTGTTTTGTCCGCACATAACCACTACTTTTTATCTTTCAATTCTGCTTTAAACGTAGTTACGAACAGATGGCATAAAGTTTCTTACCGATATCCGTCTTGGTATAATCCGAATATTTGCTCCAGAAGGAGATAAATTCTTGTTCGTCTAGTAAAGTAAATGGCACATTACATAAAATAAAACAAATACGTATATCAAATATTAATTTTAATTGTTCGCTGCATCGTTTGCCACGGATGGCCGAACAGTGTTTTATACCTTTTAGGTGGCGTTCACACTTCCACCTGTTAGTGCACGTCAAATAGTTGTCGCACCTTACACATTTAATTCTATCGCATTCGTATTCTAAATCCGGAATACTTGCTATTACGTTTTCTAGTTTATTTGAAATACGCCGTATCTATATGCAACATTTTCTAAATATTTGTGTCCTGCCAAGCACTCACAACGACCAGTCGAATAATACTGACCAGGTGTGCTTTGATACGGGTACTCGATTCTCCGTGCCGCGCGCTTTACCCCTCTACGTTCTTTGCACGGTACTGAAACTTGCCCTTTTGCTAAGACTACTTATAAGTATAAAAATAGGATTTCAAGAAACCAAAATGTATGCCAAAATTAGTTAAAAACTTTCCACCTATTTTGCCGTTTTGAATTCCAATCAAAAATCAGCATTAAGAAACTTCCAAAGCTTACACATTCACACATTTAAAAATAGGATCCGTATGAACTTCTTTGACAATCACTACATTGTTATCCTCGAAAATATAACGAAATTGACTTTAGATTCGCTGCACTTCGCCAGAAAGGAGGAGACCGGACGACGTTAGCGGATTTGCTTTAGCGGATAATATTTTGTGGCGAGGATTAAGCCGAGTCGAGGTCTCTGGCGTGTTTGCCTTCGGCTAACGTTTATGCATCGCGTGTATATACTCCCAAACCGCGCGCATCGTCCTCCCGCTCAGAGAAACTGTCGGGCGTATCGCCCGAACAATAACAGCGAGGTTGGGCAAACAGAGGAGGTCGTCCGTTGCTAGATTACCGAACCATCGTACACCGTCGGCGAGTTTGATCTTTCAGTCGTCTTGGTCTGCTATTTATGTTTATAGGAGCGTGCCCGTCTATCTGTTATGGAAACGTAGCTCTACGTATACACAAAACAAACGTATCTGTCCGTTTAGGAGTGAGTCAGTGGAGAGATTATAGCGTTTTAGTTCGCTTACGATTTACGCGTGATATTGGCAAAAAATTAGTCACACGTTACGACGAGATTAAGTTGCTGGAAGGATCTAAAACACGGTGATTAAAGTGAAGTGAATATATAAACATATACAACATTAATGTGGTCAATAACCTCGTTTACATGCCAATGAAATGGTTTTTTTTTGATTTTGTATTCTTTCCTGTTCCAAACATCTCTGAGTGGTCGTTAATTTCGATTTCAATCAACCGAAACGTTACTAATCTTTATGTCTCTGTAAAATGTGAAGTGCTTCCTTCTCGAAATGACATCTTTCTAACCTGTAATACGAGGCCAACGGTAGTGTGAATGCATTTCTGACCACTAAAAGACGCAACAAAATTAACAAGAAGAGCGCAAAATCGATTCTAAATGTTATTAAAACGGAAGAAATTGAAGATAAAAAAATAACAAATTCTATCCGGAGATTTTTAAAATTTTACTTCCATCATTTTCGACCATCAGCTTCTGGGTGAGCGAGTTCAAACGTGGCCGCACAAGCACAAGTGACGAACCACGCAGTGGACGCCCAAAAACCGCCACCAACGATGAAATGGTCGACAAGATTCATGATGTGTTAGCCGATCGCCGATTGAAACTGCAAGAGATAGCAGAGACAGCAGGCATCTCAGAATAACGCGCTGGACATATCCTGCACGAAATTTTGGGTATGAAAAAGCTTTAGGCGCAAAGGGTACCGCGTTTGTTCACACCGGAGTAAAAACGAAATCGGGTGACCGTTTCGGAGATGTGTCTGGTCAGGACCCAACGCAATCCAAGGGATTTTTTCATGCGTTTCGTAACCGCGGATGATACTTGGATCCACCACTACATACCGGAGACCAAAGAACAGTCGAAGCAGTGGACTTTTACGGACGAATCGGTTTCGAAGAAAGCAAAGACCGTTCTATCGACAGGAAAAGATGCGATCGTCAAAAACGGCAGTCAGTAGAATGGTCAGTGTTTTACATATTGTCTTTCCTATTGTTCAAGGGCATCCATCGACGTGCAAAGGAGGATTGCGGCCGCGCTTCCCACAATGCGGCGCCGACATTTCGAGGTAGGGGTGGCGAGAATAAAATGTGAATTCGAACCTTCATAAGTACATGGAATTTTGTGCCAGAACCAACATAGCCATTGTACTGCAGTCTCTCAGGAAATCGTCAATGTTGTGAATAAGATCATCAAGGAAGATCGATATATTACGAGATTGAGGCATCATTGAGGATTTTAAATACTTCATTTGAAAAACTTTTGCATGATGACTTGTGTGTAAAAAGATAGTTTCTCGTTGGATACCGCATCTGTTGACCGAAGAACAGAAAGCAGCTAGGGTGAATTGTGAGATCTCTAGACCGCTTCAATACCAGAAACTTCAAAAATGTGTACAACATCGCCAGTGGTAATAGACTTGGATTCATTCGTACAAGTCTGAAAATAAAGACCAGTAGTAGTCTGTTTATGTTAGGTTAGTTAGTTAGTCATCTGTTCTCGAAGTATCTCCAAGAAGATGGTCCCGATATTTGTGTCGAAAACACGTCACGTGGCAACAATTCCTCCACAAGATCAAATAACTATTACTGCTGATTGGTATACAATCATTTGTTTGGCGTAAGTCATCGCTGAGCTTCGAAAAACCAACTCCAAACGACGAATCATCCTCCACCAAAGCAATGTTCGCACACACCACGCATGGCAATTGAATTTTTAACGCAACAAAACGTCGAATTGTTAGACCATTCTCCGTACAGTCCGGACATAAGTCTCAACAATTTCTTTGCCTTTCCGAAAATCCAGAACAAGCTGCGTGGTCAAGGATTCCAGGCATCAGAATCGCCAGAAGGAGCAGTCGATGCCTTCAAAAATGCAATGTTGACTGTACCAACACACGGGTGGAATAACTGCTTACATTAATCTTCGTGGAGAATACTTCGAAAAACAGTAATATATTGCTGTTTTATTCCATCAGCTCTATATACATAACTTAACGGACAACTCTCGTAAAGACAGCCGTCGGTCCGCCCAAAAATTATTAATGAATAACCTAACATTCCAAGTAATAATAAACGACACGAATTCAAAATAAACAGAAAAAAGGGCGAAATTGTAGTTTTTCATAAACCGTTTTTCGTTTATCAGATAAGATCCAGAAATATTTGAAATGTTGTTGTAAGATTTCTTCACATCTAGGTATTCCCTTAACTAATTATCAATGGATTTTCTTTCGTTTCGATGTTTTAATTATTCCTTACTCAACCAGAAATTTGATAGTGGTCTTCTTCAGTTGTAAACTTGACAGATAAGAAATGTATACATTTTTTCTAAGGATTTTAGGTTATCGGTTTGAAACCGCTCGGCGAACACGACCATCCTTCTTACAGCAGCATTATGACATGCAGCAGCCCAGAAGAAGTTCCATGCTACCGAGAGCGAAACATCGGCAAACTCATGCAACTGCAACGCGGTTTCGTACCGGAAACCCAAATTCTTGAAAAGAAAACAAATACCAAGTTTACAACAACATCTAATACATTTCTTTCCGAAAGTTTAACAAGAAAACAATTTATAATAGTACCAAAACCATTCAAATCCATAACAAAACCTTTCTACCGTTCAGTTCACTAACTGCATGCATAAATTCACAACGAAACGGTGATTTCAAGACCCGGAATGTTGTCGGCTTGTTAATCGCTAACTGCATGCCGTAACCCGACTCCCCCTCCTTTCACGTCAAACACATCTGCATCTACGGTGTCTACGTTTACGCTACGTCGTACTCATTTTTCTCTCATTTCTTTAATTGAACGCGTTTAATAAACTCGGACGGGAATTTAATTAAGAAATGGAATGCTGCAGTTTGTGTTTTTCCTTCTTTCACTGTTCTATTTTGTTCCGCACGCTCCTAGGTTCCACGATTGCGTTCGTTTCGACTACAGCATCGCTGCACGGACGCGTTCTTTACCAGCAATTCTTAAATCGATGCCTTTGATGTACGGAATACGGTGGTGCGGTTAATTAATGAGATTAATTGGTAGCTATTGGTGTGATAATTACTATTTAGGGATGATGAATAGAGAGAATTGAAATAGGCGATGGAATCTTGCCGCAGTAGCATTGAAGCAACTACGATCGGGAATAAGCTGCTGTGTTTGTTTGTTTAAGCATTTTCAAAGGTAAAAGCATGTTGAAAAGTATTATAAATAAATGCCGGGAATCTACAGGAAGGACCACAACAGTCTAGATAAATTAAAAGTGTCTTAATTGTATAAATATTGTTCGTGAACATCAATTGTTATTTTTATATGACTATTGATTTAGTTTTGCTGCAGACACGAGAAAAATCAAGGAAGAAGCAGAAAAACTACTTTGTAGTAAATTTGCTTCGTTAGTTCTGTAACCTTAGATGCAACTGAAGCTCCTGAAATAAATTCAAAGTAAATTATTATATACACTACCGTCCGTAAGTTTGGGAACAAGATGAAATTCGTTTAAAATAATAACAATAAAACTTTCTTAAATACTTTTTATTGGATCTAGATAAACCATAGAATGACAATTTGGAATGGCACTTTTATTCTTTTGGATTTGATACATGCTAGTATACACTACCGTCCATAAATTTGGATGCAAGGTTAAATTTCTTTAAAATAATACACCTCATAAGCATATCCGGAAAGGAAAGAAAAAGAAAAAGAGAAAAGTGGAATCTCAACGTTTCGCCTCTATCGTAGGAGGCTTCTTCAAGAGAAAACAGGGAAAGCAAAGTGGCACGGTAACTCAACGTGTCAACCACGTTAGAGGCGAAACCACTTTGAAAGAAGGTCACGGTAGCTTGACGAGTTAATCACACTAGAGGCGAAAACCTTTTTTCACCTTTTTTTAATTTTTTTCCTTTCTTCTTTCTTTTTCTTCTTATTTCTTTTTCCTCTTGCTCTTATTGCATTTTTATATCTCATCATGACACGCTCCCATCCCGGTAGTTCGCTTATTACTGACTCAGGCCGTAGAAGCCTACGTATTTATTGTACTTTCTTTATTTGAAACTTAACTAATGCAAGAAGTTACCTTCTTAATTTTTTTCAAGTAATGTCTATATTTCATGACAGAAATTTTCACCAAACTTAACATTACTCAGTTAGCCAGTTAAGTAGTTTTCAGTATTTTTTTATTAATTTCAGTAGGTGTCTCATTATTTGCAAGCAATAGCCACCTATACAGTACATATGCACATCTAAAATGGATGCAAATTTCAAACTGATCGTAGTGATATAGGTGGTGTGCCCAGCAAACGTAACATTGGAGCCGGACATCTTTCGTACATATAAAGATAGATTTTGACTATTCTTACAGATGTCATTTATTCCAAAACACATAAATAGCCCGTCAAAACTGAGTCTATTTAGTTTTCATATAAGCACAAATTAATAGCGTAATTATGTTAAAAGAATCCCATTTGATGCATACTTTATAGCTGTCAAAAACAAAACTAATAACTTAAAAGACCTGTGTCTTAATAATAATACTATACATATCACATCTGAAGCTCAACATGTGACATTCTGTAATTTTATATTCTCAACTTGGTGACAAGTTAAAAAACAAAAACCAAGAAATAACTATCGATATAAGATATATATAAGATGAACTTATCGAGCATCCTGTATTTATATAGAGATTACTGCGTTAGAATTGTTATTTTCACCAAGTTTCTGATCCCTCAACCGGTATCTAATTAGAATCGCAGGTATATACGGCTGTTTATCATTCATAACGACCGTAAACGAATTATCTCGATATAATAAATCGCCCTTAAACAAATACCGGGCGTCCATGTCGCCGGCAAACGACCCAACCCCGGTGCGTCAATTGATTTTACTGCCACGTAATGACTGTATTGCTGCCGCCGTCGCTGCCGTTGCAGACTTTTGGGCACGAACGCGTGCTGTTTACGGTGACAATCCCTCCGTGCCGCCCACCCTTAAAGTTCCGACACTACGCCACCCTTCCATCGCCCCGCCGAACAGCGCCCTCCTTACGCCGCTCCGGTACGATACCGGTCCGCGTCACAAAGGAGACCGGTAGAGGCGAAAAGGTTAGCGGACGCGATGCGAGAATATATTTTAAAGAGGGAAAAATTGCCGCTCCTAATCTAGAGCGGACACCACCTCGGGTGACGTCGGTCACCGATATTGTATTTTTAAAAGGGAGGCCAGGAGGTTAGGCTAGGTATTCGGCAGCTCTTTTTTTTTTCGAGCGTAAAGCCCGTACGATAAAGAGAGACTTGATGATAATAATTATGATAAACACCTGTTGTGGAACGCTTTTTGGAATGTGTGTTATGGTTTCGGGGTGCGTTTGGGGTGTTAATGGAATTTATGAAGTTCATTCATAAAGATGAACTCCTCATCGCAGGTATATTGCGCTAATTGAAAATGATCCGGAAATTTTTTATTAGTTTAAGCTGTAACATGTTTTCCAACGTGTTGGGATGACGTTGTTTAAGCTCTAAATAAATTTGAATATTTTGGAAGTGGTGTTGGATTCCGAACCAGTATGTGAATTACATGTTTTTGGCTCATTAAAAAGAAATAAGCTTTAAAAGATAGGTGTAGAAGATTTGGAAATCCAGAGAAAGCTGACAATATGATTGAAAATGACGTTATCTCGTGTACCTGTGTGTCAATGTGTAAAATAACTTATTATATAGAATCATATAATGCCAGTAAAAAAGTGCCATTATAACTATGAGATACTCATTTCCCTTCTCGTTCTTGTTGCTAAACTTACAACTAACAGAAGAAGCAATTGATGAAGATGACTGATGAAGAAAGAATTTGCACTGGTTCGCTATCGCATTTTCAATGTTCTGTTTGACCGCACCGATCGGTGCTTAAAATTCACAGCTCACTGTTCACCGTTAGAAATCAAACTCTCATCTGCGGTGATCCCTTAGATCCGCTACTTCCCGTGTGCAGAATCGCGACCGACTTACGCTATTGCATTTTCGAGCTGGTCAGCGGTAGTCAAAGATTTGTTGGTGATGGAAAAGCATATGGTCGTATGTAAATCATCCATTATTGAAAAAGTAAACATATTCCCGTTATGTTTCTTATATCATCTAAAATACAAAAAAAATTCCTAACATTGTGGATTTCAATAGATATAGGGACCTGCGTAGAATAGTAAGGTCTGAGTCGTCTGTAATATATACAAATTACATGCTCAATGTACAAAATAATATTAAAAACGATCCTAAGCAATATTGAACATTTATTAGTTCCAAAAAGAGGTCTTCCGGTCTTCCTAACGTTGCCAAGACTAAAATCCGCCCTTTTCTCTTTTTCTTTTTTCTCTCGTTCTCCCCTCCTCCCTTTTCTGTCTCTCCTTCCTTCTCTTACTCTTTTCATCTTTCATTCTAATTAACCCCCCTCCCCTTTTTTTCATTCTTCTTCTTTTATCTCTTTTTCTTTTTATTTCTTTCTCCTATTTCTTTCTCCTCTTACTCTTATTTCATTTCTATATATATATATATATATATATATATATATATATATATATATATAACACATGGGCTGAAAAGTCCCGGGCCTAACACATAGATGACGCTAGTTTTATTGCACCTTTCTCTCAATTAGTACTAACCTTCAAAAGACAGCTGTTAAAATTTCATGATATTCTATTCATTAGTTTGTGAGTTATTGTGCTAAGAGTCACGCTACTTTTGTTATTTTCAAAACAATGGATCAGAAACAATTTCGTGTTTTAATTTTACATTGCTTCTTGATGGGAAAAAATACCGTTCAAGCGAAGCAATGGCTTGAAAAGTGTTATGGGGACTCCGCTCCGACAGAAACAACAATAAAACGTTGGTTTGCTGACTTCAAACGTGGTCGTAGAGACACCGATGATGCAGAACGCAGTGGACGTCCAAATGAGGCGGTAACACCTTATTATTAATATCAAAAACACCTTCACCATTACGATACCTATCCCCAAATATTCCCCTCCTTATAAGATTTTAACGCGCACCTTTCACCGATTCAACGCCATCAAAGACCCTACATCAATGACAGATTTATGTTCTCATATACGCGTCCCTAATAAACAGAACCGTTTAGACCCACCACCATCTCGCCAGAAACCTTATACGGATACGGCCGAAGAACGCTGTTTACACCTTTCGACTTTTTAATCCGAAATCAAACCGTTAGTTCGTTCGGATCACGACCGGGGCGCGCGGCATACCTTCCCAATACGCCAGATATGATATTTTACGATCTGTTTATGGGGTAGCGAGTTCCTATCGCGTCTCCTGGCTTATTTTCATTGACATTTTATGGGACGTTACGCGTCGTCTAATAGTCTCGGTTATTATACGTGTAAAAAGTTTTATTGGCACGGCTGCATGGCTGCCAAGACCTACAAGACCGGCTGCAACACACGGTTACGACGCAGACATGCCACGTTCACACGTAGAAAAATGACATCGTATTTCGACGATGTTCTACTGCCAATAAAAAGAAGAGGAATGCTGTCGTATATACCGGGTGTCCCAGATTTTTATTGCGGACGATATTTTCGTTGTTTGTAATTAAAGAAGCTCGGGTGCGACGTTAGTCTCATTAAATATTTATACTTTATACGACTCTGTCTTTAATGTTAGATTTTCAAATTGCATCGTCTAGAATTTAAGACAAGAAGAAATTCCTAGTTTCTTTACGAGGGAAGAGAATGCCTCACATGCTTGCCTTTCGAACCATACAGGTTCAATTCTTATTCCAAACTGTTGATTTTTACTTCCGAGTAAGTATAGGAAGTAAAAATTTAATAATAACAATAACATGAATTTTGAATCATTCAAGATCAATTGTTATATCTCGGTGGCTTTTACCCTAACACCGTATTTGCAATTATTTTATTCATATTGAAATTTCAGCGTTTCCAGAAAATTCCATTTAATTTAATATCTTAAATAGAACGTCCTGATAATTTTTGGATATTTTGGATTCTGCATAACCCTTTGAGTACGAAAACATGCATCTTAGCAATCTAGGATGTCGTGGAAAAGACTCTTCTATTTTCTACAATTGCTATAATCTTAAACAGTTTACTTTAATAGCTTTCCTCTGCCAGAAAAAGTACTAGATTAAAGGAGAATAGAAATTTCTAAAAGCGTCGAGAGAAAAGGACTGGAAAAACTAGAAAATAGAATGAAAACCGAAGATCTAAAATTGACCACATAGACTCTCATTGTTAACTGAATTACCGACTGTACAGATTTTACTGGTATATCTATCAATTATATCACCGTACAGTCCATGCAGTCGTTGTGATGTTGAAAATATATCAAAACAACGTTGACATATACTTCAATAATTGTTTCAATCATGGCTACATTATTATTCAATGACAATAATGTTAAGTGACAAAAGTAATAATATTAATATTCTATTGATATGATTTCTTATGTTCAAATAAAAAATTTCAAAATTATTGGATGGTGTCGTAGCCGTGGAAGACAAAGGGGCGTAACCTTCGCATTTTTTCTGTAATCCGGCCGAAATCATTCAAATATAACAAAGTCATGGAAGCCTAGACGCAAAAATAATTCGAATTTTTAGTAATCAAAATTGACGAAAGAATGTTTTCAGACTTAACTTAGGATCCAAAAATGTAAATTTACAAACATAGAGACTATTCTTTCATTAAAAAAGGGTAGGAGGTTGTGGTATTACTAAAGAATTGCAGATACAGCCCTCATGCCATGATATATCTCAAATTTTGCTCAGATAAATAAGAGCATGCACCACCTATGTTGTAAGACATCCTGTATACTATGTGATATGTATATATTCCAAAATTCCAGAAGATTTACTTTATAACAGAATGTAATCAATCTAATAAAGCCCTAAGTTGGGGTGGGGTACGTAGCTTTTTAAATGTTATAATTTCGAGTCAATTTTGTAATCCCTCTCTTATCTGGAAAAATTATAATCTGTACTCTGTAATCGAAAAGATACGTTTACTAATGTAGTAAAGTTAATGTTTCTGTTAGTGCATACTGAAATGCAAATTTGCAGTCTTAATAGTATAAATGTTACACAAATTATAAGCAACATGTAATTTTTGTATGATCAAATTATGTTTTCTCTTGGTTATGGACGTTACTTTACGTATTCTATAACTACTAATGATGAATGTTGCTAGTAATGTCTGCTATGATCCATAAGGGTTGAAAAAAAAGTAGAATGTTAAAAATTAACGTTTTAACATATGGTTTAAAGTTTGGACTATTTAAAGAACTTAGAAGAAAGTACAAATGCCAAATATTACTACTAACGAATACTGCATTTTCCGGAAGGCTATGATGTAATGTAATAGTTTCTTTCTCAATTTAAGCATCACAAAATCCATTAATATTATCATGAACATGTCTTTCATTAGGCCAGAGCCCTACTGTAGTCTACCATCTAAAAAAATCATCTAAAACACGAAATCAAGAAAAACTCATTCGAAGACAATCCTTTTGTCTTTATCAAATACATGAAGCTACGTAGTCAAGTCCCTCACAAAAATTATTCATACATATTTGTCATTTTCCATCTATGATTTACTATTTGTCATTCGTTAAGTCACTTTCCATTCGCCATTTTACCAGTATCTGCCATTTGTAGTTAGCCGCATATCACTTATCTTATATCTCTTGCCACCTGTTATCAGCCATTTGTTTTTTACCACTCACTATCTATCACTTATCATCTATCATTTGTCATCTATCACCTGCCATTTGTCATTAGTTATCCATTTTTGAGTAAAGGAAATCTCAAACTATTAACGGAGATATCGACAGGATATGTAGATGCAATTTTTTTTCAAAGGAACACCTTCTCATTTAAAGGACAAAGATCCCAGACTAGTACTAAGATTTATTAGAAGCCCTAAACTATTCCAACCATGCTAAGGACATTGTTGATCTATTAGATTGCAGTGATTATAGTCAGCAATGCTTAGACGCGTTCCAATAACAATAAATTATGCAACTGCATGCAGCGGAAGTACATTTTGGACTTAACCTGTAATATAAATTAAATTCCTCTAATCCTCTAATTGTCGAACATGTTTTCTACAGCAACTTTGTTACGGCAAAAGGATCCTTACCGTTAAATATATGTGGTAAATATAGATAGCACTACACGCACACACAAAAGTTTGCAAGATGATAATAATGACTGCGTTCACATTGGATAAACCTATGTAGTTGCACATAACTCACGTATGTATACAACATGTCCGTTGTATGTAAAAGCTCGTAAACAGCGATAATATTTTTACTACATCATCAATTATATGTACCACCTATAAAAGGAGGATGCATAGCGTGTACGTAGGTATTTTAGGAGTTCTAAAAGGTTAGCTAGCTAGACTCTCGCATCGACGTGGCGTTTTGATTTTAAAGGCTTTTTACGACAACTAACTTTAATGTGTATTTTTTATACTGCCTGCAATATTAAGATATAAACGAACGCTGTTTGAAGATGTCAGTGCTCGTCTTTGTCTTTTCAGTATTATCGAATGCATTTTTGTACATATAGCAATATCATTAGGCTTTCAGAAAATAGAATATTTCAATTTCTATTATGGCTCTTGTTAAAATATATTGAATTGGTATGCTAACTCAAGAAAACCTAGAAGTGACTTTCGGAGCACTAAAATATCGGAATAT
Organism: Trypoxylus dichotomus; assembly: GCA_023509865.1. Lineage (NCBI taxonomy): Eukaryota > Metazoa > Arthropoda > Insecta > Coleoptera > Scarabaeidae > Trypoxylus > Trypoxylus dichotomus. Next base: position 69,094,199 of record CM042076.1, on the reverse strand, counting down.
AATATGTCTTCTTCTTTAGCCCAACGCTAACGCTTGATTAAAAATTCCTACAGCTTGCACGTCACTCACTGTATTTTTTATTTCAATTGGAGGGTCGTCATCTTCACTCACCCCGTCTTCCTCTTCATGTGCATTATCCATCTCTTTATCGTCATTCCATGAACTAACATCGGTAATTGCGCAAACAATGTCGGAATTTATTGCTTTTAAGAATTTGAGAATGTCCGATGATGGACTGTCAATAACTTCACCATCAGATAGTAACTGTCTTCTTATGATGGTTACCGGTGTATTGTCTTCATCGACTTTCTGATAACACAGACGAAAGTAGAAATTTTAGTAATTTTTATTACATTTTGATCTATCGGTTGGATAAGTGGAGTTACGTTGGGCGACATGAACATAATGAAAATTGAGCCATCGTTGCTTCTAAATTTTCTGTTTACATGACTGCGACGTTTCCACCACCGGGTATTTATATGAGCGAGTGCTTACTATATTTTGATTTAGATTAGAAAGTTCAGACGCTAACCAAAAAAAAAACCAATAGCTAGAATTTTGATTCTAAATGACAATTCCTATGATAGTATCACAATTTAAAAAATAAAATACGTTCTAACATTGACACTTTTAATTTTACTGATACTACCACATTACTATAACCTACACCACACCAATATTTTACATTTGTTTGCATATGTATATCTCGAAGACTTGGTGTCTTATCCCTTAGGATTTCTATCATTGTCTATAACTTCGCCTATTTTCAATTCTGCCAGTTCGTTTCGCGCTTTCTTAGTGTGCTGCACCGACTCAAACATTTCAGTGCAATCAGTTCCAGCACTCTCCAATAGGATTTCTTTTCCTCCGGGATGCTGAATTAAATATTGGGTCACATCGTACACATTGTTGTGGATGACGATCCAAGCACTACTCTCGTTGTTGTGCTTTTTAATATCCTTCCAGTTGTACTTCTTCACCATCTTGGAAGTGGATTAGTAAAGATGAGGACGGTAAATTTCGTAACATTTGCGAGAGATATCGAAACTATGTCAAAACTGACAATTTTGGAATGACAAACAAGATTTTGAATTAAATCTGTATCCATAACAGCACTTCTATATTTTAATCAATGTTTATTATTAATAGTCAAATCCTTTAATAATTTAAATAGGAATAAATACTTATATATTACCACACTAAAAAGTATTTCTTTTTATTCCAGGTATGTGTCCACTGAATCATCTTAATACATCTTCGTCAGTGATATAATTGACCAGTAGAATAGAGTAAGTAATAACATGATTATTTTTTAACATTTGGTTTATGGACGTATTTTTCGTAATTACTGCGTTAAGTACTTAACCTCTAAACTACCGTGGATATATGAATTTATTTTAACGTGCTTACCAAACAATTTACAGTCGATATGCTCAAAATGTTAATCTGTACGTATTCCTTTCAAAACCTGCGAATACGGTGGTTATTGTAAAGTTTGTACCAAATGGAAAAGTTTTTTTTATTACTTTGTGCTTATTTCAAAACTAATCTTAGCAACATCTGATAAGTCATAAATAGTGGTTGGGGTGGTGTTAAATATGAAAAATCCTTATTTATTGAAATGATAATTATCGCAATATAGACTGGGAATCCGGGTCTTGTAACAGAATCCGGACAGAATTCTATGAGACCAAGCTATCATCTTCAACTAGGTTGTTAGATTATCTAGTATTCTTATAAACCCATTAATTTTATATCCTAAATATAATAGTGAAATTATTTTGAACTGAATAATTCTTAATTCTAGCAGAAAATTGGTTGTAAGAATATTAGTACGATTAAAGAAACGTTTTGGAATCGATGTAACTTCATATCAAAAGTGGGCAAAGCCCCCTTTTTGGCATTTTAATTTGTTGTGTACGTCCTTTTATAATTTTAATTTGTGCCTTTTAAAAGTTTGTTTGCTGCCGTGATGTTGTTTTTTGCATCTGTTTTGATTCTATTGTCCTCTTCCGGAGTGTCTTGGCCTGATGATGTGCAAATATGCACGAAACCGATAGCCATTGATTGATTAAATTGTTTGAGATACTGTGAGATTGGTCCCGTTTCCTTTTTCCTACACCTTAACCACGTGGCCCCCATTTTTATTGCTAAGTTACGAAAAAATGAGAGCTCGAAAAAGTACTGTTTCAAAAGGCGCTACGGTATATACTAATAATTTTTTGATCTCCTGTATAGTGTACAAAAAATTAATATACAAGTTTGTCTAGTATAAATCCTATTCTGACGTAATTAACAACGGCATAACTAATATGCATTTTAAAAATCCGGTTAGAGTTACACAGTTCTTGTATTGGATGTTGTTAGCAGTTTTAGGGCTCAGATTAAAGAAAAATGGATTACTGATTAGCATGAGTTCAATCAGTAATCTAACACGCATTATACGTTATTACAATCTTCTTTGTCTTTTCTCATATACATAATAGTGTCACTATATATTTCAGTTCCACAGTATTTCGTTTAATCACATATGCCCACACATCTTCATAAGATTGGTGTTCTGGACAACTCATACTGTTCGTGTAACAATACGACTGTAGATGATCAAAAAAGAAAAGCATTTATGCCACGGAGACCATGTGAATAAATCTCTATTTAAATAACGCTTGTCTAGCAGACAGCAGATGTAGGTTCAAATCCCACCAGAACCGTGAAATTTTTAATTTCGGTTACTAAACTTAAATTAAAATTTAACATGGGTAATTCGAAGGAAATCAAATTATTAATTAAAAACCAACATAAACTACAATGAAAATAATTTTAAAACTTCTGTAACTTTTAAGTGAAATTCGTTGACCTCCCTTAGTACGAAATGTAAATGCAAAACGTGAATTTTGTAAAATCTGAATTCTACGTGTTCTTCTAAGCAAGTATTATAGATTTTGCCGCAATAATCGAGATGTTATGAAACCAAACTATCGTTTAAATGAAAGTATTTAAGGAATGCTTAAGTAGACATATTCCCAGTCTACTTAAAGTTATAATAATATCATTTTAATTGCACATTCTTGATGTAAAGAAAGAAATTTTCAGTAATTGGCAGTTTGTTTCTAGAGCCATAGAGAATTATTAATTTAGATTCGCCCTCATTAATATTCAAAAAATGTCTTATTGAAAGTAAAAATAACTTATTGATGTCGGTGTTTAAGTCATGAATTATTAAATCGAGCTGTTCAGTATAACAAGCCTTAGATAACCTCACAGCACCTGCATTAAAACTGAAATCAAGAAGAAAATTAATGAAAGAAAAATAAATATGAGGTGTATATAGAAAATAACATCCTATGAGTAATCCCTGCTTTCCTACAGTAGAAAATACCTCTATTCCCTAAATATGTTAAAAAAGCTACAGTATTATCACCTAAGCCAATGAAGAAATAACAAACTAAAAATAGAAAACAAAATTAATTCTGTTACAAACCTTGGTGTAGCCTAACAACACTGAAGCAATCACTTTGCCTAATTAATTTGCTTGGATAATATAAATCAACTGTTTCACGTGCTGTATGCGAATTTCCTTTGTCTTAGTGGAAGATGATTCATCGTTCAAGGTTGGTTTTTTGAAACTCAGTGATGACTTGTGACAAACAAATGACCGTATACCAATCGGCAGTAACAGTTCTTTGATCTTATGTGTCTGTTGCTACATGACCTGTTTTGGAGACAAATATCGCAACCATCTTTCTGGAGACATTTCGAGAACGGATGACTTTTGTTGGCTTTTCTTCACCTTGGAGCATCCAAATAAACGACTGGTGTTTATTATCTGGCTAGTATGAGTTAATCCAAAACTCATGACCATTAACGATATTGTACACGTTTTTACAACCTCCTGCGTTGAAGCAGTCTAGAGTTTTTTTGACACCAATTCACCCTAGCTGCTTTCCTCGGTTCTTCCGTCAACAGATGCAGTGTCCAACTTGAAACTAATTTTTTACACACAATGCTTCGTGCAAAATTTTTTGAATTGAGGTCTTTGAAATCCCCAGTGATGCCCCAATCTCGCGATATATCACATGTCGATCTTCGTTGATGAGCACAGCATCGACATTTTTCTAAGTGACTGCCGTGTTTGGTACACCTACTTTTCGTCGCCAAGACTAATCCGTCTAGAAGCATACCAACGAAAAATTGTTGGCAGATGTGGTGTTTCGTTGCCAAAAACAGAGGCATAATTGTCTTCAAAAATTATAAAAAATTATTGCGCGAAAATGCTTCCACTTTTCACTTAACTTCTCAAATTTGACAGTTTATTATAGCTATAACACTATATGTATCGTGCTGAAATTTTGGACTTATTAGGTTAATTAAAAATGGATGTTAAGTGACATTTGGTTAGTGGCGCCCTCTATGTACCAGAATACAAAACTTAAAAGACATTCCCCGTATAATGAAATTGATATTTGCGAGCAGCTGTCCCGCCAAGACCTTCAACAAAATCGACAAAATACTAATTGGACGCAAAGTTACGAAGAACAAAATCAATTTTACTATAAAGTTAATGAATAACGTTACACTCAACGACCTTAAATGTATCTGAAACAATAATTGGTGTTCGAAAAGGAAGTCAATTCTTAATCCATTATACCATACTTCTATTTGTGATAACGGTAGTAGGAAATGGCTTCACCATTGTACCTACATTAAAAATCGAACGTAACAACGTTAGAGAGAAACAGAATAATATTTCAATACGAAGCTAAAGCTACTTAACGCGGGAATTCTTCTTTTCGTCTTATTCTGCTTATATACATCGCATACAAAAACTGTCCGTCTATCTATAGTACCGATTCCTAGCAGAGGATGCGACAGAACGTTGCTAACGACCGTAGTCGGATTTACAGCTGACATAAATGAACTCTCTACAGTACTTATGCTTCAGTTTTGCATATCCGAGTTATTACTTCGAGTAAATCCTCTTTCTAGAAGCGCATAGACCCGCGACTCACAACGTCGTTAAGCTCGTAACTTCGAAGCGTCGTAAACCAGTTTTGAAATTGACGCTAATACCTCTAGCGGATCGTTGACGGAGCTGTTATAGGAGTAAGTCTGATCCAACATGTTAACTTTGTTGTGGAGAAACATGTATACCTAATGAGAATCTAGAAAGAAAGATAAATACGAATAAGCAGTAACAAATAGAATAAAAATAGTACGAAAATGTTTAAGTAATTTTACTAATGTTAATTCCATATTTATCAAAGCATTGTTTGTCTTGAAACGGATCGGTGGTCTAGTGGTAAGAGGGCCAGCATTTGAATTTGGTAACTTAGGGGTCATACGTTCGAAGTCAACGTCAGATGAGTACAGTGGCGATATTTTTTAGGCGCTTCGCCCTTTATGGCGAGGCGATGTAGTAACAAGGACATGAAACACTTTACACACACTTTCTTACATCTTAGGGTTTCTGCGGTTATGACAAGATAAAATAGCTAATAACGCCACTCAAAAAAATCCAAAATATTAAGTACCCCTTTTCTCCACCCCTGATCCATTCACTATAAAAAAAATTGAAAATATTTTATTTTTACTTTTCATAATACTCTCCATTAAGGTTAACACATTTTTCCCATCGAAGTTCCAGCATTTCTAATACTTCCCGAAACAACCTCATTGCTCGATCTTTGCAAACCACTGATTCATTGCACATATCACATCATTATTTGATGAAAATCATTTACCACGTGTTCGTTAAGTTTTGGAAACAGTCGGTAATCACTGGGGGCCAAATCTGGCGAATATGTTTGATGCCCAAGTAATTCGAAGCCTGCTGTTACAATGGCGGACTTGTGACTGGGTGCGTTATCCTGATACAAGAGAACACATATGTGCAGCTTCCTCCGTTGTTTTCTTTTTAATAAAGTCACGTAATTTGGAAATTAAATTGACATAATAAGCATCTGTAATTTTGACCCCTTTCCACAGGAAATCTACTAAAATTACTCCTTTAGCATCCTAATATACGGATAGCATGACTTATCTGCTGAAGGTTGCATCTTGGATGGTTGCATTTCGGCGGTGGTGAATGTCGATGTGTCCACTCCTTGCTCTGCATTTTAGTCTCTACATCATAATGATGGATCCAGGACTCATCCATTATCACAAATCTTGCAAGAAAATTTTCTTTGTTGTGTATGTTGCGTTAAAAGACGACTAAAACTATCTTTTCGAGTTTGTCTGTGTGCATCTGTTAACATTCGTGGTACACATCTTGCAGACAAATCTTTCCATATTCAATTTGGCAGTAATTATATTACAGTCTGTATAACAAGAAACGCAGGGACCAAATTCAAATATTTTTAAAATGAACATTTTTAATGTTAATACACGCTAAATTAAAAAAAGTATCCAATCTTCATTACTATCCAGAATTGCTTGACAACATTTTTCCATGTTTTTTACCAAATGTTCAGTGTAAGACGTAGGTAATGAACACCATATCCGTTTTATGCAACGAGATAACTCTTTTATTTTATATGTATGCTCACTTCGGAGTTTGTGCTTCGTGATAGCCCATATATTATCGATCGGATTAGCATCTGGGAGCTACGAGGGCTAATCCAAGATTGTAATATGATTTTCCAACTAGTAGCTCCTACACAATCTGCTTTTGCAATCGGCGTTTTGGATCGTTATCCTCTTTTAAAATATAATATTCAGTACCACTCTTAAACCAGATCTTTCTAGATGTCAGTAGTCCCAGCACCATCCACTGAGCGTTTAAATTATCAATAAAGACGCATTACATCCCAAAACCACGAATATTAAAACATCTCCGAACATGGACCTTTACTGCATGTTTTACAGTTCGACAATGCGATTTTTATGGCTAAACCATGCTTTGTTTCTTGGTACCCAGGCCCAAAAAGAAGATTCGTCCGTAAACACCACATTCGTCCAGTCTCTGACGATATCTTCCATGTTAAGAGCGCCTGTCGGTGTTTGTCCGAGGGCTGCGGTAAGCAGTCTCACATAAATTGCCCTTGACGTAATGTTAAATACGGTTTTCTACTGAATAAATGAATTATTGGCTTATCTTGCCTGGTTGTCGTTGTACGAGATTGACCGCGTTCTGTAACATCGTCTACTGCTCCCGTCTCTTGGTATCGCCTTATCCAGCGTCGTATACATATAATTTGGCGTTTTATGTAAGTACTTGGTAGCCGCTGCAATACTCATTCTTGGGTCCTTTGGGTGATTAGACAAAAACACTGCTTGAAAACGATTTGCATACACTGCGCCAATATTTGACTATACCACCGTCTCTTCCAAAAGCGAACAAGAACCAACTTGTAATTTAGTACCCGTATTAAAGGAAGGGTCTAAAGGGTTACCTGCTGTATCATTACCACCTCCCTATTTCTTTTCCTAGAAAAAATATTAGGCTGTAAAACTGTATATACCACTTGGCATGAGAGACCAGTATCTTCAACTAGTTGTCTGATAGTCACACGTCGATCTAGCAGTATCAGATCATGGACATTTTTAACAGTTTCTTGTTTAGTGACGGTTGTAGGTCTTTTATCTGCATATTCACCTGTACAGGACTGACTAGCACATTTAAACTACCGACACCACCCTTTAAGTATGGTATATGTATGCACCAAATGTTGATAACTTTGAGTTAGGGTCATCTCTTTCAAGCGAAAGTATTTAATAACCACTCGTTGCTCCAGACGATCCATTTTGATATTGATATGTGACTCTCGACCTCGACCGTCTACTGTAGGCATGTCTTAACAGGTTCAGACTTGTAAGTCTGCAGCGTTAATCTGTACAGAGCAGGTTTATCGTTTTGGTTTACAAATGGGTTAATGGGGACCAGCCCTTGTATATGAAGATGATTACTAAGAACGCAACCTAATAAATTTATAACATTGGCGCCTCCACCGAAACACGTAAACTGTACAATTACCATTAGCTACTTTCAAGGAAGGCAGAATGAAAAAGAAACAAACAAACTACGTCACGTTATATCACGAAAATATTATGATTACGTACAGCCACGTGGTTTGCGCCTCCGGCAAGGCCCGACGAGGACTAAAACGCAATTAGTTAAACGCCGAATTATAACGCGAACACCCGTCCTCGAAATTCAAGTCGAGATGATGCCTTTGCCCCGAAGCGGCGCGCGTCCTCGGTAAATTATTAAAAGAGAGTATCGCTCCAGCATGTAAAAGCGAATTTCCCAACTACTAAAAACTCCGATGGCGGGACGATGTTCCTTTCGCTCCCGAGGTAAACAAGCGTGGAGGGTACGTGCACGAGCCACCGTTTCGGCTTAAAAGCGAAATTAATTTTGCACGCCCGTCTTCTTTTTCCGGTACTTGGTGAGATGGGATCTTAATTGAAAATAATGCCAGCTTGTGGGTATGATAAGTAGAGATACAAGACAATTAGCGTATATTCCACATAATTGGTAACACCGCTCAACAAAATAATTTTTTTGTCATCTTGCCTGTAAAATACGTACTGACTTAGGGTATTTCTGGTGTGCTGGTTCCAAAAATAACTGGAATTTCTTCCTAACAGCTCTAATTTTTGATATATACCAGGGTGAAATCTATTAGTCATACGTAATAAATTCCACCGTTATTTATTAGTAGAACAGATGCTTTCTAACTTTCACACGCTCGGCAGCGTGTGGGCATCAAGATTCATTACTTTCACAACCACTTAGATCGTTATCCAGAAAATTTAGGTGATGTTGGTGAAGAACAGGGGGAAAGATTTTACAAAGACATCAACATTATTGAGGAAAGGTACCATATGATGGCCGATTAGTGCTGGAATCGTCAGCGATACTGTTCTAGTAAACTTCACGCAAGGAAATCTTATAGAAGGAAATTTTTAGCTGATGATTGAAAGTTGTATATTCATATTTTTCTGTTTTTTTTTGTGTTTCAGTTAACAGTTATGAAATAGTAATATTTAAAAAGTTGGGTACATAACAAAATATTATATCTAATTTTGGTGCTTTTTTCCTAAATGGGACAGAAAGAGTGAACTTCGAAAACTAGATCTTGTTGAACAAATCTGACGGCATTTTTGGATTAGGCAACCTAATTAATTAACGCTAATTAACTTTAATCAGTGTAATACAGCTACATATAGACGTAAAATATATTAAATAAATGAAATTAAATTTTTGCACTTGGCATATAATCCGATCTCTAGTTATAAGTATGAACCAACTCAAGCTTTATTGCTTGTTGTTCAAGGAAGACGGATAATATGTTGTCATTCGCAAATAGTGTTAGGGACACTCCAAATTGTCTTATAATCTGCCTTTGCAAAAATGTATGTACGAAATCTTAATTTAGCTGTTAATAATAACTGTTTTTCCAATAACATGGGATATCACTATACAATTAGCAAACTGTTGATGAAGTTTTTCAAAGTCGTTAAGGTCTAATTTTGTGGCCAACTTGTTCTTTAGATAGTACACTTCCCGACTTTCGGTTTTGGAGATAAAATCAAATTGAAAATTGGTATATGGGTACTAAAATTTTTAGTTTTGAACCAGTTGAAGGGATTAAGGTTTCTAGTGATAATTTGTGTTTACCAATTATTATTCCGTATGTTATTTATAATTGTCGTTTATTGGATAGTATTTTCCGTAATTCATGGAGAAACGGCCGCTTGTTTTATCCTTGCCCAAGTGTAGAATTCCTAACACTTATGGTGTACAAATCAATCAAGATTTGGTAACAACTGATATCCTGCCAAGCACTCAATTCGACTTCTGACATAATTACAGTTCTATCACTTAGAATATTGGTGCGAATGGACTTTAGGTCTAACATAATAATGCTGCTAAATACAGCTACTCCTGATATTGGTATTTAACAGCATTTTTATGTTAGGTATTGTTTTCTAAGCACTTTTCGATGTGTCTTTAAGCAAGGTCTTCAACACTTTGAGTTATAATTATTATTAGCAATTTTGCATTATACTGATTTAGATAAGGTGTCGATGGGATTGATGCTCTCCTATTTGTGAATATTCTTAATTTCTGCAGTTAAATAAAAGCGTTCCCCAGAGTTCCATGATCAGGAAAGGGGCAAGATTTATGTTTATGCTCCTCTATTTTTTTTACGATAGAACTCGGATTTCTTAGCAGTTCCTATTACACAAAGATCAAAAGCTTTGCTAACTGTAATTCTACGATTTGATACAACCTCCTAGTTTTCAAAGCATTACAAGATGGAGGCCGTCCATTAAATTTCATATGCGCGTATTCGTTAAATGCGTATTCCATTTTAAAATAGCAACTTTTCAAATTATCTGAATCAAGCCATGATACTTTGAGAAAAGAATATCTCAGCAGGATCTTATGTACTTTGTATTCCCGAAAGATTTTCAACTTGTTGTGGGACATCCTGTATACTTGCGTTTTGCAAAATTCAATAGATTCAATAAAAAATCAAACCTTATCATGTTTGCCGCCGATACACACGTTTACGAATCTTTGTCCTACATAAGTTTCAAGAAACGTTGAGGGAAATATAGGAAGATTTCGATAATACGTGTCAATTTTCTAAACAGGATCCTATAATTATGAATTTTGCAAAAACTGCAGCCATTTTATTTAGCAGTATATAAGGATGTACTAGGTATCAAAAATAGTTAGGAGTTTACTTGGTGAGGTTGAGTGCTGATAATGATTTTAGCATTAGATAACATGTTTCGTACTTCTTTAGTGTTAAATCGAAACATATCTTACGCGAAACAATAGTACGAGGCTTGTTCTCAAAGTAAGTATCCTTTTGGAGAAAAAACTTAAATATCCCATAGATTGATTTGAATCATTGAAGGTTCCAATAATCAAATTAGCACCCTGATGGCCTCGTGTCGGTGGTTTCATCGATAGAGATCTAAAGATTTCTCAACTCCTTTCTAATACCATCGGTAGCATCATAAACTTCGTTGACGTATTTCTTGCGTAAAGTTGAGGAACTCGGCACATAAATGGGTTTATCGTTGACTTTGCAATGAGTTTTCGGAAATTCTTGAAATATCTGATCGTTGAAAGAAATATTACAACGCAGGAAAAGGTTACACAAATCTTTAGAAAATGTTTCATGTGGATTCTTCGAATTATTGAGAAAACTTTTTTCCAAAAGTCCATCTCATCACTGCAAAGTTGAAGGAATGCTAAGCAGTTGTTCAGATTTTGTTACAGTTCTTATAAAAATGGCGAATACATGCATAAATATGCAAGATAATGATGAAGTATGCATGTGCATATGCGCCCATAATAAAGTGTTCATATGTGCATTATATACAGTAAAGAAATGGTCAAAGACGTTTTCTTAGGGTGAGAAATGGGTAGGTGTACAATAGGGAAGGCATATGCATTTTGCATAAAATAGTCTTTAGTAATTATCTTCAAATAACCATCATACCTCGACGATAAAGCTACTTTGAGAGCGAATGCATTGAACATTTAATTGCATGGGATATCCGAATTCAGAAACATCTTAAAGGCCACAATAAGTATACACAAAAGTACTAAAATGTGCGGAACAAAGAGGAGGTATAATCAAGTATTTGCTATAAATTATTTCTTCCTTATTTATTATTTTAGATAAATTTGGCAACAGGTTACTATGTATGTTTTATTTTAATATGTGCTCATTTAAATGCTTGTAGTTCTTTTGTTTCTAACTTTAGGTATATATAATAATATTTAGGATTTTGTTTTTTCAATAAATGAAAAAATGTATTGGGTGTTCCGTTTACAGAAAGTATTTATATTTAAAAATTGCACCATTGTCAATACCGTCACTTTCTCAATTTAACCAACTTTGCGGTTTCAATTAATAACAAGATTAGCAGTACTACCAACTTCGATTTGAACAGAGCATATAATAGATTTTTTTTAGAATCACCCTGTATATAAAAATTTACCCGACATGCTATGGTTGTCATCTCTCACACACTCACCAAACCGAGCTGAACCATTGATAATACCCTTATATTTAACTTTTCCGCAAAACGCAAACATTCTTCCTAATTGTACAAATAACCTATCCGGAAAAATAAACTGGTTAGGTAGACTCGAGCACGGTTACCCACGATGTGATCCTGGCCAGCCGCGAGCTTTTATTTGAGGACCGCAGTTCGACAGCGGTTTGTCGAAGCCATTAGCGAAGGAAGTCTCTTGAATGGAACGGGCATGTTGTTTCCAGCGGTCGTACAATTTAGACGCGTAGAACGACATATATTAGCTCAATATATTGAGAAGCCATCATCACGGAGTTAAGTGCTAATCGATAGTGCTCCCACAGTCGCCTCGAACTGCTACGGCTTTGGCTGCTCGACGAGGCGGATCATTAATTTTGGGTGTGTTAGGTCCGTTCAGGCCGAGGAATTCTTGTACGACACAATATCCGTACACGTACGACGTCTTGTACACCGAATTAGGAAGAACGCTTGTTGAATGGGGAGCTGCGTACGTACCAGACATGTATGCATACATTGCGACAAAGAGATTGTTTTGGGGTGTCTGTGTCATGTACGTGAGGAATTTCTGAAGTCGTTGTTGAAAAATTCTCGTAAAATTTATCGAATACAAACATACCCGCTGCCTATTAGGATTATTTGAAATATCTTTGAAATTAAATTAAGGAAAAATGTTTCCATGTGAGTGTGTTTTGGCAATGTTACCGTAATACTTTCTACACACTTAAACTTAACAGATAAGAACATACTGTTTAAACCAGAAATTTGATTTAAATCAGGTTTTGAAGATGTTGAATGGTCTACAGTACTAAGAACAATTGAATTAGTTTTGTTTAACTAAGTGCTAACATCAAGTGTTCCATTTTTATGATACTCTTTCAAATTTAAGGCGATTATAACATCCAACTATGGCGAACCAAAGCTACTAAAGAATCCCCTACTAGAAAAACGTTCTTGGACAAAGTTCTACGAAGGCATTCATACCTTTTTGGCAAAGGGAACCTTAGACCACTGACAGCATTATTAGCCCTAAAGCATTATTTATACAAACTTACATAAGCTGAAGATCAGCTCTGTGGTTAGGAATGTCTAGAAGTGGCAACACGTGTATTACGTGCATGTACTGTCGTCAATCATTGACCATACATTTTTTCAAAAGAAAATAACCAACATCTTTGTACTAAGGAGCAACGATCCTAGACTAGTACCAATGTTGAGTAAAAACGTCCAACTGCTCTGACCACATTTAGAACATTGTTGTGTTAGATCTTACAAGTGGCAGTGACTGCAAGTACCAGCGCCTATGCCCTCTCCAGTAACACAATACCTTTTGTAAATCGTTTGAATTTTTATTTCATACTTAGTGTTTCTTAATACCTTACTTCCACTAGAACTATATTTTTGCCTGTTATACAACAACCATCACGTCTGGTATCTTAGAGTGCTAAATTTCCAGAATATATAAGATCAGATTTTGGTACAGAAACCTCTATCGAAAACCATAATTGATTGAAAAACAAGTAAAGGAGGAAAGACGTGCATTTTTAACTTGATTAGTAACCATTCTTTGTAAACTATTTTGCAAATGAAAATATTTACACCATTTGTAGTTGTCCACCTCTTCATTGCTACCTTTAAACGCTTGTTTCACTCTTTCATAGTTTCCTGACCACCGAAAGTCCTTCTAGGGTTGCTCTCTACCCTACTAAGGTTGGTCGAACTAGATGAAATGTGCTACATATTTCCGTCCTACTTGATTCAGACGGGGTTTCTAAATCGGCGCTTCTTCCTTCTAAGGTTGGTCGAAGTTGATGGAATGTGCCACTCATCTCTAGCCTACTTTAAAAGTTTGCAATTTGGCACAGGATTCGTACTTTTTTTTATTAATTGATTTAAAGCTTTTGGAGTTCGTTTGATCTACTTTTCTATCTAATGTATCCTGCAATCTCTCTATAGGATTGAGGACCGGTGATTGTGGTGGCCAGACCATAATTTTCGTTGTAAATTTTTTTTGCAGAACTTCGCAAAGCAGAGAAATGTTTTACAGATGGCGCAACGGTTTGTCGCAATATTTCTTCTTTATATACAACTATATAACTGATATTTTATAATGCCTTCTTTGGCTTTTATAATTGTTCTTATTCCTTTTGTCATACTGTCTATACAGGCGTTAATCGTAGCGTCATTTTGCCATACATCCTCAATACTTCTTACTAATTGCTCTTTAGTAATGTTTCTTCTTGAATACACGCGTTATTTTAGAACACTCCACACGTTCTCAATTGTATTGAGGTCGGGAGTACTCCCTGGCCAAGGTAACACTAGCAGAACATTCGTTTCTAAAAAACTTGGCATGGTGCCTTATCGTGCATGAATGTGTAAGGGCCTTCATTCAGATCTAAATCATTGATATATGGTATCAAGACATTCTCCAACACACGCTTGGTGTTGATTCATGGTGCCTCGGCAAAAATACAGTGGTCCAAGACCTTCGAGTGATATGCAGGACCATACCATAACTGACAGAGGATATTTCATCCTATTTGTACACTCGCTTCATCAAATCGTTCAGATGAACGTCGTGTAACAAATTGAGCTCTTTCGGTCATGCTTGCATGCTTGCTTGAATTACATATTCATTTAATTTTTTTTTTGTCTTGCCTTTCGCGAATTATCAATTGTGTAATATTCATGACGTTTTGCTCATTCACACGTTCTCGCTTCAGTACTCTACTTATTGTACGCGTGGATATTTGCACTCCTTGTTGAGACATTACATTTCCTATTTCGTTGGCGGATAAACCTCGCTTTTCAGTTGCTAATTGTAGGATACGTCCATCATCTCTATTAATAGTGATCCTTTTCCTGCCGCAAAACGCTCTTCCGGCACTTGTAATGGGTATCTTTCCTTTCATTAAAACGGCGATTCGCAGCACTATTTATCAGGATACTTCTTCTCTCTTTGCAATTGTGCGTTAAGAATACACTCCTGTACCTAACAATGCTTCAATACGCACTTTTTTCGGTATGTCCTTTTTTACGCATAACGAAAAAATATAAAGCGCATACAAGCAATAACTTGAAGGGTTATACTAACACGTAAACACGGAAAGAGCGTTGTTACATAAACATATAAATATTCTTTCTACAATAGTAACCGATCCAAATAATATTTTACGAATTACTGTGTCTTTCAATCTTTTTTCTACCCATCTGCTATACATACAGAATGATTCACAAGGGAGATAATAATAGGCAAGACGTCATTAAGCGGCACTTTCTCTATTTCTTAGAAAGATATTTAGGGAACGTATTTAGATAGGTAATGCAGACCCAATTCATTAATTTTTTACTTGTATTTGTACATTATCGCGTTGAAAATACACAAAAGCTTAAATTTATTAGGTGGCCCTAATAAAGTAGATAGGGACTGTAGAGGGAGCGTGCACCGACAGTGCATAGGATAGTTATAAATGTGAATGATCCCTCAGCCGTACCATGATGTATTAAAAACATCGAAAAATGCCTACCAAACAATATGTAACATAATAATCATTTAACACATAGGCTGAAAAGTCCCGGGCCTAACACATAGATGACGCTAGTTTTATTGCAGTCACCTTTCCCTCAGTTAGTACTAATCTTCAAAAGACAGCTGTTAAAATTTCATTATATTCTATTCATTAGTTTGTGAGTTATTGTGCTAAGAGTCACGCCACTTTTGTTATTTTCAAAACAAAGGATCAAAAACAATTTCGTGTTTTAATTTTACACTGCTTCTTGATGGGAAAAAAATACCGTTCAAGCGAAGCAATGGTTTGAAAAGTGTTATGGGGACTCCACTCCATCAGAAA
This sequence comes from Trypoxylus dichotomus, assembly GCA_023509865.1. Classification (NCBI taxonomy): domain Eukaryota; kingdom Metazoa; phylum Arthropoda; class Insecta; order Coleoptera; family Scarabaeidae; genus Trypoxylus; species Trypoxylus dichotomus. Next base: position 69,078,318 of record CM042076.1, on the reverse strand, counting down.
CAACAATAAAACGTTGATTTGCTGACTTCAAACGTGGTCGTAGAGACACCGATGATGCAGAACGCAGTGGACGTCCAAATGAGGCGGTAACACCAGAAAACATCAAAAAAATCCACAAAATCGTTTTGAATGATCGAAAAGTGAAGTTGCGTGAGTTAGCTGACATCGTAAAGATATCAAAAGAACGAATTGGCTTTATATTGCATGAACATTTGACTATGAGAAAGCTCTGTTCAAAGTGGGTGCCGCGTTTGCTCACTGTTGACTAAAAACAAGAACGTGTTGATGATTCTGAGCAGTGTTTGGCCATGTTTAAACGTAACAAACCGGAATTTTTGCGTCGATATGTGACAATGGATGAAACATGGATCCATCACTTCACTCCGGAATCAAAACGATCATCATCTGAGTGGACAGCAACTGGTGAACCTCGTCCAAAGCGCCCGAAAGCACAACAATCGGCTGGAAAGGTTATGGCCTGGGTATTTTGGGATGTGCGTGGTGTAATATACATCGACTATCTTGAGAAAGGAAATACCATCAACAGTGAATATTATATAGCGTTATTGGAGCGTTTGAAGGCTGAAATGGCAAAGAAACGACCGCATATGGCAGAAAAAAAAAATTGTTTCATCAAGACAACGCACGGTGTCACAAGTCAATCAAAATAATGGAAAAACTACATGAATTGAACTTCGAATTGCTCCCACATCCACCGTATTCGCCAGATTTGGCTCCCAGCGACTACCGGCTGTTCGCAGACCTCAAAAAAATGCTCGCCAGTAAGAAATTTCGCACGAATGAAGAGGTTATCGCTGAAACTGAGGCCTATTTTGAGGCAAAAGATAAATCGTTCTACAAAAATGGTATTGAAATGTTAGAGCGGCGCTGGAATGATGGCGTTGCTCTTGATGGAGATTACGTTGATGAATAAAGCTAGTTTTGATCAAAGATAAACGTGTTTTCTTTGTTAGGCCCGGGACTTTTCAGCCCATGTGTTACTTCACTTCTTCTTTGCATTTTGTTATTAGTCCTCTCTCTTTGCTGTGTATGTGATAATAATATCTAATTTGTATTGACTTGTATATTCTGACGATATTTCCTTGCTTTAATGTATTATTTGCGTATTCCACTTATCTTTTCTTTTAAACCTATTGTACTTCTTTGTTCCTTTCAAAAGTCTTATTTGTTCCAATTTCTTCTGTAAATAATTATATATTTAACACTTTAGCACATACCTTTTTTGTTTGGCTTTGACAAATAGTAATTTAGCCAATAACTTCTTCTTTTTCTTCAAAATCATACTATTCTAGTGTTTTTTTTCCCTTGTACTACATAGCTTGTATTTTGTTTCAGTTTCATCTATTCTAAACAACTTTTCCTTGCTTCATCTTCTATGTTTAAAGAAGCTTTTTTTGTTCTAATACTTTTTAAAATTGTATAACTTATATTCAGCGGAGAAGTATTTTTGCAATTCCTACATTACGACACATCTCCTATTTTCAGAATCGATACTAATTTACAGCACACCAGGTAATATTCTCTAACCCGGCAAATTGTAAATAAACATTTGGAAGCTCGGTACTATAAAGAAATAACTCGATCCAATTATGTAAACAGTTATATTTCTCTCCCTTAATACAAAGCATCTGCAATTGGAGTCTGATAAACACGCCAGGATCGGTACGATAATTTCATCCAATTCGAGATACGTGATTTCGCCGATCGCAGCTCAACAATAGAGTAAGGTATCGGTCGGAAAATTCGAGCTTCGTCGTTCCGTCGGCGGCGGCTTTGTAATTGTGCGAATATCGCCAAACGATCAGGCGTCGCAGTGGAACAAAGCCGGCGGCGTCCTCGTACACAACTCCCCTGACGACGTCCCCTAATGGAAATAGTTGAAGTTTGTTCGCCGAGAAAAGTGTTAACGTTAAATCTAAAACGAATATTGTACATTAAAACGAACCCAGTCAGCGTGAGTTAATAGTGTCGTTAGCTGTTATTATATCAACGGTGGAAGTTGGATAAAGTTTGTATGTGTATAGCGTGTTAGATCTCATTTATTACGGTCTTGGCGTATAAAGGTGTAGCGAGTAACTTTCTGAACGTCTTCGGAAGCGAATAGCTTAAGGAGCATGTCTTGAGAAAGTAGATACACGATTAATTATGACGGTTGTTATGAAGTGTTTTGTTTAGCGTGATGTTTACGCTCTGGAAGGATATAAAAGGGTATAAAATGAAGAATTAGCAAATTTAAACAAAGAAAAATCGAATTTCAGAGATACGCTACCGTTCAGAAGTATTTGGGTTCACATCTTCTTCGCTTCAGGTTTTAGGTACTTTCTACACTGTGTAATCCTACTACCAGATAAGTAATTGGCTGTGTATACGTAAATAATAAATATATGTTCACTTTGTCACTAGTGCTTTTAATTTTTTCTTCTAGATCTATGGGTGTCCAAATACTTTTGAACGGTAGTGTATCTAAAACATCTAAAACAAGTCATCTACAGAATAAAAACACACTACATTTTATCGAAATCAAATTTGCCTTTGGTTGTTTGTTAAGAATATAGTTTTAAGCCGTAAACCTCTTGAAAACCTTAAACACAGTATCCTCAATACCCACATCAGCGAGTCACAGACGCCCTCTACTGGGAGTTTTTCGCCGTAATTCTAGAAATACGTAGTAAGCTGTGCTCACGCGTTTCTTTCGGCGCGCTCTTTTCGTTTAACCTTTGTGTGTAAGGTAAATGAAAATATTCAACACCGCATGCATCGTGTTTGCAAATACGAGTCAGTAAACGAGAATAAATGGCTCTCCGAACATGATTCCTGGTCTCCGAGAGGAAGCGTCTGAAAGATATACGAACCGCGTCTAACGAAAATTAATCGCCTGCCAATAAATGCATGAATGAGAGGAGGTAGCAAAGGTAATCACGTATACATATGGTTGGATGCACATCTCTTCTTGGCATCCTTTACTTTTCGAGAATATGTTATTAACGTGAATTGAGTGAAGTGGACATGGAGAATTATTATTAACAGTCTCTTCTTGCGTACTACCTTATGCTTTTGGTAGTTGTTTTACCTTCTGTACATCCATGGTTAATGGTGTTTCAGAAACTACACTAAGGTGACAGAATAAAATAGACACCAGGTAAAGCGGTATAAATATGTAAACAGCTAAATTCTAAAAACGAATTAAGAACTTTCTCTCGTCCTTAGGGTAGGGGTAGATGTATCGGAAGGAATTCGTCATAGTTTAGTATCGTTACAACTATGCCTCGCTTACAAGGTTCGAGTGATATTAGCGACTTCACCTAGGGTCAACGTGAAATAAGTAAATTTTTAAATATTCCGTTGTCCACAGTTAACCATGTGATTACACAATTTAAACGCAAGGAAAAAACAACAGTGGAGCCGAGACCAGGTCGTGCCGGACCTTCTGAAAGAAGTAAAAGGGTGCTTGTGCGCGAAGTGTTAAGAGAACCGCGAAAAAGTACAGTTGAGCTTGCGGCAACTTCACAAAAAAGTCAGCGCACCGCACTGTTCTGCGATACCTCCACAGTGTGGGGATGTATAAAAGGGTGGCAAAGAAAAAACCTCTCCTTACGGCGTTTCAAAAACGGCGCCGAATGGCTTGGGCAATCGAAATGCGAACGAAGCCCGAAGAGTTTTGGCGGTCTGTCATTTTTTCAGACGAAAGCAGATATTGCCAATTCAGTGATAATTGTCGTACGTGGGTATGGAGACGTTCGTTACAGCAATTGGACGACAAATTTTTGCATCAGACGGTGTGAACACCATGGTGTGGGGCGCGATATGGTATGGTGGAAGATCGCAATTAGTAATCTGCGACGGAAATATAAATGCGGCAAAATATATCCAAATATTAACAGAAGGACTGCTACCGATATTCGACAACGCCATTTTATCTAAAGAGGACGTCACTTTTATGGAGGATGGAGCACCCTGCCACAGAGCAAGAACAACAATCACATGGAAAGAGGAACAGGGGATTCGGATTTTACCATGGCCAGACCAATCACTAGACATGAATCCGATAGAGAATGTTTGGCACATAATCCAGACAAATATGGCGAAACGACCCCGAAAACCCAGCAATAAGGAAGAACTCGTGGCAGCTGTTACAGAAGAGTGGTTAAATATTCCAGAAGACACCATTAATCATTTAATAGATTCTATGCCACGACGACTCGCAGCACTTCACGCAAGTAAAGGTGGATCGACAAAATATTAGTCTATTTAAAAATTTTAAAATATTTTGTATATATAACGAGAATAGAATCTTTTTTTTAATTAGTAGGTGTCTATTTTATTCTGTCACCCTAGTGTATATTTGAAATTATAGTTTGTTTGGACACTTCCTCTACAGAAGTAGTAGTAGTTAGTAATAGTACAATACATCAGTCAATATGTAATGCCTCCTATATTTTTTCTACTTAAATAAAGTTAACTTAAGTGAAAACTTTGAATTTCCTATTCCTTAAATCTTTTTCTACAATCCACTGCACTAGTAACTTTCTGCATCAATAAGTGGTAGTACTACAGTCGTAATGTAGAAAGTGAAACGCCCATTCACTTTCACGAAAAACTGAAAAATATGTACGGCGATGCAACAGTCGATATTAGAACCCTTAGACAATGGATTAGTAACAAAGTTAAAGGACAAACATCGTCGCCTGATGAAAAGTGGAGCAGCAAGCCTGTTGACTGCAGTAGCTCCACGCAACATTCAGCAAGTCCATAACATCATTCGTGATGGCCGCCGGATAGGTGCAGATGAATTGTGTCGCATTAAAGGCAGTGTGATAACTATTATTCAACAACTGGGGTGTGCAAATGTTTGTGCAAAGTGGCTACTGAGAATATTGGCCGACCAGAATAAAGAAACAAGAAAGACAATAGCCCCACAACATTTGCAACGCTTCCGTTTGAAGAAAGATGAGTTTCTGGAAAAAATTGTGACCGGGGGGTGGTTCATTTTTCCGAATCTGAATCAAAGAGGGAGTAAATGGAATAGCATCACACAAGCTTACCGAGGACAAAGAAGTTCAAAACTGTGCGATCGGCAGGGAAAGTTGTGACGACAGTCTTCTAGGATGCAGAGGGCGTGATTATGGTTGATCATTTGGAGCAAGGATGCATAATGAATTCTGTTCATTACGTCACACTTTTGCATGACAGTGCAAGACCACACACCAATTGAAAATTGGATGGGAAGTCTTGCCTTATCCCTCATACAGCCCTGACCTGGTACCATCAGATTTCCATCATTTCGGGCTACTAAATGAAGCTCATCGTGAGATTAATTTTGAAAATGAGAAGGCCGTGGAAACGTCTGTGCGTCAATGGCTTAAGAAGCAGGACCGTGATTCTTACCACGCTAGGGTACATGCCCTTGTTAAAAAATTTACCAAAACCGTAGAAATGGACGGAGATTATATTGAAAAATGACAAATTAACCATCAACATTGCGTCTTTCATCCTATGTAACACATTTTAACTTCTTTAAAACAGTACGACGGTTAGATTTTAGTCTTGAATTTACAAAGATTCATATTTTTTTATTTTGTTTTGAGAGTCTAGAACTCTGTTACCACAATAATCTTTTAACGATTTTGCTTCATGTAATTTTTAATAATGTAAAGTTTTACTAATAAGATTGCCAGAAATTTAAAATAGGACGCAGTAACTACAAGTAATATTAATGTAATTTTAGCTAATGTGAAAAGTAATCACTAACAACATGTTTTGAAAATAACATCGTTTGAAGTCATCCTCTTGTATTGAACAGAACAGATCTTTGTGCTACAATTGCAATTGGTGATGCACCTTGGCTTACAAATCTTTGGTGGTTTGTTCCCATAGATCTAGAAACTCTAAGGACGAGAGGTCGGACGACCTTCTTTTTGAAATAATCCGTCCAGGAAATCTTTCTTGTAATAATTCAATAACCCCGAGATATGTGCGACTCGATACACCTTCTTGTTGAAAGAATGCATTGGTTAAGTCACTTGCAGTCACAAATGTTCTATAATCACATTCTTCTAATGCATGCCACTGACACTAACGCCATTTTCCTATTCGTCTTCCAAAAAATTACTGCCAATCTAGCATAAGACCAAATACCCCACTAAAGATTACCATTTTCAGTCTAAGGGAGGGGGAGGCAATTCTTGAATAATTTAAGGATTTTGATCAGCCTAAATCCTACAATTTTGTTTATTCATAAATTCGCCTAGCTACGAATGTACTTCATTTGATAAGATGATTTTTAAACCAAAATCTCGACCGACTTCCAATTGTTCCAAAACCAAAGTCCGATAAATACGATGATCAGCAAGTTTGAGTTACTGAGTAGGCTGGGATGTATAAGCTTTCAAGTGAAAATCATATACAAAATTCTCTACGTCATCGTCGTCTACCACTGAGGTTCTTCGTTCAATTTTTTTCAGAGACGTTCACCTAATCAATTACGTTGACCGTAAATTTCTGGTAATGTACGAAAAGCAAACTATTCTCACAAGAGCTCAATATTCTAAATAAATGCGTACAGTCCTTGTAATCGTTGTGGTACAACATAATTGCTTAAAAATGTTTAAAACTTCCACATCTTAAATATCTATACGAGATAAGAAGAAATAAATACATATCTTGATACGTCAAACAGCTTCAACTTGCCAATTTTATTGAATTTAATGAAAACAAGGTTCACAGTAGCCCAGGTAACAACATTCCTTCGTACACTGCTTATACACGGTTACCCGTCTTGAAACTGCATTATTATCAAACAAAAGACTAAATTAAGATTTATGGATACTCGGAAACAGCATTACTTTTCTCTAAAAGAAAAAAGGACAAACAATAAAAAGAAACAAAGAAAGGAAAGAAGGAAAGTAAAACAAAACCGTAAAACGCTGGAAATAGCCGTTGTGACGGCTGTTAATGGTTTAACGCCTGATTAAGCGAAATAGGAATTGACGCGCGGCGAATGACTAAAAACAATGATTGTGTTGCGAGGTGCATTTAATCTATGTATATATGTATGTACGCCGGATTGGCGCTAGGCCAGCTACTTACGCATAAAATATGTCAATGTCAATGGTAACTATTTTTAATGGAGACAACGAGGTACTTAGATTTATAATCCGTGCGTTAGAAACTTAGTCGTGTACAAGGATTGTTCGAAAAGGCAAAGGAAGTCAGTTTTCGTAGAATTTGGTATACATAGAGCGGAAATTAATGTAAGCAGATTTATAATGCCACACTTCAATAATGAACGCAGAGATTGGAAACTTTAATACAATACATATAACCTATCAGAGTGAACAAGCTTTATTTTTTATTATATCTGTAGTTGTATCATTTGGGTCAAGTTGCCAATATTTGTTTAGTTAATGCAAAAAATAATTATCTTTAAAATCTTAGAAGTTACAGACAGTAGTAAAATATTATAAAATATATTTTTATGGTTTACAATTTGTAGAGAATGTGCAGTAAGTTTTTCGAACATCGTTATGACAATTATTACAAGCTACGAGGGAGACCTGAAATGTTTTACACAATTACTGGATTCATTGGTGGGCAACTGTCAAAATTTCAGACGTCTACTTTCAATAGTTCTTATTTCAGAGCGTATTTTGTGTAGCAAGTCAGGCGATTTCGCAAAAATAGATAAAATCGAATTTCGTGCAGTGATAAGACACTTTTGGATGGCTGGGAAAACGGCCACGGAAATTCGAAATATTTTGCTAGAGCTTCATGGCGGATGTACTCCATCATTTTCGACCATCAGCTTCTGGGTGAGCGAGTTCAAACGTGGCCGTACAAGCACAAGTGACGATCCATGCAGTGGACGCCCAAAAATCGCTACCACCGATGAAATGGTCGACAAGATTCATGATATCGTGTTAGCCGATCGCCGATTGAAGCTGAAACAGATAGCAGAGACAACAGGCATTTCAGAAGAACGCGTTGGCCATATCCTACACGAAAATTTGGGTATGAAAAAGCTTTCGGCGCGATGGGTACCGCGTTTGCTCACACCTGAGCAAAAACGAAATCGGGTGACCGCTTCGGAGGAGTGTCTGGCCAGGATCCAACGCAATCTGAGGATTTCTTAATGCGATTCGTAACCGTGGATGAGACGTGGACGTTCCATTGGGTGGAAAGGTCATGGCGACCATTTTTTGCGATTCCCAAGATGTGATCCTCATCGACTATTTGCGTCAAATGAGGAGGTTATCGCCGCTACAGATGGCTATTTTGCAGACCTAGAAACATCCTACCTTTCCGACGGCTTGAAGAGACTGGACACCAATACCGCGTTTTCTTGTCGATTTTGGAAACATTTCAGGTCGCCCTCGTATTTGAAGATGTTCCCTTAATTAATAGAGTTAACAAATGGTTTTTACACAATAGGGCCCCACTGCACTTTGTTCTCGCTGTAAGAATTTTTTTGAATGAAACGTACAGCAAATGCATAGGACAGAGAGGTCCTGTGTCACGGCCACCCAGGTCCCCTGATCTAAATCCTTTTGATTTCTGTATTTGGGGATATTTAAAACTGCTAGTACAAATATTCAAAGAAACTTAACAATATGGATGAGCTACGGCGGCAAATAGAAAATGTGCCATATAATAAAAAAAGTGTTGTTTGAAAGAGTAAGAGACGACGAAGATGTGTACAAATAGCGGTTGGGCATGCAAAACATCCTTGTTCTCTTTTTAGCAAATACAATTTAATGAAATGACATGCGCTATTCGTTTGTTTATGAAGATATCTTTGAAATACTTCAATTGAGGACCTATCTTTATTACAAATTTTTGGTTTGTTCAGGTGCGTATTACACGTGGGTAAAATATCCGACCTTTATTTAAACATTCTGTATTTGTTTTATGTTCCTATAATTTTAAAAAATGATTTACGAAGTAAAGGAGCTCAATACTGGTAAATAAAACTAAATTTAGCACAAACTCACAATTTCAGTTCCAATTTTCTTTCGAGTCAGACAGGCCCCAACGAAACAGCAGGATCAAAGAATTTAAAAGCCTCTCTCAAACTGAGAAATTAATCGTAGAGTTTCCATATTAAAGTTTAATCTTTTATGGAAAAGTAATACGCCATAAAACGTTTCTATTTATAGCACGAATCTCATTAAACATTTATGAAGTAAAACAGGAAAGAGCATTATAAATCTAAGAAACAAATTGCACATAAAAAGAAACAACTTCACAATAACGACGCTCGATTAATGCAGAAGCGAAGAGAAAATCAGTAGGCGGTTCGAGATGACGAACACGAAGAATTACATCACGCCATAACGCTACTACAAATCACTAACAAAACACTATCACGTTAAAGCCCGCGTTGCGACATCGTTAATCCTCCCAATCGACAGTTTTCTATCGGTTCTAAAACCGAATAACAATTCCTAAAAAAACACGCTTCCATTTCCGAACGTACCTCCAACACATCAATACCGATACTATACGGCTTTAAACAGCGACCTACGATCCTTTTATAGAAACGAGCGTAGGCCGGAACGTTGCAGGCGAACATATATACGCTGCAACGCGACGGCGAGGGCCCGTATGCGCTTCTTCTCATAGGTGAACCTGCAGTTACGTACGCGTACTGAACCGCTGGAGCACGCAGAATAAAAGGGAGCAGATGCCGTGAAACGCGTTGGAGGGCGTTTTGTCGCAGGTGGAGAGCGCTTTTAACGACTTCAAAAGGAATATACGCAAGTGAAGGCGTCCCGATGTGAAAAAAATATCGCGAGATATATTATCGTACATGTACAGGCGTAGATGAAAGTGTAATTTTCAAAGAGGATATTCTGGTTGAGCGTTTTTTCCATAGACAAGAAAATTGTAATTAAGCGAATCGTTATACGGTAACAGTTTTTCTCTTTATGGGATGAAGAAGTTTAGTTTGTAATATTTAAATAAAATAATCCACTGTCTCGAAAGCAAAAAGAAATGATTTAGTTTTTACTTATTTGTTTTCTACACATGTTTTCTATAGCTAGATTCAAAAGAATAATTCAATGGTTATCATAAAATATCACCTTCCATGCTGTCTTGAAATCTTTATATTTACACTACCATCCATATTATGTGAACGATTATAAAAATGACATTTTTTATCGACGGGATTAAAGAAGGTGCGGGAGCAAAAAAATATGGAGTATCTAAAGCCACGATCTGTAAAATTAAGCAATTCAAGTCACAAATTTTACAACGTGTGTCAGATACATACGGAGGCCCGGGAAATTCCAGAACTTTAAAAAATGGCCAAGCACCTAGAATGGAAAATGGTCTGTATAAATGGTTTTTAAAACAAAGGGATAATCATGTTCCAATTAGCGTTGAATTAATTAAGGAGAGAGCAAAATTATTGAATGAAAACCTAAAAGAGACCCAAAATTTTGTAGCCTGTGATGGCTGACTAAAACGATTTAAAAGGAGATATGGAATTCGACATTATCTGGTGAAAAACTATCGGCACCATCAGAACTAATGCAACCGTTTAAGGAAAAGTTAATGAACAAAATCAAAGAGCTACATTTAAACGAGGAGCAAATACACAATGCAGATGAAACCAGTCATTATTAGAAATTATTACCTACGAAAACCTATGTTGCATCACATACAACATGCGTAGGTGCATCCCCAAATCTGAATGCCTTTAGGAAATTTTATTGTCCTTTTGAGACAATCTTTATGAAATGTTTCATTTTCAGTTCTAATAATCCGTGTACGAAAGTCCCCCACGCACACGTCAAACTTAGACTGTTCACTAGATACGACTTTAGACCAGCCTTTTGTTATTTTTCTTTTGCAGATGTAATTGCGTGTAAACAAAAAGAGTATAAGGCCACTGTATATATAAAAATATATTTGGAAAAAACACAAATCGAAATATGTAGTGCACGCCAAAGAACTCACAAAACTATACACGTGCTTTTTTTGTATATTCTGAACACATGGACGAACTAAACGTTCAACAACTATATAGTTGTTGGTAGAACTGTAATAGGTATATATCTATTACAGTTCTACCAACTAGTACCATATCTAAATTTTAATTGTGATCCCAACATCTTCAACGGTCCATGTCATCTTCGATTTTGCTCAGTTGAACCAATTTATTTTCTGCGTGTCTGTTAGCAGAGGTTTATCTTTCGCCTAAAACATTACGAATAATGAGAAATTATGAATTTGATAAAAACTTTAGAACCGACCTTATAAAAGCTAAGTCCGGGTTTGTATATGCACTTTCTAGAGCACTCCCTTGATAAAGTTTGTCCTATTTCTGTATTCCACTGTGCTGGTTACGGCTCTTCACAATTCCCGGTCTACCAGAACTTTTGCCTTTATATTGGACACCTCCACTGTCACAATAGTGCCTAGGTATGCTCCCAACTGTTGACTTAGCCAACACTAATTCATCCGCAATTTTACGTATTTTTTACCCCAAGAATATTTAGTGATTACTATGTTACGAATTTTAACATTTGTCTTACTTATTCGGGCCATTTTTGATTAAATTTAACAGAATTTTTGGCAAAACAGTGTCTAACAAGTAACTGTCATATAACTGCCAACTTTTGATAATCAAATATCAAAGTTATTTATTTTATAGACGGTAACTAGATAAATCCGTTGTCCCTATATTATACAATATTTTTCTTTATTCATTTGCCCACAGTTTATTTCAATGTGTATAGAAAAAAATTATAAAAATATCTATTATAAATCATAGACTTTCATATGTTGTTAATATAGTTCCCTAATTAAAAAATTTAGTTTGTGTAAATTAACATTTTCAATAAATTTTTGTTTGTCCGAATATTTACTTATTAGGGCTCATACATACATCATTACATTGTGTTATAAATCAGTACCGATAGGTAAATACAGCATTCACATGTATCAAATCTTCGTATGTGTAGCCAAAGATATACTACTTGTCAAAAAATTGAATAAATAGCTTGCAAGTCTTTTCACGGCGTTAATTTGATTTTTCTTTCCTGATGTTATCTGTTTGCAAACATGTTATAAAAATCTGACATAAAAACATGTAATTTACAACCGACTAAACGTTTAAAATTAAAACAAATATCATCCATCATTCTAGTTAGTTTAACTCGCGCTTGAAAAGAGACAAAGAGAGATAGAAAGAAAAACAAATAAACCGTCAAAATTTTAGGGATACGCTATCGATAGACTAGGGGGCTAGACGCACCGAAAACAAATGATAAAGTATTTATTTGTTCACGTACCGTGTTTATGAGTGCCATTAATGTTCCTAAAACATGCGTATAGATCGCGCCACCGGCATAAATCATTCAGCGATTCCTTTTTAGGAGCGGACGAGACTGAATGGGGACCAAACGGCATGCATGAGGAACGCCCGAAGGTAAGAAAGGCGCAAAGCTCTGGAGATGAGAAGAAGAAGAAAAAAAAAGGAAGTCATCTCGGGCAACGCGCGAAGTAAATATTTTTTCATTAAGTTGATGCGCCCTCTACGTTTCGAGGTGTGTTTACACGCGAGTACATGTAACGCGAGAAGAATAACAGCATCGGAAAGGGCAAAAAACTAGGAGGAGAAAAAGATGACGGCCAGGAGATAAGAGATGAAACGCTCTTAGGTCCTCGCGTCGGAGTCGAGATGATTATAAGGAATTGCTTTTACGGTTAGTTTACAGAGAGATACATGAAGTTCTGAAAGAATAAATGAACTGCGGATGAAGAAAATGTAGCGATATAAGAAGGCGCGCTTCATACCAACGTACATATATATATATATATATATATATGCCGTTTGGGACTGTTTTATCTTATGCTTCTTCTTTCGTGTTTGTTTTCTTGTTGTATGGAATTTTATTTAAAATTTACAGCTGCGTAAATATATACATACCTAACAAGCTATTTACGAGGAAAAATATTGTTGGCATTAAGGGAATTTATTTAAGACTGCATTATACGGGACTCGATTCGTCTTTTTTTTTTGTATCCTATGAAGCTTTGGAAAGTATAATTTGGGAAGATAAAGTAAGTATACCGGAATGTCCACTAAAGCTTCAACCAATCGTATTCTCGCATGCTTTCTACACAAAAAGCTTACGAACAAAATTTTTGCCACAAGTTTACTTTTCACTGACATTGTAAAAGAAAAGAAAATATATTTGGCACCACTGCTGTAGTTATTTTAACAAAACGATCTAAAATTAAATTTTTTTTCGAAACGTTTTCTTAAGTGAGGAATGTTTTACAATTAATGAGCCGAGGAAACAATGGATAAGAAATCTACATAGAAAGCAGTATCGACACTATGCTTTATCAAGTATGACTAACCTTTGACATGTTGTGGGCCAAACTTTATTGTGCAAATACGTTCGCGGACCGCGTTTAAAAGTAGTGCATTTTAAAGTAGTGTTCATACTTTTTAGCGATAGATGTCAGACATGAAATAATACGTTATTATGTTATTATAATGCAATTTATTAAAATAAGAAAATGAAATGAAAAAAATAGGTATAACATTACAATCAAATCGTGACATTTCTCTTTAACTGGGTTTTTCAAAATGTCTCGCGGACCGGATCAAATCTTACAGCGGGCCGGTTGTTGCCCGCATATGCTTTAGATGATGGATGTTTGTATTTCTGATCAGGTCTCATTGTTTGTCCTTGCAAAAATCAAGGAAGTTTGGTGTGTTTGAAGTTTAAGAAATTGTAATACCAAAAATTATCGCTTGGTTTGCAGTGCATCTAAGAGAGTCAAGTGACGAATAAGAACACAAAGACAGGATACGTATAGTACACCTTTATTCTTTATCATTTACTTCAGCTTTCATATGTGTTGCGTTTACCTTGACCCAAACGAGGGCGACCTGAAATATTTCCAAAATCGACAAGAAGAACACGATATTGGTAGGGTCCTTTATTTTTAAAAGATCACGTCTTCAAACGGTGCTCCAATCTCTTCAAACCGTCGGAGAAGTAGGATTTTTCGAGGTCTGCAAAATAGCCATCTTTAGCGGCAATAACCACCTCATTTGAGGCAAATCTCTTTCCTCCCAGTGACTTTTTTCAGGTATGGGAGTAGGAAAAAGTCGCTGGGGCTAGGTCCGGTGAATATGGAGGATGAGAGACTAATTCGTAACACAACTCATTGTCGTGGTGGAAAAGCACTTTTGTCCACTGTAAACGAGACGATTTTTCTTTCAACACAGCATCGAATCGGGTCAATAAATCGCTGTAGTATTGATCTGCAAATAGACGATGGATACCTTGGGAATCCCAAAAAATGGTCGCTATGGCCTTTCCGGCCTATGGAACGGTTTTTGCTTTCTTCGGAGCCGATTCACCCGGAAAAGTCCACTGTGCTCCTGTATGTAGTGGTGGATCTAAGTCTCATCTACGGTTACGAAACGCATGAAGAAATCCCTTGGATTGCGTTGGATCCTGGTCAGACACTCCTCCGAAACGGTCAGCCGATTTCGTTTCTGTTCCGGTGTGAGCGAACTCGATACCCATCTCACCGAAAGCTTTTCCATGCCCAAAATTTTGTCCAGGATATAGTCAACGCGTTCTTCGGAGTTGCCTGCTATATCTGCTATCTCTTTCGGCTTCAATCGGTTATCGGCTAACACGATATCATGAATCTTGTCGACCATTTCATCGATGGTAGCGGTTTTTGAGCGTCCATTGCGTGGTTCGTCACTTCTGCTCGTGCGGCCGCGTTTGAACTCGCTCATCCAGATGCTGATGGTCGAGAATGATGGTGTACATCCACCATGAGTCTCTAGTAAAATATTTCGAATTTCCGTGCCCGTTTTCCCAGTCATCCAGAAGCGTCTTATCACTGCACGAAATTCGATTTTATCCATTTTTGAGAAACCGCCTGCCTTGCTACACAAAACACAACACACTCTTAAACAACAACTATTGACAGTCGATGTTTGAAATTTTGACAGTTGCCGACCAATGAATCCAGTTCAACCTTCGTGCGCCATCTGTTGCCGATCCCGGAAACATTTTAGGTCGCCCTCGTACATACATCTAACCTATATTACATAGTAATAATTTACCTCCAACAAACCTCTCAGTCTGGCTCAGCTTTTATTATAAAGCAGATGACTTGCTCTTGAAAAATTAAAAATTTCTGTACACATTAGTTTCCGTTAGTACATCAAAATATAGCATTCAAAGACACAACAACATTTTACTAAAAGGCAAAAGTTGAAATCGATTTTTGTCTGCCACATCGGCAAAACTATCGAAAAAAACGAGAAAAAAAACTGGATGCCAATATTTACACGTCAAACTAAATTAGCGCGCGGTAGCACTTTATAAACGCTTTCGCACATTTTACAGCCTTTTTTTCGTATTTCCACAAATCGAGTAATTATTGCGCAATACTTGGAAATCTAAAAGCATCCACGGCTGTAAACATCTCCTAACCAAAACAATTCGGAACAAAACCTCACACAATTCCTTTCTTTACTGTTTACAACTTGCGCGCAAATTTAAATAATACGTCAGCCGTTTCTTTAATACACTTTTACATCAACATCGGCGATCCCGGTAATCCTTTGATATTTAATAAATTCGTATCGGTGCGCCCGCATATACGCGGGAATAATATTTAATAGTCGCTAATGTAAATCTCTACGTCGATCCTTACAGCCTTGTCTTTGATCTATTTTGAATTAAGTTAAAGAATTGCGTCAATGGCGCGCAATCCGGAAAAAATAAAACAACAGCTCGCGCGTGTTAATAATAGTATTTGTAAGGGTATAATTAATTTGTTGTGTACAGAGTCACAAACGTTTTTATCTAATTTCTATATTTGTTTCGCGCATTACTATGAAACAAAGTACTATCGTGAATAATAAACTAGCGAAGAAGCAAAAGAATACATGTCGGTGGCAATGAAACTTATTGAATTGTTTGATTGTCCTTCCAGAAGTAACAATTCCTTTTTCATGTTTGGAATAGTATTTCATAAATATGATAGGATTACCGTTAGAATTGAATGCATTCAAGTTATTATCATTTTAATTTCAAAGTTTTCAAAAAATTGCATTAATTTTGCAACTTGACGCAACTGCAATCAGGCAAAGTTGATTGCAATTCCAAAATCCTCAAATTGCAGCCGATTTGGAAGCTGTTTACGAATACGTACGAGTTATGAATGCAATATGCAAATTACAGAACACTTCGCTGTGTGCGTAGAAACAAGATTGAAAGACACAGTAATTCGTAAAATATTATTTGGATCGGTTACTATTGTAGAAAGAATATTTATATTTATCTAACAACGTTTTTTTCCCTGTTTACGTGTTGATGTTCCACTTTAAGTTATTGTTTGTATGCGCAAAGAAATGGGAAATGTAGCACATGGGCTGAAAAGCCCCGGGCCTAACACATAGATGACGCTAGTTTCATTGCAGTCACCTTTCTCTCAGTTAGTACTAATCTTCAAAAGACAGCTGTTAACATTTCATGATATTCTATTCATTAGTTTGTGAGTTATTGTGCTAAGAGTCACGCTACTTTTCTTATTTTCAAAACAATGGATCAAAAACAATTTCGCGTTTTAATTTTACACTGCTTCTTGATGGGAAAAATACCGTTCAAGCGAAGCAATGGCTTGAAAAGTGTTATGGGGACTCCGCTCCATCAGAAACAACAATAAAACGTTGGTTTGCTGACTTCAAACGTGGTCGTAGAGATACCGATGATGCAGAACGCAGTGGACGTCCAAATGAGGCGGTAACACCAGAAAACATCAAAAAAAAAAATCCACAAAATCGTTTTGAATGATCGAAAAGTGAATTTGCGTCAGTTAGCTGACATCATAAAGATATCAAAAGAACGTATTGGCTTTATATTGCATGAGCATTTGACTATGAGAAAGCTCTGTTCAAAGTGTGTGCCGTGTTTGCTCACTGTTGACCAAAAACAAGAACGCGTTGATGATTCTAAGCAGTGTTTGGCCATGTTTAAACGTAACAAACCGGAATTTTTGCGTCGATATGTGACAATGGATGAAACATGGATCCATCACTTCACTCCGGAATCAAAACGATCGTCATCTGAGTGGACAGCAACTGGTGAACCTCGTCCAAAGCGCCCGAAAGCACAACAATCGGCTGGAAAGGTTATGGCCTCGGTATTTTGGGATGTGCGTGGTGTAATATTCATCGACTATCTTGAGAAAGGAAATACCATCAACAGTGAATATTATATAGCGTTATTGGAGCGTTTGAAGGCCGAAATGGCAAAGAAACGACCGCATATGGCAGAGAAAAAAAAATTGTTTCATCAAGACAACGCACCGTGTCACAAGTCAATCAAAACAATGGCAAAACTATATGAATTGAACTTCGAATTGCACCCACATCCACCGTTTTCGCCAGATTTGGCTCCCAGCGACTACAGGCTGTTCGGAGACCTCAAAAAAATGCTCGCCGGTAAGAAATTTCGCACGAATGAAGAGGTTATCGCTGAAACTGAGGCCTATTTTGAGGCAAAAGATAAATCGTCCTACAAAAGTGGTATTGAAATGTTAGAGCGGCGGTGGAATGATTGCGTTGCTCTTGATGGAGATTACGTTGATGAATAAAGCTAATCTTGAACCAAAAAAACCGTGTTTTCTTTGTTAGGCCCGGGACTTTTCAGTCCATGTGTTAATATCTCAAAAAAGAGTGCAAAGTACGTAGACGAATGTACGAAACCGGATTAATATGCGGACGCCCCTTGAAAAAGTCAAGATTAACACCGATAATGAAGCGGGCAAAACGTCATCAGCATTACACAATTGAAGTTTAGCGAAAAATAAGACAAAATAACTTAAATGAATATGTTAATTAAGCAAAATTTTTTGTTTATACAATGTCTTTTCGTGAAGGATCGTATTCAGTGATGAGTCAAAACTAGAAGCCATGACTGAAAGAGCTCAATTTGTTAGACGACGTCGATCTAAACGGTTTGGTGAAGCTAGTGTACTAGAAACGGTGAAACACCCTCCGTCAGTTATGGTATGGTCCTGTATATGAGTCGAAGGTCCTGGACTACTATATTCTTGCCAAGGCACCATGAATCAGCACCAATATAAACGTGTATTGGAGGATCAATGATTTATATTCGAATGAAGGCCATTACACATTCATGCACGATAAGACACCATGCCACATGGCCAAACCTTTGTTTATATCTTACAGTTCTTAAATTTTCAGGAAACCTATCAAGTTGATTACAAAAGAAATGAAGCCCTATGCTACAACCTAGGCGGTGAAATTTTGGAAGCATAGATTTCACTAGATCTTTGCAATTGGAGGCTTTTCTGTTTTCAAGAAAATTGTTCGCGATCATAGTGAATGAACTCTTTCTCAGCTTCATTCATAGAGTTGATGAAATTTGGATCTGTCATTAAAGTTCTAATTTGAAGTCCATCGTATACCCCAGCTTTAATTTTTACGTAACTTAGTCACGAACTATATGCACTTGTTTCCGGTATTCATATTATAATAAATATTTATTACTTTAATCATTTAATTTTTCAACGCTTTCGCTAGGCTCTCCGATTCGAAGAAATGGGAGGCGGTGATATAAACGCCTCTATACAAACGTGCGACGCGAACAACGTAAATTCTCACTTTCGCATTACCTTCTCATAAATATTCAATCACCTTCCCGGACATCTCGATAATAAGTTAATTAAATATTAAACATAAGCCTCATGCATAGTACATGCGTCTAGAAAGTCAGATACATATGCATTCGTAATAAAGTATAATTACCTGAATATATTTCATGAAATGAAAGATACTAGCGCTATATATCATTGTACAATGTATGCGTATCGGTATCAGATACACTATCGCGCGTAAGCATCCGGACACTTGTGTCTCTCAATTAACTCTTTCGAATTAATATAAATTATACGTTCTGAGATCATCAATACTTTAAGTGGTTATTTTGCAACTATTGGCAAACTAGTAGTGATCAAATGCAATGTTTAACCGTGAGCGACAGTGTATATATAAAATGCTGTTATTTGAAATAGCTATCACTATGTAATAGGGGGCTCTAACGCTCATTATTACTAGCAACCCAGCAACTTATATTTGCCTATAATAAACGGTACCCATAGTTTGATTTGTAGCTTCGTAAATGACTATCTAATGTTTATTAATAAATAAACTACATTAAATATGTATTAAATGTAAATATTTTCCAAGGCATTACATTAGTCAAGGATATTACAACTAACACTCTCTCATGAATAATTTCTGCTGAGGTTAACAACTTATTGCTCTGTTATAGTACTTTTCACGATATATCGACCCGACATTTTGTCGTATAACAGGATTATTTACATACTTCGCTATTGTTTATGAGTATCTGTTATGTGCACAAAGCAACTGTAAACAATAGCTCGAGAATATTTGAAAATATCGGTACTCAACCGTATCCAAGGGAAATTGGATGGGGTGTATTCGAATCGTTTGTAAAACTTGCGCTATTTGATATTGAAAGGAACATATGAATATATAGTAGAATGTAAATACTGGTACAATAGTATATCAAAATGTATTCTTCTTGAGCTTCTCACGTTTGAAAATAAACGCATACACTTTACGAGGGCGACCTAAAATGTTTCCGGAATTGGCAACCTTTCTTTCTAGAGTGATCTGAACTGACGAAGAGAAACTTTCACCTGAAAAAAATACATAATGCAAGAAATAAACACCATTAGACAACCATATAATTGTAAGAATTGAAAGATCTTTAGGACGTAGAGCTAGACCAGCTACTTCAGATGAAGACAACATTATACGAGGGTTGCTATTTACGAGGGCGACCTGAAATGTTTCGGCAATCGACAATTGATGGCGCAAGAAGGTTGAAGTAGATTCATTCGTCGATAGAGACAACTATTTTTATGGGAACTGCCAAAATTTCAGACGTCTACTGCCAATAGTCGTTGCTTAAGAGCGTGTTTTGTGGAGCGAGTTAGTCGGTTTCGCAAAAATGGATAAAATCGAATTTCGTGCAGTGATAAAACACTTCTGGATGGCTAGGAGAACGGCCATGGAAATTCGAAATATTTAGCTAGAGGTTCATGGCGGATGTAGTCCATGATTTTCGACCATCAGCTTCTGGGTGAGCGAGTTGAAACGTGGCCGCACAAGCAAAAGTGACGAACCACGCAGTGGACGCCCAAAAACTGCCACAAACGATGAAATGGTCGACAAGATTTTTGATGTCGTGTTAGCCGATCGCCGATTGAAGCTGAAAGAGATACAAGAGACAACAGCCATCTCAGAAGAACGCGTTGGCCATATCCTACACGAAATTTTGTGTTTGCTCACACCGGAGCAAAAACAAAATCGGGTGACCATTTCGGAGGAGTGTTTGGCCAGGATCCAACGCAATCCAAGGAATTTCTTCATGCGTTTCGTAACCGTACATGAGGTTTGGATCCACCACTACATACCGGACACCAAGGAACAGTCGAAGCAGTGGATTTTTCCGGGCAAATCGGCCCCGAAGAAAGCAAAAACCGTTCCATCGGCCGGAAAGGTAATGGCGAGCATTTTGTGGGATTCGCAAGGTGTGATCCTCATCGACCATCTGCAGAAAGGAAAGACGATCACGAGGCAATACCACAGCGATTTAATAACCCGATTCGATGCAGTATTGAAGGAGAAACGACCTCGTTTGCAGCGGAAAAAGGTGCTTCTCCGCCACGACAATGCACCGTCGTGTCCAAATTGAATGATTTGCGCTACGAATTAGTCTCTCATCCTACACATTCGCCGGACCTAACCCCCAGCAACTTTTTCCTATTTCCAAAACTGAACAAAATCACTGGGAGGAAAGAGATTTACCTATGGAGGTCATCATTGCTACAGATGGCTATTTTGTAGACCACGAAACATCCTACTTTTCCGACGGCGTGAAGAGACTGGGGCACTGTTTGAAAAAGTATATTGATCTTCGAAGAGACTACATCGAACAATAAAAAACCACACCAATAGCATGGTTTTCTTGTCGATTCCGGAAATATTTCAGGTTGCCCTCGTATAAAGATTACGAATTAAAAACGTATAAATACGTCATCAAAATTGTATAGAAATCTTAAGATAAAAATATCGAAACGTCGATGTTATTATGTACATGTAACTGCGATCATATATAGTAAAAATAACAAAGTAAACATAAATAATTAAAATAAATACGTATTAAATTATGAACTAAACACAACAGATGTCCACAGGGACGTTAGAATTATCATAGTCGATACTAGCAGTTTCATTCTCAAAAATATGCATCATAAATTGTAGAGGTGACTCTAGATGCTGCAAATAATCACGCTATAAACAATGCAACACATTTTTGCCAACTTTCTGGTGAAATTTAAGTAAAGATGAATTTTAGCGAACGTATTTCTGCAGCATGTTTAACTTAACTCGTGTTAGCATAGCTCAATGTGTTTTCATAACATGTTCCTAGCACATTTTCTATTTAACAGATGAAGTCGTTGATTTGCACTACTCAGCCTAAAAATCTATTTTACTTTCAAACATGATTTGTGAGTTGTTGAAAGCATTTCGATGTAAACCATGGATCGAGGATATGCGTATTTATATCGTAAATTATTAAAGACAAAAAGTTGTAATAATTTTTTTTTTTATTAGAAGTAGAGATCTTGAAGGTATATATGATAATTTAAATGCTGACTTCAGGACACGGAATTATTTTTCAATAGTGATAAAATCGACCCGCTTTATTTGAGTTATATTTGTGTGTATAAGTTAACGTATGTAACTATCTTGACAAGCTCACTTATAATACAATACCTCCATTAGAAGGATCGGCATTGGTAATAAGATAAACAACGATTTGCTTGTATGTATGATTGCGTAGATATTTAGCCACTGGTGATAGCATGATCTCAATGGCATATTTATTTGGTATTGGTACTATATATAATGATTAGTAACCCCAGTGGGATATCACCGCTTCCAAAGCTTTCTAGATCTCAAAAAAAACTACGGGGTAGATCAATCCCCATTCTCTTCGGTTTACATCTTCTCGCATATGTCTCTCCATTTGTTTCTGCCTTTGGTCTTCTCCTGTCATCTGTAGACCCCAGCTCCGTCAAGGCCTTCACCTCCTGCAGCCAAGTAGTTTTGAGTCGCCCTCGTCTTTTTCTTCCTCTCGATTACCACTCCAGGATATTGTAGATTGTAGTTTTGATTTCCAGCCCTCCACACATGTCCCAACCATCTTGCTCTCTGTTGCTTTATTTTTCTGACCACGTCTATACCTCCCAACTCAATTGCTACCTCGCAATTTGTTCTGCCCCTGTATTCGTTATTAGTAGAGACCGGATTATATGCAAAGTGCATTACACTGATTAAAGTTAATTAGCGTTAATCAGTGTAAGACATCTACAAATAGACGTAAGATACAATAAATAAATAAAATAAAATATATGCACTTTGCATATTTTCCGGTCTCTAGTTATTAGTATTAGTTTTTATCGGTCCTAGTAATGTTCTTAATATTCTTCGTTCTTGTATTCTCAAATATTCCTCTCGCTTCTTTATCATTGTCATTATTTCTACCACATACAAGATTGTTGGTTGTATTATTGTTTTACAAATTCTCACTTTTGTTTTTTCTCCAATATTTTACTTTTTAAAAGTCGTCTATTTGCCTGGTAGGTTTTGCTTATGTTCGTCTTTCCCTTATCTCTGCATCCCTGCTATCATCTCTTGTAATAGTCACCCCCCAGTATTTAATTGTATCCATCACCTCAAAACTATAGATTCGTATTTCAATTGTGTCTCTCCCATGTTAATGTTTTCCATTTAATCTCAACATTTTTGTTTCTTTTTCTGGATTTATTATCAGTTCCATTCTACCACCCTCCCTCACTATTTCCTCTAGAATATTTTTGGTTACCTTCCGCTTTTTTGAGATAATTCAAATATTATCACCATACGCTATTAGCTGGCTTGCCTTTGTTCTTATTGTGCTTTTATTTTTCTTAACACATATTCCAGTGTCAAGTTGAATAATGCTGTGGACAGTGAGTGTGTTGCTATTCCATGAAGACTATCAGAAATTGTATTTGGATCATTAATAGAAACCTATTTTCACCAAATTGCTTCTGAAGTTGAACGAAAATTGATTTTTTCCCTTTGCATTAGAGCAATACATGGAAAACGTTTAATGTAATTAATTCAGTTATCCAAGAAATAACATTGTAATATAGTTAGCTAGTAAAACAGAAAACAATTATTGTGATCATTTTCAAATACAGTTTCAAAAAACTAGTTGGTTCTGTTGGCTTTGTTGTGATACGAATTATAATGCTACTATAGTAGACATTGGGGCATCAGGATGTCAAAGTGATGGCAGAATCTTTTAAAATTAAAAATTTCAGTCTAATGTTATGCCATCATATAAATTGCTTTAAATGGGATTGGAAAGGCAACCGTAAAACTGTATGTCCTACACCAATTGCGATATTGTCAACTGCTTTGGAAGAGTTTTCATCTGCAAAACTTCTATATTTTGGTGAAACTATCTTCAAAATAGTACCCATTCTTCTTTTAAAGAATTTCGATATTTTTATATTTGTGTTAAACTTATTTGGTATTTTTGTAACCTGGCCTAAATGGTAGCTGGTATTGTCCTTGCCTTTTATCAAAAACTGTTTTAAAATCTATAAAACACATGTGCATTTCCATTTCTTTTCCTGTTTCCTTTTCTCCTAATTGTCTGATTATAAATATTAAGTCTTGGGCGCTTCTTTCTTTTCTAAATCCATGTTGTATATCTTGTAATGTTTGTTTCTAATATTCTTGCCAATACTCTTCCTGGCATACTTGTTGGCGTTATGCTTGTATAATTTGAGCATTCCTTTGTGTCTCCTCTTTTGTATATAGGCATAATTATCCCCATATTCAATTCCTTTGGTATTTATTTTTTTTAATTATTTTGTTTAAAAGATCAGCTAGTTCTCTGTTACCTTTGTCTCCTATATATTTTATCATTTCAGCTCCTGCGGCCGCTTTTCCTAGTTTTAACTCTTGTTAACTGCTTCTGTGACTTCATCAGCTATTGCTGTAATACGTTCTTCGTCGTTTTTTTTCTGTTAGCTCTTTTTTTGTTATATATTTATCTTGTCTTAATTTTTGTGAGTTCTTCGAAGTACTACTTCCATCTTTCCATTATCTACTTTTCTTCGATTAGTATATTTCCTTTACTATCTTTTATATCTTTCAATCTTGATGTCTTCCTCTGTCTCAATTATTTTATTGTTCCGTAGAATAATTTGGCCCTCTTGATACTGTCTTTGGTTTCTTTTCTTGTCATTTTGTACATCTTATAATCCTCCTCTTTTCTGTGAAATTTCTTTGATTATTTTTTTTACCTGCTTTCGTCTTGTTTGTAATGTTAATAACCTCCATCCGTTCGAAGTAATGATGGTTTCCCACTTTTGCATTTGTTCGAAATTTAAGATCTTTTATCATTTTCCAGTTAGATATAGTTCAGATATAGCTAAGAATTTCTCTGTTTAACTCATAACAAAACAGCGTTTATATGAGGTAGTTTTAAATTTATTACTAATAGTGTACTTCATCATTTTACAACGGACTGTACACCTGATCCTCATAATACACCTTTTATTTGCCACCCTTCCCAGCTAACCATTCCATCGCTTAACTTCGCGTACGTACTAGCTTCCGCCGATCATAATAAAACCATGAAACTAAGGTGCTTAATAAGTTCGCAAAACGTTTACCGATAAAAATCGATTGGCTCTGTTGCCCTCGAACCGCCGGTGTACGACCATTAAATATAGAAGTTGGAAAAAGCAACAAGACCCGCAGCGTCACTGCGAAGAGCACGCGGTCTGGTACTGGGGTTCGTGGGGAAGGAGGTGTGTTTGCGTATGATTCGCGCGGGACTGGAGAAAATCTAGCGGATTATTTCAGCGGCACGTACCTACATTACACGAAGCGAATCGTGCCCCGTTGTGCGGTGGCGAAATGTTCAAGTTCCATGTTCGTTGTTGGGAAATTATCGATTACCGGCGATGTGAAAAAAATCGATTGGAAGTTACCGCCGAGGCCGCGATTGTTCGAATAACTAGTAACGAATGAATAACGATGCAATCGGCCGGACAGAACATCGGAATCAAAGGGAGAATTTTGTTTGTGTTTGAAGTGGGATTAATACGGGGTTTTCCAAGAGCAAATTTAAATATTGAAATCATATTTTTGCTAACAATTTCACCGTTACACGGCTCTTGCAAAAAAAAACAAAAAGCACGGTAAGCTACTGCACCAGTAGAGTGTTGTAAAGGGGAGACAAAATATGTATGTGAAAAAACTACGAAGGGACATGTTTGGTGTGCGTAGCAAGTTTACTACACCAGAAGATATTGGAAATATGATTATCAACTACAATGAGCTGGAAAGCTGTAACAAAGGTGGAAAAGTCAATTATTATTAATAATTAAAGGAGAAACATACAGGATTGGTTCCTTCTGTTAAGACAAGGGTGCACAAACAACGGACCACCCGTAATTCAAAACTACAGCATGCTAGCTGGTATGCTCAACCAACTAGGTCCTGACCCATGCAACTTACAAGGAAAAGTTCCCGCGTGTCAAATTCAGATCTTAATAAAACTTGGTAGGTAAGTAGAGGGTATTGAGACTTGAAAATAATTTTTTTGTTTGTGCTGAAATCCACTCTGAGGGGTGAAACACCCCTTCAAAAAATTCACAGATTTTCAGTTTTCTACATTTCATTCTTGAACGGAAATAGATAGCACAAACATTTAAATGCAAATATTATACCTTATCGAAAGGTCTTTCAGGACACGTGAATGTGGTATACGACACAGGGTGTTGCATTTAAGCGCCACCCTCTTATACTAGAGCTGATTATAGAAATATCTAGATATATAGAATATATAATCTTTAACATCCTTTATTGATTTTAAAGCATTTTAAATTATACAGGGTGTTCCAAAGGTAATATTATATAAGAACTTATGTATATCTTATGCCTCGCACGTACTACGTATACATGCACCAGAAAAGGGAAACAGTTACTCTATATAACCCCACTTTATACAGTTTAGGTAGTTCAATTTGCTTCGCATTCATTAAATTTTATCGAAGTACATAACTGCAATTCGCCAATTGATATGCTATCAGGTGCAGCTGTTGTTAGTCTAAGTGGATATAAGTAAAACACGACAAATACCAATTTTAAGGATATACATATTTTGAAATTGGCGGTATTTGTTCGATTCTAAATATTTCGATAATATACCACAAAACTGTTTTTTTGTTAAGGCATAGAAATACAAATATATAATAGAGATAGCGATGTGATCTTATACTACATTTATATACCTACTCGACAAATTCAAAAGCAAGCAGAAATCAAATATAAAGGCAGTGTTGCGAGTGCATTTAACATAGTCTTATAATGTACAATAAAATACACTAGGGTGACAGAATAAAATAGACACCTATTAATTAAAAAAAAGATTCTATTCTCATTATATACACAAAATATTTTAAAATTTTTAAATTAGACTAATATTTTGTCGATCCACCTTTACTTGCGTGAAGTGCTGCGAGTCGTCGTGGCATCGAATCTATTAAATGATTAATGGTGTCTTCTGGAATATTTAACCACTCTTCTGTAACAGCTGCCACGAGTTCTTCCTTATTGCTGGGTTTTCGGGGTTGTTTCGCCATATTTGTCTGGAGTATGTGCCAAACATTCTCTATCGGATTCATGTCTGGTGATTGGCCTGGCCATGGTAAAATCCGAATCCCCTGTTCCTCTTTCCATGTGGTTGTTGTTCTTGCTTTGTGGCAGGGTGCTCCGTCCTCCATAAGAGTGGCGTCTTCTTTAGATAAAATGGCGTTGTCGAATATCGGTAGTAGTCCTTCTGTTAATATTTGGATATATGTTGCCGCATTTATATTTCCGTCGCAGATTACTAATTGCGATCTTCCACCATACCATATCGCGCCCCACACCATGACCTTCACACCGCCGTATTTCACCGGCTGATGCAAAAATTTGTCGTCCAGTTGCTATGACGAACGTCTCCATACCCACGTACGACCACTATCACTGAATTGGCAGTATCTGCTTTCGTCTGAAAATATGACAGAGCGCCAAAACTCTTCGGGCTTCGTTCGCATTTCGATTGCCCAAGCCATTCGGTGCCGTTTTTGAAACGCCGTAAGGAGAGGTTTTTTCTTTGTCACCCTTTTATACATCCCCACACTGTGGAGGTATCGCAGAACGGTGCGGTGCGCTGACTTTTTTGTGAAGTTGCCGCAAGCCCAGCTGTAGTTTTTCGCGGTTCTCTTAACATTTCGCGCACAAGCACCCTTTTACTTCTTTCAGAAGGTCCGGCACTACCTGGTCTCGGCTCCACTGTTGTTTTTTTCCTTGCGCTTAAATTGTGTAATCACACGGTTAACTGTGGACAACGGAATATTTAAAAATTTACTTATTTCACGTTGCGAAGCGCCGCGTTCACTCTGGCCAAGGATGCGACCCCGGGTGGAGTCGCTAATATCACTCGAACTTTGTAAGCGAGGCATAGTTGTAACGATACTAAACTATGACGAATTCCTTCCGATACATCTACCCCTACCCTAATGACAAGAGAAAGTTCTTAATTCGTTCTTAGAATTTAGCTGTTTACATATTTATACCGCTTTACCTGGTGTCTATTTTATTCTGTCACCCTAGTGTAATATCTGAATCTGGTAAATGTAGTGGCAAGTTTAGACCTCAAGTGCAACCCTATTTCGGTAAATTCACCACTGATTTATTTAAGAATTGGTTTCTTAATATTTACTTATCAAGCATTGGGCCAAAAGGTCTTATACTTTTAGACACATGGACAGGTCGCTTCGAACAAAGATGTTCAAATACTGACAATACCAAAGAAAACAAAAGCTATGACTCTTAAAGTCAATAAAGGATGTTAAAGACGAACAACTTGCGTTAATTAATATTACTATAATCAGCTCTCTCTTAAACGTAACTTAAACGTAACATGGTGTATATACCACATTCATGTGTCCTGAAAGATCTTTCGAAAAGGTAAAATATTTGGATTTACATTTTTGTTCTCCCTATTTCCCTCCAAGTATTAAATCAAGAAAACTGAAAATCTGTGAATTTTCAAAGCTGTACTCTTCTTTTATTAGAAATCAACCAATCGATGTTGTTGGGCAGATATCTAATCCTCATATTTCCCCTGACTATTAACTTCATCTAAACTGCATTGTATTACGAATTTGGTTATTAGTGGGTCTCGTTAGAATTTACTGTTCCATAGCGAGCATGTTACACCGTATTCATTACGAGAGCAGCTTTCAAGTTTATATCGTGTAATTTATCGCTGTTTACTTATTGTATTCTCCACGCTCGCGTATATAAGGGAAAAAACGAATCATTTCTAAACAAGAAAAACAGAGTCGACGCGTTGACAAACATATGATTGTTTATACGACAGTTAAATTTAAACTGAGTTTATTTCTTTTTTCACGGATGTGTATTTAACGTCTATCTTTGTTTCACATTTCTTCCGTTCTTTTTATGCTTTGCGCTACTGTTTTGATTTCTCCTTCTTTTTTCGTTATTTTAGGTTTTAACTTTAATAGGAAGATGCAAGTATTTGAACGATTCTCAAAGGAGTCTCCTTTCTAAGATTATATTGCGGAGTGTGCTGCAAATAATCTAGTGAACACTTCAATAATAACAATATAAGTGTGGTAATAAATATACAATTAGAATGTATGGTTGGGATACTATAAAAGAATATACAGGAGCAATGTTGTTAAATTAATGGTTGATATGTATCGCGGTTAGCAAAAATTTTACAAATTCCTATGCATTTAATTAAAGAAAGCGGCATTCAGCTTACCACATTGGAAACATGCTGTTGGTTCTTCTCAACACGGATTAGCCACGTGGCAGGAAAAGCAAATGCTGCGCTCTCTACTCCTGCGGTTGAGCGAAATTTTTTTTTTGTTTCAAAGAAAATTGTTCGCGACTGTAGTGAATGAAGTCCAGGCTTCTTTCCCAGCTTCGCTTATAAAGTTTATGAAATTTGGATGTGTGATTAAGGTTCTAACGTGAAGTCTATCAAATACCCCAGCTTTAACTTAGTTATAGAAACCTTTGACATATGTACTTGAAGCAGTCCCTTCGCAAATCTAGAGCTTTTACACATTGCTTCATAAAATCCAATTTCGACGGACAAGAAATACCGTAGAAAAAGATGTCATGTGATAGGGAAAAATGAGTTTCATATTTGGCATTAATGTACCCATATTAGTTAAAAACAAGTGTCAAAACTTAGTCAACAGAAAAGAATTATTTGTTGACCAGTGTTATTTGTGGCTAATTGGCCACCCCACAAAACTTACAGAGGAATTCCTTAATGTCGTCGAGCCAGCTATTCGTAATAACCTGACCAATTATTTATTTGTCATTCATTCATTGTAACACGTATTTACTTTTCTCTTACTTTTTACATGAGCGATCTTGATTGTTGTAATTTTGTTTCTATTTTGCGAACTAGTTTTTTGTTTTAGTTTTGCAGTTCTTACATTTCTCTTGCGTTATAGTTTCTCTGATAGTCGCTGTGGACTAAGGCAATATACAATAGTACAAGATGTTAAGAGAGTGAAGTATTATTTATCTAGTGATTGCCAAATTTGCCGCTTGGGGAAAAGTAAAGCACCAGGTAAATTATTTCTACTATTAAGTTAGAAAAAAAAAACAACGCAATATAATACGTTGCGTTTAATAGGTTAGCACTTAGCCTAGAAATAGTGTAATAGTCAGCAAGAACCTTATAGAGAGTTCGAGAAAAATTACAGAATTTTTTAGAAAATCATAGAAATTTGTGAAAAGTTCTGGAACTTATAAAAAGTTTATGGATGATTCTTAAACCTACTGGAGGTTACTGAAAAGTTTCCGAATATTTCATAGTGGTTTAGAAGTTTCTATATTCCAGAATGTTCCTACTAAATCGCAAAATTACTTGTACTCTCAAAAACATATAAGTCGAGATTCACTCAGTTTTGGTTTGGACAGCGAACAATGAAGAACACACACCTAGTCATAGTCAATAGTTGCCGAACACTCCTGGAGAATTTGATAGAGAAATCATACTGAATATTGCTATTTTATTTCAAGCCAACCAATACAATACCAACTCGCCAAGTTAGGCATTTTGTAATCCACTTTATCGGTCCAGCAAGACCCGCACAAGAACTGTATATTATTCCATGGATAAATATTTTGTATCCATTTTACGTGATGCTGCTTTATGGTATTTAGCAGGATTCTAATCCTTCTATCCAGATCGAGGTAGCCAACATGAACAGTAGACCTGGAGATTCGGGTCGAAACCATGCTTCTGAAAGTGCAAAACGTAAAGCAAAAGAATGAAAAGGGAAATATAGGCAGATTTCTACAAGTGATATTGAATTGGAACGGACGGCAAGACCCCTCAATTCAGGAATATGTTACTACGTCTTCTGCAAAACACATACAAAGCGAAGGTAGAATTGCATGACTATATGACTGTTGGTTGCTACACATTTCTCAGCAACACTTTAATCTTCGATATGCAATATTATATTTATGGAATGATTCAATTCATTGGCGAAGAAAGTGAACTGATGACTTCAGTATTTTAAGATTCTGAAAAAAAAAAACTTCTCACTGATTCCGTTGTCAGTAAATTAAAAGCAAGATCTACTAAAAAGAGACCTGGAATGGATGGGAAAAAGATTCTTCGAGTAACTAAGAATCCTGTCTTGGTTTCTATGTTTCAAATTTTTCAACACCACTGATCTGCATAATAAGGAGCTCTAGTTAACAATAATTTAAAAACGTGAACTTCAATGGTCTTTGTTTATCAGTAAACAGATTTTTTAGTAATCCAATCATTTAAGCAAACTTTAAATTAGATACTGCCATATTCTGTTCAACTTGTTGAAGTGGTACTTCTTACCAAATTACTAATATTGAATTAAATCTACCAGACAAAATGTATAAATATGCGAATCTAAGCAGATATATCTAACATCGCATCGTTATTTTTGTTTAGCCGCCAATACCTATTGATTTTCCATCGTTTCCGGTTGCATAGCTCCGTTGAGCTCTGCAAACTTTCGAAGTGAACGCTTCATTAGGACGAAAACTCGAAATACGAAAGGAAAAACGTTGAACACGAAAGGACGGGAAAATCCTAATAATATCACCGCAGCTTGCTTGACGATAACCCCACGAGAAAGGAAAAAAATATGCTTAAAATATGGACGCAAAGCTAATCGAACATAGGTGAATTATATCAAAGCAACCCGCTTTCTTTCTCAGTTTCTTTTTTACTTCGTATTTCGAGGGATATGGCGAGAAAGTAATAAGTCGAGCGGAAATGATGTAATACGAGGTGTAGTGAGGAAATTGTCTTATATATTGAATTGAAAAGATGGATACAACCTCAAAACAATAACGATATAGAACTGGTGATGAACATCGTATTTACAACGCCGACCGCGATTGATTTCAATTAACCCATAAGTTGTAGGAAAAGCAGTTCTGCTACAGCTTGTAAAATTTGGAGAATATTTGAAATAATCTCTTTGAGATATAGAGGAATGACTTCTCCAAACGAAGAGAAAAACATAAATATATTAGCATACTTTACAGCATCTCTATAAGCACCAATTTCAATTGAGGAAGCGGTTTTTGGGATTTCACATTCGTTAATACAAAGGATATAACGAAATCAGAAAGTATATACATGATTTCAAGTCTACTCCAACGAAGGCATTAGTGCCAACTGATTTTGCGAAGGAGAATTTAGGAATGAAATACAGCAAGAGCCAACCTTTCTTTTTAGAATGATCTAGACTGACGAAGAGAAACTTTCACCTGAACAAATATACAATGCAAGAAATAAACACCATTCGACAACCATATAATTGTAAGAATTGAAAGATCTTTAGGACGTAGAGCTAAACCGGTTACTTCAGATGAAGACAACATTATACGAGGGTTGCTATTTACGACGGCGACCTGAAATGTTTCCAGAATCGGCAAGAGAGATGGCGCATGAAGGTTGAAGTGGATTCATTTGTCGGCAAGAGCAATCTTTTTCATGACAGCTGTCAAAATTTCAGACGTCTACTGTCAATAGTTGTTGTTTAGGAATGTGTTTTGTGTAGCAAGTCAGGCGGTTTCGCAAAAATGAAGAATCGAATTTCGTGCAGTGATAAAACACTTCTGGTGGCTGGGAAGACGGCCACGAAAATTCTCAGTTAATTCCACTTTTGACTGATATAAAATTTTCAAGTCACTAAACAATAGAAACAGCATCCGTATGACCAAACGTTCTGAGTACGTATACAGTCAAATAATATCAAATTTTACGATGTATGTGTTAGATGGCGCCCAGCAACACTATTATCGCCAATTCCGGATACGTAAATAGCAACCCTCGTATTAGCAGAGATGGAACCTACAGCGAGTTCATTTGAAAATTTTCCACGCTAAATTTCCGGAAATCAGCAATTTTATGAAAAATTTCCTGAAACACGTAAGAAGAGAACACGTTGTGGAAGGCAAAAACTTTTTGTGCAAAAGCTGACGCACACATTTTTACCCGCTCTCCGCGGGACCAACTCTCTTGAAAATCTAATTTCTAGCTAGCCAATTTTAGAAAAATTGGAACAAAAACCAATATTAAAAACGTAAATTTATACATTTTCAACAAGATGGCGCTCCTGCTCAATATGTCCTTCACGTGCGAGAGTTATAAGAGAATATATTTCCAAATAAATAGATAGAACGAAGAGGACTTATAGAATGGCCAGCCAGATCGCCTGACTTGACTTTTTTGTAAGGAGTTATTTCAAATGTGCTGTATTTACCCCTCAACCTTGAAATTTAGAAGAACTTCGTCAGAGGATTACTGCAACCTGTCGTGGAATTCAAAGAGATGTTTTTGAAAATGTACGTCGCAATTTTGAACAACGACTATACCATTATTTAGCGAACAATGGACAATATTTGGAATTGTTGAATTGGTTTTTTTCTGCAAAAAAACTTGAATACCTAAATAACTTTGAAAACAAAAATAAAACATTTAAAGTAGTTAAAGTGTATTTCATCGATAAATATTTAACACTCCCATTGTCAACCGTGTTATCGATTGGTGGCGGTAATGACAGTCGGAGTCCATTTGTTCTTGAAACGCTGTCCGGCGAATAAGTTATTAATTTACGTAGTGCGGAGTTTACTGCGATACCTATGAATTATACAACCACACAATCATTGCAATCGCTGTTACCATTGACGAGATTAAAACAAATTCGTTACAAACATTGAAGAACATCTTAAAAGCTTCCCAGAACTACTTCCCGAAATTAAAATGCCGCTGGAGAACGTGTGTGGGAGGTGAACATTTGCTAAAGTTATCAAAAAAAGTTCGGTTATTTTCTGAAGAAACTTCGTGTATTGTATTATTTTACGAATCCAAAATAGAATTTCGAATTTTATCTCTGCGATTTTGTTTTTATTGGCGTTTGTGTGCACCAGTCATTTTACACGTTTCAGAAGTGCATCAAAAAACATATGAATTTTGTTGGAGCCGTTGCTAGTGTACACTATCCTTTATAAAGTAAAGAGTCCCTATAGAAACATATTTTAATAATATTGTACGCATTAAAATATAATCAGTGAACTGCGACGACTGCAATATATTTTCATAATAACTTCATTCCAACGTTGCGAAGCCAAATTTAGAAACATAGTGACTGTGTTTATCTATCGAGGTCAAATTACTAATCCTTCATAAAGTAGCTTCCAGAAATTTGCACATATACATATTCCTAGGAAAACGTCATGCAAATATTGTAACACATACTGCGCATTCCAATCAAATTCAACCAGTTTCCATAAAAATATTGTTAGTGTTACAGTTGCAGAATAAAAAGGAAGTGTCGTCAAACACGTCAGTTTTTATTTCTTGGGAAAGCTTAGGCCAGTAAATTAAAAAAATAAATAACAGTATTACTGAGCATTAATTAAGTTTACAAGTGACCAAAAGGTAGTAACGTAAATATCAAAACAAGAACTATAATTATTATTAAAATCGGGCAAAGTATACGCCGTGTCAAATTGGTCCGAGCAAACCAGCAGTAAAAAGTATTCATTTGACGAGCAGAGTGTTGGACGACAGTAAAGTATAGACTATTTATAAGCGGTATTAGATCAATACCATAGTATATATAAAGTGGTATGACCAAAACCTCGTTGTGGATATACGCTATGTTGCTTGAAATATAAATATTTTAGAAATCGTCTTTGAACTTTTTCAAGTGAATCGGAGTTTTATAAAACGATGACCAGATCAAGGAAGCATACTCTAATTTAAAACGCACGTAGCAGAAACACAGGGTCATTGTAGAAAGTGTTTTGTACTGCGTATAATAAAACCTAATGATTTTAGAGATGTTCAGATAATATCCCTAATTTGTTCAATGAAAATAAGTTTCTAATGAAATATCAAAACGATCCAGTGCAATATGATCAACTCGATATTGATTGCCAATGTTACACTCCGATATATTAAGTACGATGTCAATGCAGCAAAGGTAAAGAAGATCTAGCTGGCTTTGTAAATGCTGACAGTCTACGGAGGTACTTACTCTTGAAAATAATTCTAAATCATCAGCGAATAATAGTTTACCGCAATTTAGAATTGGAGGGAGATCATTTATAAAAATTAGAAAGGGCAGTGGACCGAAATTACTACCCTGCGGTACTCCAGATGTAGGAGAGAAATTACTTGAACGATGGTCTTTATGGCATGAAATTGTATGTTGTAAGAGAGGTAGGATTTAAAAAGTGATTGCAATAACGGAGAGACACCACCAGCGTCAAGTTTTATCAAAAACCTGGTAAGATTTAGGCGATCAAAAGCTTTCGAAAAGTCTGTGTAACATATATGACCACGGCCTGCTCGCCATTATCTAAGCACTCCGATAAGAACTGCATAATAACGGCAAGATTAGATACTGTAGAGCGTTTGGTCGTAAAACCATGCCGGTGCTCGGATAAGAAAAGTGGGAATAAGGAGTAAATGCCGTTATACAAACAGATCTCGAAGACTTTTTAGCAAACTTGTTAATAATTGAGATAGGCCGATAGTTATTCACCAAAGAAATGTCACCTTTTTTGTGAACAGGAGTAACTCGTGCCATTTCCCATACACTAGGAAAAGTACATACCAGTGGACAAAGATAAATTAAAAAGGATGCTTAGAGGCTGAACTAAGGCAAAAGCCTGGTACATTATCATCTCCGATTTATTTGTTAATACATTTTATTTGGGTGAACCTGTTTACTTCCGATATTGTTATTACTTTTTTGTAACAAACAAGGGGTAATTCAATAGAACCGCTTCGACTATAACAAATTATGGCTGCCAAAGTTAACGCGTGCTAGATCCACTTACAAAATGCTGTAACACCCCATTAAAGGCGTTAAATTAATCCTAGATGCGTAATAATCTCTAGGACAAATAAAAATCTAAAACTGCAACGAGAAATCAAAGTTTAATCGTAGTAAAATGAAATTAAAACGCAATAATCCTGTAAATATCTCCGACAAAACAAAATATAACAACCGTCCGGAACTGCGCTAATTGTGTTCAAATAAACGCGTTATGCACGGGTACGGAGATAACGTCCACTAACGAGGCGTAGATACGCATGTACTACCTACGCGTATCCAAAAGCGGTCTCAATAACGCGCCGCGCTGATGTTTAACCTGTCAACGTGAATTTGTTTATTCAGGTACCCAGCTCTATCGGCTAGATGGATGGATATCCGAGGCCTGACATAACATCGAACGTGTCATGTCAATGCTTACGGCGTAGATAAGGGACGCATCGATATCAATCTTTCGGCCGTGCGTTGGTCCGTCCCCCAGTTATCAACGGAGGCTTGGACAGCAGTAGAATGTAAGCATTCCACATACGGAGGTCTTATCTCTCGTTTGGGAAGGAATTCGGTTAATACATATTTGCTGATGGCGTCGATATCTGCTATTGGAAAACCGAATGAAGCAGTGAGAATGCCGGATGTGAAGTTACATCGTTCTTTGGGAAAAAATCGAGATGTTTGGGTTCGTTATTAAACAGAAATAAAGTTCTTCAAGAAGGTTACGTCGGAAGGCGTATGAAATGTTCTCGGTGCAAAGTACAAAAAATTCTTAAAGCTGTAATGGATAAACTGGATAAGCCTGGACGACCGAAAAGATTTACCAGAGCGCATGCACATTTTTTGACAGTAACACCTCTAAGAAACAGAAAAAACGGAAGCGCGAAACTGGAGAGAGTTAGAAGAAACTACAGATACGTCAGCATATGCTTGGACTGTAAGGCAGTCTTTGGGGAAATCGAGATTACGTGGCTGTGTAGCTGTTAGGAAACCTCTTTTGCGACGAGGCTCAAATACGCTAAAGATCATCAAAATTACACAGATGATGAGTGGAGACAAATACTATGGACCGACCCTGTCTAAATTTTAATTACTTGGATCGAACAGTAGTCGGTATGTTCGACGACATGTTGGAGAAGCTCTTCCACAACTATGTTTAGAAACTATTGTCAAACATAGGGGTGGCAATATCGAAGTTTGGGGCTGCATTTCATCGCAAGGAGTTAGTGACATTATTAAAATTGAAGGGACAAATATCAAGTAATATTCCAGCAACATAATATTCCTTCTGGGCATCGTTTAATTGGTAATAATTTCTTCCTGCGGCAATATAATGATTCCAAAGACACTTCTCGATAAGTCAAGAACTATTTAAGTTAGCTACAAGACGAGGGAATAGTTCACACTATGATTTGGCCACCACAAAGCCCGGACTTAAATATTATCAAGTATCTTTGGGATTATCTTGACCATAAAAAGATTGAAAGGGCACCAAATACTTTAAATGAATTGTGCAACATATTGCAACAAGAGTGGTATCGTATCCCAGGCTCGTGTAAGAGACAAGGGTAGTTACACAAAATATCACTAAAAGTTTTTTCACTATCTACTGGCATAAATATTGTATTAGTTGTAAACGTTTATCCGATAATATACCGGGTGTATCCATTTCTCGGTTTTTCTTGTTAAGAAGAAACACGTAATTTTCAGGGGAAATTCATTTTTTTTATTAAAAATATTGGCCATCGGCATCTACACTCTTGATCCATCTTTCAGGTAATTTATGAAGAAAAACTGTTTCCCTTTTGCGGCAAACTATTTGTCGAGCCATTTTCCAACTTCCACGAAATTGCTGAAGTGCTGCTCTGCGAGCACGTGGCCTATTGATGCGAAGAGGTGATGGCGCCAGGTCTGGGGAGTACGGCGGTTGCGGCAGGATGTCCCATTCAAGCAATTTCAAGATGGCGATTTGTCGTGTAACAAAATCAGTTTGCCATATCTTCTGGCTCACTCCGGTTGTATTTCGATTAATGCGTGGTTTAAATTAGTCAATCGTTGGCAATAGCGTTGTGTATTGTTTCGCCGGGCTTCAAGAGTTCATAATACATAATACGAGTCTGGTATCACCAGATACAGAGCATGGTCATCTTGTCGAAATGATTGGTGTTGAAGGAGGGACTTCGGCTTTCTTTTCATGGCGTTGAAGTAGTATTTCACAGATGACGATTTTCTATTTGATGTTCATTCAAATCGTGTGGGACCCATTTAACGAGTTTATAGATCTTCCCCATTGCTCGTAAACGTTTGCTGATTTTGTCTTATGGCACATGTAATACTTCTGCTAATTGCCATTGAGTTGGGTCATCATCCAATAAGTCCTGTAATTGCTCGTCTGTTTGTGGCTATTCCAAAGCGAAGCCATGCCTCACGTGTTATCGATGGAACGTGTCCACCACATGTTTCTTACAGCAAACGATGACCTTTTTATTTCGATTAAATAAGAAAAGTAAAAAGCAAAGACGCTAGTTTTTGACGGGCTTAACTTGTGTGCGTTTGTAGTTTAAATGTCAGACGAACAGAATAACGTATGTGTCAAATTAAGACGCTGCGTACTTTTCGCTGACGCCATCTCTTACTTAAACCGGAAAAGCCTGTGCATACACCTGGTAGTTACTCACTTGCATTACGGTAACACATTTTTTCTTAAATTTCCTTTCTATAAAATTTATATAAACATCAACGTATTTAAATAAATATTTTATTTTTTAATTGGCATTTTTCATTTTGCAGGAAAACCTTTGAAATAAATCTTTTATCATAATATGTTCCTTTTCTTTGGGGGGTAGGAGGGAGGGGGGGGGCAAGGGGCTACGATTTGAAGTTCCACTACTGACGATACGTCTTCCTTTTGGTATCGTAAGCACGTACATATGGTTTTATAGTAACGACGTTCCTACAACAGGCTTAGAACTTATAAAGCAACGTGCACGTTATAATGAAAATAAATTTCGCAACGGATAACACCGTGGAAACGGTAGGAAATACAAAAACAACTTCTCTTTTTATTTATATTAGCGATATTGAAGCGTCACGGGACGATATTATCATAAATCCCGTACGGGCGCGAACGCTAACGTTGGAAAGCAAAGTAGGGAGCAGCTAGTCGGTTGAAATTGCGTTCTCGGAGAGGAGAATCGAATAAAACATCGATCGCGTCGTCGACTGCCGTTGCATACGGTTTTCTCTCCTATTCGTCTGCTTGTTTCTTCGGAAATCGTTGCAACAGCATCGTATGATGCGCCTTCTTCCTTTTGCCAAATTCATGAATACGTAAAGTAAACGTATCTTATTTGCATGATATATTTGTCTTGTCAGAGATGCAATACGGTTCGTGAGGTCGAATATAATTTTGGGAGGCATTGCGTCGGCGATATTCGAGCGCGTCTTTTGATTGATTTATTATTGCTTGATTCTCTAGAGGTTACAGCATTAATTCATCAAGGAATTCAAATCTTCTTTCGAATGCGGATCTGTACTAATAGAAATTTTCTTGAAAAGATTGACAAATACTACTTCCAGAAGTTCACTTAATGATAAAATGACTAAGAAATGCATGACAGTTATCCAATAGAGGTTATTTGATACGATATGACGCCTTTGCTTCGTATTTCTCGGCGACCATGTCTAAGGCGACTACGTTACTACTAACCATTCCAATAACGATAGGTGGGCTTTCGATTCATTTTTTTCTTAAAGAATTTAGCGAGGAAGATGTTTTACAAGCTCTGTGTCAATTGAAGGTAAAAATGACGGCTAGTCCTGCTAACGTTCCAGATTTTGTTAGGGACTGCAGATTCGTTCTTTATGGGCCGCTCCAAGTTGTTGGAAAGTGTCTCGTGTTACTCTTATTTTTAAGTCCGGGTCGAGGAATAACATTCAGGATTATCAGCGATATCTATATTATGTAGCTTTTCTAAAGTTTTTGAAATTATCTTATATAAATATATTTATTCGCACGTTGCTGCTAAACTGTCTCTGGCGCAACATAGTTTTATTAAAGGCAGATCAACAGTGTCCAACTTGTGCGCATTTTTCAATGATGTGTCTGAGGCTTTAGATCTACGTCTTCAGACAGATGTCATTTATACAGATTTCGCTAAGGCTTTCGATAGGGTTGAACATCAAACTCTACTACGTAAACTGAATATATGGGATATCTCTGACGATCTGATATTGTTGTTGCAATCCTATTTGAGTGGTCGTACCGATTACGTTGAATACCGTGGTTTTCGGTCCGACTTATATCAGTCTCCTTCAGGTGTGCCACAGGGCTGTGTTCTTGGACCACTCCTATTTTTCGCAGAATATACTCCACTGCATATTGTGACATTTTGCAGGGTGACCTGCTATTTATTCACCTTTGGTGTCTAGAGAACCATTTACCACTAAATATTGCTAAGTGTACAGCGATGACGTTTGCCCGTAGAACTGATACAGTGGAGTATGCGTACAATGTTGGAGGTGAACTTTTAACGCGTTGTGAGGAGTACAGAGATCTTGGTATATTTTTTGATACTAAGCTAATATTTAAGAAGCATATTGTAAGTATATGTCAACAGTCTCTTAAAACGTTAAGCTTTCTATTTCGTAATACTAAACATTTGAGGAGTGATGCCTTTGTTGCTGCATATAATGCATTTGTTCGATCGAGATTAGAATATGGTTCTATTGTGTGGAATCCGGGATATCATGAATATATCAATTTAGTTGAGATGGTACAGCCTAAATTTTTTAAAAACTTATATTTCCGTAAACACCACGTTTTTTTGCAACATGGTTATCTATATACTAATCTTCTAAAAGAATTTGCAATTATTTCTTTGGCGGATCGTCGTGTTGTATCACAAACAATTTTTGCATATAGAATTGTAAATGGTGATTTACAAGTTCCGGATTTGCTGCTTTCGAATTTTTATATACCGAGACTTAACAGTATGAATAAATTAAACAGTATGAATAAATTAACTTCTTATCTTTCCGTGGCTAACACGCGCCAGCATTCTCAGTCACCAATTATGTCTATATGTAACAGTGTTAATGTATATGCATCTATCATTTGATTTGTTTAACATGGCTATCAATGCTCTGAGGCAACTTTTGTTAGAGCAGTTTTCTCTTGCTTAAGAAATTTTTGCATTTCAGTTGCTGTCGTTTTCGTTTGGTATTACACATTTACTCTTGTTTTATAATAGTTATCATGGTACGATTATCCTGTAATAAGTTGTATGCTGTTGGGTAATAAATTATTATTATTATTATATATCAATAATTAGATTAACTTTTACAATTTCGGTGCAACAATCATAATATACATATATAGTAACATACATTGACCGCAATACAGTACCAAATTTCAAAAGAATTAAAAAAAAATTGGAATAAATAGATAAATCTAAGAGAAATTTAAGAAAATCATGAAGAACGCACATATACGGAAAACCATATTGGAATTGTTCGAGCAAAAATATTAGTAAGATCCACGTGCTGGTATAGAAAAGGTTGGTAGCTGTCATGTATGTCAATTAAACCAAAATAACGTGGAAAAGTTCTTAATATCGTGGCCAAAGACGGAAAATGCCTTTGAGAGAGTACATATTGATTTCTTTTACTGGAATAATATAAACTATTTGGCAATAGTAACATAGATAGAAAATCCAAATGGATCGATATACATTGTATGTCTAAAGGTACGAACGTAACCCAAACATTTGAAAAGCTGA
Organism: Trypoxylus dichotomus; assembly: GCA_023509865.1. NCBI lineage: Eukaryota > Metazoa > Arthropoda > Insecta > Coleoptera > Scarabaeidae > Trypoxylus > Trypoxylus dichotomus. The sequence continues at coordinate 69,036,892 of CM042076.1, read as the reverse complement.
AACAATGTTTTTCTGTAGTAGGACTACCGGATACGATTGTGAGTAACAACGGACCTCCTTTCAATTCAACTGATTTTTCAAAATTTTGTCAAATAAACGGCATAAATATTCTGAAATCACCTCCGTATCACCCCCAGTCAAACGGCGGCGCTGGAAGGCATGTACAGACAGTAAAAACCGCCTTAGATTAAGTTTTCATTGCAAAAATCTACGTCAACCGTAGAGCAGAGGCTTGTAAACTTTCTGTTTAGTTATAGAAATACCCCGTGTGGCTCTACAGGGTTAAGCCAAAATTTATATTTTGAAAAGTGAACCTAAAACACGATTAGATTTGTACTTTTTCTTAGAAAATTCATACCTAGACGCACAGATTTTTCCTATGGAGCTACCTTAAATCAAAAGTACACCGTAACACTCTTAATTCTTAGAATGAATTAAAAAAGATTATTTGAAGGGGCTATCAAGGAGAACATGTAACGAGTAATTCCAGAAAATTTGGCCTCTTGTTTAGAAGTGTGCCAGCAAAATAACGGAACGCACTTAGAAGATATAATTTTTAAGAAATAAATTGCCAAAGCGTGTATTTTAATAAAAAATAATTTCTTCATTAAGTGTAGCCATTATTTTATTCTATTTTTTATTTTTGTATTTAGATGCACTCTGTATGTAGTAATGAATGCTTTGTTGGTATATCTTTTCCCTGGTTTTTCCATACTGTAACCTCTCCCCCTCCCGCACATTTAATATTAAATATGAATGTTTTGTATTTTACCCGTATTTAACAGTATCTACTTACTTATTTTCATTAAAATATAGCACCATTATAGATATTCTGTTTTCGTAAGGGCTCCCGTACGATATTTACTTTATTATCGATGTTAACAAACAAAAGACTTTTATAAACGCTAACATACGATCCTCACTATAATCCACGGTCCATCTCCCACGAGCAATTAATCAGAAAACTATCGGTTTTCGGGTTGTTTCGTGTTTCTAACAATAGGATTGCATCTGTGTAAACTCAGGACGCTATGTACAATAAACTGATTCTTACGACATTTCCGGTGGAAGACGTTTCCGTCGAACGCGTTGAGCGAATATTCATTGAATCGATTTGAACATACGCAAAGTGGATATTGTTCTTGGTTCATGTTCGATTTGAAGTGTGTCAAAAGGTGGTATTATTGGTATTTGTATTATTATAGAAGATGCACTGCTGCTCAAAAAATTTGGGCAGTTAACTTTAGCTCTAAAGGAAAGACACATGCACATATATAATATATCAGGATACATATCTAATGCCATTTGTATTGACGAATGTAAAACCCCATAAACAGCCTTTGTACTTGGAATTGAAGCTTGGGGATATACTTTAAATTATGCTGAAACATTTATAATGTAGTAAATGAACTGTTTCCGGAATTGGACCGTGTTATGATAAAGTAAATAAAAGGAAAATAAATAATATTAGTAAGAGAAAACAAAGGAAATGCAAAAGAGACGAAGAGAACTAAAAAGGAAAAAAATACATAAATAAAAAGGGGAAAGGCGGTGAAAGAAAGTGAAAGGAAAAAGAAGGAGGCTTCTTCACTGTGGAAGAAGTTCACGGTAACTCGACGTGTTAACTACACTAGAGGCGAAAGTCTTCTGACTTTCTTACTGACTCTGACCGTGGAAGCTTACATATAGCAATGATGTTGCTAGGCCCCATCTGACATATACATTGTAAAGTTTGACATTATTATACGGATGCTATTTGTGTTGTTTAGCGACTTGAAAATTTCATCTCAATCAACTTAGTTAACTCGTGAGTATCTTCGATGTGGATTATCTCAACAGCAGTGCATCGATCAACGCACTTCAGGTTTTGGCGATGAAGCACCATCTCAAACCATTGCATATCACTGGTTTAGTGAATTCGATCACGGCCGACGAATTTAAAGGAGGTCGTCCAAAATCGATTGTTGATCACGGCCGACGAATTTAAAGGAGGTCGTCCAAAATCGATTGTTCTGCCAGAAAACATCGATGTTGTGCGCGAAGTGATTAAGTAAGATTGTCATGTGACGTACCATGAAATCGAGATATCCTTGGACATTAGTATGACAAGCATACACAAGATTTTACACGAACATTTAGCCGTGAAGAAAAATTGTGCGCGTTGGATTCCCCGTAATTTGACAGTCGCTCAAAAAAGGGCTCGTGTCGGTTGGTGCAAGTGAATGCACAAAACATACAATCGTGGTGAGTCAAAAGCCGTGTATAATATTTATATACGCTACAAATCTTGGATCTATGCGTATGAACCCAAAAGTAAACAGCAATCGATTGTATGGGTCTTCCAAGATGATCTCAACAAAAATTGTTCGCGCCAGAAATATCTCGAAGCCTGTTTTTTTGGGATAAATACACTGCAGTATCACTAGAGAATCATAGAATGATCAATTCCGACTGGTACACAACCGTTTGCTTGCCGGAGGTCTTTGAAGAAATAAGTAAAAACATCCAGCAATTTAGGACCATTCTTCACCATGACAACCCAAGCTCTCACACATCGACCCTAACATTTCACTACTTAACCGGTCAAAACATCGAATTAATGGGTCATCCACCATGCAGTCCTGATTTAGCACCAAGTGATTTCTTTTTGTTGCCATCCGTGAAGGACAAACGTGGCCAATAATTTTCGACACCAGAAGATGTGCTCAAAATGCATGTTTTGGAGATATTTCATTCGTAGTGGAAAAGGTGCTACGCTCAAACGTATGCAAAAGTGGAGAATATTTTGAAAAACAACAAACCATTTTCAATGACAAATATTTATTATTCCGGATATATAAATAGCAGCTCTCGTATGTAATTTAGATCCTTTAAATAAGAACAATAATGTCAAAAACAGTCTACAGAAAATTTCGATTTTTTTCTGGATTCTGCTGTGTGTGCAAAAACAATACTTTATCTTTAAAAGATTACTGCCTAACATTCGCGATCTATTTGCTGCATTGTTGTTAAACCTCTTACATTGTTTCTTCAGAAAAAAAATCTCCGGTTATGTTTCAGCATATCCTCTAAACAAATTCCCTGTTGCATTGAATTTATACGATCCGATCGAAAAACGTAATCTGCCTTGTAATTACTTCGGGAATTAACTCGGACAAAATTAATTTATTGAGAGCGAGGAAAGATTCGGGCTCGAATATAAGATCAAACCAAACAACTACGACCGGTCGTACAAAAATTAATTACAACACCCTCTTACACGGGTCTAACGCCGGAGGCGGGCAATTTATTAAAGTGTTTAACGGCTGAGAAAGGGAGATTAAAATGTATTCCGGGTGTTTTACGTGCAGTTTTATAATATTACCCGCTATCGATTATATCAAATGGTATACGAGCTATCATCGAATCTTAACGAGCAGCCCCGTATAATCATTTTTTATGGTCGCTTAAAAATGAAGTAGAATAATGCAAAATTGGTTCGCCTAAATGAAAAGAAAAGTTATTTTATGGTCGGGGCTTACATTTTGATCTCGGAATGATTTTTTCGATAGCAATGATATATGTACATATACCACCGAGCGTCATAATTCAGCCATTTTGTTAAAGATTCCTCAACTGCATGTCTTATTTGAAAGTTATAGCTAACATTTTTGTCATTACCAATTCTCTAGCATTATAATAAAAAAAAGAGATACCTAAGGAATGGAATATGGAAATAATTATGCCCCTATACAAAAAGGGAGACTCTAAGGAATGCTCAAACTATAGAGGAATAACATTAACTAGCATCCCAGGAAAGTATTGACAAGAATACTAGAAAAAAGGCTCCTAGAGAAACTGGAAACAACACTAGAAGATACTCAACATGGATTTAGAAAAGGAAGAAGCACCCAGGACTTAATATTTGTAATCAGACAATTAGGAGAAAAACCAATAGGGAAAGTAAAGGAAATACATATATGTTTTATAGATCTTAAAAAAACTTTTGATAGGGTAAGAAGATAAGACGTATGGCAGAGCTTGGAAAGGAGAGGTTTAGAGAAAGGAATGATACAGATGATTAAGGCATTGTATAAAAGCAATAAGAATAAGGTGAGAACTTCCAATGCAGAATCAGCTGAATTCGAATCGCAAATTGGATTAAAACAGGGATGCGTATTGAGCCCATTCTTATTCTCTATATTAATAGACGACGCTGTTAATAAAGCTAAACAAAAAGGAAAAAATATGAAAGTAGGAAACTGGAAAATGAATGCAATTAACGTACAGGAACTAATGTTTGCAGATGATATGGTACTGATAGCCCACTCGGAGGAGACATTACAGCAAAACTTGAAGATATGCCAAGAAGAACTAACAAACATGGAGATAAACACGAGGAAAACAAACACAATGATAATAGCAGCAGAAGAAAGAAAACATAGCATCAAAATCGGGGAAGAGGCATTGGAACAAGTTAAAAGTTACAACTACTTAGGAACAATCATTGAAGACAATGGGAGAATAGAGAAAGAGGTAAATGAGAGGATAGGGAAATCCGCAAAAATATGTAACATATTGAGAAATTCGTTTCTGGATAAAAAAGAAATACCAAAAAAAATAAAGACAGACGTGTATAAAAGAGTGGTCAGACCAATATTAACATATGGTAGTGAGTCATGGATAACCACGAACAGAATCAAAAGCAGAGTTACGGCCATGGAAATGAGATTCCTAAGAAGAATAGAAGGAGTAACTAGAAGAGACAGAATCAGAAACACGACAATCACTAATAGTCTGGGTATCAAACCAGTAGAAGTGGTCATAGAAGAGAGACAACTGGGATGGCTTGGACATCTGCACAGAATGGAAGAAGATCGAATCACAAAGAGGATATTTGAAGCCAAAACAGAGGGCAAAAACAGAATAGGTAGACCCCGAAATACCTGGAAGGAGCAGGTGTATAGAACATTGGAAAAGAGAAGTATGGGATGGATTGAAGCCAAACAACTGGCTCAGAACAGGAGCCTGTGGAAGATAAAAATAAGAAATAAATAGTCCGACACCGCAAGGTATAAAGGACATAGAATTAAAAAAAAAAAATTCTCTAGCAAAAGAAAGTTCCTAATCCGAACATTTAGAAAAGATTAAAACTTCCTATATGAGTAGTCCACCCGAGGACATGCTCAAAACTATTGTAGAAACAACGGAATGAATTAAACCGAAAATATGGAGGTTAATATCACAGAGATCCTTGATATCATTAAAATTGTCGCACATGAAAGAGATACGAGACCTCATTAAAATATTCCCTGTTCCTGTTGGGGTTGCAGTAAAAGTCGAAGAAGAGATGAAGCCAGGGGATCTTAGAGCTCAGTCGAAAATCCTCAGGGACCCTATCATAAACTGTCTTAAGTACGTTACCACGAGGATGTAAACCCGATGCATGTGACGATGAAGAAGTCTAGCATGGTAAAATAGAAAAAAATCAAATCTAGCTCTAATTTCCACCTAAAAATGCTTATGAAACATCCAATAAAAACATTTCAGGCAGAGGTTTACCCCTTGTAACCATAGGCAATCGATCCTCGAGACGAACTTTGATGTCCAATAATCAATATTTTTTACGGATTGTCGGTTAACACTACAGGCTTTAGAAGATTAATGCATTTGAATCTGGCACCCATTTGCATACAAAACTTGAGGCAATTGGGACGTTAAAATAGCATCACATTGATAGTGCATTGCAAGTTACCAAAGAACCGATAGAAATGCGATGGTTGATAATGTAACTAGAAAAGCAACGAGCGTCCCTTTCATTACGCCAAAGCTCTGTTGCAATCTACATCACAACCATCTACAACACGAAATTAATAAATGGATCGAACATCGAAAATCATGCGAATGTATTTATTTCTTCCTCGCGAAAGTAGTTCAAATACATTGCTATCCCTCAGAAAAGGAGATCTCAGACTATTGGAAGGGTACTGACAGGAGGTGTAACCATGGAATACCATTTAGACAAATTTGGAAAAGCTGAAGATCAACTCTGCCGTCTATGCCAGGAACAACTAGTAATGACAGAACATATACAAGGTGTCCCAAAAGTCCTTTTCAAAATAAAAGTTTAATGAATAAATTAGGTACAGAACATAATAATAGGCAAGAGGTTAAGTGGCACTTTCTTACTTTCTTAGAAAGATATTTAGGGAAAGTATTTAGATAGGTATTGTAAACCCTATTCATGAATTTTATACTTGTATTTGTAAATTATCGCGTTGGAAACACAAAAGCTTAAATTTATAAGGTGGCCCTAATAAAATGGACAGGGACTGTATATTGGCATCAATCACCCATGCACATATATTTGAAAAGAAAATATCTAACACCTTCTCGTGATTCTAACCACATCGCTACAATAAATCTTTTCACTACAGGCAGCGATAAAGAAACCTAGATCCAGCTTAAATTACAGAAAATTATGACCACATCGAAGTATAGACCAAACAAATATCTTAAATCATCCTGCTACTATTTATAAACCCGACTATTGTCCATCTTGCATTCCTATCAAGTTAATATTATTCATCGTAGGTATCTCATTTGATAGATTAAATCTTACTTAAGTTGATTTACAAATCCTCGACCAACTTAAGTGACACAAATAACCGATTAAAGCGTCATTTGAATACAATGATTATTGTCTGGCGTTTCTAATGTCTGTTTGGGGAATTGTTTTAATAACGTATTCGAATCGAATTTAAATAACGCGTCGAATAGTTCTGCATATTTAAAACGAAGGCGGACAGACATTACAAGCCTTTGCGATCGAATTACCTCCTGAAGCAAAAGATTTTGAAATAACGGAAGCGAGTTGTATTTACGAGAAATTTTCATTACGGAGGCTATTTAAGATCGAAGCCATGCTTCGGAGTGATTCCACGGCAAACGAACTGCCCGCTTAGTACGTTTCAATTCAGCATGATAATCACGTCGGCATTCACTTCACGTTCCATGTTTCTATATCCAATTTAGTTCTTGAGAATGATCGCCAAGCTCGTCTGGTAAATTATAATAACGAAAGGAAAATGGTATTTTTTAGTACGTGTTGTTTGAACGCTTAAACTTGATGATGCATTCACATCAAAACTGGTTACGTAACGTTCGAATAACGTAGATCGTCGTTACGAAAGCAACTTCACATACTCATTTCAGTAAAAATTAAATGATATGTTGGAATTGAAGTAGTAGCACTGGAAAATAGTATTAGATTATAAATCAAGTTGTTAATGTCGCTATCTTGATGATTACAGATGCTATGAACTATGAGAATTATTCTGAAAAATACTATATTGGGTCATAAAATATAATACGTTTTTAACCATTCTCTAATAGATATTTTTGGAAGTTTACCTGCACAATTAATAAACAAGGAACTTCACAAAGGATCTAATATAGCTTGCAACATTTTACTGGGTGTCCGGACTAATATAGACGCTAGTGAGTCGACTGGCATTAAGATTTCGAAAATTACCCTTTTTTGCGGATCAGACACGTTGAAACATACAAATTAGATAAAGGGCGGTTCTTCAGTGTTTATCACGGCCGCCAAAAAATATGAAATGAAAAATTTTATTTGCATTCATGCAAATTTTGGAAATTGTCCTTCCTGTCATTCTGAGCGGGAGAAGGAACAAAACTTTAGAATCACACTTGTCAAATGAGACCACTCCCATCCCTCCTTACAGCATTAATAGCGCGCATTTAAAAAAAAAAGGAAATTAACTTTCCATACCCTGTACAAAACTTTAAAAGAAACATGTTAAGTGTATACAAACTTATTTTATTCAACGTACATAATATGTTCAGTGCAGCATAACCTCGAAATAGATCAACTGAAGATGAAAGGCACAAAAACGAAAGCGTGTACATCGACTTTCCGCTTCTTATTTTGCTTGTTGGCTACGAAATTTATTACGCCTTTGATAACGTCGACAGTACAGCGCACCAATAGTTAGCAACATGCAATAACGCATATACATCGACGCATGTGACCGATGAAGCGCCTTTGAGACGAGAAGGTTTTGACTACGATCTAATCGACGTGCACGAGCCGTAATATTATTAATGGGGATCCGATGCGGCGATGCGGAATATTTAATGGCGTTTAAATGCACAAGTGGCCGCAATCTAAATTGTTTTGATGCGCGCCTAAAATGGAACTAGTCGAAAGGCGTACGTAGGACAGACGTACGGGAATGGAACACGAAGCGATGCAAATTGCATTACCGCACAAATGCGCGTACACTTTACAATTTACTAAATGCGCGATTTTATACCGCGTATAGAGTGGCATACGCGAATTGGTAGCGGAAAATTATGGCCTGGCGTTTAATTGCGCGGTTTAGAGCGGGAGAAAAAGGAAGAAGGAGGAAACAGAAACTCTCGAACTAATTAGATGAAATGTTTGCTATTAAACAGAACTCGTATTACGGAAATTAAACATAAATTTCACTAAGTGGCAATAAACGATTGAATGCAGACATAGTGTACGTTGTTCGGTGAAAAAAAGGGCACAGTAAAGGCTTAATGCACTTCCATTGTACGATTTCAGAAAATTACGTAACATTTGGTTGGTTATATTTAAATTACTTTAATTTGCGTAAGGTCTGGGCACTAATAAAATGGTGTAACGGTAATACTAAATTTCTAATAAATTATTGTCGGTTTGTGTAAGCGTTTCGTTTCTTTTTTTTTTTTTTGATAGTAAAGAAAAATTCAGTGTCAGGAATAAATAAATATTAGATAATGCCAAATCCCTAATACATTCTTCTGGCAATTCCTTACCGTTTTCTTTATCCACATTCTGGTTATTTAGACTCGGGCAAAAAAGTACCTGTTTCGTTCTACAGCCACTGCAGCGCTACTGTATCGTATTTCCGCGCATGCACATGTATCTCAGAGTCAGAGTCTTTGCGCTGACACAATTACAGCCGATTTGTATTCTGTTTACATTTGTTGGTGATCGTTGAAAATATTTAAGACAATTTCTGAGCCTGCCGACTGTAAAATACGTTCTGTAATACGGTTTTGAACGTAAGAAATGTTAAGCCAGCGGAAATTCATCGTCAACTTGTTGGAAATTTATGGTGCAAATGTAATGACAGATGGAATAGTGAGAAAGTGGATTAGGCAATTCAATGTTCATGACGAAGCATGGAATGCGCGGCCTTTTGTTGTCAATGATGGTTCGTTTGAAGAGGTTAATGAGAAAGTTCGTGGAAACAGACGGTTCACAAAAAGAATACTTAATGATACATAAGTCTCTACAAATTTCAAAAACTGTTTTGCGGGGGGTTGTCAATTTTTCACTGGCGGCATTTTTCTATGAAGACGATATAGAAAAGATGATTTTCCACTGACAAATGTCTGGGCAATGGTAGCGATTATATAGAAAAATAATTTAAGAAATGCTCTTTCATGTAGAAATAAACTTTGGTTTGAAATGAAATGAATTTTTTTTTCTAAAACGGTACTTTTCGGAAAAGCCTCGTAACTAAAAATTTCTGATGTACAACTGTTAGAACGGCGACTACATTTTAGCCTCTGCGACATTGTTATTTGAGCTGATGTCAAAAAAAATTCTGCGAAGACTTCATCGATGTGAAGAATTTTTTCCTTTTAGGAAATACGCCTTAATTAATATCATGTAATAGCAATAGGATCAATAGTCAAATTAAGTTATTTCTGGTTTTTTTTGGGCCTCACCAGTGACATAGAAAACACTATTCGTGGTACATTTTGAGTAAATACCAATCTGTCATTAAGTAAGAAAGAATCCATTGTTAGTTATTGTAAGAAAATTTATTACTTTGGATGTTCAAATTCAACTATTAAGAGTTGTCATAAAAAGGCCGACCAATGAATTCACTCCAATCTTCGTGCGCCACCTTTTGCCGATTCCGGAAAGATTTCAGGTCGCCCTCGTAGTAACAAGCCCATGGAACACTTTAAACAGACTTTGCTATATCTTAAGGCTGCTGCAATTATGACAAGCTAAAATAGTAACGCCGTTGGGCCGTTCAACAATATGAAAAATCCATATAATATGTCTTGACATAACTGTTTATGTTGATAAGTTGTTACTATTCTATGTGGAAAGCTTGGTGAGTCGTCGTGAATCATAAGGAGCCTTGTCATTAGGATGACACTGCCTCCTGGTAAATTTAGTAATAAAGTATTGCAAAACCACTTTTAAAATAGTGATGAACTCTCTAAATTTCATGATTTTATCTTTTTTGCAGATAGTAAGGCTTGTCTGATTCATCTCTTCTCTGATTCAGCTTAAAGAATAATTATTGTCATTTGAACTCCTGTTAAACAAGAGATATCAAATTATAACCCTTTTTTAAAAGCTGAAATTTCGAAATTTGGTTTTCGATTCAAAATATCCTCATTTGCAACTTTTGGATCAATTTATGCACATTTTATGTACACAAATGATTATACTCTGCAAACATGCTTTCGTTGCCTTCAACTCATAACATAACCTCAACCTTAAAAGAAAAAGATAAACAAGCGACGTAAACATAATTGCTCACAACGATCACGTCGAACCCGATACAACTTCCTAAATACACGCTCGTCAAAAAATAAACATGGACCGATAAAGGCAAATATTAATTTGTATTTATACGCGCGACAGCCTTACATAACTTCCAATTAGCGAGAGGGTTAAGCAACCGAATTACGGATTCAGCGGCACGAACCGCCCGGCGCGTACACATCCGAAAAAGCAAATAGAAAGAGCGCGTAGCGCGGCCAGATCTCGCCGCGTATGGGCGTTCTTTTGCGTAATAAAGACAATCCACGGCTGCACGTATTTATCAATTAGCATTTAATTCGGTGATGTCGTTAAACGTAAAACACCCGCGCTATGAATGTCGAAACGATGTAATTAAATCGTTCCATCAAGGTTTCTCCCGGATAATCCGATAAATTCGACGACAATGGTCGACGTACAATGATTGTTTTTGGATCGCAGTGCTTCTCAAACTTTTCCTATGATGGATTTCGGGAATTTTAGGAACTTAATCGGACTTCGTTAAGAAGTTAAAAAAATTCAAAATGGCATCAAAAATGAAAATGCTAAAAAATTCTCGCACCACCCACCGCACAAGACCAAAATAAAATTTGTCCTGTTCACTACCTCAGTACAGTACTAAGAACGTCTATTAAATTTTGCATACTGGGACATAGGAGGCACCACTAATCAAATGTCAGTATTAGAAATTAACTTCCATCTTTAGTTAACGTAAATCCAAAGTTTCAATGCAACCTGTAGTGTTGTAGCTACAACGAACTGCTGTAGTTGACAAGTTAATTGAAATTAAAAAATTTGAATTAAATGAAGTAAACCGAGAACATTTTCACTCAATAATTTTTACAAATTTCGAAGACAATTAAATCAACTCGAAGATGATCAACAAAGATCGATATGGAGAATTCAAAGACCTCAATTCAAGAAATTTTGCATTAAGAATTGTGTGTAAAAAAGAGTACCATCTGTTGACCGAAGAACAGAAAACAGCTAGAATCAATTGGTGTTAATAAACTCTAGACCGCATCAACGCCGGAAACCCTAAAAAACGTATACAATATCGTCAGCGGTGGTGAATCTTGGATTATATACGAGTCCGAAAATAAACGCCAGTCCTCTATTTGGGTGTTTCAAGGTGAAGAAAGACGACAAAGATCATTCGCTCTTGAAGTGTCCCCAAAAAGATGGTCGTGACATTTGTTTCGAAATGGTCATCTAGCAACAATTCTTCTACAAGATCAAAGACCTGTTACTGCCGCAAGTCATCCCTGAGCTTCGAAAAACCTACTCCGAACGACGAATCATCCTCCACTAAGACAACGCAAGGCAATGGAATTTTTAACGTAAATAAGCGTCGAATTGTTAGACCATCCTCTGTTCAGTCCAGACCAACGATTTCTTTATCCTTCCGAAAATCAAGATCGGACTATGTGGTCACAGGTTCCAGTCGTCAGAAGGAGCAGTCGATATCTTCAAAAACGCAATTTTGACTGTACCAACAAACGAGAAACGAGAAATAACTACTTCCAGAGTTGGTTCGGGGTACATGCAATGAATCTTCGTAGAGAATACTTCGAAAAACAATAAAGTCTTCAAAGGAGTACTTAAAAAGTTATCTACTGTTTTATTCCAGCTCTATCTGCAAGAATTAAAAGACAACCCTCGTATAAAGACGGCGTCAATGCCTGTCTCTCTGTGTAATTCTATTTTTGAATTATGTTATATAAAAACTTTTCTCAGACCAATTAATATTGCACATTCTCTAGAACACCGTTTGGGTAACACTGTTATACCGAAACACTTGTATAGCTAATGATTTTCTTAATTGAATCGGCATTTAATTGAGTTTCGATCAGTACTGGCCTACTTCGCCAAACATTCAGACGACTTTTGCTTAGTTCGTGCATTTTCCGCAATTAACGCAAATCGTTCGGAAGCAATAGAAACGTTTTTTTCCTATCCAAACTCTGTTGTTTGAATCTCGCCGGTTTGCATTTGTGATAAAATTGGAAAGAAGCCGCTGGATGCTGGTAAACAATCAGCTTCGCTTGCCGTGAATAATTTCAGCGAAGAGAAAACGAGAGGCCATGATTGAATTAATTGCGCTATTCATCTGCGGAAGCCTTCTGTATTTCGCAATCGATTTGTGGTTTCGCAATCGACATTTGAAAAGTATTTGCATTCCGTTGTAAAATGAAATAAAGAAATGTTTCCTTCTGTTTTTTTTTTACTTTTTTTCCTTTTTAAACAAATGAAGACGTACGTATGTCAAAACAGATGGTTGACTTGAAGATTCATATCCAAGTGAATAAGTTACGTTTTCTTTATAAAATAAAGAGAAATTAACAAAAAAATTGGAAAAAAAAATCTAAAGGAAAGATTTAACGCAACAATTTATGAAAGTTAAGGAAAACCATGCGAAAAAGAAAAATTAGGGAAAAGGGAATTATTTAAGGGCAAAAATCGAAGAATGTTGGAGTGAAAAACTAGAAAATATTGAGGAAGAAAATCTGTGGGCAAAACAAATTTAGAGAAAGAAAATGGGAGAAGACAGCAAAAACTTTGGTAAAGAAAATTAGAGAAAAAAATATATTTAGAGCAAAAGTTATCACAAAAATGTAGGAACGAAGAATTGGGGAAAGAAATTGGAAAAAAATTAGGGAAAGGAATTCGGGAATAAAATTCAGGGAAAAAACTGGAAGGACGAAAAAATATGTTGAGGAAATAATTAAAGGAAGAATTTTTTGTGCTGAACGACCCAACGGGTTTATAAGCTGCCTTGATGTGTAGGAAATAGTTTGTGTAAAGTGTTCCATAGCCTTGCTACTACACCCCGTCGCCATAAATGGTGAAGCACCGTTAATTATTTTCCCAACGGCGAATGGTGAAAGAGTGGAGAATAAAAGATAGTGTGTAGAAAAATATAGAAAAATAATTTAACGGGGAAAAAATCGAGAAAAAGAAAATTCGAAGACAAAGAATTTAAAAAAAGGAAAACAAAAGAATACAGAATTAGGATAAGAAAAGTAAGGAAGGGGTGTATTTAGAAGAAACAAGAAACAAGGGAAGGAAAATTAGCAAAAATTAAGGAAAGTTAGAGAGAAAAAATGAGATAAATAAAATTTAAAAGAAAATAATTGAATACACTTTTAGAGAAAACGACTAGGAAACAAAATAGAACAAGAACATGTTTAGGCAAAACGAAATTAAGGCGAAAAAATTGGAGAAGTTTCATAGTAAATTTTAGAGAACAAAATTAAAAGAATAAAAACAGAAGAAGAAAATATTTAGATGAAACAAATAGAGCAAGAAAACACTAGAACAATTAGTGCAAAAGAAAAACGAATCTTAAGAATAAAATAAAAAGAAATAATTAGGTGAAGAATTTCTTTTGGAAAAAATATAGAAAAATAATTTGAAGTGAAGAACTTGTAGAAAAATTTAAAAAAAAATATTTCGAGAAGAAGAATTTGGGGGACAAAATTAGAAAGAAAAGAAGGAATATTAGGGAAACGATAAAAGAAAAAAAAATATGCAGAAAATTTAAGGGAAAAATGGAGGGCAAGCAGAAAATAATGGGAAAATGTAAAGGAGAAGAAAATTAAGAGAAATGATTTTGAATAGGAATTCATAAAGGAATTTTGTTAAAAGGAGAATTCGCCATAATATAAAACAATACGAGGAAAAACTTGGGGAAAATATTTCGAGAAGAAAATATTAGAGAAACAAAATCATTATAAAAGAATTTACAGTAAGAGAATAGAAAAAAAAAATTCGACTCAAAAAATTTGAAAAGGAATAGGAAAAATTAAGAGAAGACTTGAAGAAAGAAAGTTCCGAGGAAAGAACATTAAGCAAAAAATTTCATAGAAAAGAATTTTAATAAAAAAAGTGAAGGAGGAAGTAACATGAAAAACAAATTTAGGGAAGGAAAATAGAAAATGTTACAATAAATTAATACAAACAGAATCTAGGTGAATTTAAAGAAAAAGAAATTGGGAGAAGAATATTGACGAAAAAAGGTTACGCGAAAAAAATTTATGGAGAAAATAAAGAAAATAATTAAGCGAAAAGGACAAGAACCAAAGAGACTGAGGGAAAATATTTCGTGGAGAAATATTAGGGGAACAAAATTAAGGAAAGCAGAAAAAAGTTGATGTAAGGATAAACACTTTTTGGAGAAAAAATTGAAAACAAAAATGCAGGAAGAAAATATTTAAGCGAAACAATGTAGTAGAAAAATTAGAAAAAATGAGGAAGATTAGGGAAGAAATTCAGAGGAAGAAGAGAATCTGGGGAGAACAATACTATTTACTCAGAGACAAACGGAAATAAAATGTTACAGTAAAATTTCGTGGAATTAAGAGGATATTAATCATACACAGTGGATTTGGATGCAATAAACGTTTCACTTTTCACCAATTTTTTTATTATTTGTACTTGGAACTTCTCCTTTCATCACAGCAAATAATCTATATTTATAACAGTGATAATTCATCCACTCTATCTTCTAAAAGAATTCAATCCTTCTCTTCTGTTAAAAAATCGCTTCAAGGTTAACGACCTCCATTCAATACATCACATTGCTCGAGTATTTCAGTACAACCACTATCAAGAAAAAAACGAAATAATAAAATAAACGAAAGGCCAGCAAGGGTTAACGACGACGTGGATAAATTATTGGCACGATAAGATATACAGCGCCAGTGCACCACACAAAATAAAATCGCTTAATTCGTCTATTGGTTAATTTCGTTCATATTGTTCAACCTGTCACTGGCAAATACATCGTACATGACCAAGCGCGATGCAAATACGAGCCATCAATTTTACTCCTCTATTTTCCCGTCTGTTGCTGTTATTATCTTTTGCCGTAATTGCCGTTGCGCGGAACAATTACTTCGGATGACCGCCTCGGAACGATCAATTCGATTGTCTTCGAATTGATCGTTCTTTTATTGTATTTATCTAAAAGCTAAGATTCTAGAAGTCATCACGCGCAAAGCCATCTATCACTTCTTCTCCGGCATTGTCCGAATGGACATCGACAGAGAGATTAAGATTAATTGGATGGATATAGATGTGCAGACGTATAAAAAGGGAGGCATTCACTTAATATAGACTCTACTAGCGTTCACGAGGGCGACCTGAAATGTTTCCGGAATCGACAAGAAAAACACGGTATTGGTGTGGTTTTTTATTTTTATTCTTCGATGTAGTCTCCTCGAAGATCAATTCACTTTTTCAAACGGTGTTCAAGTTTGTTCAAGCCGTCGGAAAAGTAGGATGTTTCGAGGTCTGCAAAATAGCCATCTGTAGCGGCGATGACCTCCTCATTTGAGGCAAATCTCTTTCCTCCCAGTGATTTTTTTAGGTTTGGGAATAGGAAAAAGTCACAGAGGGCTAGCTCCGGTAAATATGGAGGATGAAAGACTTATTCATAGCGCAAGTCATTCAATTTGGACACGATGATGCGGGATGAATGGGCCGGTGTATTGTCGTGGTGGAAAAGCACTTTTTCCCGCCGCAGACAAGGCCGTTTCTCCTTCAATACTGCATCGAATCAGGTCAATAAATCGCTGTAGTATTGCCTCGTGATCGTCTTTCCTTCCTGCAGATAGTCGATGAGGATCACGCTTTGCGAATCCCAAAAAATGGCCGCCATGACCTCTCCGGCGGATGGAACGATCTTTGCTTTCTTCGTAGCCGATTCGCCCGGAAAAGTCCACTGCTTCGGCTGTTCCTTGGTCTCCGGTATGTAGTGGTGAATCCAAGTCTCATCCAGGGTTACGAAACGCGTGAAAAAATCCCTTGGATTGCGTTGGATCCTGGCCAGACACTCCTTCGAAACGGTCACCCGATTTTGTTTTTGCTCCGGTATGAGCGGTACGCATCGCGCCGAAAGCTTTTTCATACCTAAAATTTCGTGAAGGATATGGCCAACGCGTTCTTCTGAGAAGCCTGTTGTCTTTGCTATCTCTTTCAGCTTCAATCGGCGATTGGCTAATACGACATCATGAATCTTGTCGACCATTTCAACGTTGGTAGCCGTCTTTGGACGTCCCCTACGTGGTTCGTCACTTGCATTTATGCGGCCGCGTTTGAACTCGCTCTCTCAGAAGCTGATGGTCGAAAATGATGGAATACATCCGCCATGAACCTCTAGGGAAATATTTCGAATTTCCGTGACCGTTTTCCCAGCCATCCAGTAGTGTTTTATCACTGCACGAAATTCGATTTTATCCATTTGTGCGAAACCGTCTGACTTGCTACACACAACACACTCTTAAACAACAACTATTGACAGTAGACGTCTAAAATTTTGACAGTTGCCATAAAAAAGCTTGCCTTTGCCAACCAATGAATCCATTTCAACCTTCGTGCGCCATCTCTTGCCGATTTTGGAAACATTTCAGGTCGCCTTCGTAAATTTAACGATTCTTAAATACATCTTTCATTATCGAATTCTATTATCTATTATGGACTAAGTCAATTTTCACTTAATTTCTCTATTTAAAGAATGCCTTATTAACATTAACGCGTGCTATATCTCGAATATTATACGAATCTTAAACGAGATAAGCTTCCAGCTATTCCGAGGTATGCTCGTAAAATTGACTTATTGCTATTACTTCGATAACAAGCGTAATTTTTGTTCCTATACTATTTACGGCAGCTGTACTACTCATATCAGTGGAACAGTATTTGTATAGCTTTTTTGTCCGATAAACAAGTATGCGTTACGATCCTTCCCATATTGAACTTGATTTTATTTGTTGTTATCAGTAAACATAACCTGACAAGTTTGACGCAAGACTTAGGAGAGATTGTATCTTAATCTAAACAAGTTGATTGCAGGTATTATTCTGCGGTTACATGGAAAATTGAATAATTTTGTTTTATAAGTAGTATTTATTGCAGGATTCATTACTATCAAAATGCTTTACTACATTTATTACACCTTATTATTGAATTTCAATTCCGTAATCTCCCAAAATACACTCAGCGAAATGATTAATACGAGGGCGACCTGAAATGTTTCCGGAATCGACAAGAAAAACGCGGTATCGGTGTGACATTTTATTTTTATTCTTCAATGCAGTCTCCTCGAAGATCAGTACACTTTTTCAAACGGCGCTCCAGTCTCTTCAAGCCGTCAGAAAAGTAGGATGTTTCAAGGTCTGCAAAATAGGCATCTGTAGCGGCGATGACCTCCTCATCTGAAGCAAATCTCTTTCCTCCCAGTGATTTTTTCAGGTTTGGGAATAGGAAAAAGTTGCTGAGGGCTAGGTTCGGTGAATATGGAGGATGAGAGACTAATTCGTAGTGCAACTGATTCAATTTAGACATGACGATGCAGGATGAATGAGCCAGTGCATTGTCATGGTGGAAAGGCACTTCTTCCGCTGCAAACCAGGCCGTTTCTTTTTCAATACTACAGCGAATCGGGTCAATAAATCGCTGTAGTATTGCCCCGTAATAGTCCTCCCCTTCTGCAGATAGTCGATGAGGATCACAGCTTGGAAGTCCCAAAAAATGGTCGCCATGACCTTGAAGGCCGATGGAACGGTGTTTGCTTTCTTCAGAGCCGATTCGCCCGAAAAGGTCCACTGCTTCGACTGTTATTTGGTCTTTGGTATGTAATGGTGGATCCAAGCCTCATCCACGGTTACGAAACGCGTGAAGAAATCCCTTAGATTACGTTGGATCCTGGCCAGACATTCCTCCGAAACGGTCATCCGATTTCGCTTTTGCTTCGGTGTGAGCAAACGCCGTACCCATCGCGCCGAACGCTTTTTCATACCTAAACTTTCGTGCAGGATGTGGCCAACGCGTTCTTCTAAGATGCTTGTTGTCTCTGCTATTTCTTTCAGCTTCAATCGGCAATCGGCTAACACGACATCATGAATCTTGTTGACCATTTCATCGTTGGTAGCGGTTTTTGGGCTTCCATTGCGTGGTTCGTCACTTGTGCTTGTGAGACCACGTTTTAGAGTACATCCGCCATGAACGTCTAGCAAAATATTTCGAGTTTCCATAGTCGTTTTCCCAACCATCCAGAATCGAAATTCTATTTTATCCATTTTTGCGAAATCGCCCGACTTGCTACACAAAACATACTCTTATACAACAACTACTCACAGTGAACGTCTGAAATTTTGACAGTTGCCATAAAAAAGATTACTTCAACCTTCGTGCGCCATCTCTTGCCGATACCTGAAACATTTCAGGTCGCCCTCCTGCATTTAAGATCGATAATTACTTCGTTGCCAGTCCAATATTATACGTTATTTTAAACATTCGTGTGTTTAGCGAGTTGTTGTTTGTTTCTCTGTGCGACGCATATCATCTCGTTTGCATTTGCTCGATCGATTCTGAGAGTAAATAGTAATAATTCCTGTGATTATACCGTTTACGTTGCACGGTGGAATCACTTTCGGTTAGCGCGTGAAACTTTCGCATTCCTCGGATGCCTGGGCCCGCATTCTCTCCCACGATCGGCGGCGAAAATCATCCGAACCGGTTGGCAGCTCCGCTGGCGACCGACGGTAAAGACCTGCCGGCCGAGACATCGTCCGAGTAAAATTGCCGGTTTGGCGGTTGATTAGTGGTGTAGGATACTTCGCTGTCGGTGATTTTTTCACGGTGATTTGAAAATCACTGATCACGCCTGTGAAGTTAAACAACAGAAAGTAGTGATCGGTGATATGACAGCGATTGTTTGAAATAACTTTTATTAAATATTCAAGCAGTAACGGCGCAATGAAATGATGGTCACTGCGTGGATATACATACCTGATTATGTAACTAAATAATTTCGCTTTACATACGAATATAACTCCCCAAATAATAAACGAATTACTTCCGGAATTGGACCGTGTCATGATGAGATATATATAAAAGAAATAAGAGGATAAAGAAAAATAAGAAGAAAAAGAGATAAAGAGAAAAATGATAAATGAGGATAAATGGGGAGACGTGAAATAGAAAGAAAGATAGAAAGAAAGCTGAAAAGAATAAGAGAAGGAAATACAGACAGGGAGGGTACGAGGCGAAAACCTTTAGAAGGTTTTCGCCTCTAGCGCGGTCAACACGCCGAGTCACCGTAACCTCCTGCCAAAGTGGTTTCGCCTCTAGCGTGGTTTACATGTTGAGTTACCGTGCTACTTTGGTTTCCCCTATTCTCCTGAAGAAGCCTCCTACGACAAAGGCGAAACGTCGAGATCTCATCTTTTTCTTTTGGTCTCTTTCTTTTTCCTTTTTTCTTTCCCCTCTCGTAGCTTATTTAACAAAAGAGACGAGTCCCAAAATTATATTCTCTAGTGAAGATACATAAAAAAGATAATCCTATCAGACCAGTTGTTTCGTGTATGTCAGCTCCCACCTATAAACTATCTAAAAAAAATCTAGAGATTATTAAAGAAATACACAATGTTACCGCATTTTAAAACATTGTATTTGTGTATCTGTCTAAAGATAGGCACCCAGACATGTACTTGGTGTGGGGATAGAAATCTCGAGAAGAGGGAAGAGAGAAGAGGAAGTACGACACAACTAAGACAAGACTAGAACAAGACAGATGCGACGCTTTTGCTTTTTACAATCTTTCAATATTCTCTTGTGTATTTCTTTTATTATTAAAGTCTAAAAACAGTCCACTATCATTCAAAACATACAATATTCGGCCAAATTCACAATAACAAAATTCACTAGACTTAGTTAAAAATGTAAAGAACATAAAACTACCAAATAACGCGAAGTTAATTTGTTACGACATCACGAATTTATTTCGAAGAATCTCAATAGATGATACTATTAACTTGGTTGAAAAACTTTTCGAAATGAAACATTAATATCATAAAAAAGGAAGAGATTATAAATTCCCTTAAAATCTGTTTAGAACAAAATTACTTTGAATGTATAATATATATCATTACAAGATATACATACACTTGTAATGATGATTTGATAATGGTAACCCTCTTAGCCCAATATTATCAATATGAAATATTCATGGATTACTTAGAAATACAAATTTCTACACATCTAAATTTCAAACAATTTATTTATTGGTATAGGTATGTTGACGATATTTTAGCTTGCTTCACAGGAACAGATAGACAATTAAACAATTTCGTAGAATTCATTAATAATCTACACCAAATTATTAAGTTCATTATTGAAGAAAAAGTAAATAAGAAGTTAAATTTCCTAGATCTAACAATTTCGAGAGAAAACAATAGCCATATATTCTCAATTTATCATAAACCGTCACACACAGATGTATGTAATTATCCACAATAGTTCGAATCACCCATTTAAGCAAAAATTGGCGTCATTTCATTGTATGATCTACAGACTAATTTCATTACCATTAAATAAAGAAAACGTCCTTAAAGAATTCAATATCATTAAACAAATCGTATAAGTAATGGATATAACGCCAAATTAGTAGATCGAATATTAAAGAAAAAGAACTACAAAAAAAAACAATTGGAAAGGTGTATTCAAATATAAAGGAAAAAGGGATTAGTTACAAAGTATTAAGTTATACACGATTAATTAGTGAAAAAATAGGCAAACTATTAACCAAATCTAATTTAGCGATAACCTAGAAAACCAATAATTCATTAGAAAAGGAAAAAGTCGGGAATTTATAAACTAACTTGTTTTAATTGCCCAAAAATGTATATCGTTCTTAGTGAACATTAAACAAAAATATCCTATATTCCTATAAAGATAAGGCAGATTTACAATACTGTCTGCTTATATTAAATTTAAAAGTTTTAGTGTAAAAATACATGAACTCGATCTTTGTCTTTCTCTATATTACGTTATATATAAATAGAATAAACATTTAAAAATAGAAATGTAAAATACTCATTTTAAATTCAAGACACGATAAACATGAAAGTAGAATAAATCTAAACAAATCGTAATTTGAAAACATGATCTATTCATACATATTTGACAATTTCTGATTAACAAATTTTTGACAAAGAATATTTTTTTGTAATTGTTTATTAATGTCGTTAAAATAAATTTGACTTAGACTTCTTCAGACTTATGTACAAGTATACCTATATATATATTGTATATGTTTATTTTAAAGTACAAGCTCTTCATAAAATACACGAAGAAATATAAAAGAATATGTATAATACGAATGTTTTCCTCTCCACATCCTTGTTCTATGCGTTTCCTAGACTTATGTTTTATAGACTAAATAAATGCAGTAATGAAATTACTGATAATGATTATTGTTTTAATATTTTCTAACAGTGTATGTAGTGCAAGTCGTGGTGTCGTTATTGTTATCGTTTGTAAATTTTTGAGCATTCAAACTTGAAAGATTTTTATGTTTGAATACATAAAAAATATATCTGGCATGTAATATATGAAATACTCAGACTGATCTTATAATTTACATTTACTTTCGAATGCAAAAATTGTAATTGTTTTTTTCTGAAGAATATTATTGTATAAATGTGGCTTTCATTAGAATTAATGATGTTGATGCGTGACATTTGAATATCAAATTTATACAAACAGTCGAAAATTTCTTTGCATTTGACTATATTCATTACAAGAGATATACTGGATATACATGAGTCACAAAAGCGATCACGTTCACCGTTTACAATCACTGTTATTTATCAATCAACAATCGATCACTATTGACGACGTGATTTAAAAATCACGGTATCGCTCTACACTACGGTTGATTAGAATTAGTACACGTTGTCTTCACTAGAAACATGTAAACGCAACAATCAAACGTATCTCCAAACGTTTTAGGTCGATTTTCGGTACTAGGTGGACTAGGCAGAAGACGAGTTAAAGGAGAAGAGTTTAATTCATAATAAAATCCTATCACGCTATTATTGCTTAAACAACCCCAAAAATGAAATAAAAAGTCAACATAAAACGTTTCAACTACGAATATGATACCGACATAAAAATATCCGCAAAATTTAAAAACCTTAGTCAATTCATTTTAAAATAACTTGGAGATTCAGTGTTGCTAAGGCCAGTTTATATAAACCCAAAAAACTTCATCCGATATTTATGTTGGTGAAACACTATCTATCACTGACATATCCTTATTTGTCCAAATTGTATTTGTGGCATATCATCATTTTTTGCGACTTTCCAGGTAGTATAGTAGAAATTTTCCATTGCATGTCATTACTGGCATAAGCATTTAAATTTGTTGTCATTTCATTAGAATTAAAACTCATATAATTTGCAAAGGAGGTGATTTATAATAGGGGCACTATCAGTCAGTTATCACTCGTCAGAGTGAGCATATAACACATGGGCTGAAAAGTCCCGGGCCTAACAAAGAAAACACGTTTTTTTTTGTTCAAAATTAGCTTTATTCATCAACGTAATCTCCATCAAGAGCAACGCAATCATTCCAGCGTCGCTCTAACATTTCAATACCCCTTTTGTAGAACGACTTATGTTTTGCCTCAAAGTAGGCCTCAGGTTCAACGATAACCTCTTCATTCGTGCGAAATTTCTTACCGGCGAGCATTTTTTTGAGGTCTGCGAACAGCCAGTAGTCGCTGGGAGTCAAATCTGGCGAATACGGTGGATGTGGGAGCAATTCGAAGTTCAATTCATGTAGTTTTGCCATTGTTTTGATTGACTTGTGACACGGTGCGTTGTCTTGATGAAACAAAATTTTTTTCTTTGCCATATGCGGGCATTTCTTTGCAATTTCGGCCTTCAAACGCTCCAATAACGCTATATAATATTCACTGTTAATGGTATTTCCTTTCTCAAGATAGTCGATGAATATTACACCACGCACATCCTAAAATACCGAGGCCATAACCTTTCCAGCCAATTGTTCTGCTTTCGGGCGCTTTGGACGAGGTTCACCAGTTGCTGTTGATTCCGGAGTGAAGTGATGGATCCATGTTTCATCCGTTGTCACATATCGACGCAAAAATTCCGGTTTGTTACGTTTAAACATGGCCAAACACTGCTCAGAATCATCAACACGTTCTTGCTTTTGGTCAACAGTCAGCAAACGCGGCACCCACTTTGAACAGAGCTTTCTCATAGTCAAATGCTCATGCAATATAAAGCCAATGCGTTCTTTTGAT
The DNA here is from genome assembly GCA_023509865.1 of Trypoxylus dichotomus. NCBI lineage: Eukaryota > Metazoa > Arthropoda > Insecta > Coleoptera > Scarabaeidae > Trypoxylus > Trypoxylus dichotomus. The sequence continues at coordinate 69,013,195 of CM042076.1, read as the reverse complement.
ACCTTTACCATGTCAGCTAACTCACGCAACTTCACTTTTCGATCATTCAAAACGATTTTGTGGAGTTTTTTGATGTTTTCTGGTGTTACCGCCTCATTTGGACGTCCACTGTGTTCTGCATCATCGGCGTCTCTACGACCACGTTTGAAGTCAGCAAACTAACGTTTTATTGTTGTTTCTGATGGAGCGGAGTCCCCATAACACTTTTCAAGCCAATGCTTCGCTTGAACGGTATTTTTTTTTCCAGAAGAAGCAGTGCAAAATTAAAGAAGCAGTGTAAAATTAAAACACGAAATTGTTTTTGATCCATTGTTTTGAAAATAACAAAAGTAGCGTGACCCTTAGCACAATAACTCACAAACTAATGAATAGAATATCATGAAATTTTAACAGCTGTCTTTTGAAGGTTAGTACTAACTGAGAGAAAGGTGACTGCAATAAAACTAGCGTCATCTATGTGTTAGGCTCGGGACTTTTCAGCCCATGTGTTACATACCTCATTTGTACGAATGTCGAAAGAACGACCATATACATACAAAATATAGAAGTATATCGGTGAATTTCCAAATTTAATAACACGATGAAAACAAAATAATTTGCGAAGTTTGTGACAATGCTTTCATATTCCCGATACTGCACAGCACAAAAAAATAATAACGACGTTAGATTGAACAGCCAATTTCATGTTTATAAATCACTAAAACATTCTACAACACGCTTAGATATCTTTCATCTAACTCGCATAGTCCGCCTTACAACAGTTGCGTGTATTTCTATATTGTTCAGCCGCAAGATTACCTGTCCGAAGGAGTATTATCAACCAGCCACTAATTGCCGTAATTTTCTTCGGCGATGGTGTTTGTAGTAGATGAATTTTTTTTGGCGTACAAACGGCCGTCCTCCATTATCATAATGAACCGTTATTTATACACCACTATCACGCCTTCGTAATTTAATTATCTATTATATGCAGAAATGCGTGCGTTTGTAACGTAGATTTATTTCTGGTAATAAATTTTATGCGTACCGGGTAAGATTAGAACGTCGGTATAAAGTTACCGTGCAAATATAAAAAAGAATTAGTTAATAGTTAATGACGTAGCGTTCTCTGGTTGAATGGGTTCATAAATAATGTTATTTCGAATCGGATATACATAAATGTAAGCTTTTACGACGTTTGACGGTTATAGCACTATTGCTATTGTCGTTTGGTTGTTCATGGTTGAAGTTTTCTTGATGGTAGTCATTTACTATAAACGAAGAATAGGAAATCATTTTTAAGTTTTAAAACACCAACAACAATATTTACTTCTTTTCTCATAAATAAAAACATGTACAGTAAAAATAAAACTAAGAAACAGTGGAAAACAATCAAACAAACAATTTAAATTAATGTATTCCCTTAAAATTTTCTTATAGACAGTACTTGGCCGTTGTCTTTTCGTGCATAAGCTGTTATATTCTCATGGTTTGAAGAACAAATGTTGCTAATCGTCTGTTCGCTTACCGTAAAAAGTATATACAAGGGATGTCTTTTATGTTTTGTATACTGGGACATAGATGGCGCCACTAATCAAATGTCAGTACTAGAAATTAATTTCCATCTTTAGTTAACCTAAATCCAAAGGGTGGTAGCTACAACGAACTGTCAAATTTGACAAGTTAGTTGAAAATTGGAATTAAACCAAGAACATTTTCACGCAATTATTTTTTATAATTTTCGAAGACAGAAATGCAGTCACACAGAAAATGCTGTGCGCAACATCATCAACAAAGATCAACATGGAGATTTCAAAAACTACAATTCAAAAAAAAAATACATGAAGAATTGTATGTAAAAAATTAGTTTCTCATTGAATACCGCATCTGTTGACCGACGAACAGAAAGCAGCTAGAGAATTGATGCCAAAGAACTCTAGACCGCTTCAACGGTGGAAACTCTAAAAACGTGTACAGCATCGTTGGTGGTTGGTGGTGTCTTGGATTTACTCACACGAGTCAGAAAATAAACGTCAGTGGTCTGTTTTTGTATTGCATGGTGAAGAGAAGCTGGCAAAAGTCATCGGTTCTCGAAATGTCTCTAAAAAGATGGTCGCGTCATTTGTTTCGAAAGCAGACCGTATAACAGCAACTCCTCTACGCGATCAAAAAACTGTTATTTCCGATTTGTTTGCCGCAAGTCATCGCTGAGTTTCGAAAAACCAACTCCGAAGACGGATTATTCTCCACCAAGACAACGTAAGTTTGCACAAAATTGCAAGACAATTGACTTTTTAACGCAACAAAACGTCGAATTGTTAGACCGCCCTCCGTATAGTCCGAACCTAAATCCCAACGATTTTTTTACCTTTCTGAAAATCAAAAACGGACTGCGTGGTGAAAGGTTCCAGTTGTCAGAAGGAGCAGTTATTTCAAAAATGCAATTTGGGCTGTACCAACAAACGAGTGCAGCAATTGCCTCCAGAGTTGGTTCGAGCGCATGCAAAAGTGCCAAATCGTCATGGAGAATACTTCGAAAAACAATAAAATCCTCCAAAACTTAAAAGACAACCCTCGTAATACTCCTTTGTTCACTTATTTGTTCAATGGTCTTTCAAATAAAACACAGTATATTTGCGCATGAATAAATTTTATTACAAAAAAATTATCTTCCATTCATGAAATATACAAAAAAGCACGGTTACCACTTTTATGTATAAATGTATAAATACAATGTAGATACATATGTATGTGAGTGTATATATATATATTCGCGTAGATTGCCATATTTGTGTATTCAGGCAAGATTCAAATGCGAGGCATGAAACTATGTATTTTGTGTATCTGTATTTACCCTCTACAGGGAAGCCAAACCCTCATTATCGGACGTATTGGCTAAACCACAATAGTTTAAAGTGCTCCTTGCTACTCTCGGTAGCTGGGCTTCAAATTGTAGCACAAGGAATATAAATAGCATCTGGCTCGATATAACGTATTTTCTTTTGTACACCTTATTAAGAAGCGCTTATAATACCAGTACCGTAATATCCTCCATCTCTGCATTTTCTGATAGTTGTTCGTTATTCCAGATGCACTTTGATTATCAATTTTAAAGAATCCTAAGAATTTCTCTCTAGCGTTCTGTTGTGTCTGCGATTAAAGTAAAAGTGGACACATTCTCAAAATGTCGTTGAAATGCTTTATATGGCATATTTTTCACTAAACCTAATATAGCATCTATGAATCTGTATAAAACTTGTCTCCAAATCTTTGATATTGCTCTTTCTCTTTACTCTCCACTGATCATATGTGTAACTCGACATTATATGAGATTCAGTAGAACTATTTCGTAATTTTCTTTTCGAAAATGATTGCTAATTACTTGTTCCTTCTCCCATTCTGGACTTTTAGGGCTTAAGAGCTTCCCTCCCACGCCGAGATTCCTCGCAGTGTAGCGAAAGCTCTGGCTATTGTCCTTTAAAAATGCGAAGATGACACCAACCAGGTATTGTGCGATGCACGCATAGAATGTCTATATAGTCGTATATGTCGTTGGTCGCCAGGAACAGTATCTTTTCATCGACTAGGGTAGTTGATCACCTTGGCGGACAATTGTTCTTAAACGTACTCCCCTCCGTTGAAGTTTCGGAATCTCAAGCATTCACACCTGCGGCCATTATAATGACAAATTTGCCGATTAGGTCATAGTTTATTACCATTTACCATTTAGAGTAGTATCATTGGATCATCCATTTCTCCTGGGAAGATTCACGATAACGTTACAGTCAAACATTCTGCAGATCGTCTTCGAGGATATTGGAGACTGGGTTATAGCATTACTATGAAGTTATTTTAAGTTATTTTTAATATCCAACGCTTTGATCATTTATACGTAGACTGAATTTAACATATAATAACAGAAAAATACATATTTCTGTAAAACAGAATGTTAAATCCTTAACGTAAGTAGTTCTAACGTGGAATTTTCATTGCAGGGTCTATATGTGGAGAGAATTCATGCTGCACAAACTCTTTAGAGGACAAGCTGGTCACCGACACCATGCAAGAACTGGATAATTACCTTAAAGAAGTAATCGTACGCACAGCAAACATCCTAGATACTCGCGCTAAACGCTTTGACGAATGCTTTCGCAACATGATGACCAAATCGAAGAAGGATTTCCACGAGATGTTCAAGAAGACTTACGGAGTCCTCTACCTGCAACACGCTCACGTCTTTAGCGACCTCTTCGGCGAACTTGAAGAATACTACTCCAGCGGTCAAGTGGCTTTATCCGAAACTATGGAGAAATTCTTCAGCATACTCTACCAGCGGATATTCACCGTTATTAATGCTCAGTACCAATACAGTGACGAATATTTGGTCTGCGTGCAGAAGCATATGAACGATCTGAAACCGTTCGGAGATGTACCGCAGAAATTGAGCATACAACTGACGAGATCCTTCGTCGCCACGAGGACGTTGCATAAGACTTTAAGTAAGGGCGCCGCGGCCGCCGAAAAGTTGCTGGAGATCAAGATGAACGACGAGTGCGGGAAGGAATTGGTTAAGATGCGATATTGCGGTACCTGTAAGAATTCGAGAGGGCCAGGTCCGTGTCCGTCCTATTGCACGAAGACTTTACAGAATTGTTTGGTTCATTTTCTGACGATATCGGATTCATGGGATTATTATGTCGGTGAGTACTGATTAAACACAGCTAGCTTTGCCGTGAGATTTTTTTTTAAATAAATGTTCATTTTATTAATTTGAGATTTAGAGGCCTACTTGCCTACTTACTCCTCCAATTCACAGATGCTTAAAAGATCGTTCTGCTATACCGTTTGCTAAATAATTTACTGGAATTTCTTTGGTTAAAGCTATCGTCATTTGCTTGTCAGTTGACAATCTTCCCTTGTAAGTATACATAGTTATGTATACTTACAAGGAAAGGTTCCCGGGTGTTAAAACAGATCATGATGAAACATGGTAGGTAAGTAGAGTATGCTGAGACTTAAAAATAATTTTTTTTTGTTTGTAAAACGAAGTACAATAGACGCTCGATTATATGAACGATATATTCCAAGCACTGTTTGCATTACAGAGAGTTTACATTAGCTAGCCTTATTTTATTTAGAAAGAAATTGCATAAAAAATATGTATGTTTATTAAAAAATAAATCATGAACAATGAATAACATAATACATATAATATTCAAAAATAAATTTTACATCTTTTTGAAAAACAATGTGCTATTTTTGTTTACGTAAATTTACGCTTGGTATTTTCTGATGTCATTGCCCGTAGTTTACGAAGCACTAAAATATCGGAATATAATCTCTTTTTCTTCAGCCCAATCTAACGCTTGATTAAAAATTCCTACAGCCTGCGCGTCACTCACTGTATTTCTTATTTCAATCGGAGGGTCGTCATCTTCACTCACCCCATCTTCCTCTTCATGTGCATCATCCATCTCTTTATGGTCACGCCATAAACTGACATCGGTAATTGTGCAAACAATATCGAGATTTATTACTTTTAATAATTTGAGAACGTTCGATGATGCACTGTCAATAACTTCAACATCTGATAGTAACTGTTTCCTATGATGGTTAGCGGTACATTGTCTTCATCGTTATAATCATCATTGGAGTAAAGCAATTTTTTCCAACACATTCTGATTGTTTGCTGGTTAAGGGCGCACCTTTTTAAATCTCGTCGATGATTTTCATTTTGTTACTTAATTTTAAAAATGTTCATTTATTGGACATGCATGCCATGATTTTAGTTGCATACTACTTTATTTCACCAGAGGCAAAAGAGCCAACGCCTGCAGGAATCCTATAAGTGGCACAACAACCAATGCCGACGCTGAAAACGTTTACGTAAACATTCCTTTGATCGATTCAATTACGCACGTAAATCTGGAAATAACCGGTACCCTAAACTGTTTACATTATCGAGTCCACATGCTCTCGAAACGCTGCGTTCCGAATAATTATTAATTTGTGTGGAGTGGAGTTTACTGCGATATCTGTGAACTATTGGCATATTTTTGTAGTGGGTGTTCTTTAAGGAATTTGTTATTTTGACAACACTGTTTTACTTATGTTATCAATATCTCTATTTGAAATTGAACCGGAATACGCTGCGCTGCTATACGATTAAAATAAAGTTTTCATCTCACACGGGTACATGAGTCGTAATCTAATATCTGAAAACTGGATTCAAACATAAACATTGCCTCCGAAAAGGGAACCTAATTGAATATGTATTTGTTTCCTGGTCAAAGGCTGCCCTCTTCTTTCTTTTCCATCCCTTTCCTTTCCACACACGTCTACCCTATGCGGTTTCATCGAGCACGGATTCGAAAAATTCTCATTCCGACCTTATCACATGCTCCGTCTGCAGCGGACTAATTAAATCAGTTCGTATGAAACAGGGACTTGAAACGGAAGCGCCGATGCTCGCCTCTAACTCGATTAATTCCTGTTGGTTAACAGTCGGCGGCAAAACCGAGACGCGACGTTCATTTCCTAGACGTCGCCTCTGCGAAAGGGTCGCAGAAGTAACGATGGTGGTAATGTTTAGTAATAAGACCTCTAGTCTTTTCCTATTACAATTTATAAATCGAGATGGACCGCGTTAATTAAGTTATTCCATGAGCTACTACCAGGTTAAACCTTGCTTCAAAATATACTTTTCATCTCCTTGAAAAAGATCACGATATTACTGGTTGAGTTGTTGCATTGTTATACAGGATGCTTTACAAAAATTTCACATAATTTGAGAGGATTATGTACCCCCCAAATACAAACCAATTTGGAAAAGAAAGATACAAGCTTCATAATAACTAAGAAGTTATGTGTAATGTATCAATTTTATTGGAATATTCTAGGAACGCTGCATTAGTCTCACACTTTTCTCTCTCATTTTCCCAAGTGAGCCCACCGCAACAACGATATTTACATATAGTTTCGCGAACAACTGCGGTTCGCATTTTCAAAGGTACCTTTGAACCAGTAAAGGTACCAGTGTGGTATCTTTGAACCAGTAAAGGTACCAGTGTGGTACCTTTGAACCAGTTGTTCGCGAAACGTCAGGGACAAACACCTAGTGACCCGGCGGAACTCGACAACCGTTACGACTATCTCAAACGGCCGTGAAAGTCTGAGATACTACTTACCCCACTGTCAATCGCTACTATTTCAAAGCAGGATAAGAAATAAATACTAGAATACAAGCATCAACAATTAACTACGATGATACAGCAAATCAGCAACGTACAAAACTACATTTAACAATAATAAGAATGCTCACTATATGAAGACGTAACGAATCGGCAGAAATACTACAATAAAAATCTTGTCATGCGCCTGTCGCAAAAAATTTTATCTTACTTCTTCGAATTCAATTTCTTACAATGTGTACATGGTTGTACACAACTGGTAAAACCATAAATATTATTGTAGCGACATTAACATGACCATGCATTGCAAATTGGTATTTTAGTAAATTTCTGCAGTTCTCGAAATGTGGATTCCATGCAAAAATTTAATTTATGTTATGTCAATATTTTTTCCAAAAATAATTTTATTTGACAAGTACTGCTACGCAAATTTAATTTATGTGATGTTTTTGTGAAGCATCATATATGTGTTCTACGAGGAAGACTAATTCAATAGAATATTTTCAATAATCTTAAACTTTCGGTTATACCAGAAGTAACTATTGAGTTTGTTATATTAAGTGGAATACCACATATAACACATGGGCTGAAAAGTCCCGGGCCTAACACATAGATGACGCTAGTTTTATTGCAGTCACCTTTCTCTCAGTTAGTACTAACCTTCAAAAGAGAGCTGTTAAAATTTCATGATATTCTATTCATTAGTTTGTGAGTTATTGTGCTAAGAGTCACGCTACTTTTGTTATTTTCAAAACAATGGATCAAAAACAATTTCGTGTTTTAATTTTACACTGCTTCTTGATGGGAAAAAAATACCGTTCAAGCGAAGCAATGGCTTGAAAAGTATTATGGGGATTCCGCTGCATCAGAAACAACAATAAAACGTTGGTTTGCTGACTTCAAACGTGGTCGTAGAGACACCGATGATGCAGAGCGCAGTAGACGTCCAAACGAGGTGGTAACACCAGAAAACATCAAAAAAATCCACAAAATCGTTTTGAATGATCGAAAAGTGAAGTTGCGTGAGTTAGCTGACATCGTAAAGATGTCAAAAGAACGTATTGGCCTTATATTGCATGAGCATTTAACTACGGGAAAGCCCTGTTCAAAGTGGGTGCCGCGTTTGCTCACTGTTGACCAAAAACAAGAACGTGTTGATGATTCTGAACAGTGTTTGGCCATGTTTAAACGTAACAAACCGGAATTTTTGCGTCGATATGTGGCAATGGATGAAACATGAATCCATCACTTCACTCCGGAATCAAAACGATCGTCAGCTGAGTGGACAGCAACTGGTGAACCTCGTCCAAAGCGCCCGAAAGCACAACAATCGGCTGGAAAGGTTATGGCCTCGGTATTTTGGGATGTGCGTGGTGTAATATTCATCGACTATCTTCAGAAAAGAAATACCATCAACAGTGAATATTATATAGCGTTATTGGAGCGTTTGAAGGTCGAAATTGCAAAGAAACGACCGCATATGGCAAAGAAAAAAATGTTGTTTCATCAAGACAACGCACCGTGTCACAAGTCAATCAAAACAATGGCAAAACTACATGAATTGAACTTCGAATTGCTCCCACATCCACCGTATTCGCCAGACTTGGCTCCCAGCGACTACTGGTTGTTCGCCGACCTCAAAAAAATGCTCGCCGGTAAGAAATTTCGCACGAATGAAGAGGTTATCGCTGAAACTGAGGCCTATTTTGAGGCAAAAGATAAATCGTTCTACAAAAGTGGTATTGAAATGTTAGAGCGGCGCTGGAATGATTGCGTTGCTCTTGATGGAGATTACGTTGATGAATAAAGCTAATTTTGAACCAAAAAACTTTGTTAGGCCCGGGACTTTTCAGCCCATGTGTTAGTATTACATTTTTGAATTTCTAAATCAGTTTCAAGGTAAATTTGACAAAACTACTATGTTGCTATCTCTGATCATATTTCAAAAATTTCCACTTTTTTAACATTTTTTACAGATAAACGAGTGCATCTGAATTTTTACAACTTTGAAGGTATTTAATTTGAGGAATTATGGTTAGAATTAACAACAGTTATCTTATCTTTCCAGAAATTCAAAAATATAATGATATGTACGAGGGCGACGTGAAATGTTTCCGGAATCGACAAGAAAAATATACCTCTTTTCGGCGACCCAATCTCACGCGTCCATTTAAGATGTAGCCCGTAACCCCTTTTGCCAGTGCGCAATGTTCACGATACTTTTGTCGAACCGTATCTAGATACTATTTCCGTTTCATTAACTCGCATTTTTTCGCCTTATTTTCAGAATCAATCGATAAAATCGCTGATCGTTTGCTAGGACCATTCAATATAGAAGCGGTTGTCGAGCCAATCAACATCAAAATCTCCGAAGCTATCATGAACTTCCAAGAAAACGGCGAGATGATATCCGAAAAGATCTTCTTCAATTGCGGCAAACCGGAATTGGAACGAAGAAAACGATCTCCCGCTCCGGAAAAGGCGAGGACAAGGGCGAAAGATGAACTCGCTACTTACGACGTGCTGAACTTCAATCAGAAGAAGAAGCATAAGAAGACCCACAGCCAGCCTAACGTTTCCACGTTGGAAAAGCTTATTCGTGATATAAAGCAGGTGAATGTCACTCCCTCCTTTTTTTTTCTCAACAAAATCGCTCCCTTCTTCTTTAATTTTCCTATTTTATTTCAATTTCGCAGAAGGTGAAGGAGACCAAGCTATTCTGGAAGCAGCTGCCTTACCAGTACTGCAACGAAGATAATATGACAGCCAGTCCGATGCAAGAAGGTATCTGTTGGAATGGAACGACCATAGGTAATTTCAGTTCCGCCAATTTGCAATTCGAACCGCCCCCTAGTCCGCAAGTTCTTACGGAGCAACTGAACGTCATGCAGGTCCTTTCGCAAACACTTCAAACTGCTTTCCAAGGTCAGGAAGTGGATCTACCCGAGACTGAAGAAGACGAATACATAGCTAGCGGTTCCGGATCGGGAGAAAAAGACCTTGAAGATCAGGAAGACGGTGATGTCGATCCGGATGGCGGCTTATTCGAACCGGAATTACCGGAAACGACAACTAGAAGGCAAGAGACGCCCTTCCATCACGAACCAGACGTGCCGCCTAGGGCCGCTATACCAGCAGACGGAGCTGCACCACAGTCTTTCAACCGTGCCATAATTAGCTACGTGCTACCGATACTGCTGATCTGGTTTGGTAGCGCTTTTTCGGACATTCTGTGATATGTTGTGTGTAATTGTGTATAAATGTAATAAGTTGTAAATAGATTTGACATTTTTGAATTAGACGAAGGCAAGCAAATCCAAAAAAAAAATGAAAAAAACAAAACGAGACTGTTATTATTTTATTCATCGATTACGTAATTAATTAATTGCGATATATAACGAGATTTTAGATGATGATTGGAGAAAAGTCAAAACAAAAGACGTCGAGAACCCTAAACGAAGTGCCCTCTGATCCTTATTTAATACTTAATTGTAATCATTATTAGTATCGGAAAACGATGTCAATATGTAAGGGAAAATATTTAACTCTAACAAAACGAAACGTTGAGGAGAAATAAGTAAAAAATCAAATATACCTACGTTAAGAAAAAAAGAAAAAGATCCAAAATTGAAAAATGGAACACTCCGTGTGCCTGTTGTGTGTGTCTTGTAATTTTATCACCACATCTCAAGTGTATTTTTTACAATTGAAATTAATACATTCTCTATTATAAATGTATATTATTTATTTCTTTATACATATGCAAAAGAATCAAATGTCTTAATTTAAATAAACTAGATTTTAATAAATTAATTCACCGCAATTCTGTTGCTTTCTTTCATTTGTAGTGTGTGTTAGCGTGAGTGACTTGCGAGAAAGATATTCAATAGAACAAGAAATTACAACTAAATAAAACATGTCTACCGTATAGAGCATAAAATAGATTCCTTTCTAAATAAAATTCTCTTTGAAGTAGCTTATTGGAATTTGCACATATATAAGAGAAAAATAAAGAAGAATTAGTTGAATTGTTTGTTTATAGATGAGTAGTGCTTAAAAACTTTTGCCAATTTTTAAACATTGTATACATTTAATCTATAGTTTCTTCCAAACAGTAACATTAAAATGAATTTAGGAATACATCTTTAAAGGACAGTTCAGTTTTTATGAGAAAACAACCCGATGTTGCCAAGAATTTATAAAACTTGTTTTAACGAAATTTCATCTTAAAAGAGAAAATATATGGCTAAATATGACGATTTGAAACTCTATATTAAGGTTATATTTACTTATAATACTGTTTGACATTTATTTATACATTAATTTGAAAATTTTTTCCATATACAATGACTGTTTGTCTTAATGTTTAATTAAACAAAATAGAAATAATGTAACTGATCAAAAATTACTCAAAGTAATGGTGCAAGTATATAAGGAAAGAATATATCATATATAATATATGTAAAAGTTGACTTATTTAGGAGATTCAAAAAATCTACAAAACGAAATCACATACATAACAGAAAGAAATTAAATACAGTTTAAGGTATAAACAAAACTAAACTCATCTGAAGTAACTAACTTCATTCACCTCAAATTGTACTCTATCGCTGCTACAACCGACAACATAGCATACGAGTAAGCGAGACACATTAATACGCTAGTTTTGTAACTGAAGAAGGGTACAGATACCTCGTAAGACTCTGTTATCTAAGGTGAAAACAAATTAGAGTTCGAATATAACGCACATTGGAAGTTTTGAAATGCTAAAATTATTATATAAATATAGCGAGCTTTTTCCTTCATATAACTATAGTTTTAACTTGTTTACATACTTTTATGCGCATAACAATTCTACATGTACGGTATATAAACTCTGTTGCTGGAAATGGTTCAATATATATTTGAAGTAAATGCGTACATGATTAATTTGAGGTTATACAAATTCAGCTAAGTACAAAAAAATAATAAGAAGGAAGTAAATCACTCACCGTTTAGCTGATTCGACGAGTTTCTTGAACCAGTCACCTCGTATGGTATTACACACGTAAAAGGTTTTCTAGATTTTTTGCGGTTTGCGAACAAACACACTGCAAATTTTTAAACAAATTGCACTCTACGGCTTTCGCAGGAAAAACTTGTTCTAGAGGGTGCGCGAATGTAGATAAAAAAGTGATGTTCAATGCCTTCCTCAATTACCTTTTTGACATATTACTTTGTTTAATTATTTAATTGAATCAAACACTATAGTTATAAGAAAGTATGCATGCATTGCTACTGCAATAGTCTACTGACAAAACGAAATATGTAAGTATGTATATGAATGCTGTTTTAAGAAGGAGGGCATTATTATCGGAACTAATGAAAAATGTAGTCTTCTCTTTGCAACCAAAATCTGGAATGAAGTTTGTTCGAAATTACATAGCATAAAACAGGTATTGGAAAAATATGGTGTTTAAAACTGAAACGCATAATGGAATATATGGATACCCATCATTTACAACTTTATCAGATGGAGTTCAAACGGCAATTTATAAATTGGCAATCCTTCTTACAAGCAAAATACAATCGGAAAAAAATTGTAATTAAACCAAATCAAGACAAGCTTAAACGTATTGATAGTTCTATAGTTTATTAACAGATGTTTCGTTTTTAATTTGACTATGTAATAAATGTTATTTGTTTGTTGTGTTTATAATGCACATGTTAATTTATTTTATGTAAAATATTCCCTCAAATTTAATAATGTAGGTTGAATAACTGAACAGTTGGATTCTACATATTGGATATGACTTGTGTTGATAAAGAAATTTATAGTTACTTTCCTATAACTTGCTAGTTGGCCTTATTGATGGATTTAGAGTTAGGCCCTTTTGTACTGTTGGTGATATTTCGTTTCCATTCATTTTTATCTTAATCAGTCGGTAACTTGGTTAACATTGGGACTCCACATTAATTCATGTGGTATGAAGTTTACTGCGATGTCTGTGAGATTTAATCTGTTATGTTGGTACTGTGCGCCACCCAGAAGACACCCATATATATTTTCCAACGGTTGATTTTAAAAGAATATATAAATAAGACTATAATTTAAGTGTTGCTACAAAGCGATGAATTTGAATTCTAAAATGAACACACCTCATATTTCAATATACTGTAGAATTCTAGAATACATGAAATGACGGAAATCTTACCCCTGAACCGTATGCAACCATCATACCATCTTCATTAGGTCTACGTAGCACTGAAAAGTACTGATTTGAATACTAAACGAAGACAATAAACTAACAAACAGGTGCACAAACAAAACTAAAGAATATTCAAACGTATAGCCAAAGCATATGTTTTATCAAAACAATATATTACATCTGGTAACAATTGGTAACAATGGTAAAACCCTATTCAACACATGGACTTTATGAAAAATATTAATTAAATCCATGATTGTTACTAGAGACCGTATTATATGCAAAGTGCATATATTTTATTTTATTTATTTATTATATTTTACGTCTATTTGTAGTTGCCTTACACTGATTAGAGTTTATTAACGCTAATTAACTTCAGTCAGTATATTACATCTACATATAGACGTAAAATATAATAAATAAATTAAATAAAATATATGCACTTTACATATAATCCGGTCTCCAATTATTATTAATGTTTTAGTTAAATATTAAACAGAAGTATTAACTATAAATATGACATTTATTTGGGCAACTGTATCCGTCTAAAAATTGTCATTTACGCTAAAGAAAAGATCATTGGCGTGCTTCTTAATGGCGGACGAAAATTTAAAAATTAGGTATTTATATCTATTATTAATAAATATTTGACACACATTTTTCTTCCTACAGTGGTTATAAAAGCAAGAAAAAAGTGTAGAAATAAGTTTCGTATTCTATGATAATCAATAATTAAGGTTGTCTGTTCTTGACATTGAATGAAATATTAAGTCACAATCTTTTTTTCTATTATAGCCTTTTAAAAATATTCTTCTAAAAATAAAACGATTTCGTGTAAAAAACTTGGATTACAGTTAAATTTACTTAAGCAGACTGGAAGAAGGGTTAGGTAATATAAAACGATTTTGCAAAAAGGCTTTTGGGGAATGAAAGTGTACATTATAGGTAAACTGCTTTATAATATCATTATCTTGTCGCTTTTTAATATTTTTATTCTTATTTTTATGCTAATAAATTAGACATTTTAATTGAAAACCTTCGAAATAATTTTTTATTATAAATTCTGAATTTACTCTTAGATTGTTCTTTCAATACTTTAATTAATTCGCTCATTAATGAGATTTTTACATTTCTCCTGTGAATTTTTTGGTGTAATATTTTAATTTTTTTCTTTAACAAAATCTCTCGTGATGATTTGTTAGTGTGATGTATTGGAGATGTTGCTCTGTCTATATATTCACTTGCAGTTGCTTCTGTCTTAACTTCCATTGGAATTAATTCCTAAAAATAACTTTTTATATAGGGTGTTAAGAAAAAACATTGTACACTGCTGGATGATAGTAGAGATAAAGACAAACAAATCTAATACCCTTACGTACGTGGAATTTTGAAATTTAAGTTGGAGTTTCATATCTCAGAAACAATTGAGTATCGAACGTAAGTGGATTAGAATTTTTTTCTTGTATTCATCTCTACTATCATCTAGCAAAGTATGCAAAGCCTTTTTCAAAACAACCTGTATATATTATAATTATGCAACTGGTAAATTTCTTACAGTGGCAGGAATATGGTATATGATTCTTTGTTTACAATCATCTTCCTTTGGCGTAAGTCCTGGAATTAAGAAAATGCTTGGTACTGCATCAGATTTAAGTAACTTTGCAGATGCCCATGGTCTTACTTGATAGTTCGTATCTTTAAAATGTTGGCTACATATTCTACTGGTTTTAGATGGTTTCCAGTTTTCTCTTTTTATTGCTTCCATCCATAACTTTAATACTTCAGGTCGCTTAAAAAGAAAACTGAGCCAACAAAACGTGAATACACGAATCAAAACAAAAAGACCTAACCTCAAAAATGAATGTTAAATTACCTATGAAATTGAATGCCATTTCCTGAAAACTGAATATTTTTACAACCATATGCTACACAAGAAATAACCATTGTCTTTAATCTTACTATAAATATCATTTCATATATAATATTTTTATTTATTACTATAAATCAGATGCTCAGCTTATGTAGAGTCAAGGTTCCATTAGTATTGCACTTGCGACATCTATATTTAGAGAGCGTTACTACCATCCATGTAAAAAACCTACTCCTACTGTTCTCAAGTAGAGAGTACCACATTTACGTTACTGTAATATTAAAATTCTCTTTCGAATTATAAATTTAAATTTTATTTGATAGTTAATGTCAGTATTTATACGATTTATCCTTTTATTAATTAGCATAAAATACAAAACTTGTTTGGAAGTTTCCTACATTATACAAATAATTACTACTTAAATATATATTATAAAACATCTAACCGCTTTCACTTTATTTACATATTTTTACTGATAAGTTAAGAATTTTAAATACCTACCATCAATTAAAATTAAATAGATACAACTTGAAACGTGTATTCAACATTTCCCAATAATATTTAGCCAATAGGATCGCGTATAAGTTACTAACGAAATATCATGGTATAAAATCAATGAGATAAATAAGTAAGCTTTCAGCATTATAACTGTGGTTTAGGCTTATATCAATCTGTACTATTACAATATTTCCAGCTGCATTGTCTCTTAAGAAGTATCAATATTGTAAACTGTTCTCTACTGCACCAGTTATTGTAACCACATATTAAAAACACTATATTTTAGAAAAAGCTACTTGTACACATACCTTTCAAGATGACATATGTTTCATAATATACAAGAAACCCATAACAATTTAAAAACATTTTATTAACAAGTAAATCATATCAAACAGAGATATAATTTTGTGGTCGAGTCTTGATGTAGATGAAAGCTGCGATGAATATTGCGATCCCGGCTATTGTAGGCAACACTATTGTGAAAATTTTCCTCTGCACGTCTTCAAAGTCTTTCTTCCTTTGACGTTTCTCTTTACCGGTCTCTTTGGTCTTGCCCTTTGCTTGGCGCATTCTTCCTGGTTAGTAAAATAGTTTAAATAATTCCACTTTCTAACTCGTTGTATTTATTGATAAATAGTGGTTGTAAACTACACACTAGCAACGATCAGTATGCTGACGTATTAACAAGGCGAATTGGGTTATGTTTTTCCCCACTTTCAAATCGGCTGACGTGCCCCAATGTGGATAAGGCAGGTCTCTCTATCAGATAAGTTTAAATCTATTTAATTCCAAAAATAATTTTAAGACATTTGAACATCTAACCGTTTTATTAAAAAATAATTAAATATTACGTAAGGAGATTAGAAGATTGCGTTTCACTAATTTAATCGCAGTTATAATCTACAATGTATACCTACCTACTATCATTTAAATTTATTCAAAAACGATAACATTACATTACAAACTGATGTACCATATATTATCTCTGCTGATGTACTTAAGGGAAATATATTATTTGCAACTCACAATTTTATTTCAAGATTCTTCAAATTTAAAATACGTAATTTCTGGAACTGTGATTCTATCATTCGTCCTACCCTGTTCTTGTACATATCTTAAAATCATTTAAGACTGTTTTTTTGCGGATAAATGAGATCCTTTAACCTGTTCCTGTACTTGTTCTTGTTTTGGTGGTTTGGTGTGTCATCCGCCATATTGTATGAATGATAAAGGAATAATGCTTGTTTTGAGTATCACAATAAAGGAAATATTTTTATAATTCTTGCGTATTGCAATAGTAGAATGTTATGGGGACACGGTGCCGACTTTGTGCTACCTCGTACTCGGATCTAGTGTCCGTACTCGAAGATACCGAATTGCTCGAACGAATCGATCATCTTTTTCAGGTTAGCATCTTCGCCGAAGACAGATTACCGACTGTGATATGTTACTCCTGTAAGGAAGTAGTTAATAACACTTGGGAATTCAATACACAAGTGCAGAAAGCTCAAGAACTCTTATCCGAGGTTCTAATTGATGATCCATTAATTATTGAAAATGATCCTTTACTAATCCCTATCGAAGACAAAAAGGAAATTACAACTAAGCAAAAGAGCAGGACCAAAGGAAGGAAGTGCAAACAACGCGATAGGGTTGTAAGCGAAAATGGTGATCCAGATGATTTTACTGCTGAACTAAGTGATAGCGAACGACACGATGATGGAAGTATTACTCCGAAGGAGCAGTTAGACAGTTGGAACGAGTACCCATGGCAATGTTGTGAGTGTTCGGGTGGTGTGAATTCGGTAGATGAGTTGCGAGAACATTGCGCTAGTATACATGGACAACCACCGAGGTATGCTTGCGCAGATTGTCCAAAAGTATATGCAAAGTATAGTATATTTGTTGCTCATGCGAGAGTTCATAGACCTGGGTTAAAATTCTGCTGTGACATATGTAGTAAATGGTTTCCAACGATTAAATCTCAGGATAAACATAGGTTAGTATTTATTAAATAAATTTAATGTAGCAAAAGAGCTTTTAGAACTTGTATAGTGTGGTATTTGTACAGGATGGTTTTATAGATTTTAGTCAATAACTTGTTTTCAGCAATACTTGTTGACAAATAGATTTACGATACCAAAATGAGGCATTTAAATTTGTTACTAAGTTAATTAAAAGATCATAAATTTGAAAATATCCTGAATTGTTCGAATTCAAGATGTTTATAAGTTTGATTTAAAAGTGTTGGAACCTGTCAGGATGTTTTATGCCAGAGGTCAAAGAAGTGGATATTTCAATAATTTCTTTCACCAATAACCAAACATTTATTTCATATTTGTTTGCAATTTTGACAGGTCTATCAACTGTTAAAATTAATTCCTATAAACTATCAAAACGATTTTTGGCATTGGGTCTATATGGCTCATATGGCTATATTGCTCATCAGAATCACTTAAAATTCCATTGGCACTTTTACACGACCTATACATAATGTCACTGTCAATGGGCTCGTCAGAAAAAGATTCAGTATTGTTCTTACTATGTTTTTGAAAGAATTTTATAGATTACGCAAATATTAAACAAAACATACAACTAAGCCAGAGATTCCCAAACTGTTTTGCTGCATAGACTACTAGAGTGCAACCAATTCAATGTGGCCGATCAAGCAGTACAATCGTTTTGAAAGGTATACTCGGAGAAAAACTTTATGATGCTTTATTAAAAAATTTGACATTTATAGTTAGAGTGTAGACAATTATGAATTCGAGGTGTGACTGTTGCTTATTATATTGCAAACTAAAAGCTTTTTGTTTAGTTGTTAATATTTGATTTTATTTATCTTAAAATGATAGGTTGGTGTACGTGTGTTCTCTACATAAACAAAACTAATAACAATTATGGAAATTAAAGAACAATATGTTGAAAGTGACATCATTATACTGTCTTTATTTTATCAATTTTATTTACCGATTATATTACAATATAAAATATTTTTTTGTTTTAATTAGAGTCACTATATGAGGTGTCACTAACCGATTCATCTAGATGAATAATAAATCTCTCTTCATTGTTGAACAGCTAATCTTTTGTCATATTCTTTTTCTAATTTTGTTGATATGGTTGCATTCTGCTCTCCATAATTGCGGAGTTATTTGATTTACTGCGTTGTGAATGAGATTTTCCATATTTGGTGCTCGAATATTGTGCGAGGCTATTTTTCTCTTAACCATACTCCAAATTAGCTCCACATGATTCAAGTCACAATGGTATGGAGGAAGGCGTAATACAGTATAACCCTTTGATTTTTAACATATGCGGATAGTACAGTATGTTCATCGAATGTAGCTAAGAAATTATATCACCTTTTCTTTTGAATCTTTAATTAAACTTCATTTACCATGAATGCATGTAGAGTATTTAGAATTGACATTGTCTTAACAACTGTGTGTCATACAACATAAAAATAGTAGTATAGCAAATATTAACACAAAAAGTTAATATTTTTATATCCGTCTGCATAATCTACTGAAATGGAACTGGCTCTGACCATACCCATCGATGAAGATTGTGGTTTGGCCTGAGGTGCTTAATTTTCCCTATAACAAGTGTCTGTCTAATCCGCCCAACCGTTCTGTAAATCAGACGAAAAACGCTGTAGTTCTGAAATAAACAGTTAATAGTGATATAAAACGAAACAGGATGAAAATGGAATCGGGAAATAAAAAAGAAACTTGATAAACTAACCTATAACTCTAGCAACGCCGTCAATGACAGAAAGACAGAAATAGATATGATGTACTTGACTGTAGTAGAACCCAATATATATGTATGTTGCACTTGACTCTACTGTAGCCCAATATATAGGTTAAGAAGGTGAGAGGTAAAGAGTTTTGCGTATTAGTTCACATATTTTCCACAGGCCAAATAGAATTGGTCGCATTCTAGACTATAATGCACTTAAGTGCGCAAAAGTAATCGAAGAAAATCTTCGTTATTTCTTCACACAATTGCGCGAATAACCTTGAATTCAATGCTTTGGTACGAATGTTGTTTATTGTCGTTATTACGAATTGGAGAGATGATGATTAGATAAATGGCGCTTTACGAGAAATCAATGCATCAAATTAAAAATTTACAAGTGTACATTGAAAACGATTTTTTTTTCAATTGCGACGAATAACTTGTTATTCACAGTAATCTCTTGACTAAATTAGAATTAATTGAATATTTTAGAATATGTGTTTCTAATGCGAGGGTGTCTCCCATTCAATTACTAGTCAATGTAATAAAATAATAATATTCTAATATTGGTGTGTGTTTAATTTAGGATTCTTTTCTGTAGAAGCTGTTCTAATGTTTAATTTTAACAGATCTCAACACGGCGACGAAAGACCGCATTGTTGTCAAACATGCGGTAAACGTTTCCGAATGCAATCAGCTCTCCTAGTTCATGCAAGATCTCACCTACCGGCCGATCTGAAAAATTGCCACCAATGTGATCAGTGCCCGAAGAAATTCGGCACCAAACCCAACCTAATGGCGCACAAGCGGATCCACGCCGGTGTTCGCGACTACACCTGTGATCAATGCGGTAAAAGTTTCGTCCAGAAAGGCAATTTGGACAACCACCTGCTGACGCACACCGCCGCACGCCCCTTCTCTTGCGCGACGTGCGGAAAAGCCTTTAAAACTCACATCAGACTACGTAAACACAGTTCCGTGCATTCGGGCCTGAAACCTCATAAGTGCGACGTGTGCGGGCGCGAATTCCGCGAACGGGGAACGCTAAAAGAACACCATCGGATACATACAGGCGCCATGCCGTTCACGTGCGAATTTTGCGGGAAGAGCTTTCGTTTTAAGGGGGTATTGACAACGCATCGCCGTCAACATACCGGGGAGAGACCGTATTCGTGTTTAGAGTGCCAACATCATTTCACGAACTGGCCCAATTATAACAAGCATATGAAACGCAGGCACGGTATCAATACGTCGGTGACGGTGAGGAAACCGCAGAGCATACCCCCGACCGGTATGCCTCAGAGGAATCCGCCGGGTGCTGTTTTAGCGCCGCCTCAGTTACCGGAACCGTTTTCGGAACAGCCATCGTTCTATCCGGTATTGGGCTTGTATAACTTGCCTGACGAACTTTTACAGCAAAGAGTATAGTTTATTAAAGGAAGGAAGTGTGGGAGATACTCGTTGATTATTGAGATAGATTACCAATGCAATGCTGAGTACAGCAATGTTTATGTCTCAGGCATCCCCAAAATTTCACAGTAACTCAAAAGATACGATAACAAGAATGAAAATGCTTAAACAATGTTATTATACTCCATCTGCCGCCCAATATACATTTCTCCTTGCAATTTGTCCCAAATTATGGCATACAAAACTTTGAAAACTGTTTTATTGTATTTATAAAATTAGTTATTCAATCTATAACTTAATTTAAACATAGATTAAAGAAAATTTTACACATTTAAACACAATTCAGCTGTTTCAATAGCAGTTTGGTTGCACACGATAGAAACAGGTAAGCGCCCTTCCCTGAGGCCATCATGGTTGCCTCCATGTACTTTTCTAGTGTCAGGAGTACGTTATCTAATTTTTCTTTAGTTAATGCGCCGAACGAGCTTTCAACACAATCACATTCATCCATAGTTTTTGGCGACGTTGCAAAGACTGAATAGCATTGAAGAAGCCAAGGTCTAAAACATTCAAATCAGGACTATTCGGTTATCATCTCGGATTTGGCTCAAGGTTCACCAGACAGTATTTCCAATCATACAGAATACGATTTTAAAACCAAAATTTGCGCAAGAGTACTAATCGAGACGGAATTCGTTTCTAAAGATTTAAAAACGTGAAAAGTGTAATTACTATTGCTAAATCCTCCTCTAATTTTAGAATATTAATTATTTCACCATGATGGATAATTTTCCTGCAATCTAGTCATCAAAACTTTCAGTTGCATACGCATTTTGATATATTTTAGATGATTTCAATTTTTCGCAGAAAACGTAAAGGGTTACTCCTTTGAAAACTCGATGTCAAAAATACGTTATCTAATTTTTCTTTCGTTAATACGTCGAAGGAACTTTCAACACAATCTATTAGTTCATCCATAGTTTTTGGTGATGTTTGGTGCTGCAAAGGCTGAATAGCATTGAAAAGACCAAGGTCTAAAATATTCAAATCAGGACTTTTCGGTGATTGTGATTTGAATTTAATACGTCATCCATCTCTTGATCCTTCGGTCAGCAATTCTGCATTATTGTCAAGAATACAGTTTTGCATTATCTTGAACGAAAATTCTCTTGGTTGTATGTGCTTTTGGAAATTTAAATCTAATGGCTGCTAAAACGTTATCGATAATCATCTTTTTTGCATTCTGCTGCGTTAATAGACTAGATCTTTTTGGTCACCATTGTTCCTCTAGGCCGGTTCTTGCTGTTGCCGTTGAAATATTGTTTTCTGGCACTGCCATAGTGTGGTCTGGCTACGGCAGCCATAACACAGAACTTTAGTCTCGTTCTTTTGTTACAGTCCGTTAGTAGTGGCTTGACTGTTGAGGATATTCTTTTAAAGTGTTCTTCTTTGAAAATGCGAAAAACGGTCGATTTTGGAATGTTAGTTGCAAACGACAAACTCCGAATTGTGTCACGGCGATTAAGTTGAGTTTCTTTTGATTTCATCCACATTCTCCGAGTAATTCTTGCGCTTTCGGACACAATACCTTTTCCTGGAAGCCACATCGGCACAAATATTTCCTTCGTTGTACCGTTCCTTCGCCCTATTCTACATACGCGTAACAGTTAGTCGGGAAACATCAAACTTCCTTGCAGCTTGACTAATAACACCGAGCTTCAATTTGCTGTCGGTTTTGTGTTGTAACAAGAACTGTAAAATCCCAGTACGCTGTCCGTACGTTAGTTGCTTCGTCTTTACATCTCTTTTATACATTTCCTGACAAATATCTCCCATAGTTTTAACACAACGGGGGTCTTGTGATTGTCGGGCAAATTGACATCTCTCAACTGACGTATACGTAGCAATTGAACTGGTTTTACATATAGCCGCCTAATACTTTATTAGAAACATGGCATATAGATTATATTAAATGGATAGAAACTTGTTATTTCCCCAAACTTTCCTTAATTCATAAATTTCAGAGAATATCATAGTTTGAGATAGAGAGAGTAATTCATTGTTACAATAGATGCCCTCCTTTTGCTTTTATAAGAGCTTGCACAAGTTTAAGCAATGGGTGCATTCATTTGCTGCATAAAGTAACAAATAATAACTATAGCGCGTCATAAGTAGACGCCAGATGAAATAATATAAGCGAGCTTGTCAATCAGCCAATGTCGAACGTTATTATTATGGAAGCTTGATGATGTAATGTTCAACCACTGTTGCTACTGCATCTGTTGGCCGCCTCAAGTATAGAATTGCAAGTCTAGATAGAATATGATATTAGATTGGTACAAATTAATTCATCATAAGAATGTGTAAAAGAAGTATTTTGTTTCGAAAAAGAATTTAGAGTATCAAGTTCTATACAATAGCAGTTTCCCTATAAAACAAATATGTTTGTACATGTACAAGCACACTTTGACTGATGTGTTGCGATTTATTAAGGCGTTTTCATTATTCTCATAATAGTTCCTTTCTGATGAATTTAAATTCAAAAACTTGGAGCACTTCAGAAGAGACCCAACTTTGCATTCCCCAATATTTCTCCTGGAATCTGTTTATGAAAAAGATTTCAATATAAAAATCTAAAGAAGCTCGAACATAAAAGTGGTTCAAAAACTACATTTATAATTACTGACAGCTAGATCTTTTTTAACAAAACGTTCATTAAACATTCTAGTCATGCAGTAATATTTCTGAAACATATTTTGCATGAATTTGGTTTCCCTAGTCGACTATGGAGTGGAAACTTTTTTTTATTTAAATTCTGTAGTTGAAATGTTTGCTTTTATAATTTCTTCACAGAATGTATATGTATGCATTTACAGTCGTAGTTCAAACAGCAATTTCGAATGCCGATTTGCATCATATTCAAATCAAATTACTATTGTAATCTACAGATAATTGTGCTGTACTAGAGGCACGATAAGTTCCAATGCAGGTTATCAATAAATCGTGACGTCAGTTTCTACGGCGTATAGGTTGCATAACCAGTTTTTTTTTCGCATATTCCATATCAAAGCTTGCACCCCGTATCGTGATTGTGTCAATAATTTTTTTTGTAGTACGAATTTGAAATTAGAAATAAACCTAATTATTCTAAGGATTTGATAACCGTTTATTATTACCGTACTACGTACTACGAACAACAAACTGCAATTTGAAAGTGGCCAGTACATTTGTCTGATAAAAAGGAGTACATCAGAAGCTAGGATTTGAATACCTCAATAATTTTCTTGTATATCCCTCACTAGTAGAACATTAAAAATGAAAAAGAAGCATGCTTACTAAAGCACGACTAATTAATCGTCGATATACACTAAATTATCAAATAGTGTTACAAACTGAACCCAAAGAATTAACAATAAAAGATATTAAAAAATGTAATGTTAAAGCATTCGTTCCCATCTTAAAAGATCGTGCGCCGTTTTCGTAATTTTCAGTATTTTTATATAACAAAAGAGCGTAAGACTTTAAGGATTTTATAACGTAGTTGTAATTTATTTCCATGTGTCATATCAATTTCCGTACGAATAAAATATATTTTTATCGATTGGTAGCTTTCAAAGGTATAATCTTAATATTTTTAAGTTTTACTTGCTCGTACACCATCTACTTCTAGTAGAACCCGGTTATAACGACAGTCACGGGACTGCGAATTTTTTGACGCTATAACAAGGTAACGCTATAGGCGGAGTTTTTACAAGTTCCATGTTTACATACAAGAATTGGTGGGAAACAATATTACGGGTGGTAAACAGAATACATATGTGAATTTAATTAAATTAATGTACTTAACCATATAACCTTACACATGTAGGTACATACTAACTTGTTTGGCTAATGAAAGAAATCTGTAATTTTCCGTTGCACAGTTTTCGCACGCCAAAACTGTTTCTCTATATCCATTTGAGGTGACGTTTCTCGCTGTCTATAATAAGCTTTTAAAAGTGTTATGGCACTTAGGGCTTCTTCGTTTGTCGGTACGTGTTCTGTTTCGTCGCATGAATCTTCCTCTTCGATTTCATTATCGTTTTCGTTATCCCGCTGTTTTATGTCCTCCACGATATCAGAATCTAAACGCATTCCCGACGTAATAAGGTAACTGTCCACGGATGCAAAGTCGTCGAAACAAAACTGGTTTTCGTCACTCTGATTTTGCTGCCACTTTTTAATAAGTTCACATAACGGAACGTCATCTTCATTTAAGTTGTCACAAACTGGATTATTCCTTAATCTTGAATGACTAAAGCAGTTTGCTATAGTCTCAGAGGTTATACTACCCCAAGCCTTCTCTAAAAAGTCCAACGCGTCGAGAAGTGAAACTGCACATGGTGCGTTCTTGTCCATACCCGTAATAATTTTCAGCAGAAGAAATTTTCTGTAAAAACATTTTAAGCTTCGTATTACGCCTTGGTCCATTGGTTGAAGGATGCTAGTGCAATTTGGGGGCAGAAACACCAAATTAATATTTTTTAAGTGGGCTAATGATGGATGTGCTGGGCAGTTATCGACTAAAAGCAAGATTTTTTACCTTTAACCGCTAGTTCTTTATCCCATTTTCGAATTTTATTTTCAAAGATTTCTGAAGTCATCCATGCTCGTTTGTTTGCGCAGTAATTTGTTGGGAGTGTTTTTATGTTTTTGTAGCAGCTATGCTTGACTTTCCTATGACAAGAATTTTACGTTTCTCCGTACCGGTCATATTAGCACACACAAACCGTTCTTTGGCTAGCTTACCGCCTACACATTTTTCGCCTTTAAACCTGAGAGTCTTATCTGGAAGAAGTTTATAAAAAATTCCCGTTTCGTCGCCATTATAAATTTCATTGTCTTCATAATCTTGTCTTAATTTAGACCACACTTTATTTAGCCACATCTCTGCTTCTGTCATATTAACACTCTTCGCTTCACCGCTCACTTTTCCGAACGTTAATGAATCTCTCCGTTTGAAACGCTCCAGCCACCCATTGCTGCACTTAAAATTTGCGTCTCCAAATAAGCTTCCAAATTCTTCGACCTTTTGCATAAGAAGTGGTCCATTAACGGATAAATTTGCACTTCTACATTGCTTAAACCACGTAATAAGCGCTTCGTCGATTTCAACCTTTTCGCACGATCGAATTTTTTTTGACTTTTCCTTCCCTTTCGCAAAGGTATTCATGATTTTATTCTTATTTTTCACAATTGTACAAATCGTAGAATTAACTAACCCAAATTCGCGACACACGTCCGCTTTCTTCCTTCCACTTTCGACTGCTTTGATTATCGCGACTTTGTCGTTCACGCTTAAACTTTTTCGCTTTAAACCTGACATTTTCGATAAAGAAATTTCGATGTTTCACTCACACGATTCAAATGCCGACTGAAGAAATTTCTTACGAACTTTGCCGGGCGCATTGCAAGAAACGGTAAAATTCTTGGAATCCCCGAACGGTCGAACGTTGCAGGTTAGGCAAATTGCAAGAAATCTTAATTCAACGAACGGTAATATTGTTGGAATCCCCGAACGGTCGGTTACAGGCTAGGCAAATACCGGGAATTGAGCCATAAATGATAACATAAATACATACCTCAAGTGGTAAATATTTGTCGTTATATCAGGGTTATTGACGCTAAAACCGGGTTTTTTCCAGTACGTTTGAATAGTAAAGTACGGGACCGCTTAAAATTTGACGCTAAAAAAGGA
Organism: Trypoxylus dichotomus; assembly: GCA_023509865.1. Lineage (NCBI taxonomy): Eukaryota > Metazoa > Arthropoda > Insecta > Coleoptera > Scarabaeidae > Trypoxylus > Trypoxylus dichotomus. Next base: position 68,986,579 of record CM042076.1, on the reverse strand, counting down.
GTGTCGTTACAGCCGAAGTTGTTATAACCGGGTTCTACTGTATTATAATTTTATCCGTGTAATAAACATATTTTTATACCGATTTTTTGACAGGTGATTTAGTAAAAACTGTAAGTAATAAATTTGTTGTGCATTTTGTACTTATATAAAATTTCTTTACAATTTTCTGTGGCTCCGAACAACATTATAAACCAGTACAAGCAATAAATCCCATTAATTACAGTGTTTACAAAGAAAAGGACAATTTCATACAAAATTAGAACGTATCTTTTATAAGAATTAACCTATTGTTTTAATAGTTTATTCGTAAGTACATCATATAAAAAATGAAAGTGAATATATTACATGTACACAAATTTATAGTTTTATTAAATGCTCTCTAAAATATGTATGTGCGATTTTATTTAAATTTCGCCATCCTAAAATATTATGTGACTAAAATCATGCGTTTTGCATGCCCTTGTCGTAAACAAGAATGTAGTAACTTCTTATTTAATACCCCTAAACTTATTCTTTTATATTATATATAAAATTACCAGGAAGCCCCCAAAGTGACATCTGTGGTACGTCGACGAAATTAGTCATCACTATATTTTCGGTATTGTTGACGTTTAATTTTAATTTATATGAAGAAATAATTTTCTTTACTTTTTACAGGTCAGGTATATAAATAAAAATAGAAAAGGGAAAAAGTGTATATTCAAAATTGATTAACGCTTAGCGCCATCTGTTAGGATATTCATTATTATCAATCTTATCGGTGAATTGTAGGAAACTGTATTCTGATATACCGATTAACTCTGAGAGAATGTAATTAAAGTTGCCTACATCCTTATGTTATTTTGCCCAGTTAAAAATAGCACGGGTTGATTTAATAGAAATTCAAATTAATGTACTGCTAGGAATTCTAAATTAAAAAAATGTTATGGTATATGCATAATGGCTATGAAACAATGTGTCTACTTTGATTATGACTTCGTAAACATTGTGCTTTGTGTAGTTAAAAACAACTTTTTTGATGTGTGGCATGTAGTTCACAAAAAATGAATTATGTATAATAGAAAATAAATAATGGAATAATTGTTTTTAATATAAAAAAGAAATAAACCTTTTAAAAGCATTTATTTTCCATTTGCAATAAATCTAGAATCTGCCAAATAGCTGATAAATTTATAGTAGCGTATGCAGTAATAAATATGTCCTTAATATACTTTACAAGATACCAGTGCATTTTACTTAGTAATAGCTTGAATACTTTTATTCTTTGGTAAACACGTTCAGTGTATGCAGCTGCCATTTTAGCCTCATAAATTGATAGTAATTAATTTAATATCAACATTTTTAGTTAAAAATCCTGACACACTGACATTGCCCCAACAACCGGCCTTCACCTTGATCTTCTAGTGACACCTCCACATTGACCTCAACACGTAGTACATACCAATTGTGGAACCTCCTTGTCGACTTTAATTTCACCATGACCTTCTGGGCCGGCCAAGGTCAAGGTTATCGAGAAGGTTGCTTACTCTCTGCCATATATGTTACTAACGAAATATCAAGGCAGTATTCAAAATTCCTTCGAAAATTGTTAACATTCTTCCTTCTTCCAAGGACCAAGTTGAAAGGTGAAATTCCCTGCTTATGAGACCCAGTCAGTATACATAAGTGAGTTGGTCGTTCATTAGGACGCTACTTTAAAATGAGGCGAATAGACTCATATGTTTGCTAACAATATGCTTTTTTTTGTTTATTTGCATTTCCCTGATTACCTAACTTATTTTCAAACCAAATTTCTGCCAACAAAAGGAGAAGAGAGTAAAAATGATGACTGCTTATGATAAATTGTAGTTCTCCTTGTAATTACCAACGTTTCTAAAATTTTCCGAAAAAATGTTGATGTCGGTAGGATTTGAACATACGCCCTTTTGCTTACCGAGCGAACGTTTTACCACTAGATCACAGGAAATATTGCCGAAAAATTTTAAAAACGTTTGTAATTACAAGGAACATTATAATTTATCATTATATAAACGAACAACAATTTGGTGACTTGAAATTAAGCAACTTGAATTTGATGACTGCTTATCCTGAGATCAAATATAAATAAAGAAAACATCTAACTTAAAGTAAACAAACTAAATATGATATAGAACTGCGTAAAGAATTACAAAGCATTCAGCAAACGTTGTTATTTATAATTAAATGTATATGAACATAAAATGCATATTTAATATTATAAAAAAGAATGTAAAATGTTTGTAACCAATGTGAGATGTTAAAAAAAACTTTCATAATAATAATAATAACATAAAGTAGCATTATACACGGAAATAATCATTTTAAATTTATCAGGGGATTTCCTTATTTTAGGTCTTTTCTAGACACACCTTTTATTCATTTCACAATCAATATACAGTGGAACTCCCCCAACTCGAACTTCCCTAACTCGAAAATTTCTCTAACTCGAATATTTTTTTATCCCGTGCGTTATCTATTAAATTATTATGCATATGACTGAATTTCTCTAACTCGAATTTATCCCTAACTCGAAAAAAATTTAACCAAATTTAAGACGTAGAATTTCTGTAACTCGAAATTTTCACTAAAGGTACGTGATACGCCATCTGTTAGCGGATATAACGTAATATCTATCGAAGGAATTCGGGGAAGTACCAATGACAACGGGTTTTATCATTCTTATTCATCTGCGTGTTGTGCTATATATTCAGTCGTATTCGTTAGTGTTTGTCATCAACATGCCCCAGCAACGAAAACTTAAAAGTTTAACAGTGCAACAGAAATTAGAAATATTAAAGAAAGTGGACAATGGAATAAAAAAGAAGGTAATAGCTGCGGAATATGACATACCAGCGAGTACATTGTCAACTATAATTAAAAACAAGGAACATATTCGAAGTTTCGAGAGTAAATTTACAAAATCCGCCAATTTCAAGCGAAACAGAGTTTCAAACAAAAATGTAAACAGTGCGGTGTTTAAGTGGTTTGTGTCTACTAGAGAAAAAACATTCCGGTGTCGGGGTCACTTCTACAGGAGAAAGCAATGGAATACAGTCAACATTTAGGAACAACAAATTTTAAGGCCAGCACCGGCTGGCTTCATAAATTTAAAAAAAGGTAAAATTTACGTTATTGTATTAGACATACGTATATACATATGAAATTTATATTTTATTTCTTAAATTTAGACATGACATATCGCATAAGAATATCTGTGGTGAAAGTGCCACAATGGATGATCGTCAGGTTCGTGATTGGATTCGAAATATATTGCCGGGGATTTTGGGGCGGTATAGCGAAGATGATACTTTCAATGCTGACAAGACAGGGTTATTTTTCAAATGTCTACCTAAGAAAACTTTAGCCATTAGAGACGACAAATGCTATGGTGGAAAACTTAGTAAAGATCGGGTCACATGCCTTCTAGCAACGAATATGAGTGGCACTGAAAAACTAAAACCTCTCATAATTGGCAGAAGTGCAAAGCCACGATGTTTTAAATGGGTAAAATGGCTTCCTGTAGATTACGAGAACAACGTAAAGGCATAGATGACCTCTGAAATTTTTGAAAAATGGTTGGTTAAATTGGACAAGCAAGTTTCACACGAGAATCGAAAAATAATAATGTTTATAGACAACTGCCCTGCTCATCCTGCAATACAACAGAAGCTGAAGGCCATCAAATTGCAATATTTGCCACCAAACGGAACTTCCAAACTGCAACCTTTAGATCAAGGCATCATTAAAAGTTTCAAAGATCATTACAAAGGGAGAATCCTTAAAAAAACTTTATATGCATTAGAGAATAACGGTTCTCTTAGCATATCACTTCTCGACTGTGTGAGAGAGGTTGCCATGACATGGCATGTGAATGTTAAACAAAAAACCATTCAAAACTGTTTTAAAAAGGCTGGTTTTGGAAACGAAGACGAGGACGAAGACCAAATTCCCCTTGCTCAATTAAAAGAACGACTGCAAAATTCAGAAGATAAAGAATTTCCTGTTGCAAGATTTTGAAAACTATGTTGAGTTGCTAAATGTCGAGAATGTATCTCTTGACACTTGAATCTTGAAATTGATAGTAACCTCTTAACTACTGACTATCCGACAGATGAAGAAACCTCCGAAGAAAGCGATGAAGAAATTGTGGAGCAACCATCACACGAACAAGTTTTACAAGCATTCGAGACACTAAAGAATTATTTTATGTCTCATGAAAAAACATCCGATAAAATATGTTCATTAATAAAATTCAAAAATCGTATGAACACATCCGAGCGGCCAATGTTCGGCAACAGTTGATAACGGATTTCTTTAAAAAAACAATTTAATTATGCAATTGCTTTATGTTCCCATGTACAAGTACACATTTAATACCTATGTATATAGGACAATTTTTGTTTAATTTCATACATATACATATAGTACATATATATATCCTAATGCATGTAGTTTGTATTTTCAGTTTGTTTTTAAATCATTTTTTTATTTATTTTATATAATATTGTTATTACATATTATGCTTTATAAATATATACATATAATGAAAAGTAAATTGTGAATTTTCTGTAACTCAAATTTTCTCTAACTCGAATTTTATTTGGGGATTTACGTGGTTCGAGTTAGAGAAGTTCCACTGAATCTTAAAGAAAACTAAAATAAATTCGCCATATAAATAGCGTGAAAACGTGTACACAGAGCTATTTAGTTTATAATTTTGACGTTTTAGTAGGATATTTTACATTCAGTTTTTTATACCTGGACCTGGGCTTGTGTACAAAAAACCTGACTTTCCGGTTGAAACTACACAGTTAACAAGTCTGCATGTGATATTCTGCTAAAATATCCAAATTTATGTACTTCTAAATATTATCAGACTGAAATGAGATGTATATACATGATCCTTTTTGTTTTAAATAAATAATGGAAAGGTTAATATTTACTCATTCAATCAACATTATTGAAAGAATGAAGACTGCAGAAACGAATGCTTTCGCACTAGCGTACGACTCGGTTTCTATCAATATTAAAAATAATGAATGTAATTACTTACTATTTACTTTGGTTTTGTTGTTATTGTAGAGTGATCCACAAAATTCTCTATAGTATTGCGGCATTAAGATTACCTTCCAGTACTAACTTTGACTGGAGCGTTTTGCGTCTAGTGATGTGGTGTTCGCGAATTTAAAAAGGTCGTTCGTGTCATATTCACATTCTTAGTTTTCAGTTAAATTCTTGTTTACACGCACTATAGTTTGAAAATCGGGATTCTTATTTATAACGGCATACAATTTATCAGTTGTTAATCTTCCTATACTATATTTAAGGCCTCATATAATGGTAGCTTAGTGTTCTCTAATTTTAAAACAGTATCTAAAGGAATTGAATAATTTTCTTCCATTTGCTCTATTTGAGGATCGATTTCAGTATCTAAAGCCAGCCGTTGGCTTACTGGAATTGCTTGGGCTTCTTGCGAATTCAAATTTAACATACTCGGTTTAATAATGTATAAACACTTTTCACAATATAAAATAGCTTTAAGCCACGTTCCCCATCTCGTCAATATGGAAATTCGATTAAAACTTATTTTGATAGGAACTATAAATTGATTTACTTTTGAATAACTCTCTAATAAATTCAGCTACAAGATTCCATTCATGGAGCAAACAGGTTAAATGAAGCATTTACTGATAAGACTGTTTTAGTAACTTTCCAGCTTCAACGATATTCGAACCCCAACTTGTAATCAACATTACAAGTTGAGTTGCCGCTATATTGAACTTTCCAAAGGTATTTTCTGCAGTTTCTACTATCCTTTCCGCGTTTGTCTTCTGTAATATTCTACTACGCAAAAGAAGAGGCAAGGATGCCTCACCGCTTTTTAAAGTGCGCACTAACAAATTTGAAATACAATTCTTTCCTGCATCCGTTGTTTCATCTACCGTCAGCCATATTTTTTGATCTTTTAACTCTGGCTTTATTTGATCCTTAATTGGGTTTTTCACCCGATGAAAATTATGCTGTATAATTGATGTTTTGTTGGCAGTCTCGAGTCCGGAACGTACGAGGGCAATCTCAAAAAAAAAGGTCTATTTTTTGGGGACGTAGAGAAAGTTTTAATACGGTTGTTGGCAACACTGTTGTGAGTGGTGCCTCCTCCGTTACCACATAAGCACGCAGGCGCTTTGCTCGGATGCTCAGTCTTAGGTTGGTAGCCATTCGAAATGGAGCTCCCGATAAACGTTACCGCCAAGTGCGAAGTGCTCGCAGCTATTCGATTTTTGAACGCAAAAGGGGTTAAACCGGTTGAAATTCACCGCCTATTGACGGAAGTGTATGGACAGTCGTGCATGGATGTCAAAAACGTTCGCAAGTGGTGTAGAGAGTTTACAGGCGGTCGTACTGAAATTCATGACGAAGAAAGGAACTGGAGGCCGTCAATTGCCGACGAGACAATCGCGAAAGCTGAGGAACTCATGCGTAAAGATCGGAGGATCACTCTGGGTGCTCTCTGCATTTTGTTTCCTAAGGTTTCCAGAAGCACCATCCATAGGATTTTAACGGAAAAGTTGCAATATCGGAAGGGGTGTGCAAGATGGGTGCCGCGTATGCTGACAGAAAACCAAAAACGGCAACGGGTTGATTCTTCCCGCGAATTTCTTCGCCGCTACGGAGACGAAAAGTACAACTTCTTGGACTCGATTGTCACGGGTGATGAAACCTGGGCATTCCACTTTACACCTGAAACAAAACAACACTCACGCGAGTGACGGCATTCCTCTTCGCTCAAGCCATGAAAATTGAAGCAAACACAATCTGCCGGTAAAGTCATGGCAACTGTGTTTTAGGACAGGAAGGGGGTACTGTTGGTCGACTTTCTGCCTGCTGGGACAATAGTCAACGCTGACAGGTACTGTGAAAAATGAAGAAACTCAGAAGGGCAATTCAGAACCGGAGAAGAGGGATGTTGAGCAAGGGTGTAAGCATTCTCCACGACAACGCCCATCCTCACGTCGCCCGTCAAACCGTCCATCTCCTGCAAAATTTTGGTTGAAACGTCATCACACACCCACCCTACAGTCCGGATTTGGCACCCAGCGATTTCCACCTGTTCCCTAAGTTAAAGCAACATTTGTCTGGACGGCGGTTCTGCTCCGATGATGAGGTGAAACATGAGGTTCAACGCTTCCTGAAGGGCATGGCGGCAAGCTGGTATGACATGGGCATTGTAAAACTGCCACAGCGTCTACAAAAATGCATCGACCGAAATGGCGATTATGTTGAAAAATAAAGCATTCTTCAATCTTTAAAGTGATGTAGCAATTATAAAAAATAAACGGTTCCTTGTATATCTAAAAATATAGGACACCTTTTTTTTGGGATTGCCCTCGTATTTCCCCCAAAACTTTAGAAGCTCTTCATTATCTACTACATTTTGAAAATTCGTTGCATACATATAAATAAAGTCGTATAGAAATTTATAATATGGTGCATCACCTAGCACATTTAACCGGTGTTGTTTACCATTAACATGTCTTTTACACACAAAAATAGTGCACGGTAAAACGTTCATATTGCAGACAATACGTTTAATAATAGTGACAGTGTATTCTATCGAAAATCAATTAAGAAATTTATTAACACTCGTCGAACATAACAAAGAAGCCGTCGATTCACCATCATCACTCTAATCGACATTCAAACACATATACCAAACACGTATGAATCCCGACTTCGGGTATGTCCGACCGTATACACGCAGGCTTAGAAAGAAATATCATATGTAACAGGTTATTCAAATATTTTACCTTGTGCATAAGCAAATACCGACTAAATATACAAAGAAATCGCTTTCTTTTGTCAGTAAACACTTTCAATAATTACTTTGGCTCACTGTCGTCTGTTGTTGAACGTAGCTACGATAATAACGACTCATTGTCAGTTTGCGTTGTGTTTGCAAACAAAAGCCTTAATGAAATTTATGAAGTATACGAACACGAACAATTCCTATTCATAGGAATATGTTATCTGTAATTATGTACTTTACTGGTTTTCAATTACTTTACTCTTAGATTCTTTATTAGGATTACTGAAAAAATTAAAAATTGTGGGTGAAATACGAAAAAGTGATATACACTTTAAATAACGAGGAGAGTGTTTAGTGTATTAGAATATCGTATTGTATCAGGTCTTATTAGATTAATAATTAATTTACGGTTCTTCTACAGATCCGCTAACTCAGTTCAAAGATCATTTCAACTACGCAAATATTACATCTCTAGATTTTGAACGGTCATTCGGTTTATACAAAAATAAAACCACATTGCAGTGAACGTATTTTTACGAAAAGAATGTGGGGACTTGCGCAATATATTTTAATACTAATTAAATATATTCGAGATGTTAGCACTATACTAACACTGCCGCTTTAACACCTTAATATTTAATAACAATTTTTAATAAACTACATCATTTGGTAAAATATCTAATTAACACTAATTACTTACGTAAATAAGTTAAGCAGTTAAATTGTCCTTTCAATATTTGGACACGCATAGATCCATTAGCGATTTTAAAGTATTTCCATATGCTTTTAAGAAATGTACACACAAAACTTCCTGTTCTGTGTTCAGATTAAGTTTAGAAAAACGAAAACCGTGACCTTTGAAAGAGTAATCTATACTTTCGTTCATTTCTACCCGTATTTTTGAAAATGAAAGTTAATTAGGGATGATTAAGTTAGTATAAATGCTTGTGCAACCTCGTGAATGAAAAAAACTGTTTAATTTAATTCAAATATATACACTACCCTTTCATAACTTTGATCATATCTAATATTTTCTTGTATTTAGCACTATTTTAAAAATATTTAGGAAAATTCATGCTCGCCTTCCTAGAATGGCATTTACTATAGTTGATAGTATATATTCATACAATAAGACTTCTCTATACAATCCATTCAAACACGCAAACAATGTATCACTGTATTCAGTTTTATGATGGCAATAATGCGTTAATAGTAATAGTTAATAGCAGCAAATTGAGGATGAATACGTTTTGAAATGGGAAATGAGAGAGGTACGGAATCATCCACCTGATAAACTGTACATTCAGTTTGGATCCAGTATATCGCCGCGATACTGTAGACGTATGTGATTGAGTCCATATTGTAATTTGATCGAAGATATACCAAAAACAAGGGAATTGGATATTTGCGTTTTACACAAAATAAATGCTTGAAATAGAAAAATTGCCCAACAATTAAATATTTCTGAATGTTGCATGCGAAAAGCAATAAAAGGAAAGCAAGAGACCGGTAGGCTTCAGAGCAGAAAGCGAGATCAACGACGGAATGAATTAACCAATACATCCGAGAGATTTTCCTAAGAAATCGACGCCTTACCGCACCACAAATTACGGTAGAAGTCAATTTACAACACCGTCAACTAGTAAGTATGTCGATAGTAGGAGGGCGACTAAAAGCTCACCTGAGGGGTCGTATAGCAGTAAGAAAACCACGATTATGTTCTATACACAAATTGAAAAGGCTAAATTGAACAAATCTACAAACGAAGATAAAGAATATATTTCCAATAGAGCCCAAATTTGTCCGTCCAGATCAAGGGATGACATTCACAAAATTTTAAACGCATGACTAGCAGCTACCAATATGTATTAACCGAAACTCTGTACGTCCAAAGCGTTCGTAGCAAAGAAAATGAGAAGAACCAGCAACAAAGCAAGAACAAAGGAAATTTTATTAAAAGAAAGATTGTTGAAAATAAACCTAATGGAGAAGTAAGTGAAAAGAAGCAAAGAAGAGAAAGAGCCAACGAAATGCGGTTAAAAGGAAGCTTGTGGAAGACGAATCAAGTGAAGGAGATCCCTTTAGCCTTGACGATGATGAAGAAGTCTGTGCTTGACTTTATTGCAATGACTTGCGTGCGAAGAACAATAAAAAGGAAGCAAGAGACCGGTAGGCTTCAGAGCAGAAAGCGAGATCAACGACGGAATGAATCAACCAATACATCCGAGAGATTTTCCTAAGAAATCGACGCCTTACCGCACCACAAATTACGGCAGAAGTCAATCTACAACACCGTCAACTAGTAAGTATGTCGATAGTAGCAGGGCGACTAAAAACTCACCTAAGGGGTCGTATAGCAGTAAGAAAACCACGATTATGTTCAATACATAAATTGAAAAGGCTAAATTGAACAAAATCTCACGCAAGTCATAATATACATACATGATTGGAAAGATGTGTTACGGACGCATGAACGAATTTCGATTCATCCGTCCGAATTATTCGGAAGTAAACTTTGCACCTTTGTTCGTCACCGCCATAGCGAAAGAATGTTAGACGAGTATATTTCAGAAACAGTGAAACACGGAGGAGGAAACATCATGGTGTGGGTTGCTTTGGAGGCGGAAGGCTTGGAGAATTAAAAAAATATATGAAAGAGTGACAAAAAAATGTGTATTTGAGAATTCTAGAAAACGATGCGTTACCAACTAAATGTGAATTACTTTACTATGTCTACAACACGTTCTAAATCTAACTGAAATCTCATGGATTTTGATGCAAATGCTTCCCTATGCACTTTTCCCTGTCTAAATCATTTTCGGTTATAAACTTGTCAAGCATCTCAAATAAGTGTTGAGCAAGGAAGCGTACGTAACAAATGAGGTGAAGGTCGTTAGTATCAATAGCCTGATTAACTTGCTGATCAAATTCGCTGCGTTTTACTTTTTCTATTAATTGATGATCGAGATCCTGCGCTAAATGATGATTCTTCGACGAATAATCTTATTGAATAAAGGTACCTTTTTCTTTTCATATTTAAGACATGTGGCGAAAAACTGCAGTTAAAGATTCACAGGTATAGCAGTAAACTCCACTCACACCGACCAGTCGGTAACACGGTTGACAATGAGAGCCCACGTGCTCTCGAAACGCTGCGTTCCGCATAATTAATTAATTTGTGTGAGTGGAGTTTACTGCTATACCTGTGAATTGTACATCCACACAGTCCTTGCAATCGTCATTTGCAGTTAAAGAGTTGACATTATTGGTAACAGAGAAAGTAATAAGTTAAACGTGTACTAGAAATAAATTAAAATTAAATTCTAAAATATCAATTAACTAAAATGAGGTGATACATATTAAATACATACAAATCATATGATTAGTCTCATTGTTTAACATTGATATGAATCTTTATAGACAATAGCATATGCAAATGCAATACTGGTGTTGTTTGCCCTATTTTTAAAATTAATGCCAACTGTTTTTTTTTATAAAGAAATTACATATATTTAGAATATATTACAGCGTTCTTATTATTTTTATGTCAACACACTTTACACATTTATTATTATTAGAACAGAGATAAACACGAAAGATGTTTCGCAATCACTGTTTGCAGTCGCACACTTAAGTATATGGTTATTTGCAGAGAATCTGAGCCTTGATATTAATAAAAATAGCACAAGCAATACGTCCCGCAAATATTTTTGTTTTGTATGCCTCTTCGTAACCTACTACCTATACTTCACAGGTATAGCAGTAAACTCCACTCACACAAATTAATTAATTATGCGGAACGCAGCGTTTCGGGAGCACGTGGGCTCCCATTGTCAACCGTGTTACCGACTGAAAGTAAAAACTGTATCACACATGCAAATTATTTTCTACGCAGGCTCTAAAATTTCTAACCATATGACTATTTACAATCTACTAGGTGGCCTCATGCCTTTTACGGGGAAGGATGGACCGAAAGCGAACCGTATCATTTAACAGGGTCTATGGTAATAAATCCATCAAACTCGAGTGTGCAATTGGGGTGGTTCTCTGTTCAATAAGTTTCCGATCTTTTTCATATATACCGTTTCGTACGCGTCTAATTCTCTATATGAGTTCACGTTTTTAAGTAGTGTCAGATTTTTAAATCAATCTTATGTCCGGATTTTACCATATGCTCTGCTACGCTTGATAGTTCAGGTTTGTCGAAACGATAGTGTCTAATATGTTCTTTGAACCTCGTTTCGATACTCCTTTTGTTTGTCCAATATAAACTTTCTCACAATCATTGCATGCGATTTGGTATATTCCAGACTTTTTTATCATCTCCGGTTTATCTTTGGGATTCCCTAAGAGATTATTTAAGTTGTTTTTGACACAAAAGACACGTTCATGTTTAGTTGTCGGAAAATTTTACTTAACCCTTTTACTGTTGGGTGAAAAGGAAGAGTTATAAATTTCTTGTTACCGGTGTTTGTTGATGTCAAAGTCGTGGAATTTCTGATGTGTTGTTTGTATTGACCTTCCTTAAAATACGGTCGACATCCATAGAAGAGAAACCATTGTACCTCGCTACATCTTTGATATATTTTAATTCTTTGTCATACCTGCTCTTGTTTAGCGGAAATCTGACGAGTCTATTGACCAGAAAACTAATCGCGGACATTTTTGTTGTTCGCAATGGTGCGAATCAAACGTGATGAATCTGTTGGAATTAGTTTCTTTTCTGTAGATGTCTATTTCTAATTTATTATTATTGCGTATGACTAGAGTATCTAGAAACGGAAGGCGATTGTTCACTTCTTCTTCAATGGTAAACTTGATCGTGGTAAATTTTGAGTTCAGTTCTGCTAGAAAATCTTGTATGTTTCCTTTGTTGGTGTCAAACACAGCGGAAATATCATCTACGTACCTAAGCCAAATTCTCGGAAATATTTGGTTTCTTTTTCAGGTTTGTTTCAAATTTGCTCATGAAAAGGTTCGCAATAAAAGGCGATAGAGGATTACCCATCGCCGTGCCTTCCACCTGTTCGAACCATTTTCCGCCTATTTGAAAACAATTTTGTGACATGCATAATTTAGTTAACCTTTTATATTCCGCGGTTTTCACATCATCTACGTTATTTAATTTCAAAAATTCAACCAAATACTCCATCGTTTCTGGAATTGGTACGCTTGGGAAAAGTGAACAAACGTCGAATGATACAAGGACTTCCCCATCTTTTAATTCAATATTTTCAATTTTATTTACAAAATCTACGGAGTTTTCTACACATAGGTTATCTACTTTATGGGGCAAGTTCTTATATTCATTCACTAGCCATTTGGACAATTTGTATGTTGGAGAACCAATGCCGGATACTATAGGTCTCATGGAATTGCCTGGTTTGTGGATTTTTGGAAGACAATACATTTTTGGAATGGTAGGGTTTGAACTTGTTATTTTGAATTTCAGGTTATTATTGATTAAGTTGGGACAGTCCTTAATAGTATCTTTAGTGATTCTAATCATTGACGGTAGGGGGGTTTACTACCTATACTATGTAAGAAGAAGAGTATTAAATGAAATTTTAGTTCACGTCGTTTTTCAGTGTGTATGCAGGTAATACAGTTCACATTAACTCTGTCAATTATTTATTTATTATTTATCTGTTGATGCTTTCACACAATTGTAATGGGAAACAAATAATGCAAATAAATCCTCGTGACAAAATTACAGGATGTGGAAAGAAACTTGATCAACGCAAGTGTACTAGTTGAAACTGTCGAGGGATCAGAGTATGAAAATAGGAATCGTCCGCACTTTAGAAACATGGGAGTTGAAGAACAATACAAGTGCTTTGGAATATTTCTCCAGATTGCGGTTAAAGCATTTTTTTTTTTTTCATATAATGCTGTAGATTTTTAAACATCCGTCATACTGAAATTTCAGCAAATACCTTATTTTTGGCCTTTATTAAGGGTAATGTACATATAATACATAGATATACGATAAAAATGCAAATAATCACAGCACTACGCTATGCACAGTTAATTAATAGGTACCTCAATGTAATAATAATTTTCGCATGACTCGAAGGTGATATCGGGGATTGTAATGTATGCCAATCTACTGAGAATTATAACAATGAATATGTAGATGTAATTAACGATTGCAAAACATCTATAAAACGCGTACGTATATAATTATATGCATTCTTCAGTTGTATTTTATTATTGCATATTAATCGTATCAGTTTTTCTTTTGCTGGTTATATTGTGCGGGGAATAATAACAGTTGTATGCATAATAATATAATGATTGTTTAAGAAAGAGGACAAGCCAATAAGAACTGAGCAACGTTTTCTTGATTACTTATATAAGTTGTGATTTTTTTGATTGAACACTCTGTACTTGATTTTCTTTCGTTCATTGTAGAACTCTATCCCGATTCCAAATGCATATAGAAGTATAAATCTGTGTAAAAGGTGTTCCAATTTGACGTATATACAATGATTGCAAGGACTGTGTGGTTGCATAATTCAAAGGTATCGCAGTAAACCCCAACCCACACAAATTAATAATTATTAGGAGCGCAACGTTTCAAGAATACGTGGACTCCCATTGTCAACCGTGTTACTGCGATACCTGTGAATTTGAGGTAATATTTTAAATTCGTAATAGAACACATCTGTTACTATTTCAACATTTTCAATAACATTTGGGATAACTGAGGTTTAATTTTACAAATATCACCAATTGTGTTTTCCTTAAGATCATAACTTGTCTCGCAAAATTTTTGCTGTTAATAATTCCAAAGGAAAAATCCAGAAGTGTTAAAACTACATGTTCTCAACAACAGTACTTACTAATTTATGTGACGAAAAATTTGTAATCAGGTTTCGATATCGAGCTCCAGTAATAGTGATAATGTCGCCATTCTCCCTAAAGAAATACAAAAAATATGTAAACAAATACAAGTTGATATTTGAGGAGCAGACTTCCGAAATTAATTTTATCGAATTTGTATAATTTCCAGGAATAAGGTAGTTTTATGTGTCCCACATGGCACCACTTGACATAGGGAAAAAGTGGGTAAAGTGACATAGGCGAGCAAAATGGCTTTTTCTTGTTAGGAGCAATTTAACTTAAAAATGCCAAACTATATTATTATTTGCAACATTTGAATCTACAAACGAAGATCAAGAATATATTTCCAATAGAGCCCAAATTTGTCCGTCCAGATCAACGGATGACATTCACAAAATTTTAAACGCATGACTAGCAGCTACCAATATGTATTAACCGAAACTCTGTACGTCCAAAGCGTTCGTAGCAAAGAGAATGAGAAGAACCAGCAACAAAGCAAGAACAAAGGAAATTTTGTTAAAAGAAAGCTTGTTGAAAATAAACCTAATGGAGAAGTAAGTGAAAAGAAGCAAAGAAGAGAAAGAGCCAACGAAATGCGGTTAAAAGGAAGCTTGTTGAAGACGAATCAAGTGAAGGAGATCCCTTTAGCCTTGACGATGATGAAGAAGTCTGTGCTTGACTTTATTGCAATGACTTGTTCAGTCGATCAAAACCGAAAGAATACACGATGCCAACTTTGCCAAAAGTGATGTCATGTCCAATGCACAGGTATATTTAGAAAAGCGGAAAGTTTCATTAAGTTATGCTAGGAGTAATAACCTTTTTCAAACAATGTATTTTTCGACTTTTGCCCATTTACATTGTATTAGATTAACCCGACCCGGATGAGCAAGATGGAGTTTTGTCAAAGAATAAGTTTTCTGACATTGTTGACTATCAGTATCAATCAAGCATTTTGATTGGAAAGCAAATAAATGTGTCATCTTACCCTATTCTCTCCTACATCACGTAAAATAATGGCATTATTGTATGGGACATTTCCTGGTCGTGTATCTCCGATTTGGGCAACCAGAGTTGCAGGCATAGATCGTGTGATTTGATACGTCTGGACTTCTTTCTCTGGTGTTTCTTGAAGTCTAAAGTTTATGTTAACAAGACCAAAACCATTTGAGCCTTGAAGGAGGAGACTAGACACTTTATCACCAAATTCCAGGCACATTTATGCCAAATCGTGATTAAAAGAACGCAAATGTGCCAACAAAGTCAAGGAGGCCATTTAACGTATGTGTTGTTCCATACATAATTCTCTTTTACGATTAAATCTAAATGTCGCTATTTTCTTAAACAAAAATTGTCACGTTGAGAATAGTATCTTCAACTCTGCATATCGCAAACATATTGCCGCTGTTTAGCCAAATAAGTCTGTAATAATGTATATTAAAGGATTTTATATTTCTATAATCCAATTTTTGTATAGTGTTTCACGTTTCCAATTCGCAAGTTCTGTAGAAATTTCAAAGCAATTTTGTAAACCTTGCAACATTAATTTCCCCCGTCAGAATCTGTTATCTTTTTAAGTCTTTCACTTTTTTATCTCCAAATTCTCCAGCAATCTTTAAATACGTTGTTTTGTATTACTTGCAAATACTTTTTCGCAAGTTGTTTCCTTTTTCATTTCTTTCTGCCTTAGTTTCACAGAATCGAATAATTTATTATTGGCTTTTGTATCGTTTGACTTTCGTACTTTTATATACTTTTCGTTACTTTCATTTTGGCTTCTCATATATGCGAAATATGCTAAATAATAGAGTATACAAATATTACTAAGGTTTATGCATTTAATAACCTTACTTGAATTCCAGTTTAAAAACCGGAAATATTAACGATCGGTGAAGGTTAGTAAGGCAGTGTGTTCGCAGTAAGGCTTTAAATTAACGTTTTTATCAAGGGAAAGCTGCAATGGTGAAGGTGCGCGAAATATATAGCAAGATTCGTTTGAATTTAAAGCGCGAAATTATAAGCAATGCTACAACGGATTTATTATGATAATTTTCTCACAAATAGCCGATGGTAAACATAAAATTTGAAATAACACATGGGCTGAAAAGTCCTGGGCCTAACAAAGAAAACACGTTTTTTTTTGGTTTATTAGCTTTATTCATCAACGTAATCTCCATCAAGAGCAACGCAATCATTCCAGCGCCGCTCTAACATTTCAATACCACTTTTGTAGAACGATTTATCTTTTGCCTCAAAATAGGCCTCCGTTCCAGCGATAACTTCTTCATTCATGCGAAATTTCTTACCGGCGAGCATTTTCTTGAGGTCTGGGAACAGCCAGTAGTCGCTGGGAGCCAAATCTGGCGAATACGGTGGATGTGGGAGCAATTTGAAGTTCAATTCATGTAGTTTTGCCATTGTTTTGATTGAGTTGTGACAAGGTGCGTTGTCTTGATGAAACAACACTATTTTCTTTGCCATATGCGGCCGTTTCTTTGCAATTTCGGCCTTGAAACGCTCCAATAACGCTATATAATATTCACTGTTGATGGTATTTCCTTTCTCAAGATAATCGATGAATATTACACCATGCACATCCCAAAATACCGAGGCCATAACCTTTCCAGCCGATTGTTGTACTTTCGGGCGCTTTGGACGAGGTTCACCAGTTGCTGTCCACTCAAATGATGATCATTTTGATTCCGGAGTGAAGTGATGGATCCATGTTTCGTCCATTGTCACATATCGACGCAAAAATTCCGGTTTGTTACGTTTAAACATGGCCAAACACTGCTCAGAATCATCAACACGTTCTTGTTTTTGGTCAACAATGAGCAAACGCGGCAACCACTTTGAACAGAGCTTTCTCATAGCCAAATGCTCATGCAATATAAAGACCATACGTTATTTTGATATCTTTACGATGTCGGCTAACTCACGCACCTTCCACTTTTCGATCATTCAAAACGATTTTGTGGATTTTTTTGATGTTTTCTGGTGTTACCGCCTCACTTGGACGTCCACCGCGTTCTGCATCGTTGGTGTCTCTACGACCACGTTTGAAGTCAGCAAACCAACGTTTTATTGTTGTTTCTGATGGAGCGGAGTCCCCATAACACTTTACAAGCCATTGCTTCGCTTGAACGGTATTTTTTCCCATCAAGAAGCAGTGTAAAATTAAAACACGAAAGACATTTGCCTCAAATGAGAAGGTTATCGCCGCTACAGATGGTTATTTTGCAGACCTGGAAATATCCTACTTTTCCGACGGCTTAAAGAGATTGGAGCGTCGTAAAAAAGTGAATTGATCTTCGAGGAGACTACATCGAAAAATAAAAATGAAAAACCACACCAATATCGTGTTTTTCCTGTCGATTCCGGAAACATTTCAGGTCGCCCTCGTAAGCTGCTCGGAATTTGCAATTGATCGTCTTTAAAGCTTCTAATTGGGAAACATAGCATCGTTTTCAGAGAAGTTGTTGCGAATATCGAAAACTAGAAAAAAAGGTTATCGTCTATCATAAAAGATTTATTACCGAAAAATATTTATAAGCCGGATGGGGCAGGCTTTTATTATTGTGCAGTATCAACAAAATCCTTTGAACTGAAGGAGTGCACTGGTAGAAAAACGACAGAACAAAGGTTCAGAGTTTTACTTTGTGCAAACATGGCAGGTGAAGAAAAAATTGTCTAATCATCGAAAAAGTAATCGTTTGAAGACCTTCAAGGCTCAGCAAATAAGTAAGTTACCACTAGAACAAGTCCCCAACAAAGAGGCTTAGGTACTACAATAGATTAATAGTAGATCTAATGAAAACGTGGTTCTTTGAATTTGGTGAAATAGAAAAGTGTTGTTTTTAGTGAATGCAAGTTCGCATTTAGCTATCATGGCAAAACATCAAACTAGTATTTCTTCATCCCAACACTACTTCACACTACTATCCACTAGAAAGGGATAAGACAAAATTTTAAAATGCTTTACATAAGTTTTTATTATAATGTAATTAAAGGGTTCTTGACATGAGTAGATAATGAATGTACATCTCATGAAAATAATTTAATCAATCAGGATTTCAAAGAATAGTACAGAGGATTTCATTCAGAAATATAATATACCTCTTCGATTGTTCCTAAAGATAGATGATCTCGAAGAACATGCATCGATAAATAATACGGCTGTAACAGATAACTCAGAAGGAGATCTAACCATCCAAAACCATATAAAAGGGTCAAGTGAAAATATTATATGGTACGAGAGACCAGTATCTTCAACTAGTTGTGTAATATTCACACGTTGATCTTGCAATACAAGATCATAATGGTTTCCATTCTAATTCTGGGAGTAAACAATATAGTAATCATGGTAGAAGCCTGTGAAAATTTTTGAGAATTAAAAAACTATTTTTTATGCTCTAATAATATTGAACTGACTACAAATATTTCCCAAGATATAATAACATGTAATCGGATAAAAATAAAACTTAAACAAATATCAGTTGTAGATTATTTTAAAATAACAGTACCTTTTTTACTCTTTAAGTAAATTCTAATTGTTTTGTTGTTTTTATTAGACCTTAATTTTAACACGATTATTTTAATGATTTTAGGTTTTTTACAGATAGTAACGGTTTTTCGAACCATCCTTTCTCTACTTCAAAATATCTCATCTAGATTGAACTAATTTTGAGCTTTGTTTAATTATACGCTACCTATCAATCGGATAAAATTTACTTCTTTCATGCAAACATTCAAATGTCCCTTTTCCCTTTTTGAGGTGCTGGATTTTAATTTTCTTGAATATTGTTCCAACAGATACCTTTGCCAGTTTGCACCTTTCTTCAATGTTCTTCTACCATTCTTCCTTATTTTCTCCAATAAGACTGCGATAAACATTAAAAATAATTGTTATGGATTTGATATTTTTTATTTACATGTAGTACTATCTTTGTATCTGAGTGTACGTACTCGTTCTTTAGACCTATTTACAACTCGTTCGAGGACGTTAGAAGATCGGATTTTAGAAAGCATTCCTACGATCAACGTTACCGTAGCACAGAAATCGTTCCGATGTCTTCAGAAAGCATAACAGCACCACGTTAATAATTCCGAAGCACGCCAATAAATCAAGCGAGTTAGAAACAATATATCGATGATAATCATTACGACCGACGGCAAGTTCGATTCGAGATTGCAGAAAACGGTGAAAATAGGTGGTCGGCACGTGAGATATAGTGATCCCTTGTAGTGATAGTGCACGTAATAGTCGGCATACAACAATTAAAAAAAATGATACATATATGTTCATGTGTGTATTTATTTGTAGTGGTGGGAAACATTCACTTGTACGGTGAAATATTATTATAATAATATAACGCTGAACGACTACGAACACATGCATTCGCTTTTCGTTGTTCTAGTTATATGGTTGAGTCGATTTTTCGGTTCGCTACATATCAGCGCAACATAGAATATTCCTACTGTAGTGTGTTATTCCGAGTGAACGTAGATTTTTTAACGCACGAAAGGGACCTTGATTCTCGTTTATTATATCGGCTAATCCCTTAACGAATAAATTTATATAAAATTTGGTTGAATTGAGACTACGTTGAAGATCGCACGAAGATGGGTACAGAAGATGAGGTAAGTAATATTTATTCTCGTGAAATCGCAATGTATTTGTTTATTTATGCGAGGTGATACGGTGAATCTTAAATTCTTACGTATATCGCGAAATGAGGTGCTTTATATTCCGAGTATACGGCGGGGTACTCTGTACTGTTGATGTCGATTTAAATTACTGAATGAGAATTTACGTGCGCTGGAGTTCTTTGACGTCAGTTTCGGATGATTTAAGAGAAATAATGTTCGCAATCTTTAACGAATTACAATAGTAATTTCTGAACTGTTTGTTTCGCGTTGATTTCAGTGAATAAGGTTGTTACTTTATAATAAGGTTAAAAAATTATTTTGTCTTTACCGCCCTAACATTTATTCGAATCCATGAAACATTTTATTTGTTTCAAAACATATGTCGAGTAAAACAATGTTTTCTTGCCCTAACAAAGTAGTTTTAACACAAGGGACAATTTATGTCAATAAGTCTGTTAAAAGGACGAGGGTAGTATGCCTGACCCACTTACATATTTTTTACTGTTCCACGTAGTCTCCCTCTACACTAATGAACTTGACCTATCGGTGCTCCAACATCTCAGCAGCCCCTTGGAAAAATTTTTGTCTAACCTCTCGAAATCACCTCTCTCTTCAGTTTGTATCACTTCATAGTTACACCGCGCAATATTTCTTTCAATTTGGGGAACAACCTGTACCCAACGAATATGGTGGGTGCTCCACTAATTCAAACTTGGTGTATAGGAGCCATGGCAATACCAGATGTATGGCTGGGGTATTATCCTAATGGAACAGCACACCGTGTCTTAAACTTCCTCGGCGTTTCTCTTTCATAGCGTCTCGCAATTTAGAAATGAATTGTGCGTACTAGGCGCCCTTTTGCAAATAGTCAGTCAGGATGATTTTTTGAGTATCACAGAACACAGATAGCAAAACCTTTCCAATAAACGGCACGATCTTAAATTTGTGTGGAGCAGGAGAACCGTGATGTTTACACTCTCTTCTTTGCACTTTTGGTCTCGGAATCATAGTGGTGCACCCATGACTCATCCATGGCCACATATCAACTAATAAACTTATATTTGTTTGCTTGGTACCTTTTCAAAAGACGCCTAGAAATCAACACCCGATTTCTTTTTGATCAATGGTTAACATTCGGGGCACCCATCTTGCACTCATCTCTTTCATATCTAATTCTTTAGTTAGTATATTATGCACCGCATGATATGATAAGTCAGTATCTTCCACAATGTCTCTGGTGCTTACTCGTCGGTCTTGCAGTACGATGTCGTGTACCTTTTAATGTTTTTGTCTGTTGTTACCGCTATGGGAGCATCACCGGCATGTTGGTTTTCTCAGGATGTTCTTCCGCATTACAATCTCGACACCTGTCTTTGATTATATCATAAGAAACTGTAGACTCACCAATGGTTTGAGTTGGCGTCATTCCCTTTTTCTGGAGGTATTTTATTACGGCTCTTTATTCTACAGGATCCATTTTTATGAACAAGCACAACACACTATTCAGGAATTAGCCACAGCACAACAGCACTTTGTGATACAAACTTGATATTATGTAGATATGATCTACAAATGTCAACTAACTAAATCTCAAAAATATTAATCAAACAACCAATTAGTAGGTGAGGGGTGGGGCATGAGGATACGGCTTCGTAATTTTTTATTATAGTTGAGATTGGACATAGGTATTGCCAAAATAATTATATAAATGTAATAAAACATGTTACAGATAAATACATATAATTCAAAGACTCGTTAATTCATCTAGATTTTCAAACAAATTTTGTATAAGAAACCATTTGAACTAACTTTTGAATTGAATATTTGTATACATTTTATTGAAGCCAATAATTTACACATTATAAGATTAGTACCGTATATCTGTGACTCTTTTTATAAAGCTTTTTGTTGTGTGCGGGTTTTATTAGATCTCTCACTATTTTTATAGAATTCTTATGTTGAAAATGTGTAAAAAATATAAAGACTAGTAAGAGAAACAAAGTCCTTAAAAAGTTTACGACAGATGTTATACACATCAAGCATCTAACATTTTTCTTTTGTAATAGAAATACGTGCTAACACCAACAAATTAATCCCAGAAAATTAGTCTGTTTGTGTTTACAGCAGTATGTAAATTGCACATACAGGGTGTCTTTGAAACAAAGTAAAAAAGTACGGAAAATAAAAAGGTGTGATTATATAGAACATAAATCAAAAAAAAATTGCCTCAATTACTACGCGAACGTCAGCATTAAGAAAGATCTTAGGAAATTGTAAAATGTGCTACCTATGGACGCAGAATGTGTATATATAATACATCCATCCAACCAAACTCGCGTACATACACGCAGACTCCTTCTTCTTCTTACTGCGTCTATGAGGCTGTAAGCCTGTTACGATCTTTAGCTTCGGTCTGCCCATCTCTTTGATGGACGTCGCATCGATCTTCTTCTTCTCCCCTCGTAATTTCATACTGTCTTGGATATCCTGTAGTATTCCATCCTTTCTATCCAGTTCTGTCTGTACTCCTTTATTATTTCGTTAATACTTTTAACTCCAAGTTCTTCTCTTATGTCCGATGTTTGGATTCTTCCTTCATTTGCTTTAGTTATGGTCCAGCTTTCACTCCCACATATATCACATGGGATTGCCATTGTTTTATAAAATTTGACCGACATATCCTTCCTCACTTTATTTTTCAATGTTCCAGCTATGGTGCTATTCATTCGGTTAAATTTTGTTATTTTTATAGCACGATATGGTAGATCCAAGAAAGTTAAGTGTTCTTACATGTTTTATTGGCTTATTACTAATTATTGTTTTTTAGTCAGATTGTTTAATTTGCAGACTGCAGACACTGCAATGACACAGCTAGCGATGTTATAAAAACTACAAGATAATACTGTCTACCTTTTAAATGGCATGCTAAGAGTTTAATAACATGCTTACGTACGAATATTTCGGCTGGGAATAATAAGGAAATTTTTATTTTAAATATATCGTGATCTATGAAGTATTTTCGCAAAATATTTTGGATTTAAGTCTAATAAAATTAAATCTTTCCATTTTTCATACTTTTGGATATTATTTGATGTTTTACAATGCCCATGGATTTTCGTTCTCTGTGTAACTCCGTATTTTTTCTTATAATTTATCTCCCAATACCGAAAAAATGGAAAGAAAAAAATTGAGAAAAAAGTAATTTTTCGGATTATTTTGCTTTCTTACAGCCTGCAGAGTTAATTTACTCATATTTCATTGTAATATCTCGTAATAACCACTATATAAGATACTGTGTAGGATATGCAATATTGGCAATACTAAATAATTGAACTGGAATCCAACTTTATTTTTGACATGTATATAGCTCGTATGTTTCAATGTCTATTACGAAGATCAGAAAAGCGCCTTATTTTTAAAAACATGCTGGTTCACCTTGAATTGTATTTTCTTTTTTTTACCTGGGTCAACAGTAATGACCTTAAGATTTTGTAACAGATGACAAGATGCTTTTGATAATTACAAGTTTTCAATGAATTTAAAGGTTAGACCGTAACAACATACAATAAATAACGTATGTGTATACGAGGACAATATGCGAAGTTTGGGGACAAAGAGCGCTTTGTGTCAACATTTGCTTTTGTGATTCTATTCTTTAGTTGACGTTTGTCAAAATTTTGGAGAAATTCGTCGACTATTGTTCTTTTGAGACCTGTTGAAAGTGAAAAAGTATTTTTGGAATCATCGATAAAGAACAATACCGGTCACCGATTCGATGCAGTTCACAAGGACTATGCACCTTCAATGACTGCCATCATACTCTAATGTAATGAACTTAAGCGTGATCAAACATTCGTGTTCACTAATATATTACACAACTAGATTGAATGTGAGCAAAACATCCTTTAGGAAAACTGGGGAAGCTATCGGCGAGGTGGTTGCCCTGTCTACTGATGATTCATCAAAAACAGAATCGCATGAAAGCTTCAAAGTAATGTTCGGACATGATTAAGCTCAGCACTACTGAGTTCCTGTGATGTTATGTAACTGTAAAAGGGACACGAATACATTATTA
Source organism: Trypoxylus dichotomus (assembly GCA_023509865.1). Taxonomy (NCBI): domain Eukaryota; kingdom Metazoa; phylum Arthropoda; class Insecta; order Coleoptera; family Scarabaeidae; genus Trypoxylus; species Trypoxylus dichotomus. The sequence goes on along the minus strand of CM042076.1, from coordinate 68,962,184 downwards.
TACATCAGAAGCCAAGGGTTCGTCAGCAAAATAGGTTTTTTTTCCGGAGAACGTGCACGAAACAAGCAAAGATGATTTCATTTGTCGAAAAGTAATGGTGACGATTTTTTCGGAATTCTCAAGGTATGATCTTAATCGATTATTTGGACAAGGAAGGGGCAATCATAGTACTATACTGATTTATTGGACCGATTTGATGTTGAATTAAAAAGAAGAATATATATATAAGAAAAGAATTCGTTACCATTATGATAGTGCTCTGACCAACTCATCGGCAATTGCAATAGCAGTAATAAATTGTATTGCATCGTAGCTACCGTCAAACTGAAGCGGATGAGGCGGATGACCAAGGCCAGTGGTGGGTCCGGGAGTAATGGTGGTGGGGCGCGGTTATGTGTGCAAACAGAACGTTCTTTACTTTCCGAAAATAAAGCTCTTAGAAAAAATACATAAAAATACACCTTTGTGTTTTACTGTAGTTTGGCATTCTTCTTATTAATTTGGCTGAAGTTTCTAAGTTAATTTTAATCCGCTTATAATAAAAACACTCCCATAAATATTTAAACCTAACAAGTAGACGTTTTCATTTTTTTTATCCTATGTTCTTTATACCTTGCGGTGTCGGACTATTTATTTTATTTTTATCTTCCCCAGGTTCCTGTTCTGAGCCAGTTGTTTGGCTTCAATCCATCCCATACTTCTCTTTTCCAATGTTCTATACACCTGCTCCTTCCAGGTGTTTCGGGGTCTACCTATTCTGTTTTTGCCCTCTGTTTTGGCTTCAAATATCCTCTTTGTGATTCGATCTTTTTCCATTCTGTGTAGATGTCCAAGCCATCCCAGTTGTCTCTCTTCTATGATTTTTTTTATTGGCTTGATATTTAGACTATTAGTGATTGTCGTGTTTCTGATTCTGTTTCTTCTAGTTACTCCTTCTATTCTTCTTAGGAATCTCATTCCCATGGCCGTAACTCTGTTTTTGATTCTATTCGTGGTTATCCATGATTCACTACCATATGTTAATGTTGGTCTGATCACTCTTTTATACACCTCTGTCTCTATTTTTTTTGGTATTTCTTTTTTATCCAGAAACGAATTTCTCAATATGTTATATATTTTTGCGGATTTCCCTATCCTCTCATTTACCTCTTTCTCTATTCTCCCATTGTCTTCAATGATTGTTCCTAAGTAGCTGTAACTTTTAACTTGTTCCAATGCTTTTTCCCCGATTTTGATGCTATGTCTTTTTTCTTTTGCTGCTATTATCATTGTGTTTGTTTTCCTCGTGTTTATCTCCATGTTTATCTTTGTTAGTTCTTCTTGGTATATCTTCAAATTTTGCTGTAATGTCTCTTCCGAGTGTGCTATCAGTAGCATATAATCTGCAAACATTAGTTCCTCTACGTTAATTGCATTCATTTTGCAGTTTCCTACTTTCATATTTTTTCCTTTTTGTTTAGCTTTTTTAACAGCGTCGTCTATTAATATAGAGAATAACAATGGGCTCAATACGCATCCCTGTTTTAATCCAATTTGCGATTCGAATTCAGCTGATTCTGCATGGAAAGTTCTCACCTTATTCTTATTGCTTTTATACAATGCCCTAATCATCTCTATCATTCCTTTTTCTAAACCTCTCCTTTCCAAGCTCTGCCATACATCTTCTCTTCTTACCCTATCAAAAGCTTTGTAAGATCTATAAAACACATATATATTTCCTTTCCTTTCCCTATTAGTTTTTCTCCTAATTGTCTGATTTTAAATATTAAGTCCTGGGTGCTTCTTCCTTTTCTAAACCCATGTTGAGTATCTTCTAGTGTTGTTTCCAGTTTCTCTCGGAGTCTTTTTTCTAGTATTCTTGTCAATACTTTTCCTGGGATGCTAGTTAATGTTATTCCTCTATAGTTGGAGCATTCCTTAGAGTCTCCCTTTTTGTATATGGGCATAATTATTACCATATTCCATTCCTTAGGCATTTCTCTTTTTATTATAATGTTGTTTAAGAGGTCAAGTAGTTCTTCGTTACCTTTGTCTCCCATATATTTTATCATTTCAGCTGTGATTCCATCCTCCCCGGCCGCCTTTCCTAGTTTTAGTTTGCTAACTGCTTCTCTGACTTCTTCGTCGCTTATTGGTGTGATACGTTCATCGTCGTTTTTAAATTTTTGCTAATCTTCATCTGTAGCAGGTAGTGGCCGCTACCTATTACCGCATTTGTTTGGAGTTTGACATCTATTACCTTCCTCCAGTTTTCAGCATTTATTAAGAAATAATCAATGATTGATTTTTCTTTCCTGCTAGGCACTTCTCTTGTGTATTTGTGAATGTCTTTATGTCTGAATTTTGTATTTGTTATAATCATGTCGTTTTCGATGCACATATCTATTATTCTTCTCCCGCTGTCATTTATGATCTCTTCACTTTCCCTCGTTTTCATTACAAATTTTAAAAATGTTTATCTTTAAGTTAGAAAGCAAAAAAAAATATATCAGTTAGTGTCGCATTTTCAGTTTTTTTAATTTTAGAAATTTAAATTGTCGCGATATTAATTTTATAATATTTTCCTCTCTTTTGATAGGTGACCTTAAATTTGTGACCGATAATGCACGCAAGAATAGGAGTATATACACCTAAGTATGATTTCATTCACTTACTTCTTATTGTCAATGAATTTTCAAGGTCGTTTGGTGAAGAAAGAAAAAGTACATATGCGGGATATGAAGTACTTATACCAAATCATTACTAACGCTTTTTTTTTCTCCCAATTCAGTATTACGTCAATAATAGGGCATTTACTCCTATATTTACGTAAGCACATATATCTGATTATGGAACACTCAACAAGACCAGTTTAGAATACGCTGTTCTATTACCTATTGTGGCATATACGAAATATTCATATTACTACTTTATTGCATTTTAATTATATAATAATTGAGACGCATTGGACACTGGAAAATCTTTCTACGGCGTACGAAATGTAAACCACCGATATAATAATATGTATGTGAAATCAAATGTTTATTTATTCGTGGAATTGTATTTAATTTAAGCACATGCGTTGCTATTTATGGCAAATTGAAATCTTATACTTTGATATCTTTCGTTGGGAATGCGTTATACTCGTATCCATTGTAATCGGTTTTTATTGAACTTTTTCATTTATAAATAGGACAACTTATTCTAAACAATCAAGGTGTCATTTTACTGTGAAATTAGTCTATTGTTATAAGCGGAGGAATTTATACAGGGTTCGGAAAATGCTCTGAAACACGTGACTTTTAATTTATCTAAAAGTAAAAAATATACTAAAATATTTTATTAAATTACGTCATTATGTTTTTAGCAGTTCTAATGATACACATAAGATTTTGCTTTTTTTATGTACATTTACTAAAATGTATGAAGTAATAAAAATAAATGTTGTGGGGAAATGAAATCATAACCTTAAAAATAATTCAAATTCAATATATTTTCTTTCTTCTTTAGTTAGCTACTATCTTTTTAAAGTATTGAAAGTAGTAAAACAATTTTAGCAAGCAATATTCAGTACCTTTGTAATTGATTTAATGTCATGTCTTAATTACAACACATTATTCTGGATTAATATTGCTTTGCTAATGACAGCGTAGATAAACACAAAGAAAAGGAGAAACTACACTGTAACTAGGCATTGTTTTCTAAATTCTACCGAAGCTAACTTGCATTATATAGAACGGATTTAATTGTCAATTGTTTTTCAATTTCAAATAACGAAACGGTGTTTTAATATTCGTAGATTGGCAAGAAATTTTGATAATTTTCCATTACTCAAACTTTGCGCATCAAATTTTTGAAAACTTAGTCCCACTCTTATAATGGCGAAGGCATGTATTTGACCAAATGACTATATGGACCCCATAAGCTCATTTTGTCTCGCTAGGGCTCCATGTCAGCGAGAAAAAACATCAGAGCCCGTGAGATTTAAATGAGGGTGTATCATGACATAATACACCTAACGTAGTTTGCTTATACGTAATACTCATAAGAGATATGGAAATTATATATGTATGTATCTTCTCTGTGGTGTACTATAATCGTTTATCTACCAGTTTCATCTGTCAAGTTTTGACAGATGTCGAGTACTCACAGTCGGTAATGCAGATGTTAACATAAAACGCCGTCTATCTCCAAACACAGGTGCTTCTCATACTGTCCCCGTATATTGAAAGACAAACAAAAGTTGTCCGTTTCAATCACTCAGCTACCTCCAAACTATGAAATAATTAGAAAGAACGACGCGATTCCAAGAAAGATTTTTGCAAATAATGTTTCAAATATGTAAAACTTGTCGTAGAAAAAGGGGAACTTCCTAACTAATCACTTGAGAAGGTGTCGCATTGATACAACAAGTAGAAATTTCACCTACTTTCAACATTGAACAATATGTTCGCTTTAACATCAAAAACAGATGATGATGGTCTGCGAGGGCTAATGATTTCTTATTACACATAGCAAGATCAGGAAAATCTCATGCTATAGGGGAACAGCTAATTTTGCTAGCCGTTGAAGAAATTTTTCTATAGAAAGCTGCATATGATATGCTCAAATACATTGCTTTGTGCAACAATACAGTTCAAAGACTTATTGATAAAATGAGTTATTACGTAAAAGCTTATAGCATAATTATCTACAAACAAAACCATTTTTATACTCGATTGCAAGAGTCAACTTTACTTGATAACAAAGTGCTATTATTATCATATGCTATGTATCAAGACTAGAGAACTTCTTCTTGCAAGAACTTTGACAATAGATACTAAAGGCGAATCAATCTTTGACTTCCAACACCATTCACAAGAATTAAGTCGGGTTGCGTGATCAAGGACTAAAAGCTCCTGCAGATAATGAAACTTGAATGGAAATTTTTGTAGATCTTTTTTGAGAATTGCCATGTTCCATATGAAAGTTGCGCTTGTTGTGACAGCTTGCAAATAGATTTCTTCATTTTAATGGTCTACCACTATCTAGTTAAACATATACCCTATTTCACGAAATTTTGCCACTGACTCTTCAATAACTTGTCGCAAGCTGTCATATGTTACTGGAAAATTTAAAAATTCTGCCCGAAATTCGCCTATAAAAGGTTGCAAAGAATACGATCATTCTTCATTTTCTAATTTTATACTATTTCTGAAGTATGATTCGATCTGATTTATTGTAAACATTTTTGTTCTAATAAATCAATACAGTACACATGATAATTCACTACTCACTACCAACAAGATATTTTGAAGAAATGATTTCAATGCTTGCTAGAGGGTAAACTTATATAATTTATATATCATATATAAATATTGTATATGAACAAAAATTGTACATGTTTTAGGGAAGTTCAATATTACACGCAGGGTATCTACGAAAGGAGTCCACAACGAATCTACAGGGCAAAAAGTTGATAATTTCTGGTCTAAACCAATCAGTGAACCATTTGTGAAAGTGGGGTTCGGTTAGTCAAAGTAGTAGTTATTCGCTACTAATAATGGTGAAATAATACTAATAAACTGAAAAAAGTACTCTACTTGGCAATGTGCATACATACA